>OU898285.1:75289343-75966968 GCA_918026665.1 Diabrotica balteata
TGGATTTTCTCTAATTTCTTGTTTCAATGTTTCAATTTTAGTCATTGCATTCTTTTTTGTGCTGAAATAAATACTTTATTAAACGAATAATTACAAACAAAATACCAGTAGAACCAGTAACAACAATGGTAACCAAAATATTAAACGAGAAAGTGGCTCAAGCACTACAAAAAAATAAAAGAGTAAAGAAATGCACAAAGTAGAGACAGTTTTAGGAAGGAGAGACACAACAACAGGATTTTTTAAATAAAATTAGAGAAGTTGTACAAATTTCACAATATTGGAAAATCACTTTTTTAATACCTTCTTCTTCCAACCTGCTTAATCTACGGACTCTGCGTTGGATGATATAAATAGGCTTATCTCAAAGTCAATGGAAGACAAAGAGATAGCAATGGCTGCTTTTTTAGATATAGAAGGGGCATTTAATAATGTTACCACCAGCTCTTTGATAGGAGCTATGAGGCGCACCTGCGGTAATATGCAGATGGATAAGGGCATCCCTGGAGAGTAGGACAGTAATGTCCACTCTGGGTAAAGCAACCATCAAAGCAAAAGTAGGTAAAGGCTATCCACAAGGAGGAGTTCTGCCCCTCTACTTTGGGCAACCTTGGTAGATGATCTCCTCAGAAATCTGTCCACAGAAGGCTTTTATTGTCTAGGATATGGCGACGATATAGCAATCGTTGTCAGGGGAGGTTTGCTCAGGTGGTGTCTGAGAGAATGCAAGCAGCCCTAAATATAGTTGACGACTGGTGTAAACAAGAGAAACTGATAGTCAATGCTCAGAAAACACAAATCATCCACTTCACCAAAAAAACAGCACTACAAGGCCTAAGACCACCGGTGCTGGGAAGAACAGAGATTTCATTTGCCAAAGAAACAAAATACCTTGGGGTATATTTTGATCATAGGCTTACATGGAATACTCACATCCTGAAAGCCACACAGAAAGCTACTATGTCCTTGGGCAAATGTGGAAGAATGTGCGGTAAGAATTGGGGACTTAACTTCAAAATGATTCTATGGTTATACGCAAGGGTTATTAGACCCATGATAACCTATGGCTTGTTGACGTGGTGGACAAAGAGGCAGCAAGTGGAGGCAATAAGGCTGCTAGGTAATACACAAAGGCTAGCATGCCTGTGTATTACAGGGGCCATAAAAACAACTCCTACTGCATCGTTGGAAGTCCTGCTGAATCTACCATCACTTCATATCTTTATACATGGTGAAGCCAGATCAGTGATGCACACATTAATCCATAGTCAGCGACATATAAGCCAGATGCATGGTCTGACAACAGAAAGTTAATCGAGGAGCTAAAAGCCAATATTGTGATGGGGAAAAATATCGATGCAACAGCTACGAGATATAGCTTTAACAATAAGTTCACAATTAAGATACCAGGCAAGGAAGACTGGAATAAAGGTGTACCCATACAAGCTGCTGCTACCTGGTACATGGATGGCTCAAAAACATCGGAAGGTGTGGGAGTCGGCATAGTAGGGACAAATCAAGGGATACATTTCCCGATAAGTCTATCTAAGGATGTGGCAGTTTTCCAGGCGGAAATAACTGCAATCCATCACTGCATGGAATAAATAGAAAAGCAGAAAAAAAACGTTTTGTTCAGTTGCCATCTTCACAGATAGTCAGGCAGCGCTTAAGGCACTCAATTCTGTAGAGGTCAGTTCTAAGCTAGTATGGAATTGCGTGTGTGCCCTAAATAAACTAGGAGACCGTAGCAAGGTTGCGGTAGCCTAGGTACCGGGGCACGAAGGTCATCAGGGCAATGAAAAAGCAGATGAAATGGCCAAAGAAGGCGCATTAATGCCATTCATTGGACCGGAACCCCTCTACGGCGTTGTAAAGTCAGTAACAAGAACGGCTACAAGGAAGTGGGTAGCTCACAAATCTCTGGAACGGTGGAGGAATTCACCAGGACAAAGACAGGCGAAACAGTTCATTACAGAACATTTGCCAAAATTTACGACAGACCTAATAAGCAAAGAAAGGAAAACAGTCAAAGCCACAGGGCACTGTAAGCTGAATAGGCACTTGAAGCTAATGGGATTATCAGATGATGACCTATGCAGATTCTGTCACCTCGAAGAAGAAACAGCAGAGCACATTTTATGTCAGTATGTCAGTCTGGCAAATGTGCGGTTCTTTGCATTAGAAGAAGAAAAATCCACCGGACTAGAGGACCACAATCTGAAAAGGTCGCAGTGGAATAGGCCGAAAGGCCACCTCTTTAAATCCAATCTAATCTAACCTTCTTCTCTATAAATGATTCTAACTTGTCATTAGCGGAATTATACCTCCAAGCAGTATTCAAATTAGAAATCAAATGTCAAGTATTAGTAATTAAATGCAAGTCATAAATCTAACTATCTAGATGTTAATACAGGTGTACAGCAAGGCTCAATTTTAGAACCCATTTTATTGCTTATTTACGTAAACGATGTTGTCTCGGCTAACTCAGATAGATATTTCATAATATTTGCCGATGATTTACCATCACCATATGTGATTACTGGTCTAATTGCTGCTCTGTAAATTTTCAGTTTTTTTTCTGAGTAAGCTTTTTATCTTTGAGGAAGTTGTTGTATTTCCAGTAAGTTTTGTTTCCTGCCAGAATTTTTTCATTGATTATTATGCTTCTTTCATTCGTTCCATTAATCGAGACTCCAAGATATTTAATTCTATCTTTTTAAACTCATATTCCTCAATATTTAACCTTGTGACAATTAACTGTTTATTGACTCTAGACATCACTCAGACGTAATAAACGTATGCAGCAGACGAGAGGCAAATGCAGACTCGGATCACTATAGAGTGGAAAGTAGAAAAGAGCCAGAATCTCAAACATTAAAAAAGAAATGGGATCCAAAATTGAAAAATATGAAATAAAAAACTTTCAAGACAACAGCAAAAAGGCAAAATACAAAGAATATATAAAAGGAAGGCTAAAAACAGACAAAAGCACGAGGATATAAACAGAGAATGGAAGCGTGTAAAAACATCATACAAGACGCGGCCAAAGAGACCCTGGGTCTACAAAAAAGCTCAAATCAACTGAAAGACAGTGGTTTGATGAAGAGTGTCGTAACAAAACCGAGAGGAAAATAATGCATATCAACGACTACAACAACGACTTAGAACACGAAAGGAAGAGGAGGAATATAGAATGCTAATGAGGATATTAGCGAGACGAAGTTCGGGTTCTGAAAAGGAATGGGTACTCGAGAAGGACTATTTGCCATCAAAATATTGATTCAGCGATGTCTGGATGTAAACGTTGATCTACACTTGTGCTTTGTTGACTACGAAAAAGCTTTCGATAAAGTAAGACATGAAAAACTAATATCAATACTTATTAACAAGCACATTGACAGTAAAATCATAAATATAGTGCAAACATTATATTGAACCAAGTGCCATAGTTCAAATTTATGGGCAACACTCAGAAGAAATGAAGATCTGTAGAGGAGTTAGACAGGGATGTGTTTTATCGCCACTTTTGTTTAACTTATATTCTGAAAAAATTTTCCAAAACACGCTCAATAATATCGCAGCGGGAGTCACCGTTAACGAAAAATTAATTAACAAACTTACGAAATGCATACGACACTGTGATCATAGCAACGAGTACAGAGGATCTACAACATCTTATTCGATAAAATGTTGTAGATCTTGTAGCTTGAGTACGAATAGTGCTGAAATGGGAATTACTATAAACGCTAATAAAACGAAGTACATGCTAATTACAAAATACCACAAAATATACATCACCTATTGACATTCAATGGTAACGTGATAGAACAAGTAGAAAAATACAGTACTTGGGAACTTGGATCAATGAAACCAATGATCATACTGTAGAAATAAACAGGCGAATAGAGATTGCCAGATCAGCATTTATACGAATGAAGCCACTCCTAACGTGCAAAAATCTAAATTTGGAGGTCAGACTATGTATCATTCGCTGTTATATATTTTCAATCTTATTATATGGAGCTGAGACTTGGACATTAAAAAATGGATTTTAAAAAGAGTCGACGCTTTCGAACTCTGGTTATACCGCAGAGTATTGAAAATGTCATGGACTGATAGAATTACAAATAAAGACGTACTGGAGAGGGTTGGTAAAGAAATAGAACTAATCACCACTATACAATCCAGAAAACTGGAATAGCTAAGCCACGTGATGAGGGGACCAAAATATGAAATTTTGAGACTCATAATACAGGGAAAGATTCAAGGAAGAAGATCTGTTGGCCGAAGGCAGAACTCATGGTTAAAGAATCTACGTGATTGGCATCAATGCAGATCGATTGATTTGTTTAGAGCAGCAAGTTCTAAAATAAAAATAGCCATTATGATTGCCAACCTCCGTAGGGAGACGGCACTCTAAGAAGAAGAATAGTATATAGTATAATATCCTTAGTATATTTGCGTTACATCAAACAAAGTCCTTGTCTTATTGCAAACTTTTAAAAAGTAGGTTTATGCATTCTCGTTCTTCAAAAATAGGTCATAGATAAGTAAATTTATTAATTATTACATATTTGTTTTCTTTGCAACATATTCATTACGAAATTTTTATCAGAGCGGATGGATGATAAACACACGTGGCGAAATAAAGCATTATTTTTTGTAATAGTCACCTAATTAGTTATATACTCATGGCAATGATCTACACAGTGTTATTATTACTATTAGATAATTTTACACATGTAATTCAATGTTGCAAATTAAACAAAAGGATATCTTTGTTGTCGAGGAAATCGCATTGTTAGCGTGTTGAATGCCGAAGTTCAGATTTTACCGCAATTTTCTCAATTTTTCTTTAAAAATATTTTGCGCGTGGAGTTCTTATCGCAACACGCGCTTGCTAAATGTAGGGATTAAATTAAACAAACCATTTTGAAAATAGGCACCTCGCAATTGTATGTTTCTATTTGAAAATAACTTTAAATTGCACTATCGATACTATTTCACTGTCCCAAACGTGATAAAAAACGTTTGTATGCAAGAGTAGAGCAACATTTGCAATTGTTTTTATTCTTTAGATGATTGTACCTCTTAGCTATGATATACCGAGTTCTATAAATATATTATTATTATTATAATAGCCTATTACATAAATAATATAATATTGTGGTTCTGTGGTGGGTACTGAATAAGAAATGAGTTCCCGGTCTGTGAAGATTGTTAGAGATATATTTGATGGAGTAACAAATAGTGGAGAGGTGTAGGAGAGACTTACATATCATGTGAAAGTAGGTACTAGGTAGTAGCAAGCTATATCCCAACATTTCCTGTTGCTTAATATATGCAGGTGTAGTGCTAGTAGGAAAATTTGCTAGGACAGAAACAGAGTAGGTATTAAGAATATTCATTGGAAGATATAGTTACTTAAGCAGATAAGCTGGAAAGTTATCTTCGTTAGTAATGTATGAATGATGAAATGATTGTAAAACATAATAGTTTTAGATCAATGCCGTAAGTGGTCTGGACTGGATTATATGCAAAATGGATAAGCATATATATGCTGCATATTTTTCAGGTTAGGTTAGGTTAGGTTAAGTTAGGTTAGGTTAAGTTAGGTTAGGTTAGGTTAGGTTAGGTTAGGTTAGGGTATAGTTACTAACGCAGATAATGTTGAAAGTTATCTTCGTTAGTATTATATGAATGATAAAGTAGGTGACGAAGTTGACAGTCTTTAAGATAGGAAAATATTTTTTGGGTATCTGTATTTTGTTCTAGAGCATCTCTTAAGACGTTGAGTATGCTATATTTGAGTCGTTCACTGTTATATTTGAGACACTGTATTAAACAATGTTTAACCGTTAGAACACTGTTGCACACTTCACACACTGGTTTATTTTTGCGCTGTAATAAATAGTCATGAGTAAGTCGTATATGGCCGATACGGAGACTGGTAAGTATCACTTGCTCTCTTCTGTCTTTAATTTTTGATTTCCAAAGATGTGGACATTTGTTGACTTCGTATAGCCTTGATGGAGTATTGTTCCAAGTTTGTTGCCATTTTGTAATTATTTTTTGTTTTAAGTATGGTTTTAAATCGTTTTGTACCAATATGTTACTTTCTTCGGACATCTGGTTAGTTGGTGCGTTTTAGCCAGCTTATCTACAACTTCGTTACCTTCAATTCCGACATGAGAAGGCACCCATAAAAAGTGAACTGGGATATACTTATTTGAAATGTTTTTAAGTTTTTTTTAATAAGAAGTAGAAGGGGGTAGTCACAGTACAATTAAGTCAGTGAGGAAATTGAACTTAGAGAATTTGTGATTAGTATACATCTTTCTTTGTTTTTGTTTTGTATTAACTATAGTGCTTTTAGAATTGCGAATAATTCAGTCGAAAAAATGATTGTAATTGACGACAATCTGAAATTAACTGAGGAGTGTTCCGAATAAATTGCTGCTCCAACTCTGTCTTCATTTTTTGACACATCTGTATATACGTTGTAGGTATTTCCATATCTGTTTAATGGTGTATAAAACTTTTGTTTAATGACGGTTGATGATATCTCTGATTTTTTTAGGTTTGTTAGACTGATGTCGATAGCAGGAATAGATATTGTCCATGGTGTAGGGTTGTGGATTGAAGAGGTTTTTGGAAATTGAAAATTTAATTTTAATAAGTATGATTGTATACGAAAGTAAAAAGGATGATCAATTTAATATGTTTATTGAAACATATGTAGTCTTAAGAAGTCTTAAGAAAAGATTGTAAATCAATCAGCAAAAACGTTATGCAGTACTGGATTATTTTTTCGGTTTGATGATACTGCCACTGCATGTTAGGCTTAGATATTGTCTTCTGAAAGAAAGAGGAAGTTCTCCATTTTCCCAGGAGACTTTAAATGGGCTTGTGTAGTGAGCACCTAAAGGAATACGTAGACATCTATTTTGGATAATATCCAGTGACTTCAAATGTGTCTTTTTGGAGGAGTTGTAGACGATGGCTCCATAGTCAAGTTTCGAATTATGGATTTGTAAATAAGTATTAAACTTTAATAATCGGCACCCCAGTTTTTAAAGACAAGTGATCGTAGTAAATTTATATTAGGTAGACAGGATTTTTTCAACTGTTGAATATGTGTCTTCCAAGTTAATTTTTTATCAAACGTCATACCCAAGAATCGGATTTCTTCTACATGGTCTAGTTTTTGTTCGTGTAAATATAATTCTTTTGTTTGGATTTGATTCCTCTTTGAGAAACAGATTGCTTTCGTTTTTAAAGTGTTAAACTGAAGTTCACTTGTAGCTGACCATTTGTCAGTGTGTTAACGCTTTTTGAATATAATTGTGAATCGTTGCTATGTTTTTTCCTATACAGAAAATAACTAGGTCGTCAGCGTATAATCTAGCTTTGGCGTGGTTTTAAATTTTTGTTAATATCGAATTTATTGCTACTAAGAGTAAAATTGTGCTTAAGTTTGATCCTTGTGGTATACCATTCTGTTGAATTTTTGTTTGAGAATATGTTCCGTCAACTCGAATATGCTATATGCTTTGCTTATATCAAAAAATATTCCAACACAATGCTGTTTTATTGCAAATGCTTCTTGGATTTCTGATTCTAAGTCATCAAGGTTGTTTAAAGTTGAGCGATGTTTTCGGAAACCACATTGTTCTGGAATAATTAATTTGCCTATTTTTGTAATTATGGAAATTTTATTATTCGTATTTTAATATATCTTGTACCTTGTTTGTACTATACCATGTTGTGTTTTATAAATGTAATCTCATTTTAAAAACAATAAACTTCTCTCTCTCTCTCTATTGTTTATTATCTTTTCTAGTATTTTACCTATGCTACATGTGAGTGATATCGGTCGATATGTTTATGGATCTGATTTTGGTTTAGTTGGTTTTAGAATAGGTATTATGATTGAATTTTTCTATGATTTAGGAAACACGTTTCTGAATAGCATTATATTGTAGATTTTGAGTAGATGTTCTTTAGATTGAGGGCCTTAATTTTCAATAAATATAAAAGGTATATTGTCGGGTCCAAGACAAGTGTTCTTACAATTCTGAAATACATTTTCTAATTCTTCCTCTGTTATTGGTATATTTAGATCGTTATTGTTTTGATCGTAATATTCTATAGGATTTTTTCTTCTTTTATTTGGATTTTTAAGAAATTGGAAGCATAATTTAAGTTACTTGAGTTATATTCATAAGTAGATGCTAGTATATTGGATATTTCTTCTGGGCTGTTATTGTAGTGTTATTTTGAGTTAGAAAGTTAATTGATTTATGAGGTTTGGAACTAGACATTTTGTTGACTTTTTTCCATATACTTCTTATAGGTGTTAAACTATGTATTGTGGTGACATATTCTCTCCAAGAGTCACGTTTGGCTGTTTTAATGGTATACCTAGCAACTGCTCTTAATTTTTTGAACTCTATAGAATTTTCTTGAGTTTTGTGTCGTTTGGATTTATTAAAAGCTTGTTTCGATTGTTTTAATGCTTCTTTGCAGTCATGAAAGGTCATTCCACCAAGGTACCGACAGAGAGTATATTGTTTTGTCTTTATCTACATTGCCATTTAGGTTTTGCAGATTTTTTCAGCGTAATTTTGAAATTCTGTCCAATTTGCGCCTTTTAAATTCCATTTTAGTTGTTGCGAGGTAGTGGATTGTAGTTCATTGCTTATTCTGATAGGGTAGTGATCATTATTATATAGATCCGGTAGCACATCCCATATAAGAGTATGTGTAATTGATGGTTCGCAAATAAAGATAAAATAGTTTAAAAAAATAATAGTTTTAGATAAATGCATTGGTGTATTATGTGTAAAGACTAGATTATATGCAAAATTTATATGCATATATAAAGTTTGTTTACGATAAGAATGAAATGACGTCATACAGTGATCAGGTGCATCGTTGTTAAACTATTTTGCCATTTCCGATTCATTCTTCTTAAACACACATAATCTAACCTTTTGTTTTCTTCTTTTAAAAACAATTTCGTAGCTTTTGATTTACAAGTTGTAAATTTTTAACTATAAATAATTTATACCCATCTTCTTATAACTAATGTTTTATATCGTCCTAAAGATGAAGTTTTATAAGGTAAAAACTTATGGTTCCCATTATTTTTAACAGGAACATTAATGTATTAGGTACAGACTATTCTTTTTCTGTAATCAGATAGATCAAACTAAAATGCGACAGAAGGGAGATGAGTATAGAGAAGTCTTAAGAAAAGAATTTGTAGAACATTATCAACAAGAATATTCGGACATGAACATAATTAATAAAGAAACGCAACGAAAGAAGATAGAATAAGTGATGAAACAAAACGAACAAAAAAGTGATATGATAAAAAAAAGACTTAGCGCAATTTTTCTATTTTTGTAGGCTCGTAGGTTAAGTGTATATAATGTAAAATTTTTTTTTTTTTCGAAAAAAACGTATAATTTTTTTTGAGGTGGCTACAGGTCCAGTTTTATTTATTTTGTGTACTTGACCAAAAACTACATTTTTTTAAACTATATCCTTCAAAAATCCGAAAAACTGTTTTTTAGTGGATTTTGACATACTTTGCAGTCTATAAAATGGAGAATATCGTCCAATACCCCTAAAAAACAGTTCTTTAAGTTTTTGGAGATGGCCCACCTTACGGAAAAGTCTGAAAAAAATCGAAGATATAGTTTTTGAGCAAATACACGAAATAAAATAAAATGGAGTTGCAGCTATCTCAAAAAAAGTTATAAGCTCTTAAAAAAACGCATTTTTAGGTAATATACACTAAATCTACGGGTCTATAAAACATAAATAAGATTTGTAATAGCCTCAACTATGCATGTGAATTTTTTGAGATTGTTAAATTGATTGCAACCTAACAAAAATAAATAAATAAAAACAAAATGACGTTTTTTGATAGGAGAAGGGTGTTGATGGGCCAAAAATTACGCTGACTTATTTTTTAATTAACTAAAACGTAGAAAAAGAAAATTTTTTGATGAATTGATCTGAAAACCCGCAAAAACCCTTAAAAACCGTGAAAACCAACATTATTTTTTAAAAGTTTAAAGGTGTTTCACCCAATTTTAAATGCCTAACTAAAGACCTATTTAATTTAAAATACCTATAATCTATAAAAAAATAATTTGGTCTATTTTGAAGTATATAAATTATAGAAAATCCCCGAAAAACCCCTAAAAAACAATTTTCCGGATTATTGAAGATGGCGCAGCATACGAAAAAATCTGAAAAAATCAGAGATATAATTTTTAGTCAAATACAGAAAATAAAAAAAAATCGTACTGCAGCCACCTCCAAAAAGAGTTAAACGCTTTTTCCGAAAAAAAAATGCATTTTTTTGGTTATGTATACTTAACCTACGGGTTGGTGTAAGGATGGGGAAGGGTAAGAACGTAAAAAATGAAAAAATTGAATTCTGGGAGTGGGGAATTATGCCTAACTTAAAGAGGGTACCCTTTGGGGATGAAATTAATTATAGATCGGTTGAGGTTTCCCCTTAGTATTCCCCGTCTATATTCGTTGGTATTATTTGTATACTTTTAAATTAAATTATTTAATATTTTCTGTTTTAATGAAAAATTAATAACAAACTCGCATAAATAAATTTTCAGTTGGTGGAAAAATAATTAATAAAATACCAATATGAGGATTTTTTTAGAAAAATGTGCGAAATAAAACAACCAGTACTTAGTTACTGACTGAAAAATAGAATGATTGTCCTGTACTATGAACTAGAGATCTCCACATTCAGCTAGCGTGAGTGCCGTTTGACCCGTTGCTCGTTATGTTTCTAGGCCAATAGGACAAATTCGCCATAGTGAGATTTCACTTAGCCGAAGGCATATTTTACTATCGACGCGCTGGCCGCTTCGATCGAGTTTATGATCGTAGACCGTTGTTAGTTCATTAGTTTGATGCGATCTTCTAACTTTAAGGTCTAGGTCAAGTATAAGGTGCCTAATAACTTTATTGGGGAACAGTTGTGCTGTAATTTTTGCTTCGCTTATTTAATATACACAATATTGGCTATAGATAATTAATAACATGTTTTCTATTCTTCACCCAATATAGTTATATAATTTCACCCAATAAGTAAAGGATTTAACTAATAAAATAACAACTTTTATTAAAATCCATTTTGTCCATCAACATAGTTTGCTTTTTGAGTAATACACTGATTCCAATGTTTCTTGAAGAATCATCATCATTATTGGTGCTACAGCCCTATAAAAGAGCCTCGACCTTCCCAAGTCTATTATGCCAGTCAGTTCTATCTAATTCCAACTGTTGCCAGTTTGCTGCGCCTATTTTTCTACCATCCTCATCTACACCATCCCTCCATCTGAGTTTTGCCCTACCCATACTTCTACTTCGAACAGGTTTTGACATAAGGATTCTTCTAGGAGGGTTGTTCTGCTGTGATCTTGCCAGATGTCCTGCCCATCTTAGTCTTCGTATTTTTATAAGAGATACTACGTCTTTACCACCAAATATATATTTATATCTGTGATATATCTCGTAGTTGTACCTCCTTCTCCAAACACATTTTTTACAGATGCCACTGTGCCACCGAATATTCTTCTCAGGATCCTTCGTTTAAATATAAGCAGGAGGTTTGGGATGATTTATTAAAAATTTTTCTTCTGTTGTCTATTTGGCCATCCCTGACCGCCTTTTCCAGACACCCCAGCGCATCTACCTGTCGCAGCCCAACATACGTTTCAAATACCTGTGATTGTTCGCCCTGTATTTCGACTTTGCAAACAACTTTACACATTGTAGCCTTAACCAATCTTATCAGTTTATCGGGGATGTGGAATTCATCCATGGCTTCATACAATTTATTTCGTGGGACACTATCATAGGCCGACAGGCCGATTTAAAATCAAGGAAAAGATGATATGTGTCGATATTGAATTCATTGGTTTTTTCCAGTATTTGCCTTAACACAAAGATCTTGTCTGTTGTTGATCGACCAGGCCTAAAACCACTTTGATATTCGCCAAGAAGCCCTTCTGAATATGCACTCAGGCAACTATATAAAAAACTCGAAAATATTTTGTATGCTATATTAAGGAGGGTTATTCCCCTATGGTTTCTACATTCCAATTGATCACCCTTTTTAAGTAGCGGGTAAACGATCCCAATACACCAGTCTTCCGGGATTTGTTCCTCATTCCAGACTCTCAGTATGATTTTATATATATGGTTAGTCAGAGTAGCACCTCCTCATTTAATAAGTTCCTCGGGTATACCATCACTTCCTGGAGATTTATTATTTTTAAGGTGTTTTATTGCATCCCGCACTTCTTGAATTGATGGAGGCTCCAATGGTGTATTGTTTCTTGCTCCTGGGGGTGATTGATTTGGATCTTCTATTTCGATAGTAAGTAGTTCTTTATAGTGTTTCACCCACCTTTTCAATAATTCTTCTTTTGTATTGAGTATAGGCCCCTCCTTATCCTTACATAGTCCGATCCTCGGTTTAAATTCTTTTCTTGCATTATTTAGGTTTTTATAGAATTTTCTTGTTTGATATTCCTTTTTTAATGCCTTAAGTTCTTCCAATATTCTATTTTCATAAGTGTTTCTTGAAGAATATGATGGCTTTTTTGTAGAACGATTTGTTTGATCTCAAAATAGGCCTCAGTTTACGTAATAAAGTCTTCGTTTAATCCAAATGCTTTTCGATAACGCATTCTTTTGAGATCTACAAAGAGCTATTAGTCACTGCTTGTAAGCTCTTAAGAATATCGTGTTTGTGGATGCAATTCTAATTGCAATATATTATGTATTGTTATGTTCGTGATACTGCACATATTGTCCTGATAAAAGAGTACTCTTTCTCTTTCATCAATTGCTTCCTAGTGATGGTTTCACGGAGTTTAATATGTTAAACTTTTTAATATGTTAAGCCTTAATTCTGTTCTATTACTTCTGAAATAGTTTCAGTATTGTATTTTCCACTATATATAGAATAAATATAAGTCTTTATCGCTATCTGAACATGTTGGAGTATAGGTTTGAATTATTTTAGGGTTATAAATGCCATTCCTCAATTTCTTTAAGTGATTTCTTTAATTGTACTTCAATTATTTTTAAATTAGATACAAGCATTTTCTACAAGACACTGGCCCTGTTACATTTTAAAAGTTACCTTCAAAGTTATGCACAAAACTAGTAACGATTCTGCAATAATAAAGACCCACTATATGTCAAGTCAATACTGAACGGAAAACTACGAAAGACCTTAGAATACAGACCTAAAATAAAGGTCAAAGTATACATTTATGTTAAGTTTTGTTGAAAGTAAAGTGATAATCAAAAATTGAATAACAGTGATTTCTTAAGGTATAAAACACCTGTCACAAAAAATATATGTCTTCTTAACAAATAAAAATTTAACCTCAATATCATATTCTTATTTTTTTCCCTATAATGATGATGTTTTTTTTTTTAAATTAACGTGTCTCGACATCTTTGGTCATAGATGTATATACAATAGTACCTACAGAGTTATGATACTTTTTCTTCTTCCACTTCTTCTTCTTCCTTCTTGTATGCAGGCTTTAGAGCCAGTTTCTTCTTCAATATTAGCCTTCTAAATTGTTTAAATTGTCGCACCATTCGCGTCGTCAGCATAACATAATATTTGGATTTCTTTGTTCTCCATTCTGTAGCCATGACCTTTACGTACTGCTTGTATTATTTCGTCCATTATTATATTAAAGATAAGTGGGCTTAACAAGTCACCCTGTCTGACTCCGTTTTGTACTGGTATACACTGTGTTAGTTTTCCATTATCTTTGCCTGTATTCGATTATGAAGGTAGATGTTTTTGATGGTTTGTATAATATTGATTGGTATGTTTCTTTTATACAGTAGGTGTAAAACGTGTTGGATGCGACCGAAAGCCTTTGTCAGGTCTATAAAACATATATATGCTGGTTTATTTTACTCGATGGCCTTTTCTGTGATTTGTCTTAGTACAAATACGGCGTCTACGCAGGATCATCCGGATCTGAATCCTTGTTGTTCATCTGATAAAGTTGTTAGTTTATTGATTTTGTTTTTTAGGACTTTTGTGGTAAGCTTAAGTGCGGTGTTCAGTAGATTTATACCTCTATAATTGTTATGGTCTTCTTTATCTCCTTTCTTGAACATTGCTATCATTATGCTGTTTCTTTAGGCTGTTTCTGTTTCTGTTAGTTCTGAGTTATGATACAATAGTAAATAATAACAATATTATGTAAATTATATTTTGTCAAACAACTGTCTTTAAAAAGTCTATTAGTATCTTGAGTTAGTTTGAACAGTCCAAAAGTTATTTTCAACTATAGGTTATATTGTTGCCAATGTGAATGGCCTAGTTGTATTGACATTCTGTGAGGATGTGCTTGACGGTAATAGGAATATCGTTGCAGTGGGAGCATAACTGTTGGTCTATAGAGGACATAAGATGACCGTGTATCACACGTGTGTGTCCTATCCTTAATCTTCTTATTGCTTCTTCTATCTTCTTGCTATCTTCTCTTTTCTATTCAGGGATGCTAGGGACAAATAGCTGTTAACATTAGGCTGTATTTCTCTGAGTTTGGGTCTTTGGTGATTCAAAGTTCCTGCCACTTGCCTTGGATATTCCTTTTGAATGTTGATTTTATATCTTCTTGGAGCTGTATGTTGTAGATGGGTAAGTTGGATGTAGGTGCTTCTTTTGCTGCACTGTCAGCCATCAATAATGATGTTCAAAAAGCACAAAAGATTTTGAATTATTTTAAAAAATAGAGAAGCTAATGTACCGGTTCAGAAACTACCTGATGAATTCTTAATAAAAACAAGTCATGTCGTAGTAAACGAAAACAGGCTTTTAGAAAGAAAGATAGGCCTTTATGCTTTCTGGAGCATAATATGGTGCATATATAAATCCTCTAGCCTCTTTACCTATTACTTCAATGTTCCTTTTTTTATATTATTCTCTGTCTTATCTCCTCATTTCTTATACTACCCATTTTTTAAGGACAGCAATATCGATAAAGTACTAAAACAAAAAATACATCCACTCAGTAAGCCTAACAATACACTGATCACACGGAGATTGTGGGGATTAACTATGTGGCAGCATTGTTCTTCTGTTTTCATGGTTCGTTTTTTAAGAATATTGATCTAATTTATTTACCCTTTAACCATTTATATTTTACTACCTCGATATTATATTATAAAGAACCATACGGTATGCTTCAACTGCATACTGAGCATATTTGTTACTTCTAAAAGAAATGTATTTGGTGTTATGATGTAAGTCAAGATATATGTAGTGTTTGTTGTTCTTATGCCCTTCAGCGTCGATTCGTTCATTTTAGTGTTTGTTGTATCTATACAATTTCGTTTATTGTATCTATCTGTATTTTTCCTTGGTATATTTTTTTCTTTTCATTATTCTAAGTAAATATATTATCCTGTTACTTAAATTGTTTAGGTTTTTACTTATTAGATGTCGATACCAACCCAACTGTTTCCTCCTAATTTTTTCCTAGTATAGTATCCATGTTGGTCTTTATAGCAGTTTTAGAAGTAACCTGTAAACTCTAGAGAGCGCGTTTCCAGGTGGTGGATAGGGGAATGCTCCACCGGCTTACTAGTGGGTAAGAGGAAAGAAAAATACCTCCCTTGGATCAACAGGTAATTTACCGAATTATTGCTGGTATATTGCCGGGTTCCCCCACTCAGTGACTAACGGTTTTGGAGCGGCTGAGTTAGTAAGTGGAATAATACTCTTTTGTTCAGGGGTTGGAAAAATGGCGCTCAAGGCGGACGAACCGAAAAATAGGTCAACGTTTGTTTGTTGTTCGTTGTTTGTTTGGCGGATGCAGAAGGCAAGGGAGATTCACTACATTACAGACTTATAGAGTAGGCTAGGGGTACATAGAGTATCCCTATTAAAGTTATGACTGGCAAATGACAAAAAGAGTAACCAAACTTACTGACTATGGACCACGGAATTCAGAATCCAAGAAGCAGTGCTAGATATTTTATTTATAGAGAAGTTATCTTTATTTCGTGTTTTTTCTGTAATGTATATACTTCACTTGCATTAGGTCGTTCCGTATATTAGTACCTCTACTTATATTAGTCCCATTCTATTAAACTTTATGGTTTTTTGTAGACTTTTTTTTCGTCTTCTTCTATTCTTAAGTATTATATCCATTAATATTATAAATAATAGTGATATTACTATGTTATATAGCATGTTGAATCTCCAATATGTTAAGAATAATTAGTAATACCGATCTTATATCTTGAAGGATTTTTTAATAAGCAGAACCAAACATTGCAAAAAATAAGTACCTTAAAAATTAATAATAAGGCAAAGGTTCATTTTTGGCTAAATTTAAAAAATCCTCCTGCCTTGTAAAACTTGGATTGCATATTTCTTTTGTTCAATTGTTGGATCGCATAATGGCATAATACATTGCGTTCACAATAAGATAAAACCGCGATGACTAAAACCTTCCAAGAACAGAAAACATTGTTTATACAACAAAACAAAAAGAGCAAGCGTCCAATGAACCCGGTGTATGTTAATGCATTTCAGGGGGTTGCGAAATAGTTTTCAAGTAAATACGTTTAATTTCCGAGCTGTAATTTATGTAAAAAAATTTTGTAATCTGATGGGACCATTAAACTCTAACATTTGTCATAATTTTCTATGAAGTTCATTAACATAGAAGCCCACGCTTTGTTTGGATCTAGTAAGTGATTACAAATAGATTTCTATTCGCGATGTTTCGATGAGTGGAAAGTGAGGTATTATACACAGCTTAGATACTTCTATTCAGTTAGATCAGTGGCGTATACGGTTTTTTATATTATGTGGCAATATTGTTAGTAGTCAATATTTAAAAAGTATTACATTCACATTATTAGATACAATGACTAATGTTGCAGTTGCAGTTTAGGAACAGTTTAGCAAATTTATAGGCACGTATTGAATACCACTCCTAAAAGTAGAAAAAACATCATTGATAGTTTGTTAAATTCCATAAACCAATGAACCACTGGAGAAATGGTTGTGAAAATCAAATGTGGAGAATGAAATCGAATTAATTAAGATCCTTAGAAAATAAAATATTTAGAATAAATAATGTTCAGATTCCTCACCAAACCGAAGTAACAGGCGAGAAAGGAAAGACAAGAAATTAAATACAAGAAGTTGTACTGGTTGCTAATTTGTGCAACGTAAGTCGAAACTATGTATCCATAACAAGTGTTACTAGTATAAAACAAATGTTAGACAAACAACAAACAAAGTACATAGTAAGGAATATTATAAACGTTCATTGGTACATAACAAAGAGTGACATTTAAAAGAACTGGGAATTAACATTGTTTGACAAACCATCACTAAGTATATGAATAATCACGAAGGCAGGCTCCACAAACACGTGAACGCTGACGTTAGCCAAGCAGGTTGGCTCTTGAAAACATTAACCAAATTAGAAAATTCAAGAGAACATATGAGCTAATGTAGCAGAACATATGCGGTGGTGTACACGATACTGAATCTGCGCATATATAAAATTTGGTGAAAATGAAAATATCTTAACGTCTTTGGCTAAGCAGGGAATGATCACTGACATCAACACTTGCTATATTGCTAATAGCTTTGCCGTCCAGAATTTTTGTCTTTCAGATAGTATTACTCACTCGTGACCAATGGAAACTATATTATGAAAGAAATTAGAGGTGAATTTCTAGTAAAAATATCTAATTTTGGACTGATGAGTAGAGAAAAAGAATAAGATCAAAAATACATATTAGATTACAAAAAGCATGATATCTCTCTCTCTCTCTCTCTCTCTCTCTCTCTCTCTATATATATATATATATATATATATATATATATATAACCACAATATGAACACTCTCATAGACGAATACTCATGTCACAGCCCGGGTATATAAGGATGTCAAAAATTAAATGGAGGGATTGTGTGGATTGTGTCGATATTAGGAAAATTGCGTGTCAAACTGGCAACGGTCATCAAGGGATAGAAGCAGCTGGCGAATATCATTTGAAAAGCTCCCGGGCTGTAGCAACAGTAGCTATGATGATAATGAAAGATATTGTTTAGTAGCAACATTTGACGTCATACATGCCTTTGATAAACAACAATTCAAAAACCGTTAGTGCAAGATAAATTTACCTGGATGATGCATCATCCAGGTAAGCTATTCACCATATATGAGGTAGCTGAGTGCGTCGGCTTTGCTCATGAAAAAGCTTTTACACCGAGCAATATTATAAATGCATTTACAAAGTGTGATATATATCCATACGATGCCAATGTTTTCACAGATATAGACTTTCTACCAAGCGCTGATACTGTTCGCGATTTAAAAGGTGATGTAAGCCAAAAAAGTCCATCGATCTACCAGGTACATCAACGTCAACAAATAAAATAACCATGAGTGATAATATTTAAAAAAAATATATCGGATATAGAAAAAGATCCTACTTTAGACACAAGTATTGAAAATAGCAATCAACAGAACAACAAAAATGGCAAGACTGTCACAGATGTTTTTAAAAGCCCAGAAGAATTTAAGGGCTTTCCAAAAGCAGGAAAACGCAAAACTAAAAATAAGCGAAGAACGGGCAAAAGTATTATAGCTACTGACATACCCGAAAAAGATGCCATAGAAGAACGAAGCATTACGAAGAAAAGAAAAGAAAAAAGAAAAAACAGAACAAAGACCAGAATTTACTATAATGAAAGACAACGCGATAGGTATACGTATAAATTTACCACCATTACAAATAAGTAAATCAGAGATGGAAGAAATAACCAAATCCTTGAAAAATGGAAAATTCCCTGGTCCTGGTGACATCCCTGCAGAATTAGTGAAAGCAGGTACAGACAAAATTCAGGAACAGTTAAGAAAACTCTTTTAAGACTGCTTGAACGGGGCCGAATTACCAAAAGAATGGAAATTATCTATCATGTCAACTATCCACAAAAAGGACAGCAAGGATCAGTGTGAAAATTACAGAGGAATTGCGGTAAACAATACAATAAATAGGATGTATAGGAAACTTATTAAGAACAAAATAGAAACTGACTATAGATATTACGAAGCAGAGGAGCAAGCTGGTTTTAGAGCTGGGCAATCCACAGTAGACCATCTATACTCTAGTACGCAAGTTATTGAGAAAAAAACAGCCGTCAATAAAGAAGTTCAACTGGTGTACGTAGACTTACAAACAGCATATGATAGTGTACCCCTCAGTAAACTATGGTCAATCCTACAGCAAACCAACATTAAGCATGGTCTTATCAAAGCAGTCCAAAGTCTGTATAATGGAACGACTGCAAAAATTAAAACTGGATCCAGGATATCTGAGGGAGATCACGAAAGGACTAAAGCAGGGTTGCTGTATTTCCCCTACTCTTTCAAAATTTATCTGAAACAAGCACTCAAGCTGTGGAAAAGAAAATGTAATGGCATGGGAATCCCTCTCAACAACGATGGTTTCGCTGAGGACCAAATACTGATTGCTCAGGATCATGACGACTTGAGTTACATGACTCGGAAGCTAACAGAAGAATATAACAATTGGGGTCTCGAAGTCAAAATTAAGAAAACTGAAGCCATGTGTATTGGAGGGACAAAGCAGTCCATTATATTAGACGATGGGGTAGAAATTAGACACTGTGATGAATACAAGTACCTCGGTATGAAGATAACTCAAGATGGAACATTCGATGCTGCTTTAAAAGACAGAAACATACAGGGTAGAAAAGCCATATCCATGATGAACAGCATTCTGTGGGATCAAACAATATCTAAAGCGAACAAACAACTCATATACAACACCATACTTAAAAGTGTAATCACATATGGCAGTAAGTTTGGCCAATGAAACAAAGAACAGAGAAACTCTTACTAGCAACAGAAATAGACTTCTGGAGAACAGCAGCAGGCAAATCAAGAAGAGATCGGATACCAACTGAGAGAATACGAGAAATGATGGGAGTCAAGCATACAATAGTTAATGACATAAAAAAACAGTTAATATGGTACGGCCATGTATAGAGAATGCAAGATGACAGGATTCCGAAATAGATTTTGACGTGGACACCACAAGGGAGAAGGAACAGAGGAAAACCGAGAAGAAGCTGGAGAGAGGGAATTGAAAAATAACTAAAGAAAAGAGAAATCCCTCCAGGCCTATGGTTAAATAGAAAAGAATGGCGGTTAGGATTCGGAAGGCGTCGGAGAACGCTGTAAACCGATAATAGTAGTGGAAAACAGGCTTCCAAAAACCTGTTGAAATATTGCAGGCGAAGACATCTATTGGAAGACCAAGAAAGTGATGGGGAAGCAAGAAACTTGCTTGGCAATCGATCTTGGAGTCGAATGGCTATAGGCCGTAACGAGTGGAGAGATTTGCTGAGGAAGACCAGGGCTCAAATTGGGCTTAAGAGCCATAGGATGGACGGAAGTCTCCATAAAATAAGTCAGTAAGAATTTTGAGTTTACTGCTACTCTCATCCAATCTAGTGAGCCAATAGCCAATGTCCACCTAGAAAGGAACTTTAGGAGTCACTATATAATATTCCAGAAGGTTAATCTTAATTTAATTCGTTTTTATGTTTGTTTTATAAATAATGAATACACAATCAATGATATTTTGAGAACTCATACGACGCAAACTGGTAATCAACAAAAACATAATACAGTGTAAATGCAAGTTCATCGACATACATTGTAGATTCCAATAAGAAATGGTCTGAGTAGATGTCGCTGCCTCTTTAGGATGTCGTATATTGTATACGATTTTTCATCTTTTCATCTCAATATTTTTGCTTACATAAATTGCCAACTAAAACTAAAAATGGACAATAATACCTAGTTTTAAGTGCCTTTGCACGGAAAAACTATCTTACTATTAAAATTAAATAATAATTAACTTAATATTATAATTAAAGCTCCATATCGACGATTTCCAGAAAATTCCGTTCTGCCTTTAAAACCTGCATCAGATAATTAATAATTATTTATCTAAAAAATGTTACGAATTGATTAAAAACTAAAAGAATATGTTATATTTTCTACACACTGTATAAACTAGTTATAACAGTAGCAGTAGTGACGGAGCGTGGCGATATTAAAAATAAGTTTCCTCGCGCACACCACTGCGAATCCGTCAGCGTAGTAAAACTTATTAGAAAACAACTTAATGCCGGTGCTATTCAGGTCATTCTTGGTTGTATAATTCAGTATATTATGAAAGTTATTACTAAAAGTCAGGGCCAACATTTTAGCGGTCGAATGTTACGACTCTTCCTTGTTCTTTGCTGAACTTGACTTGAACTGTTATGATTTTTTCTTTTCTTCTATTGTTCTCGAGCTTGAACTCAATTCACCAATTTGGGGAACCGTTACTCCGCAAAAAACATGTAATAAGTGTTTTTAGACATTGGTCGGACTTTGGTTTTTTACTATCTGAAAGAAATTTGATGACACAGTTTACGAAATACCTGTAATAGCGTTCGGTTATCGATCGTTAACATTTTTAGACTACTGATTATTTATATACAACAAAATAGCGATTTTTGCAACAAGATTTTTTTAGTTGAACTAAAAGTTTTTCTTGATATTAAAAATTATTATTTAGCTACAAATCAAGTTTACTGCACACATGAGTTGAACGAGTCTGCAGTGTGATAACACCTATGATTACAGTTTTCTGAAGTATTTTGCAAAGCGAGCAGAAGTTGGTAATAACCTTCTTTCATCCTAAAATGTACATCCAGTAGACTGCACTAAATTTACATTTATTTTTCCATTTTTAGATATATACCATTGCTTTTTGCAATACCTCAGAACCGAATGGTTTCGGACCGAAAAAATTCTCCTCCTTGAGCAAGACTGTTATCAATTTCGTTACCAGCAATTTGTATAAGCTCTGGCAACCCCAACAAACTTTTTTGTTGCGCTTTACCAGTTACTTAAGGCCAATTAGTAGTCTTTTCCCATCGTTGGTCCATACTCAAAATTAATTGCCGTATTTCATTTTGGTCTAGTTCTCTCCAAATCTGGATCAGCCTCTCTCCCACTTCCTGTAAGTTGTTTGGTTGGATCGGTGTCACTCTTAATCGCCTACCAAAAGAGATTTTTATCGGATTTAAATCCGGACTATGTGCTGGCTATTCCATAGTGTTAATTTCTATCTCTTCTAGATAATTTCTGACGATCTGTGCAGCGTAAGGTCTGGCATTATCTCGCATTAGTAAGAAATTTTCACCGATATAAGGAGCGAATGGTACTACACGTTGCTCCAGGATCTCCAATATGTACTTTTCAGCTGTAAATGACCACTAGGTTCGTACGTGCGGTCAAAGAAATACCACCCCACACCATAACGAATCCTCCACCAAAAAATGTTGTGTGTGAGAAGTTACACTGAGCATATCGTTTGTTGGGTCGTCGCAATACACGAACACGTCTGTCGTTATTATAAAAATAAAATCGGGATTCATCAGTAAATAGCACTCATTCCCAGTCAGCCTCTAACCAATTAACGTGTTCTCGGGCAAAATGTAGTATCTCCCTTCGATGCTCTGCAATTAATAGAGGACCTCGGGCGGCAATCCTAGGTGTTAAGTTGTATTGTAACAGTTTCAGTACTAATTTGTATTACATGCACGTCTCGAAGCTGAATTTGTAGACAACAAAACGTTGTCGAAGAGCAGAAATTCTTAAAAATAGATCTTGAATAGGGGTAGTTACCTGGTTTCGTCCTTGCCCTGGTCTGCGAGTATGATCCCCTGTTTCGAGGAATGTTTCCAACACCCGTGAGACGGATGTGTGGAACACATTAAACCGACGACCAATTCTTCGGTAACTCCTCCTAAAAAATTCTCCTCCTTGAGCAAGATGGTCATCAATCTCGTTACAGCAATTTATATAAGCTCTGGCAATCCCAACAAACTTTTTTGTTGCACTTCACCAGTTACTTAAGGCCAATTAGTAGTCTTCATGAGAGCAGCGTTTCTTAGGCGATCTTGAGTAGCTACACAATCATTGTAGGATTATTTCCAAAGCCCACTGCAATAAAAACTTTGAAGTCTAAATCGTCCGTAAAAGAATACGTCCGAAAAGAATAAAGAATAAGAATAGCTTGGATCTGTAAACAATCTCAAAACATTAAGCAATTGGCGCACAACAAAGCACAAGAAAGTAACTTCGTTATTGCTGGGAATAAGAAAGCTGATAATCTTGAAAACTAGCTCTATCAAAAGGCAGTATAGTAAAGAAGGTCTAAAAATGGAAAAAGGAATTTGTGCAGTCTACTAGGAACCTACTTTATGTCAAAGGCCAGCAAAAGAGCCATTATAATCTTCTATTTGGTATGTAAAAATACTCATAGTTTTATGATGCCAAACAATAACCCACCTTTTTGCATCTCATTTTGCTTCTGTTTACACTAAAGAAGATCTGAATGTTGGTAACGCTTCTGATATTGAACATTTAGCTGCTTTTAACATTTCTGTCCATAACATAATTCTTGCACAGGTATTCTCAGGTATTCAAAGTTTAAAGGATAACTTGAGCTACAGTTTTGATAAGATCCCATCTCATTTTCTCATAAACCTTGTTTATACTTTGAGTAAACTCATTTGTATGTTGTTTAATCAGTCACTTGTAACTGAAATTTTGTCCAACACATGGAAAAATAGCTTTGTCATTACATTACTTACATAAATCCGATGACAAGTCTAATGTTAAAACCTACTGTCTTATCAGAAAGCTGTGTGATTCCCAAGCTATTTGAACTACTTTTGACAAAATTTCTTTCTTAGCATTATAAGAATATTCATTGCTAAAAAACATTCCGGCTTTCTCTTTATTGCTTTTTGTCCATGCGCTATCTTCAGCGCGGATTGGAGGGTTGGAGAATTGGGGACATTATATTTGCCTGGTTGCTTTCCAGAGCGAATACTCGATAGCTTCGCTTCTATAGGCGAAAGATGCCTGAAATAAAAGTATGTACCGTTGTTTTTCTCGTTATTTAATAATGCTTTGAACTGTGCTGTAGCTCTATCCAGATTGGTCTTGTCTGCGATGCTCTCATCATCTGCCATCTACGTCCTAATATTCCTTTTTTAATAAATTTTTGTTTGATTTTATTGGATAGTTCATGAGTAGGGCGATTTACTTCCTTTATTCTCGTTAATTCTCATGCAGCTTGTACGGATTGGTTAAGGTATTCTGACGCATTGTCCATCCCAGGTTTGTTTTTAGTAAAATATTTAATTCTAATTTATTAGTTAATAACTATCTGATTTTTTTCAGTTTGGGGATTTGTTAGTTAATGTAGAAGATGGTGTTCTGTAAAGAATTTCCAATTTCTTTGTAAAGAATTTCTTCTATTAAAAGAGTGATAATGATCAGAAGATATATCATAACAAGAAGAAGCCCTCAAGTGGTTGTTTGGTAAACCCATGGTGACACCAAAATCTACCAGGTGTGGTATTTTGTTTTTGTCGGTAGGCCAGTAGGTAGGTTCACCCGTGGATATATTTTTAAAATTGTTATCTTGCATACACATATTAACATTGACTTCGGCTTGCAAATAGTCTTTAGTGGTTTGACCGTTTGGACAGTGTAGTAATCACAGTACTTCAATCACACTTTTATCATTTGTTTCAGTTCGAACATAATATTGGTAGATTTAATTTGCTTTGCAAGTTAAATCTACCTTTGCTTTGCAAAAAAAATTCACGACCATCATACTGAAAAGATTAACAAACAAGGTTGAGTTTCGAGCTAATCAAGCAGGCTTTAGACCAGAATCCTCCTGCATAAACCACATTAATACTGTTAGTGTAATAATGGAACAATCGGTTGAATGAAACACACCCCTATACATGGTTTTTGTTGAATTCGAACGTGCCTTTGACAGCTTATCTCATGCTGCTGTATGGAAAATTTTAGAGCTAAGAAACATCCCGCAAAAAATAATTTCTATAGCTATAGACTATGTTCTCTTCAAACTAGACTCCGACACAAGAGGGATATAATGGACGTTAACCACACACCTAAGCGATCTAGAATACGCGGACGATATCTGACTATTAGGTCAGAGGTTCCAAGATCTGGCTTACCAATTGGAAACACTTCCCACTGAAGCCAATAAAATAGGTTTGAAAATCAATATTAGTAAAACCAAGTCCATGAGAATAAATGCAAGGAACAATTTACTATCGACAATATGCAGATTGAAAATGTGGAAAACTTTACGTATCTTGGAAGTATCATAACCGAAAACGGAGGTACAGAAGACGATATTCGTATACTACAAGGACAAAGATCCGAATATTCCGATCAAATGTCATGTATGTTCTACTCTACGGATGTGAAACCTGGAAAGTGACAAACACCCTCACAGACAAACTGCAGGTCTTTGTTAACGAATGTCTACGAAGAATTGTCCGTATATTTTGGACTAACACCATCAGAAACGAAGATCTGCTACACCTGCGTCCAGAAAGTGGGGTTGGATCGGTCACACACTCTGAAAAAATAGTTCCAGTATCGCAAAAACTGCCCTAGAGTGGAATCCCCAAGGGAAAAGAAAAAGAGGTCGCCCAGTACAAACTTGGAGAAGATCCATCATGGACGAGATAAGAGGCCAAGGAAAGTCTTGAAATAAGGTGAAGGCCTTAGCGCAAAATAGAACCCGATGGCGCGTTTTCACTGAAGCTCTATGTTCCACTTAGGAGTTCAAAAACCTTAGTTGAACTTTCTTTTCTTTGGCATTTGTCTATCGTGTGGTCTCCGGTGCACTTGACGCAGCGTGGCCTGTGATTGCAATTCTTATCTTTGGCATCTAGTGCCTTGTGGAATGTCTCCCCTCTCTGGCGCGGTGGTTTAAATTAAATTAAATTTTAACTTGTGGTGAAGTAGAAGCTAGTTTAGATCATATATGGTTTTGTTGTTTGGTGCTGGTTTAAGATCAACATAAAACATGGGCAGTGGATTTTGTGTTTTGTCGTATTTGATATTCCAAACTTTCCCTATTCCTTTCCCATTTTTCACCTTATATGTATGAAATTGTTTTTTCTTGTCTGTTACGGCTTTATATATTATCCTATAAGTTTTTGATTCTTCTGGTTGGACTTTGACTTGGTCTAAACTAAGAATCTTTATTTCGTAGCTTTGCAATATATCACTAAAGACAATAAATGTGATTGGTCTTTTCTTTGATTCACAAGTGTCTTTTAATTGCCATTATGATTCAATTACTAGTAAAGCTCTTGAAATGCTTGGTTTCGTTTTGCATAATTCAAGAAATCTATCATTAGTTCGACAAAGATATCGTAAAATGCCTTGGTTAGTTAACTTTACAGTACGCTTCTAAAGTAATGCCTCCGATCTACCCTATCCATGTGATTGTCATTGAAAAAGTTCAGCATACATTTACATGGTTTATAGCATACAAATTGAAGAGACCTTTGTTATAAAGTTGTCCTAATGCAATTTAGGATGCATTATTTCTTTTTCAACTATTATTTGGCCACGTTTGTTGCCCTACTGTGCTTGAGCTCTTCTCCTTATAAAATACTTAATAGGGTTACTAGTAGTACTTGCTTGTTTGATGGTCCATATCACAGCACTAACTTTGTTTTTTATTGTCCAGTTGCACGTCTCCTCCGACTTGCGAATGAAGTTAGTGATGAGGGTGCAGGTTTTACTGAAATATGTTTTCCCGTTCTGAACTAGCTTTAAATTATTTGTCGATTCCATATTTTGTTTTCAATGCATTTATTTTTATGATATAGGCAGTTGTTTGTATATTGTTGCTGTTTATTATTTTGATTATTGTTCGGCAAAGTTAGTTTAGGATTCTTTCCTTCTGGAAATTATATTGATCCAGTAAAATATGATCATCATCATCATCATCATTTAACCCGGATCTATCCACTGCTGGATATAGGTCTCCCTCAGTCTTTTCCATGTATTTCTGTTTTGTGCTGTTTGCATCCAATTTTTGTCTATCCGTTTTATGTCATCAGACCATCTTGTTGGTGAACGACCTCTACTTCGATGTGCTTCTTGTCTCGGTCTCCACTGTATTATTCGCTGTGTCCATCTGTTATCCGACATTCTAGCTATGTGCCCCGACCAGTTCCACTTAAGGGTCATAATTCTTTCTATGGCATCTGTCACTCCTGTTCTCCGTCTTATTTCCTTGTTCGTGATCCGATCCCTACGAGAAATGCCTAACACCGATCGTTCCATGGCTTTTTGGGTAACACAAATTTTATTTCTTACTTTCTTGGTTAGTGTCAATGTCTCTGCACCATATGTAAGTATTGGCAACACGCACTGATTAAAGATAAAATATGATACCCCATAAAAAATTATCTGAAAGACATCTGGAGAGAAACTAAACAAAAGCCAGTTTGAGTAACAACTAAGAGAATAAAATCGAACTGGTTGTGACAAACATTAAGAAAAAATAACTTATACATAACAAAAAAACCTTTAGATGAAATATAACAATACAAAGAAAAAAAGGACAACCTAAACATTTAATTTTATTTGTCTCGACTACTGTCTTAAAATTATTTAAGTGTCCCTCGTAGATTTGGAAACTAACAGTGTATTACAATAGCTACGAACATATTAGCCTACACAGACTTAACGGTGAATTATGTAATTAGACAAACTTAACATTCTAACTAACCATTTAATTAAAAAAAAAATAGGACATCAGTTATCTTTAGTTGCTTAAAGATTTTATTATGCAACAGAAAATAAATAAATGTATTACTACTATAGCTAATTACAATGCCCTACTTCTTCCTGGCATCCTTCACAAGTATGTTACTTATAGCTGTTTTCCATTATGTATGTCTTTCTCAGAGTTTTTACTGTCCAGGAATGTTAACCTAACCTGTTTAATTGTGGCAATAAGAACATCGTTTAACAAAATGCAAAATTAATAGAACAAGGCAGATATTTTTTTAAATAAAACTTCTTGTGCCGTCTTCTAACGAAGGTTGGCGATCACTACTTTAAACGCTTCTCGATCTTTTGCAACGTGAAATATCTGTTCAATACTGAGGTTAGTCCAATCTCTGATATACCTCAGCCAAGATTTCTTCTATCTTCCCAAGCCTTTTCTTCCCTATACTTTACCTTGCATGATGACTTGTAGCAGAGAGTATTTATCGTTTCAGAGTATGTGGCCCAGATACGATGTTTTTCTTATTTTGTGTTCATAAGCTTTCTGCCATGTCCAACTCGTCTTAACACTTGCTCATTTGAGACTTTTGCAGTCCAAGGAATCTTCAAAATACGTCTATATAGCCACATTTCGAATGCCTCCAATTTTTTTATAGATTGGGCTTTCAGAGTCTAAGCTTCTACCCCATATAGTAGTTGCGACCAAACATAACATTCGACGAACCTCAATCTGATGGCCATACTCAATTTCTTATTTGTAAACATTGACTTGTATTTTATAAAGCCATTTCAAGCTATTTCTTTTCTGACCTTTATCTCCTGCTCTTGATCTAACTGTGAGTTTATAATTGCTCCGAGGTATTTATATTTGTCGACTCTCTCTAGGGGTTTACCCTCCAATGTCAGTTGTATGTTGTCAACAGGGTTTTTTGAGATCACCATGTATTTGGTTTTATTTATATTCATTGTAAGTCCCATCTTTTTGCTTTCTCTGTTAATGATTTCCAGGAGAGTTTGTAAATCGTCTATATTCTCTGCCATGATTGCGGTATCGTCTGCAAATCTTATGTTATTAATGATGCTCCCTCCAATCTTTACACCTTCAGTTCTTTCCCATAGTGCCTCCTGAAATATTAGTTGGGAGTACACATTAAATAATTGTGGCGACAGCACACATCCCTGTCTGACTCCTCTTTGAATTTCCACCTGGTTTGTCTCACTATCTTCCACCCGTACGACCGCTGTTTGATTGGAGTACAGAATTTTGATTAAATTAATATCCTTGGGATCTAAGTGTATGTGTTTCAATGCATGTATGAGTTTACCATGTTGGACTCTATCAAAAGCTTTTTGGAAATCTATATAACATATGAATACGTTTTTATTATATTCCCTGCATTTTTATAATAGTACCGTCATTGCGCACAGTGCCTCTCTTGTTCCCATTTAAATAAAACAGATATAACAAATAAAAATAACAAAGCATAGATTTAAACTCACATGTTGATAGTCCAAAAATGAAGAATGAATCAGATAGGGAGAGGTCAGATTCATTTAGTACCATAAAAACTGTTTCTAGCACCTCAAATAATGATATTGATAATAAGGAAATGCATGCCTGACTGTGATAAAAGTGATAAAAGTGACAATGAAGAAAAAATAACCACGAAACGGATTGAAGAAGAAAGACAAATTGAATGCAAAGGAACCAAAAAAACTTACAGTAAATATCTAAGACAGTAGTTTTAAAGAAGTAAACCGCAAAAAAATGGAGCAAAGAAAACACAATCGAAGATAATGGCAGTAGAAATAAAAAAATTAAAAGGTACGATAAAATTAATCGACAAAATGCGACAGAGAAAATGATGAGGAAAAGGACACAAAAACTAAAACACTGAATAAGAAGCTCATGGATCTGTTAACACGTAATAAGAACAACAAGCCAGCTACAGAGACTGTAGCCAAGGAAAAACGAGACGAATCCCCTAAACCAGGAACAAGTAAGCAGATGAAGATTCCGAAAACAAGTCAACAACCAGAAGTAAATCGATAAGTGGAAGCCAAAGATGATGATTTCCAAAACGTTACATACAAAAAAGGAAAAAAAAAAACAAGCCGAACAAAAGGCTATAGGTGCCGGCGAAAACGCAGCTGCCAAAAAAGGCAAACCTCCTGCCGACTATGGCCTTAGCAAAAAAGAATAAGTTCAAAGAAGAACACGAAGAAACACACATTAGCAAGGAGTGCACACTCCTTAGGGACAAACTAACCAAATGCGCTAACTGCCAAGGACACCAACCTGTTCTTTCCAGTTTTCTCTACACTGGACTGCTTGTAGTCAGTTTTCCGCTACACATTTTATATCATCGGTTATATTCTAGCTAAGTGCCCTGCTCAGTTCCACTTAGGCGTCGTGGTTCTTTCGATGATGTCTTGAACTCCTGATCTTTGCATGATTTGTTGGTTTGTTATGTAGTCTCGAAGGCTCACGTTTTGCATTGAACGTTCCATGGCCCGTTGTGTAACTCTGAGTTTATTCGCAGATTTTTGCGTGAGTGTTAAACACTCTGCTCCATAAGTTTGTACAGGCAAAACACATTGGTTATAAACCTTTCGCTTGAGGCACATGGGAATTGAACCTTTTAGAATATGGTTTAATTAATTTCTTCCGTGAGCCTAATAGAAGTGGTGTAACTTTAAACCTTTATCTCCTGTAATAATATGAGTAATTGCTACATTTTCTAGACACAACACATTTAAAAAAAAAATTTTAGAATGCGCATAATGTTAAATCTTGTAAATGTAAGGGTTTCAGGCTACACATGTCAGATCTTCAGAAGATACAGGTTTCAATTTTAGTATCTAATATGTTCATACATTCCTCCCATCTACTAAAAGTTAGTCCATATTTTTTTTGGATACCCAACCTCTTCTTCTTCTTCTTCTAATAGCGCTACAACCCTTTGTGCTTCTTGGCCTGATTAACAATGTTCTTCCATTCTGCCCTGTCGGATACTTTCCTTCGCCACTGCCTGATGTTCATGGTTTCAAGATCCCTCTCTACATCGTCTATCCATCTTTTACGGGGCCTTCCTCTTGTTCTGTTTCCTTGGGGCTTCCATCTCTGGAATACTTTTACAGCTCGATCATCTGGCATTCTTTCTAGGTGACCAAGCCAGTTTAGTCTCTGTGATTAAATTTTGGATACTTTTTTGGATACTCAACCTATTGCACTTAAATTTGTTCTGCTTGCAAATGTTTCCATTTGGTGTCATGGATGAAAGCGATTGTCGTCGGCTTTGTTCATTACTTTCCCTAACTTGCGTAGATTTTTTTCATTCTAACTACATAAAATTAGCACGATGGCGTTGATACTTGACCTTCCAGTAGTGCCTGTTTAATTCTACCTCGGACTCATTGTCTGCCGGAGACTAACATGTAGTACTCCATCGTCGGTCAGTATGGAGCCCAGAATTACCCAGAGCTCTAGCCTTTTGAGTCTTTTTGGAAAGTGTTTGGTGGTAGTAAACAACTCTTGTGATACCAAAAGATTCTTTTTCAGCACGTGTCAACCGCCTATAAGGTTCATCTATACATTTTATTAGGGCATCTTTTCACATCATATATTTTTTAATGTCCATTAGAGAAGTTTTGCAACTTCTACCACCGACTTCCAGTCAGGAGTAATTCTATTATACGTAACGTGAGTCGCATCAGTTCCTTCTCGAGTAGTTCAAAGTTTCAGAAAGTTCCGTAGTGTGATGACCTTTCCAGAGTCAATACACTGTTCGCCTGTAGTTCTGAGTTACCTTATTTGGATCGGATAGGCATTGCAAAGATACTTCAAGATAGTTGGTGTTTCTGTCAACTGTCTTGCAACTTGCACAGTCCAATACGATTTTACTTTTAGCGTTGCTGCCTTCTTGGTCCCTGTGACAGTATTTCTGGAAAACCCCATGTCACGGTGAAACAACACAATCCAGTGCTTCTACATATTCAGATTGCAAATATGTTTTCAGACTAAATCAGCCTTCATCATTACTAAGCTGCCTCAAATTCGGACAGTTTTGTTTAAATTTTAAATAATTTTCCAAACAACGTTTTTTTGTAATTTAGCTATCCATTTCTTCTTTATTCATTTATATGATTATTTGATAGCATTAAAAGAAAAATAAAGCCCCTAGCAAGAAGGTGAGACAATAGCACAGGAAAATAGCTAATAGAGCAGAATTGAAAAATATTTTTAATCAGACCAAAACTATTAACAAAGGTTTGTAGGCTAAGAAAAGGAGAAGAAGAAACATATTTCTTCTTGATTTAGTTAGAAGAAAAGCTGGAAGAGATCTTTATTATCATATTTCCGTATATTTATGTTCATTCTCTATTTAGAAGTTAGATTTCTATTATGTCTAACAGAATAGCTGTATTGTTCATTTTGTAGGCCCACCATGTTTATGTGTTTTATGTAGATTTCTGAATGCTATATCATTACCACACATCACTGCATTACCACAAGGAACATCTTTTTAGCGATTCTGTCTAAGAACAATAAATATGGACAGATAATATATTAATAGTGAACAAAGAATGGTTAAGTGCTATGTTTGGTCCGTACTTTTGTATAGTACAGAAATGTGGACGCTAAAAGTATCGATCATGAAGAAAATTGAAGCATTGGAAATGTGGGTTCATAGACGAATGCTGAAGATACCTTGGACAACAAGGAAAACAAATGAAGAATTACTAAGGAGCGTTAACAAAGATAGAGAACTGCTGAAGACTGTTAAGCATCGAAAAATGTGTTATCTGGGACATATAGTAAGGGGAAGTCGATATAAAATGTTACAACTGATCCTTAAAGGCAAAATAGAGGGCCGTAGAGGTGTAGGAAGACAACAAGTTTCTTGGTTAAAAAACATTCGTCAATGGACTCAGATACCAAATGCAGGACAATTATTCCATATTGCAGAAGATGGAGAAGCCTTCACAATGGTGATCGCCAACATCGGATAATTCTGATATGGCACGCGAAGAAGAAGTTAGTTTTCATGTACTATTCGTCTATACTTTTTTCTAAATTATATTATACAGAATATATTATAATATATAAAGAAATATATTTCACAATATAAAAACGTAGACAAGGAAATCAAATAATCCCATAAAAACATTGTAAATATTAGAATTACAGCATAGATAAACATTATATGACATAATTTTGTTGATCTTGACTTATGACGAAAATAAATTATCTAGTTTAAAATAGTTCTAGTATCTAAAAACCGCCCGTAACATGTGTTATAAAATTAATAGTGTTGATTTATAAAATTAATAAAATTAGAGATGTTTGTAATCCTTGCCCATTTCATTAGTAATTATTATTGCTACAATAATAACATTTGGACAATTATAATTGTCCAAATTAAAAATAAATTTATATAAATTTATATATATATATATATATATATATATATATATATACATATATATATATATATATATATATATATATATATATATATATATAATATATATATATATATATATATATATATAATTTTTTGGTAGGTAACTTTCGGGAAAGTGTCAAATCAAGGATCGGCTAGAGATGGTATAAGCCAGTTTGGTGTAGAACTTTATCCTAAATGTGAAATTTTCGGTGATAGGCTGTCACCTTCATCAGCACCTAAATGAAAAACCTATTTAGTACAAGTAGTGGAAATCAACATTTAAAAACCTACATTGAAAATGTTCAGTTGGTCCTCGTGGTGAAGAACACTGTCACAAACATGTTAAAAATATTAAAAATTACATTTAAAATTTTAAATAAAAACATTACAACACAAAAGGGTATTTTTTCAAATACAACACAACAAAAAAATCTAAAATCTAAAAACCCACAAAAACAACTTCATGTTGAAGGTAGAAAAGAAGAATTATTCTTCTTTTTTGATGATGATGTTTCTGATTTCTGTCAATATCCCGATGTCATATGTAACAAGGTTATATTTACATCTGCACCTATTGGATGTTAGAAGGAATCTTTTTAAGAACCAAAATCAGCATGGAAATGAAGTCTTTTCTCAAGTGCAGGTAGGTCATCTGTGTATGTTATGATAAGTTCCCTACATTCTCCAATCTGTTCTTCTCAACATCTTGTCAAGTCTTGCTGAAGCAAAAAAGAATAAATACAACTTGAATTTTCAACATCTTTCTTACAGTTCATAGAAGAGCTACAGTTATGGATGTAGCACATTTCTATGAAATTTTTCTTAAATTGTTTGTCAACCCTTTTTAGCACTTGCACATTTTCATAGTTAGCAATGTGTCCAGTATTCTTAATATGTTGGCTAAAAGCTGTACTAGTAAGCTTCCTCACAACATCACTCTTGTGCAAAGCTATTCTTTTTGAGAGTTTCTGGCTGGTTTGACCGACATACACTTCCGAACAAGAACCACATGGAATAGAATACACTACATTGAAGTTATCCATTTTTTTAACTCTTTCTGTCAGGTGGGTAAAGTATGTCGCTAATCTTTTGTACACTGAATTTGCTATCACCATGTTGAACTGTCTGAAAAAGTTTGTGATCTGTGGTGATAAACCCCTGATGTAAGGCAATCTCCCATAGAAAAGTTCTACTGTTTCTCCTTCTAATGTTTGTCTTTGGTGTGTTCTTGCTGTTGGAATATCTTGGAAGAGCAGTTTATTAAGAAGCATCTTAGGATAGTGATTTTTTCTAAGAATCTCATAAAGTAACTTGATGTTCTTATTGTAGTCAGGCACATATCTACCTGAGAATGTTTTCTTTCTGTACCAGTCCAACCTTACTGTATTGTCCTCATGTCTGGATACATCGGTGTCGAGGAATGGCACACTATTATTTTCTTCTGTTTCGACAGTAAATTGTAGGTGAGTGTTATATGAGTTGAAAACATTAAGAGTGTAGTTGATTTTGTCAACAGGGACTGCACATATGAGATCGTCTACATAGGTATTGGTAAATGAAGGGGAACTGGAAGTCAGCTTCTTGAGTACAGTAGTGAAGTAGGGAGTTCATTACAATTTCTGCCAAAGATGGGGATATAGCTCCACCCATGGGTGCTCCTTTTAATTGGACGTAGCATTCATTTTGGAAAGGGAAGTATGTATTGTTGTATAAAAAGGTAGGCAGTTTCAGGCACAACACTTTGGGAATTGTACAGTTCTGTTCATTTACCTTCATTTACCAATATGTAGACGACCTCATATGTGCAGTCCCTGTTGACAAAATCAACTACACTCTCATATGAGTTTTCAACTCATATAACACTCACCTACATATAAAACTCACCTACAATTTACCAGGAAGTAAGTGGAGAACATTTCGAGCATCTCCTGCAGTAATTCGAGCAAATTTCAAACTTATACATTTTTAAATTCCTCTTTTCAAATCCTTTCTAACCAACTATCGCACGGCCTCCATTGCTATTTAAACAATCTGAGAGGGTAGCTGTCAAGTAAAGGGGATGAAAAGGGTTACAGTTTTTTATGTTATAAAATAAATCTATTAAAATAAAAATTGACGGGTCCGAGCGTTTTTCATCTTTGTCTTGAATAACGGAGTTCACTAGGGTTGGGGGTAAGACTTAATATCCACACTGTATATATATATATATATATATATATATATATATATATATATATATATATATTATAGACTTCATTCTCTCTCCGGTTTCCGAACATAATGTAGCTTCGTCTATTTTAAAAAATTTTAAAGTGTTTGTCCTTGTGTAGTGTAGTGTGATGTACAATTGTATGTTTAGAACATTATATTTTTGTTGGATTAGCCAAAATTGACGAAATGCCCCTGAAGATGCTCTACGAAGCGAAAGTACTTGGGCAAGATTTAATTAATAAAGCTGTGCTCGATATCTACCTTTTATTTGATCAAAGTTCATTTATTCGAGCATTCAACCTTATATCAATTTAGTATATTATTAAATACCTTTGGTGGGCGAAAAAGCTCTTTTCAGAAGTAATATTTGACATAAAGCCACTACGTAACCTTCAATTTCGTCATCGGTATTATTTACTCAAATGTAGGGTGTATTACTGATTGATTTACAGTTCTATTCATTTGTTCGAAGGAGCAACGTAGAAAATGAAAATTCGCGATCATAACCAAGAAGAAGAGCAAGAATCACCTTGGTAAAATGATATAACAACCAAAACTACTTGTTAGCAGACTAAGTATTAAAAACCTTCTGTATCTGGCTGAAAAATCTATTGAACTAATTTGAGGTTACTAAATATCTATAAAAGTATAAAAATAAATAAAAATTGGTTATAAAGATTGGCTATAATAATATTATTAACTTTTAATGAATGGAAAATGTAGCCTAAGGAAAAGAAATTTCTTTTTACAAAAAAGTTCTTATTCTTTATGTATTCTGCCTTCCAAACTGTGTCATTTGTTTTTATGTACCTAAAAACGTGATAGTTTTTCCTTGAACGTTTATATTATTATCTGATTTCTCGTTTTATTTTATAATAGTTTATTGATGAGGCAACATCTGTTATTATTTAATTGTCCATACTTATCGGTGCCGGCTAAAACTGAAAGCTGAAGCGGATTTAGTCAAATTCGCCCGTTAATTATTTGGGTTATAAACCATACGGCATTCCGCGGAGATGGTAGAGCTTGAAATCATTATTAGACAGTAATGGCGGTAGTACCGAGCGAGGGCATGACAATTGAGAAAGTACGACCTCGATTCTTGACATACATTTCACTAGATATTGTATCTCTATCACTTCAACCAGCTGTGTATACGCGCTTCTTTTTCTTCTTTCTTCGACCTCGATTTCAGAGAAATTAAACAATATAGAATGGTTGTATTTGTTTTATCACCATACAAGTGAAAATTTACGCTGTACGATTGTTACTCCGTTTTATTTAATGTTATCTCACTGCTTCTCCTAATTGAAGTAATCATTTCGTTTTTATTTTTAGTCCAATAACGGAATTTTAATTCATTACGAGCACAAAAAATACAACATATCACGAGTTGTAAAATATTTACTCAACCAAAGATCTACTTTTTCATTTCATTAATTTTTTGAACACACAAGTTTATAACCTAATATAAAACTCCAATTAAGGAAGACTTCCTCTCTACACACATAATATCTAAAGTCCTTTTATCCTATGACGGCCGATATGCAAGTAAGATATGATCAGTGGGCCTCAAACAGTGGGGCATTAATATTTAATTCTGATCGCTTGAAAAGTAAAAATATTTAATTTCCTGTATTTTATGTTCAGTAATAATATTGGAATTTTACTGTATCAGGAACTATTTACCTATTAACTATTTACTATATGCAAATAAAGTTAATATATTAATAATTAACAAAATTAAATTAATATAATACTCGAAATTATTTGTCGACATAAAATGTTCATAAAATGGTCTCTATAAGTCTCTATTTTGCGTAGAATGAAAATTATACGAATGGTTTTGCATGCAGTTAAATTGGAAAATACTTGCCAAGTTGCTGTTATTACCAAATTTGAATAAAATAAATCCAAGACTTTACTTTCTGCAGACAATGTATTAAATATAACCTTGAAACAAATTGGCACTAAATCACTTCCGAGTTTTCAGCAAAACAAAAGGTTTAAACACGTGTAGTCCAGAAATTTATACCAAAGCTATTGAGAGTATGCAGTCCAGTAATTAGACCGAAGGTACTTTATCGTTTAACTAAAACACACCACAAAGTCCGAATTGAATTCTCGAAACACTTTTTTTTACTTCTTTTTAGCAAACGGTTTGTCCTATTCACTTCACTATCGGAGTCGTCACTATCTGAATTTTCTATCCGAATAATTAGAGGCCGGACCTCATCTATAACTCGTTTGGTTTGAAAAGAGTGAACGATTATGTCTTCCGTATGTCTAATACAATTTTGCCATTGTTCTGCCTTTATTTGTTCTAGCGATTCTTTCCATAAACTAAGAAAGTCATTCGCGTCACTAGCGTCATCTGTTGTTTTGGATGCATGTTTATCATAAACATTTTTGGCTATACTCCAAACTAACTCAATTGCATTATAGTGGCAATGGTAGGGCGGAAGTCGAAGAACTTCATGGCCATATTTAAGAGTAATTTGGTCAGTAACGAATTTCTTTTGAATTTCGCTCTCTCTACACCTTTGAAGTAAATCGACTTTTAAAAATATGTCGCTGCGATAAATTTTCTTTTCTGTCAACCACAACTTTATTTCTTCTTTTGTCCAGCGCTTAAACGAAATCTCTTTTCTACTCTAGAGTGGTAGGATGCATTATCCAACACTATTATGGATGGTCGCTGAATTTTTTTTAACAAATTTTCTCCAAACCATTCTTCAAAAATATTTGCATCCATATTTCCATGGTAATCACCTGTATTCTTTGTGAACCCTCATCATTTCCAGCATTAAGTATAATGTAGCATTTACCATTACTGGAACCACTAGAAGAATGACATTTCGAGGTGCCATCTTGCCAGGATGATTTTGACATATTTCCTTTAGCGAAAATCCAAGTTTCATCTAAAAATACAACTTTCCTCGAAGTATCAGACGTTTTATTGTTCATGTATTTTATTAAAAAATGCCACCTTTTTGAAACAACACTAGAAAGTTCATACAATACTTGTCTACTATTTGTCTTTTTATATCTAAAACCTAAGGGTCATTACAAGAAGAGATTAAACGTAGATCTGATCTAGCAAAAGTTGCCACAGCAAAAATGACCAAAATATGGAAGGACTGTCAAATTTCAAGAGCGATAAAGATGAGGTTGATCAACTGCTTAATATTCCCAATACTGACCTACGGATGTGAATCTTGGACTCTGAGACAATCGGAGAGAAGAAAGATAGACGCCACTGAAATGTTCTGTTGGAGACGAATGTTACGAATTCCTTGGACCGACCGCAGAACAAATAATTCAATTTTAAGAGAGCTAAAAGTTAGCCAACGACTCTCTAGTAAAGTCCATCTCCAACAATTAAAATATTTTGGGCCCAGAGAGCAAACACAGAAAACATAGAAAGACTCATAATACAAGGAAAGGTAGAAGGCCGAAGATCACGAGGAAGATCCCCAACAAGATGGATAGATCAAATTACAGGAATATGCCAAAGACCTATGCATGAATTAAAAGAAATGACCAGAGACAGAGATCTCTGAAGACGGACAATACACGACATCACGTCGACCACTACACTCCCCCTGGGGGTCAGGATTGAAGAGAGAGATCTAAAACCTAAATGTTTCAGCACTCTCCACAAACTTGTTAAACTAATATCACACAGTTCCTTGTCTTTTATTTTTTGTAACACAGCACTAATTGTTACATGTTATTTGGCTTTATACATATTATATAATATTTTTAATTGCAAGTTTAATTGACTGGTGCAAATCTAAAGTTTTGGATGTCGACGATTTCTCTTGCTTACTTTATTTATTTCATACTCACTTATGTTTTTAATTCTTCGAATGTCCTCTCTGAGATACCGCAAGCATCGCATGTGCATTTCTGAACTGCCGTAAAAGATGTCAATGGAACCATATTTTTTTTCCAAATTGAAATAACTTTCGACTTTCAGAACTAAACGCTGTTCTTCTGGAGATAACTTTTCTTTTATTTTCTTCCAAACTACTTATTTTACTTTAAAGTACCGCTACACTACACTACTATAAAAAAATAGGTACTTATATACAACTACTACAACCTAAAAAGGACGAGGGTTGTACAACAGACGAAACAATCGAACACAAATTATTTAACAGCCTTAGCATTGGCTGTTAAATAATTTGTGCAAGCTTAAACACTGCATTGATTGTGATTGCAAAAACCGTTCGCATGTATTATGTATACCTGATTATGTATTTTGCTGAATTATTAAATAACACCAATACAACCTAAGACCATCAATTAATTTTTAATGATAAACACAAGTGTAATATGATGGCAAGTTTCAATTTGATCTACTTTATCGATAATAATGTCGTTAACAAAATGATATTTTTAAATAGCATGAATGATTTTTCAATGATTCTGTGGATTTAAGAAATACATTACTAAACAAATTTTTAAAGTGTGTATAAAGGAGATTACAATTATTATGACACATAGTACTCCTTATTTTTCAAATAATATATTCTCGTAAAGGCATAACTTTGATTATTGGGTAAACCTACATTATACGATACAACAGAAGAAATTAAAAAAAATTAAGATGTAATGAATTCACTGTTTAAATAAATATTGAGTACTCGTATTATTGCAATAAAATTAATAAACGATAACTTGTTGAGCAGTGCTGATTAAAACAACAAAGCAGTAAAATGTTATTCATAAAGTTAGTTTAAAATATATCACCGCTTATTTAGTTCGCTAGTAATAAAGTTAGCAGCATTTAATTGCAAAGCGGTCTTCTTAGGTAGAAAATTCCTTATCATAAATCTTAGTAATGTGAATTTTATGACTGATAGTCCAGAATTTTATCTTGATCATTCCATTACTCTCATACATCTATTTCTAGGACTTTAACAAATAAGATAATAAAAACAAAATCCACAAGGAAAACAATTCCTGTAGCTGGCTGTATACCACGTATCAAAAAAAAAGAGGTTAGTCTTTGTAAGTGGGTATATTTATTTAAAAACCTTTAAAAGGGCTACATCAAAAAAACAAACGTTTTCGGACTAAACAGTCCATCATCAGGTTTAAAATCTGCTAGGTTAAAATGCCTGAGCCACCAAAAATACATGGTAAAATACATGGGTTTTTACCCATGTATTTTTGGTGGCTCAGGCATTTTAACCTAGCAGATTTTAAACCTGATGATGGACTGATTTGTCCGAAAACGTTGTTTTTTTGATGTAGCCCTTTTAAGGTTTTTAAATAAATATACCCACTTACAATAATAAAAGCCATCCAAAGACATCCAAAATATACAGAAAAACTAACACGTTAAACAAAAAAGAATCCTTACATGATGTTTTTAACGAGTAAGTGTACACCTACATTGAACCGTATTTCTCCCGATCCGATATCGGCGAACGTCGCCGACGTCGGATTGAAAACAAACTCAAGGTATTAAATCATAGTGCCTATACTGCTTCCGTGACGAAGCAGTATAGGCACTCTGATTTAATACCTTGAGTTTGGTTTTAATCCGACGTCGTGCTTTTCCATTTTTATGCCGTTTGTATTGAACGTCTTACCTCACTTTCTGTTATAGATGGACCTGATATAGCAATCGGTGTATAGTGTTCTACTCTCTCATCTTCAAATAATTCAGAAATGTAATTTTCCCATTCTTTAACTTTTCATTGATGTCTAATATTCTGTGTCCGTTTCTGTCTTCTAAACTTTGGATACTTGTTTCCATTTGTTTCCAGCGACCTCTTTCAATTTCTTGTGCAGATGAAATGTATCGTGTTTCTTTTCATATTGTTCAATTTCATTACATTCTTTACTATGAAATTGTGTTTTCGTGTGTCTTATCTTCTGCCTGATTATTGCGTGGATCCTCTTGTATTCGTTTTTATCTTTATTTCTGACTTCTCTTCTTTGATCCATAAGTCTCAGTATTTCTTCTGTCATCCACCCTTGTTTTTTTCTTGCTTTTAGCGCACTCGATTTTGTTTCTTGAACAGTCCTCTAGCTCAGCCAATGGCTTTTCTTTCACCGTTTCTGTAAGCTGCGCTGACTTGCTTCAAATCTCTAAATAGGAAGCGTTCAGCTACCTATCCGGGCACGTTTGCGACTTCTCTTAAGCGTTTATTGTAGCCTGCTTGTATCTTCTTGTGATTTTATCCTTTTATAATTCATCTGTTGTTCACCTTTTTAGTCCACTCCTGAGGAAACTAACGATCGATAAAGTATCGAAACTTCAAGAAGAGCGAAAATTTTATTTCTTACTGATAACCTGATAATATACTTATATATATATATATATATATATATATATATATATATATATATATATATATATATATATAATATCCATAACAATATTATTATCTTTCAAATTAAATGCACTTTAATACAACCTGATGAGTCATCTCACTTTATCTAATTTTTCTACGGAATGCAGCCGATAACTGTATCTGTTTTTAATAAACCGTCATATTTAAGATTACTTTGTAATTTTATTCACAATAAAATCAATTTTTAGTAATTTATTGCTAACTCTATGAACCAAATTGTAATCATTTTGTGAACATTTTTAATAGACGTTAAATCCACTGTAAATCGATACGTATAAAGCATTTTAGCAAATTACATAAGAAAATGGTTGTGTCACCCGACAAACCACGTCTGGCAGAGATAAGAGTGTGGGTTTAAGTATTTTTATATTATGTGTGCAGTCTTTCTATATTTATTTAACAAAAATATGTAATTACATTACATCAGAGGTTTATTATTATAGTCAGTCCATATATATATATATATATATATATATATATATATATATATATATAATATATATATATATAAATATATACTAATATAATATATATATATATATATATATATATATAATATAAGATATATCGGAAAAGGAGTACGACCGTCAATCCAATATATACCTAATAAGGACCACTCAGACGAGTGGTGGGTTCTTATATCGGTCTCAAGGTGGAGAAATAAAAAGACAAAGTTAATAGGCTACTTTATCTATTTTGAAGACGTTTCGCTTTCGTATTCTGAAAGCATCATCAGTTCATCTAAAAAGTACAATATGAGAACCACACAAACATGGAAAAGATGTTACAAGTGTTACCTTAAAAAGACATGTAGCAGCCAATGATATTAAAAAAGTATGTGAGTAAGCTCAAGTAAATGGACATTATACGGTAATATTGTATAAACAATCAATTAACTAACAACAATTAGCAACTTATTAAAAATTAGCACAGCAAAAGAACATGTGGTCTAATTACATGTATATTACTCCTACTCCGTATTCACGAGGTAGGAGACGAAATAGGCATTAAAATAAACTCAAACAAAACCAAATTTCTAGTGTTTAGTCGTGACCCACATCCCGACACAAAGCTTCAATTTAAAGGAGTCCAAGTTGAGAAAGTTCACAAAATAACATATTTGGGAACTGTGATAATGGACAAACTAGATCCAGACATAGAAATAAAACGTAGAATAGCAATGGCTAAAACTACTTTTATAAAAATGAAGTCATTTCTTTGCAATAATCATCTCAGTTTGGAATAAGACAAAGAATGGTTAAGTGCTATGTTTCGTCCGTACTTATGTAAAGTGCAGAAGTGTGGACGCTAAAAGTATCGATCATGAACAAAATTGAAGCATTGGAAATGTGGGTTCATAGACGAATGCTGAAGATACCCTGGACAGCAAGGAAAACTAATGAAGAAGTACTAAGGAGCACCAACAAAGATAGAGAACTGCTAAAGACTGTTAAACATCGAAAAATGTCTTATCTGGGACATACAGTAAGAATAAATCGATATAAAATATTACAACTGATCCTTAAAGGAAAAATAGAGGACCAAATGCGGGACAATTATTGCATATTGCAGAAGATCGAGAAGCCTTCGCAATGGTGATCGCCAACGTCAGGTAATTCTGATATGACACGCAAAAAAAGACCTTGACGTTTAAAGATAAACTTTTCAGCTAAAAAGAGATTAAATTGTAAAATTTACAATTAATACCCATACCATGTAGATACATGGTATATAGATTAAACAAGAGAGGGCTAAGTACAGATCCCCGCGGCAAACCTTAATAAATAATAATCTTGGATCAGTCAATTTATTATTCCGAATGAATATTTGTCTATTAACAAATAGATTAACTAGTGCACATCTAGTTGAGACTCCTATATGTGTTAGTTTCTTGAAAAGTAAGTTTAAAATAACATTATCATATGCTCTCGAAATATCTAAAAAAAAGTTCTGCTAAATAATTATTATTTGAGTAGGACAATTAGATATCAGTAGTTAATTGTGACAAACAGTCGATGGTTCCTTTATTTCTCCGAAAGCTCAACTGGGCTACCGGAATGTGCCTTCTTTTTCACACCACCACTCCAATCTAGTTTTCAGGATCCGTTCAAGTGTTTTTAGTAGACATAATATCAGAGAAATACGTCTTAAACAAGTACGATCGTTTATTTTAGGTATAGGAATGACCAGACATTGCTTAAGAGAATCACAATTATCTCCTTTCAGTAAAATGTTGTTAAATATCTTGCATATATATCTATAGCAATTTCGGGAAGATTTGTTAACATGAGGTAGTTTATATCGTCCATACCTGGAGATGTATTTTTTGAAATTTTAATGTTTGCTGTAAGTTCCCTCGGAGTGATATGAGTTAGTAAAAAGTGGGCATCGATATGGTTATATGGTATATTTATTGGTATATGAACGGCTGTAAACTAAGGGCCGGTTTCACCAACGACAAATAGCAGTCTATTCAATGAATAAAGTTATTCGATCAATAAAACTGACATATCTGCGTTTCACCAACGTCAAATAAGACTTATTCTATGAATAAACTCCAAATAAGTTATTAGTCCAATATCGGCCAAATAAATATTTATTCTTCGAATAAGTTGACAGCTAACCTCACTTTAAATATCAATAATAAAGAAAATCCATTAGTTTAACTTGAAATTATCAACAATGTATTGCAGGTAAACGTAATTATATCAGACAATTTAATTTTGTATACATATATATTGATTTTCGAATATTATCTTCATCATCATCATCCTCTGATGACGGAAATGAACAGCGAAGGAGAAGACCACGCTGGTAGCTGCAAAGAAGAAACCCTTTTGCTGAATTTGATGATGTGGACTTTAAAACTCGGTTTAGATTATCAAAAAATTCAGTAGATGATTTATTAAATTTGATCGGTAACCAATTGCATCCTGTAAGCAACAAAAATAGACCCATAGATGTGCGAAATCAATTGTTAATTGCTCTTCGTTTTTATGCAACAGGATCGTTTCAAATATGTATTGACCATTGGCATTGACAATTATTATTATTTTGACAAATTAAATCAACCAATATCAAATATAATAGGTTATGTATATAATTACAGTGAAAAATAGTGCAATGTGCCTGACCAAACACCTAAGAGGTGGACGCCAAAAGAGGTGTCAACGAGTACAGTCTGTGGAAAATCATTACGCTTTGAACTCATTCGACAAATAACTAACTGTGGATTACAAATAGTTATTGAAACGGAATAAAATTTATTCTACTAATAAATTTTATTCAACGATTAACTATTCAGTGATTTATTTGTTGTTGGTGAAACCGTCTTAATCAATTAAAATTGAAACTGCATCCATAGTCACTATTCTTAATGCACCCTACGCTTGTAACATTTTGTAACTTTTTCTATATGTTTTATATTTTTATTCTACTTATATATATATATATATATATATATATATATATATATATATATATATATATATATATATATTTGTGTATTGTATAGTTGTTCCATGTATTTTTATAATATTGGCAAGTCCGTAAATAAATAAATAAATATGTAATTAACATTTTATTTGGTATTTCTTAAAAACAATAGCTACTGTTAAGTTTGATTATGGAAAAATAACGTAACAATTACGTTTATTTCTAATTATTTAAAATTAGCGGAGTGCTGGTGCGTTTTCTGGGACAAATCATTGTAGCAAAACGAGGTAAGAACCGAACAGTGAGTGACCTGAATAGAAGAACTGGGTCACAGTCACACTCTAGGATACTTAGTGAGTTATTATTTCTCGACATTCGCCGTTGATAGATTTGCTGGTTGGTTTGATCACATTTCATGCAATTTTATTGATAGTTAAAGAAGTATACATACTTATCAAATTAAATTTAATAAAAATATTCGATATCTACATAATATAAACACCGGCAAATTTATATAATTAAATTTATGTAACATGGATCAATTTATAATAAAAAAACGTACGACCGAGTAAATTTTTTTAAAGAAATATGTTCTTCTCCCTCGCTATAAGCAATTCTTATTGCTCATTGAAGGATTAATACATCTATAAAAGGTTGTCACAGTGTTCTCGTCTCGCCATTTATCTAACAGCTTTTATGTTGTAGCTGTCGCATCTTGTTTCTGATGCATACGTCATTATTGGTATTTATTTTCGGAAACCCTCTCTAATAAACTGGTCGTACTGGTCAGTTAACTTATTGAACATATTTTATTTATTTATGAATTTTATGATACTTATTCCAGTAATATGCAAACCTTATTTTACATCTTTAAAGAGAAAAAGGAAAATCTGCATACAGACTCCTATGACTCACCAGGTAGTGTTGGGTTCCTAGTACCCTAGTACTCAGGACGGGATGCCCGAGGGAGTTAGACCTTTGACACTTCGTCCCGTCACCCCTCTAAGACGGTCAGCATACAACTAAAAACCTCTCCTCTGTCACTCCAAATATCGGCCGGTTAAGGCAAAACATCTCGTCTGACCCGATTCCCATTCTTTCTCCCACACATTCATCAGGAAAACCACACCCACATGAACTACCAAAGACTTTCATCCCCCTGCCTTAGCGGGGCTGCCATCTTCCTCGCGTCGTCTCTCTCTCTCTCTCTCTCGCGTCGTCTCTCTCTCTCTCTCTCATTCTCTTCTATTTCGGCCAGCGACAGTCCGAACCTCACTGAGGTGCTACTCGCTCGTTTCAGAATTTTGTTGCGAGTTTCCTCTCCTCTCGTTCTTTTGAAAAGAGCAGCTTCCTGATAAATTTGTGGATCCGTGTCGACCACCACTCATCCCGTATCATTTTTCCACCATTTTCCTTATGGAATCAAACATTCTGCATTAAAACTCTCTTTTTCATGCGTCCAACGCTCGCACTCCAACATCATGTGTTACAGTATCCGAAAGACCTCAGTGAAGGCACATATTGGACTGTGCTCTCCCAAACCTGAAAAGGTAGTTACGGAAGCAGCCATCCTCTGTCAGCATTTGCGTCTGTTAATAATGCAGCTGCCTATGACCACAGTCCACCTAGCTTCGACGGTTCAGGATTAATGATTTCATCCACGTAACCCCTGTTGCCTTCCCGCCACTGGCCGATTGAAACTACACTCGGCCAGCCTTATCTCACTCATATCTCGCTCTCCAATATTCCGCCCTCTACGACTATGAATCCCGACCCTTTTACCTGCCAGCACATGTAAGGGAACACAACCAGTGATCACTCAGGGAGCGGCAGCGGACATAGTACACGTGCTATTGGATACCATGATAGCGAGTAACATGTAGGCACATGCTATCCACAGCAGACTATTTCTGTCGACGCATACCATGAGCCTCTTGTAAAATGGAATTTCTACTGCCTCACTCCAGACTGAGATAGACCAGATTGCAGATAGACTGCACAACACCTTCTTTTGTATTTGGGTCCACCGATACTGAGCATTATCCTCCCCAGCGCAGCCATTCTCTGAATAACCCTGCGGATGACCCCCCTTAAATATTCCCATCAACTCTCACTGCTGGAGAGTAACTCCCAGATACTTGATGTACTTCGTGGCATTATTCTCGCTCCCGCGATCTTAAATAAAACAATGTCTTTCTTTCTGTAGCTTCTGAGTACTACAGCCCTCGTCTTATCAAGAATACACGGACGCGTAATCTAAAGCAGGAGTTCCTCCCTGTCACGTGCCGCCACCAACATAGCGAGGTCGCCCGCGAATGCGAAGGCGGTAAAACTTCCCCATATTCGCAGTTTAAGACCCCGTCGACACACCTAAGGGAGGCAAATCCGACGATGGATTGAACAGCTGTTAATGATGATAATTGTAATGTATTCAAAGTATTTCGGACGTCAAAGAGAATCAGGATAACCCATCGGTGATTAGCCCCAATTTCCCGTGCCATCCGAAGCACATCGGTCACCGCATCCACGGTACTTTTGCCATGGCAGAAACTATACTGACTCAGAGATAAGCCTCCAGACATCACAAGCACCTAGTGGTGGTAGAGACAGATCCACAAATTTATCAGGGAGCTGCTCTTTTTAAAAGAACGAGAGGAGAGGAGAGGGAACTCAGAACAAAATTCTGAAACGAGCGAGTATCACCTCGGTGAGGTTCGGACTGTCACAGGCCGAAATAAAGATCGATTCAGACACATCAGTCACGTCTCGTCACAGTCCTGGCGCCGAACCGAACAATCCGTCATACAAAATATTCTTTAATAGAAATATGGCACTGGCATTCACATTCATCAGTTGACGAACAGTTTGCCAGCTGTCAGATAGTTGATAGTTCTGTGACCAAACAGGACTGGTTCGGCGCCGAGACTGTTACGGGACTGATGTGTCTGAATCGACCTTAAGAGAGAATAAGAGAGAGACGACGCGAGGGCGATGACAGCCTCGCCAAGGCAAGGGGATGAAAGTCTTTTATAGTTCGTCTTCGGAGTGGTGACGTGAAGAAGTGCCAAACTACCTTTTATAAAGCTTCTGGGATTCTGTAACATAATTTTCCTCCGCATAAAGATTTTAATGTGGATAAAACTGGGTTGCCAATTGTCCAGAGGAAAGTTGCAAAAGTTGTAGGAAGAAAAGGAAAGCGACAAATTGCGTCTTTAATATCTGCTGAAAGCGGCTCCCTTGTAAACTTAATTGTAGCAATAAGTGCTGCTGGTCAATTCGTTCCACCTACGTTGATTTTTTCTCAAAAAAATCGAAATAACAAGTTACTGCGTGGTGTTCCACCTAGGTCAATATATGCGGTTCATTTAAGCGGTTGGATACACCAGTACTTGTTTTAAGTACTGGTTTTAAGAGTTTAGTGCACACAAAATACACCAATCCTTCTCCTCCGCATGAAATAACGGCTTTGCCTGCCATGCTTTCGACGTTGACAGTTGCAATACTATTAGCTTCTTTGGTCTCTTTCGTCCTCCTTTTCGGAGGGGTCACGCGATGCCGCAACTGCGCGTCACTTACAGGGAATACGCTAGCTTCTGAACTGTTTCCTGTATTTCTTATTTCCATGGCTTTAACAAGGTTTTTACTCCGGATGCCTTTCCTGACGCAAACACTCCTCCTTTATCTGGTCTTGGGACTGGCACTGATCCTTACAGAGCTACTTAATTCACACAGCAACTACCAGGGGCGCAGTTCGATACACATTACACAGAACTATAATACAAAAACACATAAAATTGTCGGAATTTGATTATTTCGAAGGTAAAAACACCACCCTTAGTTTTTTTTTCAACCATAAGCATGCTGTTGACTACAAGATCGAGACCAAGTAATTCAACCATTAATTTTGAAAAACATAACGTACCAATAATAATAACTTCTTGGTTAGGGCATACATTTTCCCAAAAATTTTAAAATAAACTTTGAAAACGATTTCCGAAGTGGAAACTGAAACGTCAAACGTTAGTTAGTTAAAAATGTAATTTTCATTGTAATCAATTGTGGCTTAATCCCATAGAAACATAATATTTAAATTAGTAATAAACAAGAAAGCAGTTTCAGAACCTTATTGAAAACACTTATTTCTTATACGATCGTTCAATCAGAGTTTTATGATATAATAAAAAAATCACAATATAATGATTAGCATTGCGAATTGGCAAATCATTATGATCTAATCTTTAGTAAATTGCCTTGAATTTTTTCTGTAAGGTTCACTCCGCCTTTAAATAATTACTAATTATTATAATTTATATAAATTTGTACTACATATACAAGGTAAGATGAGGATGTTTATTGCATTTTCGTGTAAATTGTCGGAAGTAATGTGCTATCTTAAAGTAAAAACATAAATCAAAGTGTAGAAAATATAATTGGTAAAAATCATACTCAAACAACATTTACTGTAACTAAACTGTTGAAATTTGGCAATAAATGATAAACTTTTCTAACAATTTTTTTAACATCCCATTTATTTTCAATCTGTAATATGGATTACAATAAATAAATTGTTTAATTAGATTATAAGAGACTTGCACAAGACTGCCCAGTGACAATAACCCATTAAATCATAATTTTAGTAACAAAATTATTTGTGACTCTAATATAATGTTTATATTAAATATAAAAAAATTTAAAATCTTGTTGGTAGATCGCTTGGAGTAAAACGCTTTAGCCTTCTGTTTGCCTGGGGCCTCATAAGGTTCTTCGCTAGCCTGTTGCGGTGGTCTAGTGATCGCGATTGATTGAGCATGTACCAAGGTGCATTTGTGATAATGCGGAAAGTCTTCGATTGGAATCTCTCCAGTATGTCGATATTGGATCTTGACGCAGATTCACACAGTTGGATCCCATAGCTCCATATTGGCTTTATCACTGACTTGTATACTAGGATTTTATTGTATAAATTCAGTTGTGATCTTTTTCCTATTAACCAGTACATTTTACTTCAGTTTCACAGCCAACTGTTTTTTTTTTCGTGAATATGTGTTTCTTCCACGTTAATCTACGGTACAGGTGCATACCTAAGTATTTTACATCATCCTAGTGTAGTGAACGTTATATGTACTGATTTGCTTTAGTTAACTTCAATTCGCCATATTTGTAACCAAATCTTTATTTTGTCTGGAGCAATTTTGAGCCGATATACGGGTTTGAGTGAGCCGCAAGGATTGCTGTGTCGTCTGCGTATGTGGCTGGGACGATGTATTGACTTGCAGAAAGAGATGCTGTGTAAAGCAGGTAGAGAACAGGTCCAAGGATACTACCCTGGGCTACTCCAGCTTTAACTGGACTGGCATAAGTTAGTGCACTGATCCTTTACTTTTACAAGGAAATGCCGGTCGGAAAGTTAGGACTTAAGGATTAGAAAGTAGTTGAGAGGAAGGACTTGTCTTATTTTGTATAGCAGGCCAATGTGCCCCACTTTACCAAAAGCCTGCGAGATATCCAAAAAGGCTGCAGAACAGTATTTCTTCTCTTCTAAGGCTTTGTTTACGGAATTGCAGATTCGGTGAATTTGCTCAATGGTAGCATGCTATTGTCTAAATCCAAACTGGTGGTTGGGTATTAGCGGCTGTTGAGGAGGATTGACTGTAATCTGTTTAGTAGTAGTTTTTCAAAAACCTTTGATATCACTGAAAGTAGACTGATAGGTCTATAGGACTAAACTACAGGTTTACCTGATTAGGGTATTAAAATGATCTGTTTAACTTTCCACAAAAGGGGATAGTAACCAGTTCTTAGGATTGCGTTAAAAGAGGATGTTCTAGGTACCTTCTTTTGTCTGGAGGAGATGAGAGGTGCGATCCACCAAATGAAAGTAATAAAGCGGCTGGCCTAGACGATATACGAACCAGAACAAATAAAGCACTTTGGCCATCAACGGCTGCTGGTATAACTCTACGAAATTATAAGGACTTTATACGACTAACAAGGTTAATGAAATGTTTTCTCCAGAATGGATGCTTCTACGTAACGCTCCAGTCAAACAACAGTCGGTGGAGCGATCAAAGAAATGGACTCCCACAGGGAAGTGTCCTGGCGCCATTGCTATACAACATTTACACCAACAACCAACCCAAAAGCCAACAAACAAGACAGTTTATTTACGCGGCAGCTCAGGGAACTACCTTTAATGAACTTGAACTAAAACTGACTGATGAAAACGAAACGAAAACCATCTGAAACCAAATCCTACAAAAACCCAGGTGTATGCTTTCCACCTTACAAACAAGCATTCTCGAAAGACACTGGAGGTGGAATGGCGTGGTCAGATGCTGGAACACAATGAGACGCCAAAATAACTCGGCGTACGTTTGGATAGAACTTTGTTTTATCAGTATCAAGATATCAAGAAAAAAGTAAGCGCCAGAAATAATATCATCCGCAAAACCGTTGCCTGAAACCGACACCTATCGAAGAGGTCTACCCTATAGTAGGAATCGCTCCAACTGCTATCAGAAGACAGGTTACGTCAGAGATAGAACGAAAGAAGCAGCCAAAGACGCGCCGAATACACCTATGGTAAACGTTAGCTACAACACATTTTGCTTCCTCAGAGGAAATGGCTGCTTTATGTTTTGATAGTAACCTGAAAAAATTGGGATACCAGTTGGATGATACCTGCGTCTGTGGCGCGGTTCATAATAGTCACCATCTACTATCATGCAGAGAGATGAGAGAGACCTACACAGAAGACCTATTTTTAGCGAATGACAGGGCCATCTACGTGGCCAACTATTGGAAACACAAAATTTAAAGCTGTTGGTGTTCCAGACATGGAAAGCAAGTAAGTATATGAAATAAAATAATCTATTTTTTTGAAAATACAAAACCGTTGTAATCCCCCAAGTTAATTTAGGTTCAGTTGAGATATTTTTGCTCCAAAATACGCGTTTGATTGATGGCATGTTTTTTTTGCTACACCATGTATATCACGACTTAAAAATCATGACAGTATCTGAATTCATGACCTCTAAACCTTCACGTAATAGCCACGTGTAGAAAAAAATTAAATTTTACTTCCTCAAATAATTTACTATCTTCAACAACCATTGTCTAGTCTAAATCAACTCCACCACTGGTAAATGCATACCATAGCGCAGTTTAAAAATAAGGGGCCGATAAACTTGCACAAAGAAATTTGCCAACGGAGTCTATATTTATATATTTCCAAAAAATACAACGCACTCAAAAATTTTTTCACCGGACGTTCTACGACTAGCAACCACTTTTTTCGTACATCATCTAACTGTTTTTGTAACCAAAAATCAACATAGAAAACCATAAGCATAGTGTTTACCTGCTGACAGTTAGTAAAATACACTATAAATATAATTTAATTTTTTTTTCATGTATGTATTAGAATGGTATTTTAAAATTTTAAATATATTCACATTTTTGCAGGGGAGCTATGGCCAAAAACCCTTAATAATGAGTTGAAGTAGCTCATATCCTTCACCTCTTAATACGTTGACGAAAGACTGCATTTTTCTGTATGATGATGATGTTTAATAGTTTTTTTGTTTACTTATGAGCTAGAGAACCTCGTCGGTGGTGATCTTTTCTATCCATGAAATTCGTAATATCTCATTTGTACATATTTAGAAGGTCTCTATTCTTTGTTCAGCTTGCTAGTTCATTGTCCAACTTTCGCATCCGTAGAGTAAAACAGAGCAAATGTAGCATCTGATCATCCGGGTTTCGAGTTTTATATTAAGGTCTGATATTTTAAAAAATGTCTTTATGATTATTAGTGTATTTCTCGCTTATCAAATTTTTGTTATTATTTCTTTTTTGTATTTGTTTGAACTTTAAATAATATAGTCGATAGGCGAGCTCCGTTATCTTGAATTAAATAAATAACTAAACACTAAGTGACAGGTTCTTTTGCGCGGTAGTTAAAGTCGAATTTGTATCTAGACTAAATGCCTCTTTTTTGCCAAATTTTTGCAAAATTTTTGCCTCTTCTACTATAAACCAAACATCGCAACCATCCAGTTGCCATCGCAACCATCGCAAATCAGCCAGTGTGTTGTGTCACAGCTCCGATTCAATAAGAAAATTCCATTTCCCAACCAGCGGCGTCAAATGTATAATATTTCGTAATTACCAGATAATTTTCAACTTTCTCAATTTTTAACCATACTATATCTTTAACCACTACAACAACCCCAATATTTTAACATAACTCCTATCACTTAAAACGCTACTGAAACTTGGAAAGTTATCGAAACTCGGATCAAAAGTCATCAAACTAATACAGACAAAAGAATCGTTAAATATACAACAATTAAAAAGATTTAAAACATTTGGAACATTAAAAATTTTAAAAGTAAAGCGCCACTTCCCATGTTTTTGATTGATCTAAAACCACCTTAAAGTAATAAAACCATATATACAAAAGAATATATTTTTTAAATCTGTTCAAATTAAAATCAAACTCTCACACCAAAAAAGGCATATACCACAGTGTTGCCGATCCCAACATTACCGACACTCAAAGTAATATTATCATCTAATACTACCAGTTACATGGCTGAACTAAAAATTATGTTAGCCTGGGATAAATGAGCTCAACATTAAATCTCACTAACGTCATCATCAAAATATTAAAATGAATAAGTTTTTTAAACTAACCATCTAGAAGACCAATAGCTTAACGCAGATTGTCCAGGAGCTAAACACAATAAACTACCTGATATATAATACCAAACATCTTGACTTCACTGCACATGGAGGAACTACAATTATAATTAGAATATCGATAGGGCACCACTAGCTAAATAAATTTAGCAACGACCATGTCCAGCAACTAGTGTTAGCATAGAAGACCGGAATGGTTTTCTGACAGTTAGTGCAATATACAGTCAGAAATGATGCAACAAAAACAATATCAAGAACTGTTAAACTGACTCGGCAAAAGATTTCGTGTAGGTGGCGACTAGACTCTGACACGGTGGTGTGCCACCCATGGTGGTGACACCGTTTTTAAACACATGCATAAATTGGTAACCGAAATCTGGCTACGAAGGAAACGACCGCAGACTGAAAATTAGGTGTAATGCACCCTCTTCGCAAAAAAGAAGATATGATGGTGTGTAATAATTATAGAGGCATCCAGAATCAATAAATCAACAACGGATCAAATCTTCACAGTCACAGATTCTTGAGAAAACGCTTGAATTCGGAGTCGACACCCACCACATATTCGTGGATTTCAAAGCCCCATACGACTCAGTCAACAGACAAAAACTTCTACAGGCTATGGTGGAATTTCAAATGCCGCTTTATCTTGTTCAATTAACGAAACTTACACTCACAGGCGTAGAGAGTGTAGTCAGAATCCAAAACGACTTTTCAAGACCCTTCCATTGTAAAAATGGACTGAGACAGGGAGATGGACTGCCGTGTCTCTTATTTAACCTTGCTGTTTATAGGTCTACAGCATGTCTGAACGCACAGAAAACCAAGGATATGTATTGTACTAGATCTGGCAACCAGATACCTAGACTATTAATTGATGATCGTACGGAAGGCGTGGACACCTTTGTCTACCTATGCTTGCTGCTGACCAAAGACAACAATGTCAGCGAAGAAATTAAAAGAAGAATAGTGCTTGCCAATAAGTGCTATTATGGCTTGAGAAAACGTATGGTCCTAAAACTACTCAGAAAAATTAAAATTACCATATATAAAACTAAGGCCAGTATTAACATTCGGGTCAGAAACGTGGTCACTTACACAGAACGACGAAAAACTGCTTAAACGTTTCGAGAGAAAAATTCTAAGGAAAATATATGGAGGAGTCCAAGAACAGGGTTTGTGGCGTAGGGGCTACAACTTTCAGGTATACAGAAGTTTTGGGGAACCTGACGTTGTAAAATGTATTAAATTAGTACACCTTCGATGGATAGGACACGTAATTAGGCGAGATGAAGATGCAACAATCAGAAAAATTTTCGACCGAAGAGGACCAGTGGGAAGACGATTCAGCGAAGTCACCAGATTTCAATCCTTTGGATTATTTTATGTGGGGCCATCTGAAGAATGTTGTGTATCAAACGAAACCAGCAAATATTTAAGAATTACAACAGAGAATTCGGACAGCAATAAACAATATTTATCAAGACACAATAAACAAGGTTCAACAAGAATTTGTACAACGTTTGGGTTACTGTCAAATACAGCAAGGGCTGCAGTTCGAACATTTATAAAGTCATATATTTCATCATATTCTGTCCGCTAGACAATAAGTATTTTTGATAATATTGTTAATTTAACTAACGCGTTACTTTATGCACATACACAAAACTATTGTATTTTTGTCCAGCCTGTACCAACTTGAATCAACATGTGATACATTTTTGAAATCAACTCAGCTAGAGTAATCCGAAAATTGAGACAAAATGGGGGTGTTTCATTTAAAAAAAAATGACGATGACGTCATTACTCGAAAGTAATTCACCCAGCATATTAGAATATTATTTTAAAATACGGTAAATTAAAATCAAAAATCGACGTGTTTCAGCATTATTTCTTAAAATGCCCTGTTTAGCTAAAAAATAATTTGTTCCATACTTCACGGACACAGTGTATATATAGTAATGTTTTTAAAAATACTAGTCAGTATTTTGATTTTAAGTACGTTTAGATGTAAACCGAACAAAGATCTTCTTCGTCACACTTCAGAGTGACTTGTAATACATAATCCAGCAAACTTTTATAGTGTTGTATATAATAGTTGACTGCCAAACAAATATCAAGGGGAGCATGCGAAATATTTTGCATTTCTATTTTCGGTCGCTGTAAAGCCGTAAGGTCATTTTCATTGTAACTCATTCACTAATCTACAGGGTTTTAAGTAAATCTCGCTACCTTGCTATAAGAACTTTACGGCGATTGCAAATTAATCTTTTAATAAACGAAATGTGGTAGATGTGTAATAAATATAGAAATCTAATCCACATTTTTTCATATTTATCTTGATATCAATAATATTTTGGCCAAATGATGCCGGTTTGTTTAGGTCACATAGAAAAATTTAAATGTGCTAGGATATGTAATGATTTGTTGTTCTCTTGTTATATAATAAACTTGATTGATTCTTCTACCTTTAAATTAATATAGAACTTGTGTATTGATTCCAATTCATTTGGATATAATGAGAATGCATCATCTACATTTTATATATTATCTACTTACACTGGGAGTTTTATATTTTGTTAAAAAAATTCTACACAATAATACTATCAATATGTTCACTTTGGGAGCTGTGTAGATACAAATCCTTATTTATCTCAACACATATACAGTTGGGACCAGAATGGACCAAATTAATAAAAATAAGGAAAATAGATGACTCTAAGTAAGATCCAAAAACTAAAAAACTATTTCCAAAAAGAGTCTTAGCAGATTTAGGGGCGCCAGTCCTTATAACACCGAAATCAAAATCATACTTAGAGGACTTGCGTAATCTTACAGAAAATACCCAGAAACTTTATGGACAATGCTTATCCAGAGCTCAAAAAATGGAAACTCAGGAATATGAGGAAGCAGAACGTTGATACCTGCAAAGTAGGCATACTACTGAAAAGTTAAACTACTTCTCGAAGGAGAACTGACACGCGACATAGAATGCTAAGTAAAGTCTTAGCAAGTGTGAAAACAACACAACACACAACAACAGTGTTGTACAAAAGTACAACATTGCTCTAATGGAGATTAAGACAGCAGTAATCTCCAGGCCGGCGCACCTTAATTGCCTCCCGAACTCTATAAAACTACTTTCATCCTGCACGAATTGGCTCCCAAACCCATACATGAGCTGGCTCTCGCCCATTACGAAATTCGCAGAAATTGAATCTCCTTCTGAAAATCATGAATGTGTTGCTTGTGTGAGTCCATTTCAAATAGGTAAAGAAATAATAAATAAGACTTACTCACAATCAATTTAATTTAACTATCCAGACGACCGGTTTCGCTTCGCTTTACAATATGCAAAGAATCTTCAGTCTAGATACAAAGTAAAATAAATGCTGAAATAATAATAAACCCATATTATGGTGTTGTCTAATAAAGTAAACAAAGTAGATATTATAAATTACAGTAATTATGCCAATATTTCATGTCTGTGGTTTTCCAAATGAATAAAAAGGTATAAAAAGTTTTAACAGACAAGGTAAGACCCACAAGTTGTTATAAAATAGTCTATTAGATTGTAATAAATTAATAAATGAGCAAATAAATAAAACATTACTTACATGCCGGTACTCTATTAATTGATGGATGGTAGAACATGGTTGAAACTATCATGTATTGTTGAATGGAGAACTTAAGTCTGCTATTGTAGTTGTTTGACAATAAACGGGAAGTTCTTGAGGAGATAGATTTGATCCAATGAAGTAGAGATAGGTGTAATGTGATTGTTTGTTAGATGAAAGTGATGTTCTATACCGTTGTATTATTTATTTATACTTATTCAAGAGATATATTTATGAAATGTGTTGTATTTATTGAGTATTTATTTTATGAAGGTGACAGTTTTATGACAATGAATATGATTAGATGTACAAATTGTGTGGGTGTGCAATTCTTTCAACTTGTAATTATCAAATTTCTTTGATAAAGTTCTATTGGCAAAATGGTAAATTATTGCAAAGTCAAGTATATAAAATTATTAAAGTTAAAACCATTAAGGACAATTTAAACACACAGAAACAGAAAACACTTAGAAGGGACGAAACAAACATTAAATTTAAAAAGGGGAAGGACTTTTATGCACTACATCTCAGTCTTGGAGACAATGAGTTTTTTTATGTTATCTATTAGATTTTAGAGGTAAATTTGACATATGTAGGTTAAAATGTGACAGTTCTTCTTCTATTTCTCAATACTGTAAGTTAAGTTATAGTCAAATATGAATGTGGAGAATTAATTAGATGTTAGAATATTAATAAAAGCTTATATTATTCTCGAAAAAAGAAATTCAAATAAGCACCCGATGGCACCAAAATTGATATAAAAATAAAACAGTGAATATATTAACAATATCAGTTTGCAGACGATACCGTTCTCATAGCAAATAAAATAAAAGACAAAAATTACAAAATATAGTATAAATAGATAGAGTTATAGGCAGAGTTAATAATGCAAGTGAAGCAATGGGACTGACAATAAATCTTCAAAATCCAAAGTAATTGTGTTGATTGTGTAACGGTAAGTGGAATCCAGATATAGAAATAAAAATACAAACAGAACATGGTAGGAACAAGTACAATCAATGGAAGCAAATTATCTATAACTGAAAACTAAGCTTGAACATCCGAATTAGAGTTATTAAATGCTACGTTTGGTCAGTCCTTCTGTATGGTGTCGAAGCTATTAAACACCATAAATAGAGACTTAGAAACTTATAACAACGTTATAAGACAAAAAACGAGAAATGACAAGTATACTACAAATAATAAATGAAGGAAGATAGAGTATGGGTTTTCTTCATTCGTTTAACATTTCAGTAGCTTGCATCTTCTACGACGATATGATCAAGTACATGCAGAGCAAAACTATCAGTAAACTAATTTGAACTGGGCATCCACTCCAATACGAGCGGGCACTTGGGTGATATATGGTGAGAAAGAATCTCTTAACATGACAAATTTTACAGTTTTTAATATTGAAAGACTCTAAATCTTAGCTGTGCTGGCTAACCTTCTAGACCAAAAAGATGAAATCTGAAGGTGATATTGCCAGTCGTATTAAAAAAACAAAATAAAGAGTGAAAGATAGGCAACAAAGGTATCATTTTATTCGTAGTTGTAACCCTATCTTTAAGAGAACATTACAAATAGTCTTTTTTTCTCCTATACTGAAATCTTACTTTCAAATGAAATTTATTACTCTTTGACACATCTGTCCTACTACTAGTTGTTACTCCTCATAGATATCTCTCGCAATCTTCACGTCCTGGCCAGGAAGTCCTGTCTTATTGAAGACCTACCACAGAATCTCACGACAAACTTGACCATATGCATCTGAAGAAATTCTGTCATTTTGATTAAAACACAAGATCTTCTCAATCAATAAATCCATGTTTTCCACCTTCATGTAGTATAATATTATACTTTCTCGTGCCAAATCCCTTCCTAATTCCGGGCCTGCACCTTCGGATATAAAAAAACATCCGATCTTTATCGGATATAGAATGGTAATCAACTTTGCCAGAAGTATTGAAGTTCTAGCTTTGAGATATATTGGCTTATGTACAAAAGATTTGATTATAACAAAATCTAGGAAGAATAAATAGTCTTTACGACTTTTATCACTGTTACGATCCCCTTTCCCTACATCAAGAGGGTAACTCTAAAATCAAATTCTTGTCATGACATATTTCGTTTTTTATTATTATTTTTTTAATTTTCTGCAATTTCGTCAACTCTAACTCAGTGATAAGATAACCTTAAATTTTGGTTTAATGATTCTCAGTTCGTTAACCTCCAAGTAAACTACAATTAATTTAATAAAAAAATAATATGGTTGATAAGATCATTAAACTTTTAGATTTAGATGTTGAAATAATTATAAAATATTTGTAAACGATAAAGCAGATGCTTTATTATCACGCAAACAATTTTAGTATGTATAAACAGCTATAAACAATATATTATTTGCAAATTATAATTTTTAAATTAGTTTTTGATATTTTAAATGTTCACGAGCAAAAAAAACAAAGATTTATTGTTTCTTTTATCAATGGATAGGCCTTGGATCTGCCAGTTCATTTTGCTAATATATTTTCTAGGGTTGCAGTGAAGAGCTTTGGTGATGTTGCGTCTGTTTGTCGGACGCCTCTGGTAGTGGGAAATTATTGAGTGATTTATTATTACTTTAGATTTTTACCTTAGATTTGCTTGTCTGTATATATTTGCTAAAGTCTCTATGTATGGTTTGTCAATGCCTCGGTTGGTCAAAACTTCGGTTACTGCCTTGGGATATATAGGATCGAAAACCTTCTTGAAATATAGGAAGCTTAATTCTAGCGATATTTAATATTCTTTAGCTCTACTCATTAGTTCTCGAAGCGTATGGATGTGATTCAGGTTACTGAATCCACTTCTGAAGCCAGCTTGCTTTCTTGATTGTGCAGCATCTAACGAGGCTGATGATGATCTTTGTGAATATCTTGTATATGATTGGCAGTAGACTTATAGATACGTAGTTTTTGATCTCCCCTCTGCTACCTTTTTTATGAATGAGAATTATGTTTACTGTATTCCAGTGGTCTATTATGCATCTTTATCTTAACAGTTCAAAAATATGCCTACTAAGATTTTCCAGGTTTTCTTGACAGTATATTTAAGCAGTTCCAATGTTATTCCATCTATTCCTGCCGCTTTACTGCTTTCCATTTTTCTAATTGTCGATTCAACTTCTTACGGAATTCTGATATCTTTTTGGTTACTGATGTTGGTGTTTCAGGGGCTTTGTATAGTTCGCTGTAGAACTAGGTCAGGAGGTATTATTTAATTTCTGTCTGTAACGCTGCTGTTTTCGTTTGTTACAGCAACGATTTGCTTTTTCCCAATGATTAATGTTTTCCTTGTTTTCTTATAGTTTTTTTGTTTTCGATTGTATGTTATACCAGTCTTTCATTGTGTATTGCTACTTACTTTCATTTCTCTTTTTGCTTTAGCATTATTTTGTGTTAGGTTAGGTTAGGTTAGGGGTTGTGAGGCAACCCTTTCGATACCTATGCCAACATTTAATCTCGGATTATGATATAGGTGATATTAATTAATAGAATCCATTCGGATGGTGTAGATGTTTCTTCCAAATACCCTCTCCCGGCATATGCAGGACCATGGTGACTTTCTTGAAGCAGCACTTAAATCAATAACGTAGATATGTAGTCTCGACATCAAAGCTTAATAAATATATTTTAATGTTATTTATGATATTTTCATTTTCATATAAAGTTTATAGTTTACAGCATTTTTCTTAATTTGTGTTATACACTTCTTCTTCTTCTTCTTCAGCTTTTATTTATCCATTGTTGCACATAGGCCTCCTCCAATTGCTTCACGCTTCCCTACCTTTTGCAATTCTCACCCACTGCTTTCCAGCTACAGCTGTTATATCGTCTATCCATCTCTTTTTGGGTCTTCCCATGCTTCTTTTTATATTCTCGAGGTCTCCAGAATGTCACTTTATGAGACCATTTGTTGGTGTCTTGCCTTGCTACATGTGCTACCCATTGCGTCTGAATGTCGCCATTTTTTCCATGATGTCGGTTACTTTAGTTCTTCGACGTATTTCGGTGTTGGGAATTTTGTCTCTGAGGCTTATATTTAACATGGCCGTCTCCATGGCCTGTTGAGTTACTCTTAATTGTTCTGTCATTTTTCTTGTTATTACCATAGTTTCCAATCCATAAGTTGCAACTGATAGTATACAAGTGTCGTAGGTCTTTTGTTTTAAGTGTATTGGGTTTTTTCTGTTTATTAAAATAAAGCTCAACTTACCAAAAGCAGCCATGGAAATTGTGTCCTCCTTTTAATTTCTAGGGTTTGATTTTCCTTTTTGTTTTTAATTTACATGTCCTAGATATATATTTTGTTATACCTTTTCTATATTGATGTTATCTATCGTGACGTTTTCTAGGTTGTTGCTTAATATCTTTGTTTTGTCGAGATTCATTTTTAATCCTATTTGATTCGATTTGTGGTTTAAATCTTGTAGCATTGATTTTAATTCATGGATATCTGTGCTTATTAGTACTATGTCGTCTGCGAAACGCAAATGGTTAGGAGATACTCCATCTATTTTTACTCCCTTTTCGGCCCAATTTAGTCTTTTGAAGACAATTTGTAATGCCAAAGTAAATAACTTGGGTGAGATGCCCAATTAGTCTTTTGAAGACATTTTGTAATGCCAAAGTAAATAATTCGGGTGAGATGGTGTTACCCTGTCTTACACCTTTGCCAAGGTCCTATTTTCATAGTTTCCAGATCATCATCTATTTTTACGTGAAAAGTAGCATCATCGTATATATTCGAAGGAGGGCAGCATATCTTGAATTTAATCTGGCGTCGTCCAATACTGTTAAAAAAGCCCATTTCTCGATACTGTCGAATGCTTTGTGATAATCGACAAATGCCAGATATAGTGGTATGTTCTACTCTATTGTTTTTTCAATAACTGTCCGGATTGTTTGCAAGTGCTCAATAGTGCTAAAACCCTTACGAAAGCCTGCGTGCTCCACTGGCTTACCGTCCTTCCAATAGGCATTTATTCAGTAATGTTCTCATTGCCTCTTCTAATGCAGTACCTCCCATTTTTAGCATCTCTGAAGTAATTTTTATCTTCTCCTTGTGTTTTTCCTTTTTTCATTTAATTTAGGCGGCTTTAATTTCTGATGTTATTATTTCAGGGAGATCCTCTGAGCCCACATTTATGTTTTATTGGTATACCGGGGTTCGGAATAGTAGAAGTATACAGCTTCTCATAAAATTGTCGGATTTCTCTAACGATCTCTTCCATATGCGAGCACAATGTTCCACGGTCGTCTTTTATCTTTATGATTTTATTCTTGTCAATGGATTTACATATTTTAAGAACTTTCATGTTCTTATTGTGTTCTATGTTTCAAGAATCTGGTTTGGTCTATAAGCTCTGAGGTCTTTTCGAATATTTTTCTTAACGCTTTTGTTGAGTGCTTTATAGTCCGGGTTATCTCTGTTTGTGCTTCTTCTTTTTCTCTTTCTGTTCTAGAGTCTCGGGTTTTAGTTTAGCTTCTTTTTGTTTTCTTATTCTACAACAAAGTTTCTTAGTGCTGTTTGTATGTCTTTATTTACTTTCTCAGCTAGTTCATCTATATTCTTGTGCTAAAAGGTATATTGCTACAGTTTCCGTGCTAATTCCTCTTGGTATTTCTCTGTATTACTGGCTAGGATGTCTGCCGTCGGTAAAGGGTTTGTTGTTAATAGTTTTGTATTTCTCTCTTTACGTTAATACGTATATCGGCACGAACTAGTCTACGGTCACTGCCGGTGTTAAATTTGTTCAGCACCTCGATGTTTTTACATATTGATCTATCACTGGAAAGGATAAAATCTATTTCATTTTAACCTGGCCGTCAGGGCTACGCCATGTCCACTTTCTTGTATTTGTTTTTTATAGAACGTGTTCAGGCAAAACATTTTTTCGGTGCTTACGTAATTTGTTAATGTCTCTCCTCTGGTGTTTCTGTTGCCTAGACCGAAATTTCCTATGTAGTCTGAGTCGCCTGGTATTCGCCGCCTATTTTTGCATTAAAATCTCCGGTGATGATAACATAGTGTGTTTTTTCTAGGTCTTTAGCTCGCGTAATATCTTCGTAGAGTTGTTCTATTGACTCGTCATCCGCAGTGGAAGTTGGAGCATAGTGTATTATCTGTAAGCTATATCGTTTATTCAGTTTTAATACAAGATATATCACTCTTTCCGACTCTTTCCGAGTATTTCACAATCTGGTGTTATATTCTTCGGTTAACCATGAAAGCCACTCCTCCTTGGCCGTGGTTCTCTTCTGAATTATATTGGTATATAGTGTGCCCAGATTTTAGGGTGGTCTTTTTCTCTCCTTGAAGTCTCGGTGCACATAAGCTTACAATATCCCATTTAATAGCCCCTAGTTTCTACTCTAATTCCTCTAGATGGTCGTTCGTTCTCATGGTTCTAATGTTGTATGTATCAATTTTAAATTTTGAGAATTAATTTTATTATTGACATGTATTTTCCATCTTCTGCCTCCCCCAGAATCCGTGACGCAAGTCCATATTGGAGTGGGATTCTGAGTTATAAACTCTACCCACCTGGGCGGGTACTATATTTTTTGAATCTAGATTTATGCATGAATAGATTGAAGGGAAAATGGCAATTAAAACGCCACGCTTGCCGAGCGGGTTGGCGAGTTTAGATTTCAGCCGCCCCTAACCTGGAGTCAAGACGCTGTTTGCAGCCATGTCCATTTTGGATCATTGGAAAAGAGGTCTAGGACGAAGAAGAATATCCTGGCTGCATAACCTGCGAAAATGTGTTTAACTTAACCACATACCGGACTTTTCAAGGCAGCATATACATGGTCTGAATAGCCATTTAGTGTCCAACATCCGTAACGGTAGCCCACCAAATGAAGAAGAATTCTGGATCAGACGCTGCCTGATTCTATCTTCTTCTAGAGTGCCGTCTTCTCCCTACAGGAAGGTTGCAATCATTCAATGGCTATTTTTATTTTAGAACTTGCTGCTCTAAACAAATCAATCGATCTGCATTGGTACCAATCACGTAGATTCTTTAACCATGAGTTCTGCCTTCGGCCAACAGATCTTCTTCCTTGAATCTTTCCCTGTATTTATCAGTCTCAAAATTTCATTATTTTGGTCCCCTCATCACGTGGCCTAGGTATTCCAGTTTTCTGGTTTGTATAGTGGTGATTAGTTCTGTTTCTTTACCAACCCTCTCCAGTACTTCTTTATTTGTAATTCTATCAGTCCATGATATTTTCAATACTCTGCGGTATAACCAGAGTTCGAAGGCCTCGATTCTTTTTAAATTACATTTTTTTAATGTCCAAGTCTCAGCTCCATATAATAATATTGAAAATATATAACAGCGAATGGTACGTAGTCTGATCTCCAAATTTAGATTTTTGCACGTTAGGAGTGGCTTCATTCGTATAAATGCTGATCTGGCAATCTCTATTCGTCTGTTTATTTCTACAGTATGATCATTGGTTTCATTGATCAAAGTTCCCAAATACTGATATTTTTCTACTTGTTCTATCTCGTTACCATTTATTGTCAATAGGTGATGTATATTTTGTGGCCTTTTTGTAATCAGCATGTACTTCGTTTTTTTAGCGTTTATAGTAATTCCCATCTCAGCACTATTTATACTCAAGCTTTCGATAAGATGTTGTAGATCCTCTATACTCGTTGCTATGATCACAGTGTCGTCTGCATATCTTAAATTATTAATTAATTTTCCGTTAACGGTGACTCCCGCTTCGATATTATTGAGCGTGTTTTGGAAAATTTCTTCAGAATATAAGTTAAACAAAAGTGGTGCTAACACACATCCCTGTCTAACTCCTCTACAGATCCTCATTTCTTCTGAGTGTTGCCTCATCAATTTGAACTATGGCACTTTGGTTCCAATATAATGTTTGCACTATATTTATGATTTTACTGTCAATGCGCTTGTTCATAAGTATTGATATTAGTTTTTCATGTCTTACTTTATCGAAAGCTTTTTCGTAGTCAACGAAGCACAAGTGTAGATCAACATTTCCATCCCGACATCGCTGAATTAATATGTTGATGGCAAATAGCCTTCTCGAGTACCCATTCCATTTCGGAACCCGAACTGCGTCTCGCTAATATCCTCCTCTAGCCTTTCGTATATTCTCTTATGTATTATTTTTAGCAGAACTTTTAAAGTATGACTCATGAGTCTCAGTGTTCGATAATCAGAGCACTCTTTTGCTGCTTGTTTTTTAGGGATGGTTATAAATGCTGACTTTAGACCACTCCTGTAGGTATTATTCCGTATCGTACACCGTGTTGAATAAATCTGCCAATACTTCCAAGTTGTCCTCTTCCACTAGTTTTAAGAGTTCTACTGGTATTTCATCTAATCCAGCTGCCTTATTGTCTTTAGAGTTTTTGATAGCATATTTGATTTCATCTATCGTGATCTTCTGTATCTCTAAAGGATTTAATTCTTGTATTTTCTGCATTTTCACCTCTTTCATCTTGGAAAAGTTCTCTAACGTACTCCTCCCATCGCCTTAACTTCTCTGGTAAATCTACTAGTAGTACTCCTTTTTTGTCTTTTATGTGTCCTTGCTGTCTATTTCGACCCATTCCAGTCACTTCTCTAATTTTTTTGTGCATATTTCTCATATCATATTTTGATTCTATACCAGCCCTAAAATCACGGGATTGCCACTTTCGTCAACCACACCGTACCGAAGGTTTGCTTCTCCGCCGTGGTCTGCCGTTGTGGTTTTTATCCGTAATCCTGGACAAGGGACCCTAAACAGGTGCTAGTTTCCCAGGTCAGGAAACTCCTGGAATCTGTGGAGGGCAGGGAACAATTCCTTTTCCCTGATAGGACTGTCCGAAGAGTTCCTACCACTACCCACCGTGTTATACACTAAATAAATAAAATCAGTAATACACTGTATCGATAAAAAAAACTAGTAGCAAAAATTAATTAAACTTTTAATTGATTTCGTATATTATTACAGGTTTTAATCTTTTGGCAGTATTATCTATTTAAAAGAGCAACTTAAATTTAAAATGACGTAAAAATGTCACCCTGCAGTAACGTTTCTATTACTAATTGAAATATTCGATATCGCGCTCCAGATTCTATGTGTACATTAGAAAATTCTTTAGAAAAAACAAGCTAATCATATAATATGCCTGTATATATCATTGTTTTTATAACAAACGAGCACTAACGTGTGATTCTAAAGGTGTATGTGGGACACGATAAAAACTGAAAGAAAGTTGCGCTTACTGAATGATTCGAGTGCAATATTTTTACATGTGAGTGTGGCATAAAGTGTAGCGATGATGATGAGGTAGAAGAGACAAAATTGAGATTACCTTGGAGAAAGTTTAATAATATTGCATTTGTTATTTGTTTGTAACCTTATTACGCTAGCTATTAGCAAAAGAGAAATTACATTACAGGAATATGCAGCGACGTATTGGTAATGGAAGTCCTGGCACCTGGACAATATAGAGATGAAGAAGTAGATTTATGAGTAGATATACTAGCCTTCTCTGTTTAAAGAACATTTACAAATGGCATATATAAATTCTAAATTAAATTTTTTTTAAAGAGCGTGTATATATATATATATATATATATATATATATATATAATATATATATATATATATATATATATATATATATATAAATATATATGTTCCGAAAGATTTCCGCGGTTAGTACAATTAAACTTAGAGCTAAGATTAATACTATTATAAAAATTAATATTGACCGATTGAACCCAACAGGGTGGATCAGTTTCATGGTATCGAACTAATATTTCGATATGAAACTACCTTGGGTTTTCTTCTAACTGAAAACTTGATGCGGTAGATTAGAGCGTTTATTTTCTGCAAGACTGTGTATGGACCTTCCCAGTTTCATTGAAGTTTCAGCCTTTCTTACGCATGGGATTGTATAACCATACTAGGTCATATCTTTAAAAAATTGTACTAATAGCATGCATGCTCAGCCTGGCTTTATCACTTTAAAGCTTTAAACTTTTACGAACAAATTCATAGACTTTTTCAATTTTTCTTTCAGGTTTTTGATGTACGTCAGGGATGAACTTTCTTCTTCGGAGAGAAACAATCGTTCAAAAATAAGATCTTGAGGAAGCTTCATTTCTCTTCCAGTAATCATCATAAATCATCGATGGAGAATAACCGATTGCTTCATGCTTGGAACTTCTATAGGCTAAGAGGAATAGAGGCATTAAAGTATCCCAATATTTTTATTATCAGTGAAAAACATTAAAAGGTATTGACAAGTTCTGTTACGACTTTCTACCATTACGTCTGAATAAGGATCAAGAGACGTAATGCTAGTTTTCTTATTACCCAAGATTTTCATAAATTTTTGCCATATTTCTGATTCAAAAGTTCGTCCTTGATCAGAATACAACTCTAAAGGAACTTCGTGTCTCGATACGACGTGTATTATCAATTCTTCTGCTACTATAGTCGCATTAATTTGCGACCATTAAGTACTTGTTTCCTCTCTCTGTCATAGGAAGTGGACAAAGAATATCCACTGCAAGTCGTTCAAAAGGCTCTCCGGAAAGATATTGTGCCACGACTTCTTGTTCTAAGGCCTTTTCTATCATTATATAAATCGCATTTTTTACACCAATCTTTTATATCTCGGCAACAATTTATTCAGCAAAATCTGTCGCGATCTCTGGCAAGAGTTCTTTTAACTCCAAACTATTCTCCAGAAAAGCTGCTATAAAGTCCTTGTAACACTTTTAACGTGTGATTTTGGTAGGACCACTTGTTGAACTGTACTTGCTCCATCGGGACTTTCCAACTTTAGATACAATAGACCATTGGAAAGATACAGAGATTCCGATTGAGCCCATTATGCCTTTATATTTCCACTGTATTTGGTTATTTCCTGCCAAATAGGTCTTACTCCATTTTAAGCCATTTTCGCATGACTTTTAAGTCATTATCTTTCTTTTGACTCTATAAGTTTTTCCAGGAAAGTCGCGTCATCTTCTACCTGTTTAACTATGGTCTTCCGGGGACTCACATCTTTGGTTACATTCTTCAATCTGACAATGACTTTGAACCTGCAATTCGTTCAAAGCATCTTGGAATTCTTTAGTCTTGCATTGTTTAGTCTGCAAAATTGACACATTCTCTTAACCTTCCTATTTCATCTTTTCTAATCGCTATGTGCTCCTTGAAATATGCAACTTTAGATTCCAAATGTTTTTTTTACTTCTGTGGTCACTTATGGGAAATCGATTTCTTGGAGACATATATTTACTAGTATTTCTACTAGAACTACATGACGGGCTTCTGGATGTCGATCTAGGTGACCTTCTGACCTCATTCTTTGGTTCTTCACCACTTGGCTAAGATAGGGCTCCGAACATAAAGACCACGATCCCGCTGAATAAAGGGCATTGAAAATGACATTATTAATATGAATATCAACTTCGTGCCGGTATGAGCCTTAGCTCCACAAATTAGGCAGTAAACTAATCTGGTGGGGAAGTTCTCATTCCTGAAAACGGCTAATAAAAAACATCTCATGAATATATAGAGCAATGCGACAGGTGTTAATCAGTTATAACCAAATAAATAGCCACGGATTAACTGAGCACATGCCATAAGTGTTGCAGGTACGTCATTAATTATAGATTAGTTGATTGAACATGACATAAACACTCAAACATACATACAAAAAATCCACATAAACATAAAACATACACACTTACATCATGCTCAATCAGCAACATAATAGACAGCCGCACCACAGCTGGCTCATTTTAAGATGAGATTTGAACAGCGATTATTAAGCATTCCAATGCTTACTCCAAGAGAATAAAAGAAAGGATATCACCTATTTCATCCTTTTATTGAAGACGTTTTGTGTATTGATTTATACACGTCATCAGTTCATATACCAATTATTTACATAAGCAAACATCCATGGAGACAGAAAAGTTTGCACATGGTTTACCTTACAAAAGATATGCAGCGTATTAACTTGGAAGTAAGAGAAATAGCTTAATTTATGAACCATATAGATGAACCTTCAAACGCTAAACTATCTAGAAAAAGATCTAACAGGTATTTTGTTTGAAAGTGTGTACGTGTAGACTCTTATCGTGCGAGTATACCCAAAAAGCCAGAATGACATTTGATATAGCTTTAACTGACAGAGCGGTAATATACGATTCAAATACGTTAACATTGCCATAACTTATTGCCAAAGTTAGTGTAAGTTAACATCAATTAAGTAAACAAAAGTTTCATAAACACCTCTATCATTAATATGGATCTCAATTTTGTGCCAGAACGCAAGAGTGTATAGATAGATTAATATCACTGGCGGTGGGAGGTTACTCTACCTGTAAGTGACCGTCCAGTCTGACCTATGTAACAAGAATTACATTTAGATCAGGGAATGTAGTTAACAACATTTGTTCTAGAGGAGAATCGGGTGTATGGGTTTTGAAAAATTAGTTCCTGACAATTTTAGCGTTTTTATTGCTAGTTTAACTAGTAAATTTCTAAATAGTTTAATAAGTTTGTCTAAAGTTTGTACCTTGATAGAAGTATGTTAAGGAAGAATAACGGAATATTGATGAAGTCAAAGGAGTCCCTTGTATTGCAGTCTGCAGAAGTGCATTATCAAACAGTGTTATTTGAAATTGACCTTAATTGGTCACTATTAGGTAAATCATTTATTGTGAAACCATAACTTCTCGAGAAAATATTTATTAATTAAGGAAGAAGGGTAGGAGTTTTTAACAAGAATACTAAGTAAAGTATACTATATATATATATATATATATATATATATATATATATATATATATATATATATATACTAATAAAAATGATAATATTCTTCATGACCTGAATTTTTTGAGCATCGACCGTTGATCATCTTGGATAGTTAAATACGACTCTGGTATTAAATAGTGGGAACAACAATGATATTGACATTGTTTGATTTATTTATTCTGTGGTGTAAAAGTAGAGCACCCGATAGTTTCATACCTTTTTGCCAGCTTGATTCGTGAGCTATTTGCCATGCTCGAGGAGGTTTCAGTCGTGAAATTCACGCGCCATTATTTAACCTACATTATGTCACTTGGAATTTGTTTGGTTAACTGCTTTCGATTATTGACTTGGCCAAATTGTAAACACAGGGCAAATCAATGATTATAAAACCTGTTTGTTTTTAATAATTTCATGTCGTTTGTCCGGTTTTGGCAAGTTTGGATATAAAAGCGACCCTTACTTACTATGTATGGTATCCATTAGCTATGTAATTACTGTACTTACTTACTTACCCAGTCTTAACGTAACTTATAGTATCAGACATAGCTTTTTGTACAAAGGTCCTTTCGCTTCTGTAGAACTAATGGATAAATCCCGTCCATAGCCGATTATTTATACGGCTCAAATAAGTTTATTGATTATTTGGTTGTGTCCTTATCTACTTACTTCTTTTGACAAACCAATTTTTCGGGGTCTTTATTTTTTATCTATTTTTTGTACATTATTATATAATAGTATAAATATATAGTTAGAGGAACTTAACTAACTTAAATCCCTTGTCCACAACTTTCTTTAACTGTATCCTAGAAGCTCTCCAAAGACAAAGTGATGTAGAGACACCCTTTGCAAACGTTCCTATAGACTATAGAAACTCTAAACATTCTGAAAACTAAATAGAGTATCCAGGAAGACCACTTATCTCCCATTAAACATTATATGTAGAACACTTATTTCATCTTCCAAAATCAATTCTACAGACAAATAAATAGTGCTCCAATGGGCTCCCCACTATCCCCAGTGATTGTAAATATCTTTATGGAGGACTTCGAGAGCCGAGCACTATCCAAATCAATGCTCAAACCCACATGTTGGTTACGAAATGTTGACGATACATTCGTCATTTGGCCCCATGGCAGGGATGCTTTGATGTCTTTTCAAAACCATCTGAATGGTATATATCCTAGTATCCAGTTCACGATGGAGATAAAAACTGATTCATCGCTACAGTTTTATCGGACGTTATCATAAAAAAACGAAATGAATGAATGAAATCAGAAGATCCCGAAATTGGTGACAACTTACTGAAGTCACTGGACTCAACAAGACTTAATAATGGAAGTCTACCGTTAGAACATATTGATTTCTCACGTTCCAGTCGAAAAGCATGGGGGACTGATCCGCAAACTGGGCGAAGCAAGCAGAGCGCAACACTTAAACAGATCAACAATTGAGCCAAATAAAATAGCCAATAGAATAATTGAGAACTCCCGAGCTCCATCTGAGAAAACTCATACATCTACCGTAAAAAGAGCTCTTAAACAACTTAAAGCAAATACTCTCCGCAACATCAGAATACTCACGTGCCTTCTCATTGGATGAAATAAACGAAGCGCTTAACCAAACTAAAACAGGAAAAGCAGCAGGCTTCGATGGAATGTATCCTGAGTTTATAGTCCACACTGGTACAAAAAACACGACAGTGGCTCAAAAAATTCTTTAGCGACATTGTGAATACAACTGTGCTATCCCCAGAATTCAAAAGAACAAAAATTATCGCAATCCAGAAGCTGGCAAAGACAACAAGCTGCCTGAAAGTTACCGGCCTATTGCCTTACTCAGTTGCTGTTATAAATTACTAGAACGACTTTTATATAACCGAATATGTAACACCATTGAGGATGCTGTACCAATTGAACAAGCTGGATTTAGAAGAGGACGAAGTTGCTGTGACCAAGTGCTGTCCTTAACTACATTTATTGAAGCTGGCTTTGAAAGACGCGAAAAATCTGCCATAACATTTATAGATCTCACGGCTGCCTATGACACGGTGTGGAGAGAGGGCCTTATTTATAAGCTGATGAAATCATACCTTGCCTCAAAACTTGTCAGCTGATAAACAATCTACTGACTAACAGACTGTTTCAGGTATATATGAATGATGCACAGAGTAACGTTAGAAAACTCAACAACGGCTTACCTCAAGGCTCAGTGCTAGCTCCTTTATTATTTAACCTTTACACAGCAGATATACCTGAAACAAAATCGAGAAAATTTGCTTATGCTGACGACCTGGCCATTGGCTTCCAAGATAATAGTAAAGAAGCAGGAGAACGAGCTCTAAACGAGGACTTATCTACACTAAGTAACTATTTTAAGAACTGGCGCTTACGTCCTAACACAAGCAAAACTGAAACCTGTCTCTTTCATCTGTCGAATCAACTTGCGGGCGATACTCTCAATGTAACTCTAAATGACACAGCTATCAAACATAACAACAACCCCAAATATCTAGGCGTCACACTTGATAGAACACTCACCTTCAAAAGTCATCTTACAAACGCAGCCGGTAAACTAAGAACACGAAATAACTTAATATCAAAACTTGCTGGAACAACTTGGGGTGCTTCTGCAGATACTCTTCGGACCTCTGCTCTAGCTTTGGTTTTTTCAGTGGCAGAATATTGTGCACCAGTATGGCTAAATAGTGCACATACAAGCAAAATCGATGTCCAACTTAACCAAACCATGAGAATAATCACTGGAACAATAAAATCAACGCCAGTGAGATGGCTGCCTACTCTGAGCAATATTGCTCCACCAGATCTACGCCGTACAGCAGCATTAGTGAGAGAGTACCAGAAAATTGTAGCCAACGTACAATTACCAATACATCAAGATATCCCAGACATCTCAAAAGAGCACCAACGATTGAGATCTAGAAATCCTCCAATACGATCTGCCCGAAAAATTGGTAATTCCTATGATATACATAGGCAATGGACAACAAGATGGATGCCAACAGTAGAATCGGACTATATTAAGATATCCACCCCAACTCAGGGTTTCATCGGATCAAATCTGCCCGGTCCATTTGGGCAAGGCTTAATCGTATACGTACCGGACATGGTAAATGTGCTGATTCGCTGTTCAGGTGGGGTCGTGCAGAAAGTCCACAGTGCGATTGCGGAGAATCTAGACAGACCATAAGCCATTGTGTTTCAGACTGCTTGAATCGTGCCTACCGTGGAAACCTCCAGGACTTTGCGGAATGTTCCCCAGAAGCAATTGAATGGCTATGTAAATTGGACATTAATATTTAGTGTCATTCATTCTATTCATTCTATTTTTACTATTTTTAGTGTTTGAATGATATTATATAATATATATGTTATATTATTGTAATTGTATTTGTATATTTATCGTACTGTGAAAGTCCATACGCTAAATAAAAATCATAAAAAAACCAATGACGAACTGCTCTGTTACTTGCATGCCTACTCTCATCATCCACCTTCACAAATGAATTTAGTCAATAATACCCTTGTCTCCAGATCAATATGCCTTTGCAATGATCCAAGTAGACCTGCTGAGCTCTATAGTTTTAAACAAACCCTCATCCAAAACGTCACTCTCCCACTCAACTTCAACCCAAAGACTCAGACCCTCATCATACGAAAGTTTTTTCTTTCTTACATCAAAGGTGTCACTGACAAAATCGACATGCTTATATCAAAAGGAATAAAGACAATATTTACCTCCCAAACAAAAACTTTCATCTATTGTCCGATCAATCAAAGCCAACATTCCAAATGAACTATACGGAGGATATGAAATTCCTTGTACAGACTGCCTCTGATCCTATATGGACCAAACAAATCGTAGAATCCAAAATAGGATTTATGAACATTCCATTTCTGTTCGGAATTCCGACTCAATTTCAGCTCTAAGTCAACACCATCTTTATACAGGTCACAAAAATTTATATTGAAAACTCTAAAATCATAGCCCCCATCAACTTCTATAAACCAAGAATTAGCCGAGAAGCCATAGAAATTTAAAAAAGGCCAAATTGTCTTAATAAAAGTTATGAAAACGCACGGTTACCATCGACATGGACCTCTCTCATAAAAAAATATTATCCGTTCCACCCACCAATCAAAATCCTACTGACAGAAACGTTCGCGCCAACTAACGCGCCAATCCCCACGTTAATCTTCACGCCAACCTCCACACAAACTACGTCACTACCGAGGGTATAAATGAACCATCCTCTGTTCCCAGTACCAGTAATGCATTTGTTAGTGATCAGTAAAGTATTGTCTAACCAGGAATTTGATGTACAATTTGATGTAAAGGTTAAAGGGGGGATAAAGCGGTTGATAGGTATGACAAAATCATATTTCAACAAAAACAAGTACCTATCAGAGGTTAGAAAATAAGTGAAGACAAGATTTCTGACCTCGGCCAACTGAAAACAGCTCTAAGAACCAAAAACATACAAGGACTTGAAGAAAATATTTAATAATACAATAAAAAGAGAGAAACAAGAAAAGTGGCAGACCCTAATAACAGCACTCGACGAGGATATATGAGATGATGCATACAAAATCACAATGAAGACCTTAAAGCTAATGGCCCCATATAGACTCGACGACGACCAGCAGATGATATCAGCTGAACTCCTCTTTCCCACCAAGGACATGCAAGATTGCACCAAGGTTTTCCCAACCACAATAGAGGAGTTCACAGAAGAGGAGGTGAAAACCGCTGGTCAGGATACGAAGATAGGGAAAGCTCCCGGCCCTAATGGGCTGCCACCAGAGGCAATAAAGATAATAGCAACTGAGAAACCAGGTTTGATCAGAAGGATATTTAATGATTTTATGAGTTTCCCAGGGACTTGAAAGAGGCTTAGTTCTACTGTTAAAGCCCGTAAAACTCCCTTATTCACCGAGCTCTTATCGGCCAATATGCCTTCTGGACTACCTTGGTAAGTTCTACGAAAGACTTATCAAGAAGAGGCTGGAAGGTGCTTTAACTATATAGGTCTCTTTAAATCTATTTTCGGATAAAATCGCGAAAAAATGAAAAAAGACGTCGATTTTAGTGACTGAATAACCGCTTGCCACCCTTTGAGCAGGTGTTTCTTGGCACTTCAAAGGGTCAGACTTCCTTGTGGAGACCAAGACGAAGCGATTGGTACCTGATATGTATGTGTGCTCCATTTATAGAGTTATCTTTTAATCTATTCTCGGGTAAAATCGCGAAAAAATGAAAAAAAAAAAAACGTCGATTTTAGGGCTGAATAACCGCTTGCCACGCTTTGAGCAGGTGCTTCTTGGTTCTTCAAAGGGTCAGAATTTATTCTGAGGATCAAGACGAAGTGGTTGGTACCTAATATGTACGTGTGCTCCAACTATAGAGGCATCTTTTAATCTATTTTCGGATAAAATCGTGAAAAAATGAAAAAAACGTCGATTTTAGGAACTGAATAACCGTTGGCCATGCTTTGAGCTTTTTTTTGGTTCTTTAAAGGGTCAGAGTTCATTCTGGGGACCAAAACGAAGCGATTGGTACCTAATATGTAGGTGTGCTCCAACTATAGAGGTATCTTTCAATCTATTTTCGGGTAAAATCGCGAAAAAAATGAAAAAAACGTCGATTTTAGTGACTGAACAACCGCTTGTCACGCTTTGAGCAGGTGTTTCTTGGCTCTTCAAAGGCTCAGAGTTCCTTCTGGAGACCAAGACGAAGCAATTGGTACCTGTTATGTACGTGTGCTCCAAGTATAGAAGTCTCTTTCACTCGTTTTCGAGGCAGATCGCTAGAAGAATGAAATAGCTTTAGCGGACAAATCAGTTTTTTGTTGGAAAAAACTTAAATTTGCCTTTTTTTGAGGCTCGCATCTGAAAACATGTTTTTGGTATCAACCTACAGAAAAATAAGCCATATTTGGCTCCGGTTTAAGTGCGAATTTTTGTAGAATTCCTCATATACCTTCCTCATGTATTTTATTTCTCTGATTATTCTGGCATCTGTTACATTTACATGACTTGCTGTAGGCAGAATTCGTTGTCAATTTATATTCTTCCTCATCTGAAACTATTAGTCGTCAAAGGTAATTGAAAATAACAATAAATCATGCAATATATGATGCAATAAAATAAATATTCAACATTGATACCGCTACAATTGTCCAGACAACGTAACACCAAATACAATATAAAAACTGTTATACATATTTATGGAATGCATATTGCATGACGCGCTTGTTTTTACGGATTTGACACTGAACCGTATGTGTGCCATTGTGTTTATTCTGTTGCTTTTTTTTTCTTGTTCAATTGTAACTTGACGGTCTATTTATAAAGTCAAATGCAGTAGCATATAACCATACGCTTATAAAAGCCGGTGAAGTTTATGCTGATGTAGTAATCCTTTTTGTTTGTAGATTACGAAGACAAGTATTAAGAAAAAAACAGATTTTATATTTTTCGCACATAAAAGAATTATATTCATAGCACTTCGACGCAGATAAAAATAACCAGTAAAAACAAATCTAGATGTACTTATTCTAATTTCTCATCCTTCCTTTATTTTCTTACCAATATTCCTCATTTATACAATGAGGTTGTCGTGAACTACAATTTAGGTGATCATCTAGGACTTCATTTTAGTTTAAACATATTTGAGAGTAACAATACTGCTGCATGCCAGATAGCTACTTATAGAAACTTATCAAAGAATTGTTTGTCTAATCTTTTGTTAAGTCTTGATTCTGAGAATTTCGAAAATGTTTATACATATTCAAATGATGTAGATGATACATATAGAGTTTTTTGGAACTCTGTCTCCTATCATATTGATACAACATGTTCTTTAATATCAAAACGCATAACTACTAATACCAACAGAAAATGGATCAATACTGAAATTCTTCAGATTAGTAAAAAGCTGAAAGATTTATTTTGGCTAGCAAATGTTAATGGTAATTCAGATTTAATGTATAACTATAAAATACAAAAGGCCAACTTTATTCGTAAGGTAAAGGATATAAAAAAAGCATCATATCGAAGTTATTTACATAATCAAAATAATAATAAAAGAAGGAAGGAGATATGGAAAACTGTGAATCGTCCAACTGGTCAAAATAAAAACGATTTTGAGTGGAGCATTACTGATAATAATAAATTATTGATACATCCTGAACACCTAGCAAACAAATTTGGTGAGTATTTTTGTACATCAGTCAAACACACTTTATTAAAACATTTCAATAACTATACCTTTAACGATTTCACAACTATGACAATTAACAACACATTCTTTTTTTCTGAAGTCTCACCATTTGATATTGAGAATGCTATTTCTTCCTTAAACTATACCAGCTCAGTAGGTATTGATCAAATCCCCACTAAAATAATTAAATACATTTCTTCATATATATATATATATATATATATATATATATATATATATATATATATATATATATATATATCTCCTGTTTTGTCTCACATCATCAACCTATCTGTCAAGGATGGCAAGTTTCCAAGTGACCTTAAAACGGGAGTAGTTAGTCCTATTTTCAAAAAGGGAGATCCATGTTTGGTTGATAATTACAGGCCAATCACCGTAACAAGTGTACTCTCTATGATTATCGAAAAGTGTATTTATAGTAAAATGTTAAATTTTCTGAATAAATATGATGTCTTAAATAAATGCCAGAATGGGTTTCTTCCTAATAAATCTACAGAGAGTTCTTCTATTTCATTATTTAATTATATCCATGCTACTTTGGATCGAAAAAGGTATGTGGGTGCACTCTTTTTTTGACTTAACTAAGGCTTTTGACTCTATTGACATTGAAATTATACTGCATAAATTAGAAGCCCTTGGTTTTCGGGGTTATGTCTTGAACTGGTTAACGTAACAAATTGTACATCCATGCCTTTCTAATTCTGAACGTAATTTTTACGTTTTAGTCACGTTAGATGTTTTAGATTTGAGGCGGATAAACCCAACATTTATTTATTACATATTGCTATACGGAGTGAAAACATGGGCTCTCGGAATTACAAGTATGAGGCGTATAGAAGCCTTTGAGATGTGGGTTTTCCGAAGGATGCTGATCTCTTGGACAGAGCACGTGACCAACAACGAGGTGCTAAGAAGAATGGGTACTGAAAGAGAACTCCTAAATATTGTAAAAACAGAAAAACGAGTTATCTAGGACATATTTACAGAGAAGAAAAATACAACTTCCTACGACTTATAATGGAAGGAAAAGTGGAAGGAAGAAGAGGTCCAGGAAGAAGAAAATGCTCCTGGTTGAAGAATGTAAGAGACTGGACAGACATGGACACACATTCGATACTAAGAACAGCTCAAGATATAGAGCAATTTGCTATAGTTATGGCCAACCTTTAGCAATGGAGAAGGCACCTTAACAAGAAGAAACCCAACACAATGCTTGTGAAACACTTTTTAAATGAAGAGTTTAAATCTGTACCTATTAACGAAAATAAGCTAAAAAATTGAAGGGAACTCATGCCTTATATTCCTTTAGTTTATCACGACTTTTACGTTGAGCTGGGCGTTCGAAAACAGTCAACAGACCTCGCAGAAGATCCGGAAGCGGAGAATTTTGACTTGGAAGAGTAAAATAGAAACATCGTCTTAGATAAGAAAAAAGGAGTAAGCCACGTTGCAGTATTGCGACATATGAATAAATTTGTAAGCCTAAAACGAAAAAAAAAAAACAAAAAAAAAACAATATGAAAAAACCAAAGAAAAAGCAAACCAATAAATGAATAATATTAAAAAATAAAAAAATATTATTAATAAAAAGAAATTAACAATAAAAATAAAAGAAGAAAAGTTACAATGGTATAGAGACTGATATAAAAAAAAGAATAAAAATAAAAATAAGTACCTAACCAAAAGATTTAGGCATTTACTATCTATCTATCTAATTAGCCTTCTTCGGTGCATCTTTGGACATAGGCCTCCCCAATCCTTTTCCATTCTTCTCTGTCTGTCGCTTCAGTCATCCATCTAGAGCCCACGTGCTTCTTGATATCATCTGCCCATCTCATTTGGGGCCTTCCTCTGCTTCGTTTATATTCCCACGGTCTCCAACTTAAAAGAATTTTGTTCCATCGGTCTTCTTTTTGTCTTATATTGTGTCCGGCAAATCTCCATTTGAATTTTGCAACTTTTGTCTAACATCCCTCACTTTTGTTTTCTCTCTTATCCACTCGTTTCTCTTCTTATCCATTAGTCTTATGTGCAACATTTGTCTTTCCATTGCTCTTTGGGTTTTTATGATTTTGTCCATGTTTGCTTTTGTAGATGTCCACGTTTGGGAACCATAAGTAAGAACAGGGAGTACGCATTGATTATATACTTTGGTCTTAAGATGCTGTGGATATCATTTGTTTTTAAGAATGTAGCTTAGTTTGCCAAATGCCGCCCATGCCAATCTAACTCGTCTCTTGATCTCTGCTATTTGGTTCTCTTTGTTAAGTTTTATAGTTTGACCAAGATATATATAATCCTTAACTTGTTCTATTTCATCTTGTCCGATTCTTATTGTGATGTCTTTATCTGTATTTGTTATAGTTTTGGTCATGCTGTAATTCATATTAAGGCCTATCTTTCCAGCTTCTATGTCCAGTTCTTTCATCATTTCAAATAATTCTTCTTCTATCGGTTATCAATACGATGTCATCAACGTACCTTAAATGGTTCAAGCGTTGTCCACAAATTTTTATACCTTTTTTTTTCTCATTCTAATCTTTTAAAAGTATTTTCAAGAGCCTGATTGAAAAGTTTCGGTGATATTGTATCACCCTGTCTCACGCCTCTACTTATTTGTAATGATTTTGTTCCTTCATATACTGTAATTGTTGTTTTGGCTTCCTTATATATATTGGTTATTAGTTCCGTATATCTGTGGTCAATTCGGCTGTTAATCAAAGAACTTTTCACTGCCCAATGTTCGACACTGTCGAAAGCCTTTTCGAAATCTATGAACGCCATATATAGAGGAATGTGGTATTCATTTGCTCGTTCTATAAGTATTTTCATACTTAGTAAATGGTCACTTGTGCTGAATCCCTTTCTAAAATCAGCTTGTTCTTTCGACTGGTATCCATCGAATTTTGTCGTCAATCATCAGGCATTTACTAACACACTTAAAATATTGTATCTTAATTTAACATGTATATAATATTAATATGTATATAATGTAAACAATGGAAATGGATGATAAAACTATAGAAAACATGACTGGCCTTATGGCTTTGCCAGTGCCATTAACTTAGGAAAAAAAGTTTGTTTTTTTTTAGTTTGTACATTGCTTATATTCAGAATAAAGCTTCATTTAAAAAAATATTGTTGTGTTATAATAAAAACTCTGATTTAAGGATTTGATTGAAAGTTTTAAACTAGGTTTTCTCCATTTTCTACTTTTGTGGCTTATTACCTTTTTCCCCCAAGCCCTTCAATTGTCAATATGAATGAGTCAGATAAAATTAAATTATTAGAAGAATTTTTCACCAAGTAATAAAAAACAAAATTGGTTTAATTTATTAATGTTCGTATTTTGAGAACGATAAAAATCGAGAAATAAACTTATTTTAAACTTATTTTGTGGGTTATTCCCAACGAAAATAGTATAATTTTTTCTTGTTTCTTTTTTACGGTAAATCCCAATCAATAATGTTGATAGTGATTAAATGTGATCTTTAATATTAACTGAAGTCTTGCGATAAGTGAGCCGTGCAATTGTCCACTTCTTTATGTGTGGTTGATATTATCAAAGATTGTATAACATTAACAAATAATTTGATTTTCTAAATCCCACAACAATCCAGGTCCAATGAAGGTCACAGACCAATGTACCGCTATGACATTCAAGCGTTAAACAAAATATCGGCACCGGTATCGGCTTTAACAATTAGCTGAATATTTGATTGTACAGAGTGAGTCAATGGTGCGATGCAAATTTGCAATTTATTTAGTTACAAAGTCGTACTTGCAACTTGGGAGTTATTTCCATATGATTTTTTTTTAAAATAAAATTTTTATGTAATAAAGGCATTTCCCTTTTTGATTTTCTCATGGTTCCGACATAGGTAAGGTCTCTGGACTGTAAATTTTTTACTAGCTGAAGAGAAAAAAACCAATTATCTGCAGTAATGTCCCTATTACTGCCAAATAGAGGTTTTGATGGACGAATTAATCATGATAATTTTCAAAAAACATTTCAAAAATTTTATTAATCTGAGCCGCTGGTGTTTCTTTCAATTTTTCTTTCCTATATCTGGAAACATCAAACCTTGAGCAATTAATTAAAACACTAAATCGTTTTCCTCCCATAATAGTCCTAAAAATCTCTCTTCTGGTTCCATCTGCAGTAAACATGGCGTCAATATCTTCATCATTAGATTTATAGACATGAGTAGGTCCATCAAAGCTCCTATTTTAGTACTATCCGTATCGTTCAAATCTGTTCATGTCTCTACAGCAAACCTTGTTCAAATTTCTGCAATGTTAGCTATTTATCATAGCTTCAGAGATGTGAAGGTTCCATATATCTTTTGGAGTGGCTTCATCTCCTAGAGTACGAGCAGGAATCTTAATGCTGATAGAATTATGACTATATTATGTTGTGGAGTTCGCACATTCTTTACAGGTTCATTTATTCATCCTCATCATACCATCTTAAAACAGTACTTTCAAAATTATTTTCTAATGGATTAACTTTTTTTAATGTACTAGAAATCAAATTCATCTAAAAATAACAGGTTTTACACAAGAACCTTTAATTTTATCTATAAAACTTACGTGTCTCTTATTTAACCTTGCACTAGAAAAAGTAATTCGAGAATGCCGTACTAATACGAATGGCACCATCTTTATAAATCTGTACAAGTGATCGGATATGCAGATGACATAGACATAATTGCTAGGTCCACAGAATCTCTGATCGAAGCATTTCGAACATTTAAGGCGTCTGCAATGAGAATGGGATTAAAAATAAACGCACAGAAAACTAAGTATATGTATTGTACTAGCTCAGGCAACCAGATACCTAGACGATTAATTGATGATCTGGAACTGGAAGGTGTGGACACCTTCATCTACCTGGGTTTGCTGCTGACCAAAGACAACAATGTCAGAGAAGAAATTAAAAGAAGAATAGTGCCCTGCCAATAAGTGCTATTATGGTTTGAGGGAAACAGGTGGCCTCAAAACTACCCAGAACAATTAAAATTACTATTTATAAAACACTAATAAGGCCAGTGTTAAACGGGCAGAAACGTGGTCACTTACACAGAACGACCAAGAACTGCTTAAACGTTTCGAGAGAAAAATTTTAAGGAAAATACATGGAGGAGTCCAAGAACAGTATTTGTGGCGTAGGCGCTACAACTTTGAGTTATTACAGAAGTTTTGGGGAACCTGACGTTGTAAAATGTATTAAAATTAGCACGCCTTCGATGGATAGGAAATATAATTAGGAGAGATGAAGATGCAATGATCAGAAATATTTTTTGACTGAAGAGGACCAGTGGGAAGATGATCCAGAGAAAGACCAAAACTTAGGTAGCAAGATAACATAGAGGATGATCTAAAATCCATCGGATTAATCCATCCATAGATCCATCTGATTTAAAGCATGGAGAAGAGTTGCCAGAGATAGGGGCGAATGGAAGATTGTTCTGAAGAAGGCTTTGGCTCATGACGAGCTGTAATGCCATTGATGATGATGATGATGATAATGAGAAAACTTAGTTTAACGGTGAGATGGAGTCACTGAGACTCTGACTTCTAATTTGAACATGTTCATAGTACCCTATCTGAATACCCACTGAATAAAAATACCTACCAATCTTCTTCTTCTTTCAGTGCCTATTCGTTCCGAATATTGGCAATCATTCTGGCTATAATTATTTTATTAACTGATGCTTTAAATCGATTCGTTGTTGTTGTGGAGAACCATTTCCTCAGGTTCTTCAACCATGATATTCTCCTTCTCCAATTCCTCGCTTTCCGAATACTTCACCCTGTAGGATTACCTTCAGTAATCTGTATTTAGTGCTGTTTCTCATTATATGTCCGAGATATTCCAACTTTCTCCTTTTAATGGTATACATCACCTCTCTTTCTTTGCCCACTCTTCGTAATACGTCTCGTTGGTTATCTTGTCTGTCCATGATATCCTTAGAATTCGCCTGTATAGCCACATCTCGAAGGCTTCAAGTTTTTTCTCCATTGCTTCAGTTAGTGTCCAGGATTCTACTCCGTAATACAATATTGAGAAGATATAACATCGTAGGAGCCTTACTTTTATCTCCAGATTAAGATTGTGGCTTTTAAAGAGTTTGGCCATGTTATTGAATGCACCCCTAGCCTTCTCTATTCTACATTTTATTTCCTGTGAGTGATCCCATTGTTCATTTACTGTTGTTCCAAGATAGTTATACTGTTTTACTCGGTCCACTGGTGTATTATTGATAAGTAGTTGAGCGTCTCTAACTTTATTTTGCTGATGATCATAAATTTAGTTTTTGTTATATTTACTTGAAGTCCAAATCTTTCACTTACTTCATTTACTTTGTTTATTAGTTGCTGTAAACTGTTCAAACTGTCTGCAAAAATAACGGTGTCGTCTGCATAACGGATGTTGTTTAGGCGTTCTCCATTTAGAAGTATTCCATGTTCGCATTTTTCCAAGGCTTCACTAAATATTTCCTCTGAATATAGATTAAATAATATAGGTGAAAGTATACAACCTTGTCTAACGCCTCGTAGAATCTGGATCATTTCCGTTGGTTCACCTCCAAAATTCGTTCTTATTGTGGCTGATTGGTTCCAGTATAAATTTTGTATTATATTCTTTTACTATATATTTTGTTAGAATATCCATCATTTTTTTGGGTTGAACTGTATCAAATGCTTTTGGTAGTCCACAAAGCAGGTGTAGATATCGCAAGTCATATCTCTGTATCTTTGAATAATACTTGTAGACTAAACAGTGCATCTCTTGTACCTACGCCTTTCATGAATCCAAACTGTGTATCTTGTATTCTCTCTTCGCATAGCTTGTATATTCTACGATGTATAATTTTAAGAAAAAGTTTTATGTATGGCTCATTAGACTTATTAGCCTATATTCTCCGCACTTTTTTGCTCCCTGTTTCTTTGGTAAGGTAATAAATTCTGAAAGTAGCCAATCTTTTGGGATATTGCCTGTGTCATAGATATTATTGAAGATATGAAGATTGAACCTACCAATAGTGACTTAAAAGTACATGAGCGCGCACAAGATTCAAGGTCACCGGAAAAAACTTACAACTTCTTAAGTACTAGGAGTCCAGCTTATCTGTTACTGGTTAACAAAGTTCATAGTAACGCACGTATATTATATATTTTTATACTGTAGGAATATTTGCAGATATGCTCAAAGAGACGTTCAAGTCTTAAGTAACGCAATTTTTAAATATTTTGACCCTCTGTCCCTCCCGTGTAACACACCGTAACGTGTTTCTGTACTTCCTCCCCATACCTAAACTTTAACTAACACCAAAGTGACCATTTTTACTTAAAAGTAGCAATTTATGTTGTGAAAATTCGAATAAATAACTTTGTTATTGTTTTGACTTGTCAATCACCAGTAGTATACCTAAATTGCTCTTTATTATTCCCTTGCTGTTGTGGCTAGTTTAATCATATTTGCCTTGGTTACGGTCGAGGTTTGACATCCATATATCAAGATAGGAAGGATGCATTGTTTGAACACTTTGCTTCTCAAGTATTGAGGTATTTTGCAGTTCTTCAGAATCCAACTGAGTTTTCCAAATCTTGCCCATGCCAGTCTTCCTCGTTTAGTGATTTGCGCACTTTGGTTTTCTTTGTAAGTTTCGAATTTGGTTTAGGTAGATATATTCCTAGACTTGTTCTGTCTCACCGCCATTTATATACGTCTTGGATCATCTGTGTTGGTTCATTGTTTTTGTTTTTCTCATATTCATTTTAGGGCCGACGTATTAGGAATGTCAGCGATTTCATGCAAAAGATGTCTGCAGAAGATAATGACCAGTTAGAGACATTTCAAACGTTTTTAGAAGAAAACTCAATAAAACCAACTGAACTAAAGAAAGGACTGATGACAATGCAAAATGGGCTAGATTCTAGAGCTACAGGTCTTTATATTGAACTTTTTAAGTATAAAAAAAGTACTCGATACTATAACATCCATAAGAAAGATGACAGAAGAAAGTGCTGCAACTATAAAGGCTTAAGTTTAACAAACCAACTCTGTGTTCTCAAATTTACGGAAAAATTATAAAAGAAATAATAGAGAAGCAACAAGTTTCGGAAGAAAGGAGCAAAGTGGATTCCATACTGGAAGGCCATACTGACAACCTGTTTGGCCTAAAGCAGCTTTTAGAGAAAAGAACAGTCAGAAATTTAAAGACGCATATGATATTTGGAGATCTAAAAGAAACCTATGGTAGCATACTTCTCACTAAATTGTGGACTGCAATGAAGGAGAATAGTGTAAGTAATATATCATCATCATTTTGGCTTTACAACCCTGTGTGGATCCTAGCTTCCCCAAGAATCCTCTTCCAGTCGTCCCTATCCATCGCCTTCCTCCGCCAAGCACGTATTTCCATATTTCTCATATCTTGGTCTATGTTATCTAGGAATCTTGTTCTGGGTCTTCCTCTTCTTCTTTGGCCAATAGGTCTTACAAGGAGCGTTTTTCTAGCTGGGTACGTTTGCTCCATCCGCATTACATGGCCTACCCACCTCAGACGTCCTATCTAATGTGTTTTACGATATCTGGTTCCTGGTATATTCTATAGAGTTCGAAGTTGTATCGTCTTCTCCAGACACCATTTTCATTTACCGCTCCATAGATTTGCCCTAGTATTTTTCTTTCGAGACATCCCAACATGTTTTCATTGCTTTTTGATAAAGTCCAGCTTTCTGGATCATATGTTAGGACTGGGCGTATTATTCTTTTGTAGAGTTTTAGAGTTTTTGCAGAGTAAGTAATATATTCAAACTATTTAAAATATGTATGCGAATATGACAGACAGTGTCAAGGTCGGAAAAAGCTATCCAACGAATTTCCAATTACTAAAGGATTAAATTAAAGTTGGCAATGGATCCAACCTTGTTTAAAATTTATTTAAATTTAGCACTACGACGATGGAGATACATGGGTATATCTATAGATAATGAGAAACTCTTCACTTTGCACTTTGCTGAAGACCAAGTCATACTAGCTGATTGATTTATTTAGCGTATGGCTACATCACAGGTTCATATAAATATAAATATATAAATTTATATATTTGTATTTATTTATATACTAGCTGATAATGAGGAGGATGTAAGATACATGATCAGAAAGTTGGATGAAGCATATAAGGCAAGGGGTTTTGACGATAGATATGGATAAGATTGAATATCTACTTGTTGGAAAAACAGATCGAAATAATTAGATGCTAAACCACTTTGAAATTAGGAATGTTGAGTCATACAAGTATCTTCGAGTTACACTTACTAAAGATGACTAAAGTGAGACTAAAATTTAGAGAAACAAATTGGATAACACATTGGAGTGGAGACCACTACAGAGAAGAAGAAGTGAACGCCCGAGAAAGACATGGCAGGGCATCAGACAACTTAAAATATTTATTTCCAGCCTTATTTAAGTAGAAATACTAATAAATTGAAAAAAGTAGCTTTAAAAATCATTTTTTGTTCATATTCAGTGAGGCTGTTACCAAAATTTTCCTCGATCTAACGCAGATATATTAACAACTTCTTCACTTTTATTTGGAGTTTTGGTGTTATCTTTTTCAATTTTTGAAACTTCTGGCAGACTATGCGGTACAGAAGAATCTATGAATAAAAAACATTCACGTTATAATAAAATAATCTGTTTTTTTTAATCATACTTTTTTAAGGCTCCTTTTATTCTATTGTAATGTGTCCAAGCCCTCCAATAAGTTACAGATGACACTGGATGCGAATTGTTACACTAGTGGATACAAAGTTAGTACTTATCATTTTAATTTAAATTATATTTGAGAATTTGAGAATCTAGTTGATTGAAAAGATGAAGAAATTTTGGGCATCTCCTTCAAAACTTCTTCATTTTTTGTTGCATGTTTTCTTTTCATAGCTCCACTTAGGTACTCTCTTTTTCTTTCACTCATTCTTTTCACAACTTCGCAATATTTTCAGAATTTAAACCGAAGTCGAAAAATATGTTTAATTGTTGAGAATCAGGTAGAAAACAGGGCAAGGAAAAAGTTCATTGTCAGAATTTAGACATCTTCTGTAATAAGGTGTTCTCATTTCACGGTAAAGTCGTCCAAACCAAATCGAGGAAGAATATTATGGCAGCAGTAAAATTAGTCTTAGTATTTGAATTGACTATACAACCTAATAGTGAAAATGTAGAATACTTTTTAAATTAAAACATTTTTTTTTTCGGCATGTTGAATGTCTCACTGTGCTTAGTACGAATACATATCTTTCCTATCGCTTCCTATGGGTCAGAAATATGGACCAGTATAAAGTCCGACTTACGCCTTTGAAATGTGGGTATATAGTGTAGAATGATGCGCATAACCTGGACGAACACATCGCACAAATGTCTCAATATTGACAGAACTTGACATCAATACTTAGGCTCACCACAATCATCCACCAAAATGTATTGAGGTACTCTGGACACATTAGCAGACGAATGGAAGGCATGGAGAGGTTGGTGGTTGAAAGGCAAGGTAGATGGTAAAAGAACTCGAGGAACATCGGCACTTCCGAATGGTCAGACCAAATTAAAGTGCGCTAAAGGTTACTCTATTTAAAAGAACTAAAGATAGTAAAAGCGGTAGGGTCTGACGAGTTTTGTGCAAGAATTCCTTAAACTTATGGATGAACAGGGAATAAAATGGATAACAACTGTATTCAACAACATATACGTAACTGGAAAAATATTTTAAACACTTATTTAAAATGTTCTTGAAAGTGATACACGGCAGAATATATAAAAAACGCGAAGAACAAGTATCATGGACGCAGTTTGGATTCCGCGATTCCTTAGGCACCCGAGAGGCTCTATTCGCTGTCCAAGTGCTTATGCAAAGATGCAGGGATGTTAACTGCGACGTGTATATTTGTTTTATCGACTACAAAAAGGCATTTGATAGAGTAAAACATGATAAATTTATAAACATCTTGAAAGAAGTGGGGTTAGATGATAGGGACTTGAGAATCATCTATAATTTATATTACAACCAAACAGCCAATATTATAGTGGATGATCAATTGACAGAGGCAGTCTCCATAGATAGAGGAGTGAGGCAAGGATGCATTCTGTCCCCGGTGTTATTTAATATATACTCTGAATATATCTTCGAGCAAGCGCTGGGAGAACTACAAGAAGGGTATTAGTCAACGGAATGCGTCTAAACAACATTAGATATAGCGACGACGCAGTAGTTTTTCGCAGATAGTCTGGACGGTTTGCAAAGAATAATGTCGCGTATATCACATATAAGTAGAGAACACGGACTTGATCTTAATACGAAGAAAACAAAGTACATGGTAGTCAGTAAGCGCGAAATATTAAATACACAGCTTTTGGTTAACCAACATCCAATTGACAGAGTGGACAGCTACACATACCCTTGGTACCAACATTAACAGCCAATGGGATCACTCCAGTGAAATAAAACAACGCATAGGAAAAGCGAGATCAGCGTTCATAATGATGAAGTCTCTTTTCAGAAGTCATGATTTATCACTTGCTACCAAAATCTCTCTCATTAGATGCTATGTATTTTCTACCTTATTATACGGAGTAGAGGCCTGGACACTTTCCGAAGCTTCCTTAAGAAAACTCGAGGCATTCGAGATGTGGTGTTACAGATGTATCTTAAGAATTTCATGGGTGGATCGTGTGACTAATGTTGAGGTCCTACGTAGAATAGGCAAGGAATGCGAGATTATTAACACCATCAAAGAGCGCAAACTAGAATATCTTGGCCATGTTATGAGGAATGAACAGAGATACGGCTTGTTACAACTCATTCTTCAGGGCAAGGTATTTGGAAAGAGAGGACCAGGGAGAAGAAGAATATCTTGGCTTCAAAACCTGAGAAAGTGGTTTAATACATCGACAACCGGACTATTCAGAATAGCAGCAAGCAAAGTTAGGATAGCCATGTTAATCGCCAACATCCGGAACGGATAGGCACCGTAAGAAGAAGAAAGATTACTCTCTGTCTGAGGCAGCATACCGCGCCCAGGAGAGAGAAGAATGGATAGCAACCATTCGTCAAATACCATAACGTCACCACATCCTTACGAACTATAAAGGATAGAGGAGAAGGAAGAGTGTCCTATTATGTTGGAAGCCCCGTATAATTGATACGGCTGATACGGCGGTAACTACGCCCATGCAGGTTTCTCCATTCATCAAGCATTTATCACAATTCCATAACTTTGCAAAAACCTATAATAAATAATTTTTTTTTAATTAAAAGTAACTATTAAAATATATAATCTGTAGAAATCAATGACATAGTAAAAAATGAGATTTTCTTGGTTTTTTTGTACAGTGAGTGAAATAACAAGCTAATATTGCAAGTATATAAAAGAATAATTTTTTTCTCGAATTTTAAAGGTCAGGAGTGAAGTATATTTGAAGTTTAGATGCGTAGGTGAGACATTTTAGAAAATAAATTAAGAAACAAAGAAACTACGCGTGTCAAGCTAACACAAAGAGGCATGATTTAGTTATAATTTGTAATAATGGTGGCTGGCTTCCAAAAGTTGCGGTGTTATCATGTTTGAGAGCGAAATTGCATTCAGGTCATTGTTTGAGAAGGAAATGTTAGATTTAGACCAGGCAATACCTCTCAATTATCGTCTAGAGGTAGTCTTTTCATGCCTACATATTAAAACACACACACACACACGATTTATATGCATAAATACATAAAGAAAAATAATAGGAAAATCCTAAACTCTAAAAATAGCCCCCTTAAAAATGATCTAAAAAGATTTCTTTTAGAAGAAATTGTCGCCTACAAAAACTAAAACTGTGATAATTTCAAAGAACCCACTCAAATGCAAATTAGCAATAGAAAACAAAATAATTTATCAAGTGATTTAGCTGGACAGTTGACGATGAATTAAAATATTCAGTAGAAAAACAATAAAATTCGAAGGAAGTCATTAAAGACGCATTCTAAATAAATAAATATTATTATTTTATATCAAACACACTAATTAGACTCATTATAATATTCTTAAACTAGATCGAAAATCTAGTTAAGCATTAGGGATGTTGGACACATATAAAATGAGGGGTAAAGAAAAATAGATTTTTTTCTAAATGCTGTCTGTTATAAACTGGTTCTACTTTAGCCAATTGGCATATTTCATTTCTTCATAAATACCAATTTCAGTATTGGGGTACTCTGTAGCCACAATTGGTACCGTACATCTTTGGAATCTTTTCGTAGTCTCCTAAAAGTGTTTGCCACCTGCGATTTACAATCTAGCAAAATATGATTGATTATTTTATGTTCTCTGCCACAGAGTTTGTAGTGTAAGTTTCCAGGAAACAGTCTCATGGAGCAAAAATATATATTTTATATTCCTGTATCCATACGGTATCCCTAATTTTATTTATGATGTTAGTATATCCTGATCTAACAGGTTTTCCCACAGACTATAATATTTGACCTTCCCCATAATAACGAGATGCAGAGGAGGGAGCATCTATATCTGCTGTTGGTATGCCCCTCAGAGACTTTGAAGAAAAGCAAGTCTTTGAATCTTACTTAATTTGACGATGACACTTTTTTGTTTGGCCAAATAACACTGATGCATATAATTATTATTGCTAGTTTAATTCCGCGTTATAGATCCAATATAGAAGGTATAGTTTTAATCCCCTATTTTGTATGAGAGCTATTAGCTACCATTAAAGTAGTCACTGCGTTCTTGGTTATTAGTTCTCTATACTGATTACAAGTAAATGCTGAATCTAGTATTAGTACAAAATACATCACTCACCAGATCTAGATTTATATCATTTAGGCTTATGGGATATAATTCCTCCAAATCCCTTCTGCTGGGGCTCTACTTCTTCTTCAGACTACCTAGTCCACATTACCATTCCGAAAATCTGAAAAAAAATTAAAAATATCTTAGAAAAAGAAAATTATCTATCAGAATTTTACAACCATCAAATTAAAAAAAAAGTTGGTTGGAATATCAGAAATCAATCTAATTCCGATACCAATCCAATACAAAACCAAGCCATACGTAGCAATAGTAATAGTAATGTCATTAACCCATTTACGCCCACAACTATTTTTGTCAAATATATTAATGATTTTCTCAGGAATCTAATAAAATGCATAGAGAAAATTACTAAAAAATTTTTCACAAAAACTGATTTTTGAAAAACAGGCTGGGTTAACGACCAATTGGGTACATAGGAGTACAAAATAAATAAATCTAAACAAATTAAACATTTACTCCCTAAAATAAAAACAATGAAGCAGACCCATTTAATTATATTATTTATAAAATATATTATTAACGCACAATTAAAGATAAAAATACGTTTATTGACGTTTCAATTTCCACTTCGGAAATCGTTCTCAAAATACAAACAGTAAATTTACTGTTTGTATTTTGAGAACGATTTCCGAAGTGGAAATTGAAACGTCAATAAACGTATTTTTATCTTTAATTGTGGCTTATTCCCAGTTTAATAGTAATTAATTCACAATGCCACAAGAAAATAGCTTCAGAATATTATTAAGGCCTAAAATAGTTTGTATGACAATCTTTGAAGCATTTATCGTGGAGTGGAATTTCACATCTATCACATGCTTTTGTAGTTTTATTTGAACATATACACATCTCTTTTTTGAGCACCAGTAATAATTAGATGCCTTGTTGATGTAGATGGAGCAGGAATTATTGCAATATTTTAAGGTCCAGTAGAACGGGCTGGTTTTCCAGAATTAGACAATAATGTACGAGCTATATGTCTTCTAAATTCTAAGTTGTCATTTTTATAATTTGTCACACCAAATTGTCGTGCTAGTGTCCAAGTATTAGTTACAAACATCCAGCATCCATATCCATATTGGAAAGTACCATTTTTTTCCACGTATTTTTATTCTATAGTTCGAAATGTTGTTGTCCATCAAGTCGACTCCTCCTATAAATTTGTTGTATTGCGAAATTGCAAATGGTTGATCTATTTGAATTTTTTGTTTTTCTTTTGCTGAATATCGGCTAGCTTTTTGGATTGGCTCAATTCCATGCTCATTAGATAATATGGTGACAACATTATTATCTTTCCATTTTACAGCCACAATGTTAGCGCTGTCGTCAAAAGAGCTACAATAATATCCTCTTGGTTGTTTTGTCATACTTCTTTCATCTTCTAAATGACACTTTTCTGTTCTGTTTACAGTTCCAGTGGCACTAAACCCCATTTCTGCAATTAATGATATCAAAGACATGCTCGTAAAGAAGTTATCAAAACAGAAGGAAAATTTTATATATTTGTATGTGTGTCTCGCAAAACCTCTGCAAAGGTCAACACCACATTTTCTCCTAATCCACACTTTTTATCAGCACCAGTTGTTGATTTTCGGCCTTGATATATGTCAAAATTTAGGCAATATCCATTTGATAAAGTCATTACCAATGCGTAAAATAGTTTCAAAACACAATTCAAATTTCTGCTTATAATCTGAGCCTTCTAACAATTGCAAGGCAAACAGACGTTGATAAAAGATGTTTAAAAGGGACATGGGGAATCTAAAATTTGCATTCCACGACACGTCTTTTACAACTAAGCAGAAATCCTTAGCGAATTGTGCTTCTAGTACTCACACAGAGTAAATCCGAATAAAATGAAAAAAGGCAGCAAATATTTGATTTCACGCAAACAAATCCTATGTATCTGTTGATACGTATTTCGACCTAATAGGTCTCATCAGAACAGCTATTCATAGGAGTTCTCTGCCTTTTAAAAAGCAACAATAACATGGCTAGAAAATATTGATTTTTCACGTTGAACAACAAAAATATGAAACAAATCGCCTGGAAAAGATGAAATAACTGCAGGGATGCTGAAATATGGTGGAAAAGTTGTAATTAATACTCCACATTCCCTTTTTAACGAGATATTAAAAGAAAAAAGAATCCCAAACAACTGGAAGGAACCCGTAACCATTATCCTACACAAGAAAGGGGATAAAGCAGATATAAAAAACTACCGTCCTATAACACTCCTCAATGTAATGTATGTAAACTCCTAACAAAAATTTTAACCAACAGATTGACGACAAAATTCGATGGATACCAGTCGAAAGAACAAGCAGGTTTTAGAAAGGGATTCAGCACAATTGACCTAAATAAGTATGAAAATACTTATAGAACGAGCAAATGAATACCACATTCCTCTATATATAGCGTTCATAGATTTCAAAAAGGCTTTCGACAGTGTCGAACATTGGGCAGTAAAAAGATCTTTGATTAACAGCAGAATTGACCACAGACATACTGAACTAATAGCCAATATAAAAGGAAGCCAAAACAACAATAATTAAAGTATATGAAGGAACAAAATCAATACAAATAAATAGAGGCGTGAGACATTATGACACAATATCACCGAAACTTTTTAATCAGGCGCTGGAAGATATTTTTAAAACATTAGAATGGGAAGTAAAAGGTATAAAAATTTGTGGACAACGCTTGAACCGTCTAAGGTATGCTGATCACATCGTATTGATAACTGATAAAAAAGAAGAATTGTTTAAAATTATGAAAGAACTGGGCGTAGAATGTGGAAAGATAACTATAAAACTTAACAAAGAAAACCAAACAGCAGAGATAAAAAGACGAGTTAGACTGGCATGGCCGGCATTTGACAAACTAAGCTACATTCTTAAAAATAAAAGATATCCACAGCATCTTAAGACCAAAGTATACAATCAATACGTACTCCCTGTTCTCACTTATGGTTCCCAAACGTGGACATTTACAAAAGCAAACATGGACAAAATCATAAAAACCCAAAGAGCAATGGAAAGACAAATGTTGCACATAAGACTAATAGATAAAAAGAGACACGAGTGGATAAGAGTGAAAACAAAAGTAAGGGATGTTAGACAAGAAGTTGCAAAATTGAAATGGAGATTTTCCGGACACAATATAGGACAAAAGAAGACCGATGGAACAAAATTCTTATAAGTTGGAGATCGTGGGAATATAAACGAAGCAGAGGAAAGACCCAAATGAGATGGGCAGATGATATCAAGAAGCACGTGGGCTCTAGGTGGATGACTGTAGCGACAGACAGAGAAGAATGGAAAAGGATTGGTAAGGCCTATGTCCAAAGATGGACCGAAGAAGGCTAATTAGATAGAATAGAGCAGTAGTATACCGACAACTACTAAGTATTTGAGATTTTTAGCAACAAAGGTATTTAAAAAATCGAATCCACCCCGCAATGAAAGCATTTCAGGACGAGGGGGTTACATCTTGATATATCTTTGTTTAACTAAAAGAGAGCTTTAGATGAATATTTTCCATGCCGATTTGTAGATGATTCTACAAAATATCTTTAGAGTATGAATTATTATTGATTTGACAGTTTAAAGGTTTTCTGTGTAGGGCATCGTTTTAATAAATATATTTACTGATACAGCTATTTTTTTTTTAATTCTACTTTAATTTATCTTAATATTACAATTTTAGGCTCATCTTTCTCGGTCTAACGATGATTCAGTTGACAAAACGGGTTTGCGAATCATTTGCGGCTACGCGATACAGAAATATCTTCAAGGTGACTCTGGTCTGCAAAATATTTTTAATTATTACTTAGTGCCCCCCTTTACACCATTAAAACATACTTAACATCTTACAGAGTTTCTGCAGTATCCATCCAGACAGCTATTTTTACACCGGATGTTCCGCTACACGCAGAAAAAGTCTTCTATTACATAATGCGTGCATGGGAATATTTGTAGGTCAGAAAAAGAATGCAGAAATAATGCACATAGAATTTTTATTAGTATAGACATATGCTTATTGTACTTTTACGTAATTCTTTGTAGCAAACAAAAATTAAAGGGCGCTACTTAATATGCTATAAGAAATTAGAGAAATAATTTGTTACATGATACACCAAAGCTCAACTGATAAATTAAGTGGCTAAATAAACTAAATGAAAAATGATGGTTATGTCAATAACCATCCGGTTTATTGGACCGGAGATTGGCTAAATCTGAATAACAGACTGAGACTAGGAATAACCCATGAATACCTTATTACTGGAACTGTTGATTCAATGTGCGGTAAGTATTTTAACAGTTTAAGTGTACAACATATCTTAATCGAATGGCCGGCATACTCAAATGAGAGGAAAAAGTGTCCGACAACGCTACGTGAGTATCTAAAAGAGAACTGTGTCTATTCATCAGTTTTAAGTTTTCCTAACTCAATAGGAATATATACGCAAAAATAAACTTCAGTTCGTGTAAAAATAATGTGCATAAGTCAATGCTTGTCAAAAACTGATGTAATTAGAAATCTCCACAAGTAAATCACAAGTTAGCCACAGGGCTTCCAGGTCGTAAGCCAGCGAAATCCCTGTGATGTAAATAATGGAACACTTTTAAAAAATATCACAAGCGGAAATATGAGAACTGCAACATGGAACGTACAAAGCTTACTACAATCAGGTAAAGTAGATAATACTGCGATAGAAATGGAAAGATTAAATATCGAAATTCTAGGAGTAAGCGCTGTACAATGGCCAGGGTCTGGAAAAAACGGACTAGAAACGGAGCTATATATTATAGTGGATATTCTGATAGAACAAACCGATATAGTGTGGCCATAATGGTAATCAAGGAAGTAGATAAATCCGTACTTGGTTTCACCCCGCTTTCAAATCGTATTATAATCCTACAAATTAACGCCAACATGGGGAAAATGAATGATATTGAAGTATATGCACCAACAGCTGACAAGGAGGAATACTAAATAGAAGACTTCTACGAGCAATTGAAAACAATAATGAAAACAACAAAAAAATGTAAAGTTCTGATACTAATGGGTGATTTCAATCCAAAAGTGGATAAGTGGGCAAACGAAGTGTGGATAGCTGTGTTGGAATGTATGGATTGGGGGAGCGAAGTGAGCATGGTGAAAGACTTATTAAGATGTGCCAAACAGAAGAACTGGTAGTTATGAATAGAATGTTTAAATTACCAAATCGCCGGCTCTACACGTGGAAAGCTCCTGGAGACAACAAAGATAGAATTATAAGAAATCAGATTACATCTTGATAAGGATGATGATTGATAAGGAACAGGTACAATAACTCTATTACAGTAGTGAAGACTTACCCTGGAGCAGATGTAAACTCGGACCACAACCCAGTAGTAGTAAATATGAATGTAAGATTGAGAAAAGCATTAATGAAAAGATCTACACAACAAAAATACATTGATAAACTAAGAGAACCAAATACATACCGACAAACTCAAAATAAAATAAATCAGAGTATCCAAGAAATAAAACAACAAAATAAGAGCACTACAGATATTGAAACAAAATGGAATAAAGAACACAATAGAGATTGTGGGATGGAAAACATTAACATTTACAAAAGCTGCCAAACAAGAATTGATGCCAAAAGAAATTCTCGAAAAGATGGACGAAAGAAGAATACATTAGAACAAAGATAAAATTAAACATCAAGAAATTAATAAACAAATAAAACAGAAGATAAAACAAGCTAAGGAAACATGGATGTCCATTAAATATCAAGAAATTGAGGAATGTGAGGCAAGGTATGACACTTTCAACACCCATAAGAAGGTTAAAGAAATGATTTCAGGAAATCGTAACAAACCAATCGATGCAGATGGTACTACTATAACTGAAACGCAAGACAAATTACGTAGATGAAAAGAATACATTGAACACCTATTTTATGAACAAAAAGTAGAATAATTGGAAGTTGACGGAGAAACCACGGGACCAGAAATAATGAAAGAGGAAGTTATTTATGCCATAAAACACACAAACGGTAGAAAAGCTCCAGGAGCCGATAAAATACGAATTTTACTATTGAAGATAATTGATGAAGATAATATAATAATTCTTGGTAAACTCGGTTTCATCGTTCTTGGCGTGTGCCTGAAATAAGCTACTACGGAATTTTTAATATTCGTCTCTCTCTGATACACAGATGCGTAATTCAATTGTGCGAGTCACGTTTGTCATGGTAAAGTGCGATGAGAAGGGAATGAAGAGACCACTCACGTCTCCCAGTATTGTAGCAATAACACCGATGCGTTTGGCCGATACGGTGTCGGTGATAAGTTCGGCCTCTTTACGAATACAGATAGCTGCCACTGGAGGAGGTAAACGAATCGAGCTTAGACAAGGAAAGACAGATGAAACAACTTATTGCAAGTGTTTTGACACGCACATGCCAAGAAAGATGAAAACGTCTATAGACCTTTTTAACTTCATATACAAGGCGGACACATATCCAAAGAATGGTTTCTCTCAACTTTTGTAACGATTCCAAAAATCACAAATGCTAAAGATTGCAATGACTATCGAACAATTGCATTAATGAGCCATCCATTGAAAACCTTCCTTAAAATCATACATAACAGAATCCACATGCAATTAGAACAAGAAATTAGTGATTCACAAATGGGTTTTAGAAATGGTCTAGGAACTAGAGAAGGATTATTCGGAGTCAATGTTCTGACACAACGATGTCTGGATATGAATCAGAACATATATGCTTGCTTCATGGATTTAAAAAAAGCTTTTGACAGAGTTCATTATGAAAAGCTTTTAAGTATTCTTAAAAACAAAAAGATCGAGATCTACAAATTATATCGAATCTGTATCAAAATCAGAAAGCAAGAATAAGAGTCGAAGGAGAATTGACAGAGGAAGTAAGTATACTTAGAGGAGTTCGACAAGGGTGCATACTTTCACCACTCTTATTCAACGTCTACAATGAAGTGATATTTCATAAAGCTTTATTGGATATTGTGGAAGGTATTTTGGTCAACGGAATAGCATTAATAATATTAGATATGCAAACGATATGGTCATATTTGCAAGTCACATGAATCTCAAGAAAACGAAATGAATGATATTCTCAAAAAAACCACAAAATGTAGATAACCTGATCATCATTAATACAACGATCGAAAGAGTAACAACATATACATACTTAGGAAACGTGGCTAACCGAAGATGGAGATCAAACAAAAGAAATCAGATCTAGAATAAAAATGGCAAGAAACACGTTCATAAAATTAAAGAACTTACTTTGCAACCGTAACCTTAATCTAGAGATCCGCACAAGAATGCTACGTTGTTACGGTTTTTCTACTTTACTATACGGCATGGAAGCGTGGAGAATAAAACAGTCGGAAATCAAAAAATTAAACTCCTTTGAGATGTGGTGCTACAGGAGAATCCACAGAATGTCGTGGGCTGAACAAGTAACTAATATAGAGGTGTTACAAGAATGAAGAAAGAATGTGAAGTCATAAAAACTGATAAAATTAGAAAGATTCAATATCTGGGTCATATAATGAGGGACGAAAATATTACTTAGGTTAATTATGCAAGGGAAGATACAAGGGAAGAGAAACCCAGGACACGACGCAGAATATCCTGGATGAGAAATTTGAGAGAGTGGTTTGGTTGTAACTCATTAGAATAATCCAGAAGCGTGGCCAATAAAATTAAAATAGCGATGATGATTTCCAACCTCCGATAGGAGAAGGAATCTGAAGAAGAAGAATTAGAAATCTATGTATGTAAAAATCTATGTAGGTAATAATATATGTATGTCAAAATCAGTTTATGTACGTATCCACAAATAATTTAAAAAAACGTTTGTAATACACATATAAAAAAATATAAATACACTACTTCTACATTGACTTGGAGAGCGCCTATATCAATAGAGTGCAAAAGTTCGTGCTAATGTCCGAATTTAAAAAGAACTGACAGACCCAATCGGTTTTAGAAAAATACTAAGTTATAAAGATGCACTATCATGTACACTATCCAAAATTACTTTCGATCAACAGAAATCAACAGAAAAATTCTTCCGCAAGGGGAACGTAGATATAAGGGTGGGCCAAAACTTCATGGAAATATGGAGTGGACGAGGATGCTAGAAAAATAATTAGTGTAACAGACTGGCAGTTGTTTTCTCAATAAGCTGTAATGTCAGTGATGATAACCATATTTTATTTACTTTTAATTATTTTTTTTTATTTCGAACATATGTGTTTCAATAGCTAATGGTCATTGACACAGGTACAATTTACATTTATGTTTACATGCAACAACATATACATTTTGTTTTAAATCAAAATTGTATAACTTTGTGTTTTTTAAAAAGTTTAATATATTTTCGTAGTTACTGCTGTTTGAATTAGAATGTCTTTTAGGTTGTTACCAAGATTATATTTTCTTCTACCCGCTAGGTAGTGTTGACAGTCAAGAAGTACATGTGCTACGGAAGTCGTGGTGTTGCAATACTGGCACAAAATCGGATTACTGGAATTCATTAGGTGTCCATGTGTAAGGCGTGTGTGCCCTATTCTCAATCTTCGAATGATAGATTTGTCCTTTCTTTTCATTGGTGAGAGCTTGTGGTAGAAAATGTTTGGTTGTAGAACGCTTAACTTGGTATTGCTTCTTTTCCATTGATCATTCCAAAGGTCCATTATTTTATGTTTGATTGTTCTTTTTAGATCTGATGATGTTTGAATGTCTGTTGTAACGTTAAGAGAACATGCTTGTTTTGCTGCTTCATCGGCTTTTTCGTTACCTGGAATACCAACGTGTGATGGGACCCACAATATCGTTACTGCTATTCCATTAGTTTGAAGACGATTACATATGCTCTGGATTTCTTGAACTATTGGGTGGATAGAATGTACGTTTCTTATGGACTGCATGGAGGACAGAGAGTCTGTACAGATTGCTATAATTTTATCATCATTGAGTGGAGTTTTCACCGCCTGTAGTATTCCATATAGTTCAGCAGTATAGATACTGTAATTGCTGGAGAGTCGAAACAAGCTGACGATGGTTGTAGTCATTGTAACAGCACAACCAACACCTTCTTCAGTCTTAGATGCGTCTGAGTAAAGGATCTTATCGAAGTTGCATTGATGTAGTATTTCATAGAATCTTTGTTTGATAATGGAAGGTGATATTTCATTTTTATTATATTTGGATAATTCGATATTAAAATTTGGAAGTTTACATATCCATGGAGGGGTTTGAGGGACCGTGAAAGGGCTGGTCGACAACAGATTGATATTTAAATAAGGAAATAACATCTGTATAGTGGACGGTACCATTCTAGGATTATTAGTAACTGGTAATTGTCTATTACAGATGAGGTTTCTTGTGGGATTTGTGGGATTTGCTGAAACTCTAGCGAAATAGAGCAGTAGAAGTTGTTGTCGTCTTAGATGAAGCGAAGGTTCAAAACATTCTACATGAATACTTTCCACCGGACTGGATCGGAATGCTCCTAAACAAAGTCGAAGGGAAGTATTGTGGACGACATTAAGTGAACGTAGTAGTGATTTACTTGATGACATGTAGAGAACACTACCATAGTCAAGTTTCGAGCGAATAAGAGCTCGATATATTTTTAGTAGTGTTTACTCATCGACTCCCCAACTATAATGGGCTAGTGATTTAAGGAAATTCATTCTTTGTAGGCAGCTACCCTTAAGTTCTCGAATGTGTAGTCTCCAGGAAAGTTTTTTATCGAAAATAATGCCGAGAAAGCTTTATTTGGTCTACTACTTGGAGAAAATTTCCATTCAGAGTAATGGTTGGAGATTGCGTGTTTTGTCTTCTAGTAAAATGAATAACTTTGGATTTAGATGAGGAAAAGGTTAGGCCGGATTAACTGGCCCAGTTGTTTATTTTACTTAGCGTATTTTGTAGTAAAGCATTTGTGCTGGAAGTGACCTTTCTATGACAAAATAATATTATGTCGTCGGCATATATTCCGTATTGCACAGGGTCGTTTATGAATGAACTAAAATCGTTAATACTAAGGAGAAATAGTGTACTGCTTAGAACAGACCCTTGTGGGACACCGTTTGTGGTTGTGTGCTGGGAGGAAGTTTTGCCATTAGTAATTACTTTAAAGGATCGGTCTGTGAGAAAATTTTTTATAAACGAATATATATTACCGGATAGCTTGTTCTGGCTTAGTTTGTTTAGTATCACAGAAATCGGTATAGAGTCAAAAGCGCTTTCGATGTCAAGGGAAATTGCAATAACTTCATTTTTGTTAGATAGCGCAGTCGCAATTGTTGATTGCAGAAGTACAAGATTGTCCAAGGTGCATCGATTTGGACTGAAGCTTGATTGAAATTGGTCGAGGATTTTATTTTGTTCGAGGTACCAAAGTAATACCCCGTGTGGGATGCGGGCCACTAAGAAGAATACACCCACAGGATCTCCTACTGGTCGTAAGAGGCGACTGCAGGAGCAGCTGACCGCTGTCCCTACCCAACAATCCATCTCGTTCTTTACCCATCTATTTACCTAGAACCTATCTCACCCACACCCCGAGTGTTGGATGAGTCCTCTTAACCGTGTTTGAGTGGAAGAGGCCCATTTTGCGCGGGGGGTGTGTGTGGCATATACATGCCGCGCACCCTACACACAAACTGCGTAACTTGCGCCTTTCCCCATTCACACACTCCTAAGTTTCCTCACTCGCCAACCCGCCTGACAAGCGTGGCGTTTAAATGTCAAAAAACCCTCTTCAACAAACATGTCGAATCACAAAACAAACGGAAAATTACCCCAGGTGGGTAGAGATAACATCTCGAAGTCCCACACCGACAAACCGGTCTGCCTCAAGGATTCTGGGGGAGGCAAACATTCGACTAAACTAAACATAGGAACATATAACATCAGATCCATGAATGATGATACTAAACTTCACGAATTAGAAGAAGAACTAAATAATATACAATGGGATGTCATTGGTCTGTCAGAGATAAGAAGAAAAGGTGAACAAAAAATACTATTAAACTCAAAAAACATGCTGTACTATAAAGGCAATGAAGATAACTCTAACAACGGAGTTGGTTTTATAATAAACAAGAAAGTCGTCAGATACATACAATCCACCAAGGGTATATCAGACAGAGTAGCCTACATTATGCTTAAATTAAAAAGAACGTCTTTGAAAATTATACAGGTATACGCGCCAACAAGTTCATATACAGATGAAGATATTGAAAACTTCTACGAAGAACTAACACTCGCTATGGAAGAAAAGAAAACTAAATTGACGCTAATAATTGGAGACTTCAATGCCAAATTAGGGGGAAGAATAGATGGAGAAGAACATAGAATTGGAAAGTATGGATATGGCGAAAGAAATAATAGAGGACACACATTAATGAACTACTTGGAGGAGAGACAACTTTTTGCTATGAACTCGTTTTTTAACAAAAAACCACAAAGAAAATGGACATGGATAAGTCCTAACGGTAATACAAAAAACGAAATAGATTACATCCTTACAACAGAAAAAACCATCATCAAAGATGTTACAGTACTGAACCGCTTCTCAACCGGTAGCGATCATAGACTTGTCAGAGCCAAACTCAGGATTAATAGCCAATTCGAAACAAAAAAGAAAATAGAAAATGTATCGAAACTAGATATGGAAAAACTTAAGCAATCAAAAGACGAATATAAACAAAAAATAAAGGAAGGTATACCGGTCACTAGAGATTTGGAAAACAAAAATATCGATGAAATAAATCAGCTATTAACCGATACATTAGCAAAGGCGGGAAAAGAGGTAGCACAAACAAGAATAAAAAAGGAAAACTATGTATCCCAGGAAACAAAAAATCTTATGAGTAAAAGAAAAACATTACTGGAACAAGATAAGAGAAACACAGTAGATTACAAAGAGGTAAACAAAGCTATCAGAAGGAATATCAAGGATTATAAAAGGAGAGTACAGGAAGAAAAAATAGAAAAAGCAATTGAACAAAATAAAAACATGAAGTGCTTAAAACCACAGCTTGGAACCATACAAATTAATAGTATAAAGAACAAAGAAGGTACAGAGACCAATAATGTAGAAGAAATTATACAGATAACACAAGAATATTATAAAAACCTCTACAATACAAAACAGAAACCAACCCAAGAAATCCTTAAGCAACTACAAATAAAAATAAAAAATGTTAATTCCGACTTACAACCAGAGATCAGTAAGAACGAGATAAGAAGAGCACTCAAAGAGATGAAGAACAATAAATCGCCAGGAAAAGACGGGGTGACTGTAGAAATGCTAAAACATGGTGGGAAAACAACTAGAGAAGTTTTGTACATACTTATGAATAAAATTTTAATGACAAAACAAATACCCAACAGTTGGAACGAAGCAATAACACTGTTACTATTTAAGAAAGGAGATAAAAAGGATCTAAAGAATTACAGACCCATAACTTTATTAAATGTGATGTACAAACTATTAACCAAAATATTAACAAATAGATTAACAACTAAATTAGATGGATACCAGGCAAGAGAACAAGCCGGATTTAGAAAGAGCTTCAGTACAAGTGACCACCTTTTAACGATGAAGATTTTAATCGAAAAAACTAACGAATATCATATCCCGCTATACATGGCATTTATTGACTTTGAGAAGGCATTTGATAGTGTGGAACACTGGGCAGTACAGAATTCCCTACAAAACAGCAGAATAGACTACCGATATACCGACTTAATTACAAATATATACAACAAGGCAACAACAACTATTAAGCTAATGAAACAAACGGAGCCTATTAAAATAAACCGAGGAGTAAGACAAGGAGATACCATATCGCCCAAGTTATTTAACCAAGCGCTAGAAGATGTTTTTAAACGACTACACTGGGATGACTTGGGAATTAATATAAACGGGCAAAATCTGAATCATTTACGATATGCTGATGATATTGTATTAATAACAGAAAAAAGTGAAGAATTACAAAGAATGATGGAAGAACTAGATAGAGAATCGACAAAAATTGGACTCAAAATGAATTATAGTAAAACAAAAACCATGACTAATCAACCAGAAGAACTTATGATTACAGTGGCACAAACAAAAATAGAACAAGTAAAAGAGTATATATATCTAGGCCAAATCACTAAATTAAATAAAGAAAATCAGACCGAAGAAATAAAGAGAAGAATAAGATTGGCCTGGGCATCATTCGGAAAACTGTCTTATATTCTAAAGAATTCAAAATACCCCCAATACTTAAAAACCAGAGTCTTCAATCAATGTATACTCCCTGTCCTCACATATGGCTCTCAGACATGGACGTTTACAAAGGAAAATATGGAAAAAATAGCAAAGACAGAAAGATCCATGGAAAGACAAATGCTGAACATTAAACTATCAGACAAAAAAAGAAACGAATGGATCCGTAATAAAACAAAAGTGAAAGATGTCTCAACCCAAGTAGCAAAGCTTAAATGGAAGTTCGCCGGACACACCCTAAGGCAGAAAGATGAAAGATGGACTAAAACAATTATACATTGGAGACCATGGAATCACAAACGTAAAAGGGGAAGGCCACAAATGCGATGGTCAGATGACCTGAAGAAACACGCCGGGTCAAAATGGATGCAAATTGCCCAAGATAGAGAGGCATGGAAGAAGGAGGAGGAGGCCTATATCCAAGGATGGATTTTAAGGGCTGTATAGATAGATAGATAGACCAAAGTAATCTTTTATTAACCATTTTTTCTAAAAGTTTACATAAAGTACAGGTGAAAGAGATTGGCTTAATTATTTAAACCATAAAATAGTTGTGAGTTAGGAGAGTTCATCCTTTATAATATATTCAGAACGTTTGCTGATGAATTGTTATTTTTTATGTACATAATATTGATATCACACAATTGTTATAATTGTAAAAATAAGTATTATTTAAATAAAAAACAACTTAACAACCCAGGACAGTTATTTATTATAGTTATTATATCTGCTTAAAATATTTAATAATACATAAAAAACACATTTTGTTTTTATGCATTTTGTTGATTGTAGCGTCTGCATTTTTCAGGTCGTTGCCCCAAGTATGACATTATTTAATAGTGTTGGTATTTGCAATCTTTTATTAAGAAATTTCAGCGTCGTATCCTAATGGTTTTATCCAGATATTTGATAAATTATAGAGCAGTAATGATAAACTTGGACATACCTTCCACAAACACTAATAATAATAAAAACACTTTAAAGCTTTACAAACATACATTGAGTTTAAATAATATAACACAGGCCTACAGTATTTTTGGAGCCAAAGTGTTTAGAGCTGATTGTAGGTATATTTTGGGTGCTGATTCCGAATATGGCTTTAGTTTTGCCCTATCAGCTCTAGTTTTTAAGATAACGTAGGTCATGCCAGCTTTTATGCATTAAAATACGAATATGCTGATAAGGATATACTAAAATGAAATAAAAAGCGCACAATTAGAAAAAACCTATATTTAAAGCCATTTAACTACAATAAAACCCTTTGTAAAATGAAATAGATATACAATTAGTAAAGCTTTGCTTACGTGATTTCCTGGAATTAACTTTTAAACAGTCTCTCTAAACTCCAGCAAAAATCTGCCATCGTATGGATGTCCCATCTTTCTTGGTAACGGTCCTCTCTGGTTTTTATGTCTTGGTGAAATCTCTCACCTTGCTCCTCTCTTGTGTCACTTAATTGTTCAGGAAAACAGTCCAGGTGGCCGTGAAGATAGTGGACTTTGATGCTCAATTACATCCAAGTGATTGAAAGTTATTCAGCAAGCGGTTTACCAGCTCAGCATAGTTTTCACTTTTGTGATTTCCCAGAAAATTTTTCATAATATCCACAAATGAAAGCCAAGCTTTTCCTTTACCTCATTCATTGGCCCCACAAAAGCCTTATCCTTTCTAAGAATTCTGATCTGTGGTCCATCAAAGATGGTCAATTAGAATTAAGTACCTTAACGAATTGTTTCATTATCATCATCATCACTGGCTCGACAACCCTTTTTGGGTCTTGGCCTGTTCAAGGATTCTTCTCCATTCTGACCTGTTTCGTGCTTTTTTTTTCCAGTTTTTAATTTTTTAATGTTGTTATATCATTTTCTATTTGTTCTACGTATCTCAGCTTCGGTCTTCCTCTTGTTCTTTTTCCTACTGGCACTTGATTGAATATTTTGTTTGGTATTTCGCCTTCTTCCAATCTTTCCACATGTCCAATCCAACGTAGCCTTCCTACTTTAATGAATGTTATGATATCCGGATCCTGGTATATGTTGTATAGTTCAAAGTTATACCTTGTCCGCCAAATTCCCGTTTTCTTTTGTGCCCTTATATATGTGTCGCAAGATTTTTCTTTCAAAGGTGGCTAATAACGTTTCCTCCCTTTTAGAGAGTGTCCAGGTTTCTGAACCGTATGTGAGTACCGGTCTTATTAAGGTTTTGTATATTTGGCATTTTGTTTTTCTGGAGACGTTATCTGACCTTAGTTGCCTAATTAAGCCATGGTAACATTTATTAGCAATAAATATTCTCCTCTTCACTTCCTCTGCAACGTTGTTATCAGACGTAACTAGGGATCCTAAGTATGTAAAGTTTTTTACCGCCTCAATGTTGTATTCTCCTATTGTTAAATTTGGCAGCTGCCTTATTTGTGCGTTTTTATTTGCAGGCATATATTTTGTTTTTGTCTGATTGATTTTAAGACCACTATTTTTTGCAGCTCGTTGTATTTGAGTGAATGCCTCTATCATTTCTCTTCTTGATCTTGCGATTATGTCAACATCATCTGCAAATGCTAGTACTTGCACGCTTTTATTAATTATTGTTCCTCAGGTATTAACTGTTGTGTCTCTTATTATTTTTTCAAGTATGATGTTGAATAATATGCATGATAGAGCATCTCCTGGCGTAGTCCCTTCTTCACATCTATTGTTTCCGTTAATTCGTTTTGTATCCGGATTTTACTTTCTACTTTTAGTGTTTCTTTTATCAATTCTATTAGCTGTGTTGGTATATTAAATTCTTTCATTGCTTTTGTTAGGAATTCTCGATTTATATTGTCATATGCGCTTTCGAAGTCTATGAAGAGATGATGTGTGTCGATGTTATATTCACTTGTTTTTTTCAAGGATCTGTCGCAGAACAAATATCTGGTCTATTGTTGACTTCTGTCTACAGAAGCCACATTGGTGTTTGCCAACTATTTTTCAGCGTATGGTCTAAGTCTTTCATACATTACGTTGGACATTATTTTGTATGCCGCATTCAACAGCGTGATTCCACGGTAGTTTTCACATTCTAACTGGTTTCCTTTTTTATGTAGTGGTACAATAATGCCGCTATTCCACTCCTTTGGTAGCTGTTTATTCAACCATATCTTTCTTATCAGTTCACGTATGGCTTTAAGTAATGCGTCTCCTCCTTCTTTCAGTAGCTCCGATGATATTTGATCCGATCCCGGTGATTTATTGTTCTTTAATTTGTCCACTGCTGTTCTAATCTCTGCTATTATTGGTGGACTCTTTTCTCTGTTGTCTGCTTGGTCTAATGGTATATCAGGGTTCATCTCCGTCCTATTCACCTCAAGCTTTTCCTTAAATGTTCTGTCCATCTTCTAAGTATCTCTTGCTGTTCTGTCAATATATTACCCTCCTTATCTTTACACATCGTTGTTCTCGGTTTGAACTCTTTTCTGCTTTTGTTGTTTCATTAGGCGAAGCTTAATATAGAGGGGTGGTAAGATTATTTTCTCTAGTTCGATTAAAGATGGAGCAATAATTTTCTTTTGACCAATTACCAAGTTTTTTCTCTTAGGCCACTCCTTTTTAATTCAGTGATTTTTTTGGTTCCTACTATCCCAGAAGCACAAGAAACAAGGATATTTTGAGTAACCGCTTTGCTGTCCAAGAAGAAAATTTACCATTTTAGAGTCTACACAAATCACCCAGCGATGTTCGTGGTATTTTATCTTCTGTAAAACTAAAACTTAAACACGTGAAGGTGAGGGACTGGAAAAGAAAAGCACAAAATAGAAGCGAATGGAGAAACATTGTCCACCAGGTCCTTCAGAGTAGTTAAGAATGTTGTATATACATATTTAAGTTAAAGTTTTGTTTAAAATAATTGTAATTAGTTAATATTAGGATTATGTTTACAAAAATTGCCCTAACAATTTCCTTTGAATAGAATATTCTTCATTATTTAAAATATTAAAACTACTAATTTCGGAATGTGCCATATTTATAAAACTAGAGCTGATACAAAAAAACAGAATCCATATTTCGATTTATCGCCCCTAATATAGTAAAAATCAGCTTAAAGATTCACGGCACCAAAAACAATTTTTTTTTTTCTGTAGGCCTGTGTAATATGGTTGTGGACCATATCTTGCATTGAAGATGAGAACCTTGTGGCTTCATTACTCAGTCAATATTATTTTTTCTGTTGAAATGAATATTTTTCCCGAGTGGGTATAGTCGAAATAGGGGCGGATAGGAGAATGTCTCGTATATATAGGTGATACCGGGGAAATTAAATATCTGAGGAGGACCAAAACTAGATCACATGTACAGACTGATCCATAATGGACGGCTGCAAACAGCGTCTGACCCAGAATGGGCGGCTGAAAACAAACTCACCAACACGTAAGATAAGGGCCATGTTTTAACTGCCAAAACCCCCCCAATGGTGAATTTTAAAACATATTGATGTGAACCCAGGTGAGTAGATCAATATTTGAGAAATCCCACACGAAAGAGGTCAACCTCAAGGATTCTGGGGGATGTAAAAATTTCGCTGTATAAAAGTAGAAAGAGCATCAGAAAAATAGAAAAAGCCTACCTCTTTCTATCTTCTATCTAACTGGGATATAATAGGAGTAAGTGAAGTCAAAAAAAGAGGAGAAATTTTGAACACCCTCAAATCAGGTCACCTTTTTTACCACATTAGGAACGAAGGTACCTCAGTGGGCGGTAATGGATCCTTTGTTCACAAAGTACATAAGCACAATATCACATACATCAAATAAATGTCAAGTAAAGTTGCTTATTTATTCTCAAATCTCAACAATAAATATAGTATAATGACTATATAGGTTTATGCATCAACCTCTCTCATTCAGACAGGCAAGTTGAGAAATTTACGATGAAACATCAATAGCGCTAAACAATGTGATGATTTTAATAGTAAAAGTGGTAGTAGAACATGTGTTGAAGAGACATCTATAGGAAAATTCGGGTCAAACCAACGTAACGAAAAAGGAGAAACCCTGGTTGGTTTCTTTTTCAGAATAACTTATTCCAACTGCTAATAGCTTCTTCCACAAAAAAAAAACAACGAAAAAAATGGACTTTTTTGGCATTAGGGATTCCTATGCAGCCAGAATAATTAATTATACTATTTTAGTAAAAGGCTTTAACAGCGATTACACTCTTCTTATATTGAGGAAAACCATGAGGAGTAAAATAAACATGACCTTTTGATTTTTAACTGTAGAAGTTTCTTGAAAAGTTGAATAGATTGCGCCCTATCTTTTATGTACCCAAAGAAAATGTAGTCCAAATCTCCGATTACGTTACAAACCTGGCAAAGATCGCCCTGGAGTATTAGGATTTTATGCAAATGTGCTAGATAACATGCGTGACCAAATTTTATTCTACTGATACTGGTTACACTTCTACTTTTATAATCATATTTACTGTCCCACGGATTTCTTCTCAATTTGGTTTCTCAGGTTAGCATGGAGGTTCGTAACGGAAATATGACAAAAGGTTAAAGTCATATACTTGTTCAAAGTAGACGAAGCATCAGACCAACACCAAAGTCATATAGACCAATAAGCCTATCGTCTTTTCTTTTAAAATAGCTGGAATAATTTCTGGATAGGTACATAAAAGAGGAAAATCTAAACGATAATCCTTCAAAAAATCGTCGATATGCATACCAAGCTGGTAAATCTACGGCGTTGAATGATCTAAAATAGGCTTATTTTAAAGTCAATACCTCCCAATGGCCGCTTTTTTAGATATTGAAAGGACATTTGATAATGTTACCACTAACTCTTTGGTTAAAGCAATGAGTAAACGAGGCACCTTGCGGTAACATGAGCATACCTGGAGAATAGAATAGTAATATCCACTCTGGGGAAAGCAATCATCAAAGCAAGAGCAAGTGGGGGCTGTCCACAAGAAGGAGTTCTGTCACGTCTACTTTGGGCAACCTTGGAAGATGATCTTCTCAAAAATCTATCCACAAAAGACTTTTAATGTCTAGGATACGCTGAAGATATTGCAATCGTCGTCAGGGGCAAATTCGGCCAGGTTATACCTATGAAAACTAGTGTAAATATAATTGAAAACTGGTGTAAACAAGACAGACTGATAGTCAATGCTCAAATTAAACAGGACTCAACATCTGATGTTTGATATTAAAAAACACTGAAATTATAAAAAACATGGGAAAAAATTGGAGAACAAAGATTATTAAAAATAATTAATAAAATATGGAAAAATGAAGACATTCCGGAAGATTGGAAAGTGTCACTAATATCTACAAGTAAGAAGTACCGAGGATTGACGTTGCTATGTACATGTATGAAGCTCTTAAAAAAATAAACAAACTATTAAGAATAATGATAAAATACACATTAGACGAAGCACAAAGTGGATTTAGAATGTGGTAGGATACAGAATCATATATTTACTTTAAAGCAGTTAACACAAAAAGTGCTGCAAGAGAAAAGGAAAATATACTTGGCATTCCTTGATCTAGAAAAAGCATTCGATAAAGTACAAAGAGAAAAGCTATGGAAAATAGTAAGGAAAAAAGGAATGGATAACAAGTTTCTAAGAATGATACAAAAAATATTCAATGAGAACGACAATGCAGTAATTCTAATAATTACTCATAAATACTAATAATTCAAGATAAGATAGGTACGTTAACAATAAAATAAGGTTTAAGACAGGGAGGAGTACTTATATAATATTTATAAACATAAGTTATGCAGCAAGGAAAACAAGAGAAGAAATTTAATATAGAATTTGAAGGAACAAAAATAGAACAAGTTAAAACCTTTATATACTTAGGAGTAATATTAGACGAAACAGGATCTCTAGAGGAAGAAAATTAATAGAAGAGTAGAGAAATCGCTACAACTCTATCTGACAATGAACAAGGTAGAAAAGAAATATCGAGGAATACAAAAATGGAAGTCTTTAAAATCAGTTTATAAACCTGTTCTGACAATTGGCAGCGAATCATGGGTACTAACGGAACGACAAAAGAGATACAGTCTATAGAGATGAAGATTTAAATAAGAGTGAAAGGTGCTACAAAATGGATAAAATAAGGAACACAACATAAGGAACGAACTCAAAATAAAAGGAGTTTATAGAACAGAGATAGCTAAGTTGGAGGGATGATTTATACCGAGTGAAAGACACCATAACTCGTGAGAAGAGTGTGAAAAACAAAAAAAGGAAGACCAAGATAGACATGGAATGAAGTAATCGGAAAGAAATTGAAGAGAAGACGAATGACACGGACAGTGTCATTAAGTAAATTAAGCCTTACACCATTATATGGTATAAGGGTTTTTAATTATTTAATATATATATATATAATATATATATATATATATATATATATATATACAGTGAGCAAGCAAAGGTTGGAATAAATTCGTTAAACGCTGAATTTCGCCATTGGGTAAAAAAGCTCAGATAGGACGATTTTATATTTTGGTTTCCGCATTTTTTTTTTGATGAACTCATATTTTGATGACGTCATCACTGTTCGGAGTTACGACGTCATTATCATTATTATAACTACACTATTATAGAGTGGCATCTTTTTATATACGAATGTCATAGATATTTTTTATGTCCTCTTAAGTCACATAGCATTTACAGAAATTAATTCGGGGAATACTAAAAACACATTTTTCTTAATTTTTCGTTTGGCTGCTGCCTGTAAATAGTTTTTTAATAAAATTACTTTTTATCGGTTTAAAATCTTTTAGTATGATAAAACATGTCTCATTAAGACGAAATTGCGCCAATTCGACTTCAATAGTTAGAAATAACTGTGTTTTAAAAAAGTTATCGACATTATGGCCCGTTTAAACAAAAAGCAAAGCACAGAGATTTTAATGATGATAGGTTATGGAGATAAGATCTGTACACAAGCTGAGAGTTGTAACTTATTTAACAATAAACATCCCGATAGTCCCCATAGTCCCGATGTCCCTGATAAATACTCGTATACGAAAGGCTGTCCAGGCCTTCTGCAAGATCAAGAATTAGATGTAATATTATCAGTGCAAGAAAATCCTCATAAACCTACCCGTTAAATTGCATTGGAGCAATCGATATGTCAAACATCTGTTTTAAAGTCTATAAAAGATAATAAGTGGCAATACAGATGATTTCGATAACAGACAAGAATTTTGTGAATTAATGGTGGATCGATGTAATAATGATTAGTAATTCCTACGGAAATTTGTTTTCTCAGTTGAATCGACCTTCTCCCTAACAGATACAGTAAATAGGCAGAACTGTAGGTAGTGGGCACAAGACAACCCTCACTTGGCGGTAGAAGGAGACACTCAGTATTCACGGACAGTTAACGTGTGGACGAAAAGAGTTGGTAATAAAATTGTGGGATCATTTTTTATTGACGATTCATTTAACGGTGACAAGTATTTGGATTTACTTCAACAGCGAATAATTCCCGCACTTGCAGCTCTATACCCGAATCAGCTACCGGAAAATTCGTATAGTACCAGCAAGATAGAGAACCACGGCATTACGCTCGACGTGTATGTGAATATCTAAATAATGTTTTTCCTAATATATCGATTGGGACACGAGGATTTTTAGAGCGCCAGCTAAATCTCCTGATCTGTCCCCACTAGATTTTTCTTATGAGGATACCTTATATCTAAAGTTTACGTTAACAGACCTAATAATGTTGATGAACTTAAAAAAAAAATTAGGACAGGATTCAATTTAATTAATGCTGATACTTTTAATAATGTCTTAAAAGAGTTTCAACATCGTCTTGGCATAAAAAATGCGCAACTCAAAAATATAATCAACGTGTCTGAATGTTTTTTTACCCAATGTCTAAATCACGCGTATGTATGTATGTATAGGCGTAATTGTTCACATTTTTATATAATAGAACAACACTTTGACGATATTCATTGGTAAACAATAATAATTTATCAAAATTAAATTGTTGAGACAATTCGTTAACTTTGTCATAACAATATTTGATGTAAGCTAGGCGATAATAAAAATGTATCAATATTGTTAATATCCGAATATAGATAAACTGCATAGAGTTTGTTTTCTTATCATCATGGTAACAAGAACATTAGTTTTAAAAATAAAATAAAATCCACAATGTTTCATTTTAATAGATAACAGCAGTGCAAGTAATTATCAAAATTCTACAGTCAGGAAATTTTACTGTTATGTTAAGGATTATATAACACACGCGTTAAGTTTTGGATTAGATTTGTTTTAGTTTGCAAATAGTAAATAACCAAAAGTTCATTCATTATATTAACTACATATCTCTGGAATGTGGCAATATTAAACGAGTTATATCTTAGAATAGAAACAATATTATTCCAATAAAAACGAAAAATTTAAAAAGTTTGATAACGAAAACCTGCAAATTTCCAAAATATTGTTTTGTTAACTACTGATTATGTAAGGTTGAATATCCTTGATTTATAAATATTTCAAAAATTACCAAAAAAGTTTTAATCTTCTTATATCACCAAAGAGAGACATAACATTTTTCTTTGGATATATATACATAAAAAAACAGCACTTTATGCATGTAGAAAATGGCATGAAGGGCAGGGGATGATTACGCCGATGGTGCCTGATATAATCCGGTCTCCATAAAGGGTCCTTTAAGCTATGAGCACGATGATAGATTTAACATTCCGAAAGACGCGCTTGTGTAGAGTTCCATCTTTGTATTTGTAAATTTGAGGGAGTGGTGGCTCATGCTTTTATTTATTTCTTTATTTTATTAAAGTATTAAAGTAGTTATAACCTCTATAATGTGTCGTACATACTCGCGACCTTTTATGTAACTTTTACTCTGTTTCAAACGAAATTATTACGAGTATAATTGAAGACCACAGGGGAAAAACGCTGTAAGTCAATTTTTTTAATTTTTAGAAAACGCGATATTTAGATTCAAATTTCAAAATTCATAAATAAACATGCTACAAACACTGTTGTGTTGAGTATATTGACAACTCATATATACAGAGTAAGATATTATAAAACTGAAATTGTCATGTACAGTAGGTAACAAGAGAAATTAAAAAAAAATACATTCAAAGGTCTGGAGGAAAATAGCAAAAACGCTGTAATTGACAAAATATAATATTAATTCAACGAAAGAAAAAATAAATAGAACTAGACTTGTTTAACTTAACTTAAGCTAAAAACATTAATATTATCTTCCTTTTTCTGAACAAATTTTTTATTAAAATTTGGAGATCTTTGTATTTTGCCATTGGAATGGGAAGTAGACTCAGTATAGGATCGAGAAGGAAAAACAAATTCTTTTCCAGTATACGGTGGTTCCCTACCGGTCACTTTTTTGTTAATGACAGCAGAAATCCATTGTTCCATTGTAGGTGTCTCTGAAATAAATTAGTCTGGGATGTTGCTTTGAAATGCTTAATTCTCTTATTGGTCTAGTTTTAAAAGGTGCTTTTATAGCATACATAGGTGCAAGAAACATAGCATACATAGGTGCAAGTGTCCAAGCTACGCACCAACTAGTTATCAACCACTTCTACATTATAAGGCGAAGATTTTTGATGAGCAAATCGTAACACTGCTTCCCCATCTTCTGGGGTTTCTGCTGCACTTTTTTTGGTTAACGATACCCAAAATCTTTATTCGTCTCCATTTAGGAGTGACCTATTATAAGAAAGGTCACTAAAATAGAGTTAAATCTGTTTATTTTATGGACTAAATAATGTAGAAAACCGGAATACCGTCAATTTTTATTTTGGCCTCCACACGAATCACAGAAAATCAATTCACTAAGTCATACGAATACTTTCAGGCAGGAAGTTTAATACATCATTATCATAGGATGAATTTAATAGTCCATGTGACTATGACTTTTTCATATTCTTCATTAAGGTTCCTTGCTCGTAGTTTAGCTTTTGTTTTCGTTTGTAAAATATCTGTGCTTCCAGCTAGTGAAGTTTCTGCCCTGTTTTAAGTTTATTAATTAATTCTTCATCTTTACATTTCCTTATTTTTCTCAAGGAACATTTTGTACATCTTTTTAATGTTAAGTTCCTCTGCAAGGTACTTCCTGCTAGATTTTTATAGGCTGTGGTGACTTATGCGCCCTTTCAATGATTTTATGTGATTTAAAATTAACTGCATAGTTGTTTCATACTTTTTTTTGGGTCTTGAGCCATGTTTACCTCTATTGTCCTTGGCAGTTCTACCTTGTTTTAGGGCTTTTTGTATAGTTTTTAATCTTCTCGTGGATATGCCATAAAGAACAACAAAAGCTTTTTGACAAACCTGAACGTCTTTTGCCCCTTATTATTAGTTACCGCAAGGCGATTTCTATAATAAAAAGAGCCATCTCTTACGTTGCAATTCTCTTCGTCTTTTCTTGACCTTTGAGTTACAGGAAGTATGGATATTAGACCACCCAAATACAAACTTTGCTCGTCCCAATTTAGCATAGAATTAAAATTACGAATAATTGTATTTCTTTGTTCAACTGCTATATTTTCAAAGCACTGATAACGTTTACAACGGCAGCCCTTGCCTGTTTCGTGAGTTTTCAGTTTTAGCGCTTTAGCTACATTACGAATTCGCCCAAAACTTTTTCGTTTTCTTGCAGTATTTGACTGTAAAGCCTCTTCAATTTCACTGTCCTCACTTTCCATATTAATAAACAATAGTTCAAACTTACTAAACGTTAAAAAACAAACTGTGATTATGATAATAATGATACTAAAATAAACAACCTGTATGAAATGCTGAACACTGACTGTGATTTTCCGTTGTAAATTGTCCCTACGGACAGGCCCATTGAGCACCTAAATCTGACTTATAGCATTGATTACCTAGTTTAACCTTGACTTGTAGCGTATTCCATTGTACAGCATTATTTTATTCGTTTGTAATGTTTGACTTATTGCACTTTTATTTTGTTTTATATTTGTGGATTGTACTACGTATATCCAAGTATCGAAAAATGTATTCATCAAAAAATCGATAAAAATTGACTTACAGCGTTTTTCCTCTGTAGTCTTCAATTGTAAATTTAGCTTCACGTGTTTTATTGCAATGATTACTAAAATGTATTTTTTTGGCAATAGGGCTACTAGATTTTTTTTTAATTAGATAATCCAGAAGATGTCGAAGCACTAGAAATATGATTGCAGGTAATGATAAAAAAAATTTATAGACGACAGTGACATAAGTTGAGGCTATACAGGAATGTGAAGGGGTGTTCTGAGTCAGAATAAAATACGAGAGAATCTGACGACAAAGATGACATTCAAAACTTGCAATTTTGGCTTAATATAAAGCAGTTAAGAAGCAAAAGAAAAAATGAAGCCCTACCAGAAAGAGGTCTTACCTGACAAACTAGAAACAACTGGTAGCGAATTACCTGACAATACAGAAACAGTGAAAAGATAAAGATACCAAAGAAAAACAAAAAAAACAAAACCACTTTAAATCAGGAACTTAAATGTATAGAAAACTCAACAGAGAGAAAAACTTCAGAATACTAGGATATACGTAGTTACAATCCACAAATATAAAACAAAATAAAAGTGCAATAAGTCAAACATTACAAACGAATAAAAATAATGCTGTACAAATGGGATATCGTCTACAAGTCAAGGTTAAACTAGTGTAACAATGCTAAAGTCAGATTTAGGTGCTCAACGGGCCTGTCCGTAGGGACAATTTACAACGGAAAATACAGTCAGTGTTTATCATTACATAACATGAAGTTGTTTATTTTAGTATCATTATTATCTAAACCACAGTTTGTTTTTTAACGTTTAGTAAGTTTGAACTATTGTTTATTAATATGGATAGTGATGACAGTAAAATTGAAGAGGCTTTACAGTCAAATACTGCAAGAAAACGAAAAAGTTTTGGAGCGAATTCGTAATGTAGCTAACGCGCTCAAACTGATAAACTCACGAACCAGGCAAGGGCTGCCGTTGTAAACGTTATCGCGTGCTTTGAATATATAGGAGTTGATAAAGAAAATACAATTATTTGTAATTTTAATGGGTGGTCTAATATACATACTTTCTGTAACATCAAAGGCCAAGAAAAGACGAAGAGAATTACAACGTAAGAGATTGCTCTTTATATTATAGAAATCGCCTTGCGAGTAACTAATAATAAGGGGCAAAAGACGTTCAGGTTTGTCAAAAAAGTTTTGTTGTTCTTTATGGCATATCCACGAGAAGATCAAAAACTATTACAAAAAGCCCTAAAAACAAGGTAGAACTGCCAAAGGCCAAAAGGTAAAACATGGCTCGAGACCCAAAAAAATGTATGAAAAAACTATGCAGTAAATTTTAAATCATTCAAAGGGCGCCTAAGTCACCACAGCCTATAAAAATCTAGCAGGAAGTACCTTTTCAGAGGAACTTAACATTAAAAGATGTACAAAATGTTCCTATGTGAAAATAAGGGAATGTAGAGATGAAAGAATTAATTAAATAAACTTAAAACAGGGCAGAAACTTCACTAGCTGGAGGCACAGATAATTTTACAAACGAAAAAAACAAGGCTAAACTACGAGCAAGGACCTTAAGAGAATATGGAGTCATAGCCATGGACTATAATCTCCTGAATATATAACTTCCTCCTGAAGATCGTAACTTAGTGATTTTCTGTGATTCGTGTTGGGGGCCAAAAATAAAAATTGACGGTATTCCGTATCTACATTATTTAGTCCATAAAAATAAACAATTTGACTCTAGTTTAGTGACCTTTCTAATAATAGGTCACTACTAAAATGGAGAACGAATAAAGATTAGTGGTTATCGTTAACCAAAAAAAGTGCAGCAGAAACCCCAGAAGATGGGGAAGCTAGTGTTACGATTTGCTCATCAAAAATCTCCGCCTTATAATGTAAGAAGTGATGGATAAACTAGTAGGAGCGTAGCTTGGACACTTGCACCTATGTATGCTATGTTTCTTGCACTATGTATGCTATAAAAGCACCTCTTATAAACTAGACCAATAAGAGAATTAAGCATTATCAAAGCAAAATCCCAGGACTAATTTATTTCAGAGACACCTACAAGAGGGGAAGATAAACCATCAACAATTCTTGAAGTTGCAGTTGATGCAGTTAAAAAACTAGCCAGAAACTAATCACCCGGAATAAATAATCTACCAACTTAACTATATAAATAAGATGGCCATGATACCATATTTGCATTACAGCAGCTTATAAAAAAAATATGGACACAGAAACCCCTCCCAATGATTGGAATATTGGAATACTTTGCACCATACATAAAAAAGGAGATATCTTTTAATGGTCTAACCACAGAGAAATTACGCTTCTAAATGCAGCGTATAAATATTTTCCACAGTACTATATAACATCATATGCAGAACGAATAGTAGGAAAATACCAAGCTGGTTTCAGAGGTGGTAAATCGAAAATTCATCAGATTGCAGCCCTGAAACAAATTTTAGAAAAAACACTAGAATACGTCATTGATACTCATCACATATTCATAGACTACAAAGCAGCCTACGACTCTCTGAATAGAAGAGAAATGTTCAAAGCAATGAAAGAGCTAGGAATACCAAATAATTTGTTAAATTTACCAAAACTAACTATTGAAAAAGTTGACTGTAGAGTACGAATTCCGAGGGAACTGTCTGAACATTTTAAAACAAAAAAACGGGCTGTGCCAGGGAGACCCTCTCTCCTATAAACTGTTCAATCTTACTCTCGAAAAAGTAATACGTATGTCACAAATCAACAACGACATTGGTTTTAATATATAATAAATCAGTGCACTGTTGTTTGTCGTTGTTGTTGTTGTTGCTTATCAACAACAAGGCTAGCACCACAAACTTTGACTCATAACTAACCAGTAGAAGCAGGCAGGATTTCAGAAAAGGATATAGCAACCATGACCATCTTTTAACAATTAGTACACTGAATAGAGAAAGCTTAACGAATATCATTTACGATCTGCATTTAGCATTCGTTGGACTATGAGAAACGCTTTTGATATTGTGGAAATGTGGGCAATAGGAAAGAGCTATATAAACAACTGTAGAATCAGATTCCAGATACAGAATGCTTAAATACCCAATATATATAAGAAAGCAACAATGACAGTACACATTGGAAGAAAAACCAACAAAACCTATAACCAATTAACAGAGGGAGTTGCGACAGGGGGCGATGTTATTTTCTCTCTAAAATTATTTTACATTATGCACTGGAAGATGTTTTCAAAAACAATGGAATGGACAAACATGGGAATAAAACATAAATGGAAAGAAAACTACAACCATCTAAGAAATTGCAGACGATTGTAAGTTAAATAATAACATCAAAGTTTTGAAGACACTACAAAATATGCTAACCGAACTAAGCACAAGGAATCTGACAAAATAGGCCTAAGAATAATGTTATATTTACCAAAACGAAAACAATGACAAACACACAAAGATAATAGAAACGTAATACTAAAATGGAAATCACAATAGAAGCGGTTAATGATTTATTTATATTTGGGACAGATAATAAAAATAAATAAGGAAAACCAAACAGCGGAGGTAAAAAGAAGAGTCAGATTAGCCTGGGCAGGATTTGGAAATTAAAAATGGGTCCTAAAGAATAAGAAAATACAACAGTACTTAAAAACAAGAGTGTTTGACCATGCATACTCCCCAATTCTCACATACCCATGCCAAACATGACTCTGACCAAAGCAAACATGGATAAGATATGAAGACACAAAGAGCCATGGAGAGAGCAATGTTGGGAGTAAAATTAAAAGACAAGAAGCAAAACATCTGGATAAGAAACAAAACAAAAGTCAAAGACGCAGGTCAACATATAGCCAGGCTAAAATGGAGTTTTCGCAGGTCATAACGCCAGACAAACAGACAATAGGTGGAACAACACGATACAACAATGGAGACCATGACAGGAAAGAGAGCAAGAGGACGACCCCAGATGAAATGGGGAGATGACATTAGAAAGATAGGAGGAATACACTGGAAACAGAAAGCTCAAAACAGTGAAGCGAATGGAGGAACTCTGGGGGAAGCCTAATGTTCAAAATTGGACGAAATTAAAGGGCAAAAGAAGAAATCATGTGCAACATATTTGCCTATGGTCTGATGAAAAATATGTAAATATGGATATACCATGGCATGTAATGCGGATGGAACAATGACCTTGCTAGAAAAACCCTTCTTGATAGACCCATTGGTCAGAGAAGAAGAGGAAGGCTCAAAACAAGGTTCCTTGATAACATCGAGGAACACATGAGAACTTAAATATACTAATAAAATGACAGAATCTAATATAAATTTTTATTTTTAAGCTACCGAAATGGAATTTATGTTAAAATTCGTCAACTTGAAATTTAACTTTGTTGGAGTTCTTGAACACCTTACCCTTCTTGAATACCCTATTGGCAATTATTTTAAAAATAATATGACAGAAAGATTTTGTTTCATTCAGAGCTTACCACAAATACGTATAATCGAATGGTGGTTCTCTGTATTGAAATTAAATCTTAAATGTCTTTGCCTAAATTTGCCTAAATTTTGCCTAGATGGGTTTTTGCCTAGATAAGTTGACGTGTTATAGAATATAATTTTTAGATTCCTCGTGTCTGTTTGCTTGGTAAAGCACATATTTGACATTTTCCTGAATTGATTTCGAACAAAGTTCTATTGGTTTTTTATATATGTCGTTGTAGCGTCTGGCGCAAATTATGAATGTTCTTGGGAAAAACACTTTTTTAAAAACTGAACTTCACAAATAAAACTTTTATTTTTGACTTACAAAGATTTTAGTAGCAACAACAATAAATTAAATCAGACTAAATTATAAATCAGACTAAACTACAAATCACACTGAAAATATTGATTTTTACATGGTGTTTTTATAATTTTATAATTGCTGATCTTGCAGTCCAATACGTCGCAATTCAGTCCAGAATGATCGAGTGGTAGTCCCGTGTGGAATCCACGTGGTAGAATTTACTGGATGGTAGCGGTCATTGTACTGTAACTACTCCATCCTCTGAAGAAGTTTTGTGAAGGACGAACAGAACTGTTGGGTTGGCCTCTTCTGGAGCTTCGTGGCTGGAGTTGGGTTTTTGTTATTTGTTTTATACCTGTAACATATTTAGAGGCAGATTATTGTAATAAAGATATATTAAAAGGAGTCATCCAAAAACGGTTATGGCTATGGTTCCATAATTTCGAGTTAATTGCCGTTGAATTTATGTAACTCTGGATTGGGGTTTTGAATTCGCATCTGGGCGGAAGATTGATTAGATAAAGCTCAGGAGGAATGATTGTAGTAGAATTTGCGGTAGGTATAGGAAATAAATGATAATAAGTAAAGAAATTATCATGTAGGACAGAAAAATGAAGGATAAATATTGCTTCCTAGTCCATTAATTAGCCCTCTTCTTGTTCTGCCATAGTGGTAAATTGTTGAGAATTTTTCTTGAGCTGATTTTAATTGGTATCTAAGAGCTTGGTCGAAATTTTGTAAACTGCTAGTATACGGATGGCTAAGTTCATTTTGAATTGCTGTGGTTACTGCATCGTACTGGGTTTCAATTATGTACAATTCTTCCTTTATTGGTAGTAGTCTGAAAAAATGTATAAAATCGTGTGTACTAGTATGAATCTTTGCTTGTCCCAGGTTGAGGGGAATTATTCCTGGATTGTCTTTCAGGTCCTTGATCTTCACTTCTTCTGCCATCGTCAAGGTGATCCTGTGGGGAAGGTTCAGAATTGGTTTTTGACTTAGGTTGGTGTTTTATGTTTTTCTTGTGAACTGTAGCTTTTGATGTATTTACAGTCACTTTGTTATTCCTTTTTATATGTTTTGCGGAATATCGCGGAAGTAATTTATTTCTGGTAACTGTTTTTCGTGTATAGATTTTTGTGCTGGTTTACTTCCTTGTATAATTTCTTTGTTATCTCCCTATGATTTTGGATATAATCGTTCAGTACTACTTTTTTTATGTCAACGTCAAAGGGATCTTTTGCGTCGATATGTCCGTTTAATATGTCAATGGGTCTTAACTTCGTTGCTGAGTGTATGGAATTATTGTACCCAATTATAGCGTATAGCCTTTGTTCTTTTATCGAGAGTTTTGCTTTGGTGTTCCTTAAGATTCGAAGATGTTCGATTAATGTAGAATGAAATCTTTCAATCATCCCGTTTGATTGCGGATTCTCTGGTGTCGTATAATGGATTGAGATTTTGTGAGAGTCTACAAATTCTTGTACTACTCCATTTTCAAATTCAGTACCATTATCAGCTACTATCATTTTTGGGAGTCCATGATGTGTTATAAAAATTAATAGGGCGTTGAGTACATTGATTGCATTTCCTCCATTTATTGGGTAGGCTTGTCGTTACTTTGAAAATGCGTCTATTATGGTTAAAAATTTCTGTCCATCAGCCTGGAATAAATCGATGTGAACTATTTCCAGTGGTTTAGTGGGAGTTGGTGTAACCATAAATTTCGGTTTGGGAGGAAGTCTGTGGTATTTATTTTCTTGACATATATCGCAAAAGTTTATGATATCTTCTATGTCCTTCTTCATATTAGGCCAGTAATATCGTTTTCTTATTTGACTTTATGTTTCAGCTATTCCTCTATGGTTCGTTTTTCCTTCATGATAGTTTTTTATAATTTCTTTTTGCTGTTCTTCTAGGTTAACATCTTCCAATAAAAGATTACATTTTACTAAGTCGTATGCGTTGTTTTTAAAAGTTTTCCTAATAATTTCGCAAATCTCTGCAAAAATTTCTTCTTCTGTTTCAAATAAAATTGCATATTTCTTTTTCGGGTTGAGGTGTTCCTTAAAAATTTTTATGGTATCAGCTTTTAACTGATCTTTCGATAGCTGGATATGATAACGTCTTTTATTCGGAAAGGTTTGTATAATTGCTGGAGGTCGTGGATTGTAGTTGACAATTTTGACTATAATTTGGTTATTATAGAAGTTAAGTGGTTTTTCCGAAATGGGTATACCGAGAATTGGATTTTCTACTGCTGTATGTATTGTTTCATTTTCGTCTTCGTCCATGTTTTGATCTTCGTTTTCAACAGTGTCTTCTGGGATGTTTTGATCTTTGTTTTCAACAGTGTCTTCTGGGATGTTTTCTGTTTCTGGGGTGTTTATTGTTAAAATAATTACTAATATGACAGGAGGATTTTGTTTCATTCAGAGCTTACCACCAGTTCGCTCTGAGGATATTTCGTATCATTTCGATAAGTCGCTTGTTAATATCTGCCCAGGTGTTATGCTTCCGTAGCAGCTTTAACTAAGATTGTTACTCTCTGTTAGGCTCTTTGTCCTAGGGATCTCCTATAAAAATATTTATATACTTGGAAGTTTATATACTTCAAAGTCACCAGCAGATACTAAAGAAAAGATCATGAGAAATCAGATCATACACCTCAGATCATAACTTATTAGTCAAGGACATAAAACTCAAACTTAAAATAGTAAAACACCAACAACTGAATAAACACTGACTGTATTTAAAATAATAGTCATGAAATTACACAAGAGATGAAAAAGAAGTTAGAAAAATTGAAAGAAACACATAACGTCGAAGACCACTGGAATCATGTCAAAAGCATTGTGAAAGAAACAACTAAAAAGTATAAAACTATTAATAATCGCAAACAATGGATGACTGATAAAATATTGGGACCAATGGAAAGCAGGCGAAAACACAAAAATAAAAACACTGAAGAATACAATAAAATTTATAAAGAAATCAGAAGGAAAATCCGGGATGCAAAGAAAAATGATACAGCAACAAATGTCTTGAAATAGAAGAACTGCAGAAAAAGAATGACACGTTTAATATGTACAAAAAGGTGAAAGAAATAACTGGAACACATAGATCAACTGCAAGTAGTTTACTTGATAAACAAGTGAAAAGGAACAACTTGAGGTGGAAAGAATATATTAAGGAGCTGTTTGAGGACGATAGAACAGAAATTCAAATCAAAAATATATCGACTAATCAAAACATAACACTCGATGAAATGGAAAGAGCTATAAAGCTATCAAAGAATAGGAAAACAACCGGTCCAGATGAAATTCCAAACGAAATAATCAAACTGCTCGACGATAAGGGCAAACATTCTCTTCTAAGCCTCTTTAATAAAATATACGAAACAGGACATATACCAACAGACTGGCTACTGTCAACATTTGTAATGATACCAAAAACAATAAATGCCAAACAGTGTAGCGATCATCGCACTATCAGTCTGATGAGTCATGTACTGAAAATTTTTCTAAGAATACTGCACTCGAGAATTTACAACAAAATAGAAGTACAACTAAGTGAAACACAATTTGGTTTCAGAAACAACCTTGGAACCAAAGAAGCATTTTTCAGTTTGCAGGTCATGGTTCAAAGATGTAGGGATATATAACAATCAGTATATATTGAAAAAGTTGTATTTTATTAATTTTATTTTTATTTATAATAAATGTTGTAATTTTTAAAATATGTGGTTCGTTGTTTAATTTAATATATACCTCAGCTAGCTCAATTATGTGTTCTAAGCAATCTGCCACTGTGTGACGTCGACTCTGTAGTCTCCTGGTAGAGTTAAAAAAAAATTAAACCAAAATTTACTTTAGACTTTTGATAAATTAACCCAAATGAAGCACGTTATTTATTAATATTAAACAAATTTAATATAAACAATAAAATTCTTCTGCAACTTGGGTTGCCTTTAAAAATTTACAAAAATAGGAATCGTATAAATCTTAATGTGGTTTAGTGTCGTGACAATAAAAATTTATTACAAAATGTGGAGACTCTCTACAAGTACCTAAAAACTAAATAAATATTGCAACTTTATAAAGTGTTTAAATGAACTATAAAGAAAAAGAAAATGAACACTTTATGCCGCTGACTTTCAACTTGCATTCAAATATAATCAAAATTTCAAATGATCCCCAAAATTATTATCCAACCTCACTTTAAAACAGTTCTGATTTTTTTAAAGAAAACTAACTACTCGCAAAATAATCGGTGAAACTGGAATATCAATCCTCTCTTCGGAAGTTAAGGTACGTACTATTCTCTTTTTAATTTAATGATCATTAAAATTTTCAATTTTTAAGGCCTATCGCAATTATGTTAATTCATGAATTTTAATTTTCTCAATTTAAATGACATTTCTGTACTCCAATAATAATTTATAAGTCAAATTGTTTCTCTTACTCTCTGGAACAAATTCTGGATATCTCTGCTGTGGAAACTGTGGAAAAACTAAAATTCTAATTAGACGAGTTAAAAAACACTCCTGACCTATTCCACAGTTTCAGGGCTCCGCTTCGTCGAAAAATCCTCGTCGACTTCACCCAAAAAAACCAATTCTCCGTTGCTAACAGCAACCAACGTTCTTTTTTTTTCGTCCTCTATTTTTTTTAAACCATAAAACTGTCCTGTTCTGACACATTTGTCAATCCACATTAATTTCTCATAATCACCTTAAACACATCTAATTTGGGAATTTATAAAAAAAAATGTTCAGATATAAAACTTATTCTATTACAATGCTAATATAATTTATTCTTTTCATTTCCACATCATTGTAATTTCTTATTTAACAAAACCCCTATTAATTTAACTCCCACAGACTTGCTTGACAGTTTATTTTCTGACGTTTTTTTTTTAAATTTCTGTTTAAATATTTTTTAAGAATTCTTCTTTTTTGTTCTTTTTAAGGTTTAGACGATTCACCTATACACTAGGCAACTATACTATTCAGAAATTATTAATACTATACCAGGTAAGTCAAAATTAATTTATTTAACAATTTACTAATCTTTCATTCTCTCTTATATTCTATATCTCTCTTTTATTTCAGAGTCGAACCCACATTGCGATGGCTTCATGAAATTCATGAACAACAAACTCATATAAAAATCCATTTAAGTTGTATCCTTTTTAACATAATGAAATCATTTCAATATGTGTTTTATCGACTTCGAAAAGGCCTTTGATGGAGTAAACCATGACAAACTTATAGATTTCTTGCAACAGGTGGGATTTGATGACCGAGACCTCTGTATTATCAAAAATTTGTATTGGTATCAATGTGCAAACATACAAGCTGGACACAACAAGGTGGAAGCAGTGGAAATATGACGTAGAGTGAGGCAAGGATGTATTTTGTCGCCTCTACTACTCCGAGTTTATTTTCAAAGAATCCTTACTTGAAGATACAGGCATTAAAATCAACGGAACTAATGTCAACAATCTCAGATATGCAGACGACACGGTACTTATTGCATCCAATGAAAAAGACCTGCAACGACTTATAAACAGGGTAACTGAAGCATGTGATGAATATGGGCTAAAACTTAATACTTTTAAGACAAAACTTATGGTTGTGAGCAAAACGGAGTTACAACCAACGAACATCAGAGCGTATGGAATAGAGTTGGACCACAATATTAACTACTTGGGTGTAAACGTTAACGATAACTGGAATATAAATAAAGAAATAAGAATACGCATTGAAAAAGCCAGAGCCGCCTTCTATAAATTAAAGAAAATTTTTAAAGTTTACATTGAATGAAAAAGAGCACAGAAATAACAAAAATGATAAAAATTCGAAAGTTAATATTTCGGTCATGTAATGAGACATCCAGAGAGGTATAACCTTCTACACCTTATAATACAGGGTAAGATCGCCGGAAGGAGAGGACCAGGCCGACGACGAACATCCTGGCTCCGAAATCTCCGATAATGGTATCAAAAGACCACCGCTAATTTATTTAGAGCCGCCGTAAAGTTATTATTGCCAATATAATCGCCAATGTTCGATAATCGGACAGGGTACAGAAAGAAGAAGATAAAAACATTGGTATCCTGTTAAATTGTAGGATTTTTGCCCTTCTTTTTTATTTCAGTAACTAATAGTAAAATTTTATTTAAATAAAATCATTGGGAAAAGAACTAATGCATAAATATTATGTTTTTCTGGAATTAAGCCACAATTATTGCTTGTGATTGTGATGAAAATCACAGTTTTATCAAATGGTAACCAATAACCAACAACAAAATCTTTTTTCTTTCATAATTGTTTGTACAAAAACGTTTTTTTGAGAACGATTTCCGGAGTGGAAATCAAAACGTCAAATAGTTAATTAAAAATGTAATTTTCATCACAATCCCAACTAATAACTGTGGCTTAATATCATAAAAACATAATATTTAACTTAACCATGCCACAAGAAAATAGTTTCAGAACCTTGTTCAACTAATGCTTAGTTCGAAACTTCTTCATCAGCTCTCGTATAAACACATTGCATGTTTCAAATTAAATACGTCGATAGCAGTGTACACTTCATTCTGTAACTTTCATTTATCGAATACATTTTTATAATAATATTGAACGATTACGACGACATAACCCACATAATTCATATCTCTAATTTCATTGACCTGCTTTTTAAAATCTATTTTGTCTTAAGGTTATGACAACCCTGGATTTTAGACGTCGTTATCAGTTTTATACCAACAATAATGTTTTTCAGCGCAAACAAAGAATATCATTATTGGGGATTAAACAAATTGTAACAAAGAAGCAAATACAACTTTTAAATGACTAAAACAATCTGATATGTAATAGTACGACCTAATTTGTACATATACAGCAATATGTTACCATTTTTGGTTGCAAAATCAACCTTTTGCCTTTACTTATAATTACAAACATTACGACAAGCTTCAAAAAGAGCCCAACATTAAATACATACTAGAAGTTTACACAATGGTAGTTATCAACGGATATCTACCGACGACTGCGCGAGAAAAAGGTACATGATTTAAGAATGGCGACATGGAACATCCGACCCCTATACAGATCGGGAGACCTCGAAAATCTGCTCGGTGAACTGAATAGGTATAACATAGATATAACAGCTCTGCAAGAAAGGGGATGGACCGAAAGTGGCACCATTGACAAAAGACACTACCTTATATTCTATAGTTGCGACGCTAAAGACCACACACTAGGTACTGGCACTGAGTGACTGAGTGAAAGAGAGACTATCTCCAACAGACAATACGGATTTAGAAAAGCTAAGTCTGCAATAGACGCGGTAAAAACTTTAACTGACACTGTAAAGAACACCAGGAAAAGATGGGCCATACTAGTTATGTTTGATGTGAAGAATGCCTTCAACTCTGCCAACTGGGCACATAGCATAACAAAACTGGAATCAGCACGAGTGTCAGGATATCTTATCAATATCATTAAGAGGTATCTTACAAATAGATACGTTACAGTGGCAAAAAACACAGAACAGAACTTGACAGCCGGCGTACCGCAAGGTTCCGTATTAGGTCCAACATTATGGAATATATTATATAACGGGGTACTAGAAATTGACTATGGTAGAGATACTCTAGCTATCGCATACGCAGATGACCTGGCGATACTAGTGATGACTGACTTGAACTGGGAAATCGAAGATAAAGTAAACACATGCTGCAGAAAAGTCAACAGCTGGATGGCTAGAAATGATTTGGAACTAGCAGGAAACAAAACGGAAGTGGTCATATTGAAAGGACCACGACAAAAACCCGAGCTGACTTTTCAAATTGGTAGTACCGCTATAATGCCAACAAACTGTGCAAAATACCTAGGCATATACGTCGACACAGGCCTAAGGTTCACAAAACACCTGACAAATATAGTCCAGAGGGCGGAGGAAAGAACGGCAGCCTTACAAAGGATCATGCCGAATATAGGAGGCCCAGGCCGCCAAAAACTTAGAATGTATCTGCAAGTGGTACAGTCGACCCTCCTATATGGAACCCCCATTTGGGCTGATGTACTAAATTATAAAAAATATAGAGACATGATAACCAGAGCCCAGCGAAAGCCCCTACTAAAAGTGACCAGTGCGTACCCGACTACTTCAACGACGGCCCTACAGGTGATAGCGGGTACGCTCCCCATTCACCTCCTAGCGAAAGAACGGCAGATGCTTTATAACTCTCGAGACGGACACCTACCTCAGGTGAGAGCCGCCATCAGAGAGCAATTACTAATAGAATGGCAAGCAGAATGGAAGGCACAGACAGACAAGGCACAATGGACCAAAAAACTAATACTCAACGTGATAGAGTGGTATAAATGTGAGTTCAAACGAGTAAATTTTTATTTTACGCGGTTCCTGACCGGACATGGATCTTTCAGGTCTTACACGTATCGTTTTAGAAAAACCAGCGACGACAGGTGTATAACGTGCAACATAGAAGATGACGCGGAGCATTGTATCTTTAGATGTAATGTGTTTGCGTCGGAACAACACAGAATGCGGGTAAAGCTAGGAGGGATATCCCCTGACAACTTGATACGTGTCGCTATGAAAAGCAGAGAGAACTTTAAATTCCTCATAGACCAAGTAACAAAAATTATGAAAAGAAAGTCTATGATAGAGAAAGAAATTGAGACAGGAGGAGAGTGATCTGGGGCAGTCCATCTCTACTTAAGACAACCGGCAAGGCCGTGATTTATTTTTCATATGTTCATTTGTCATTTTACATTTTCCCCTAATTCCTTACCGCTCTTAGGTAACACCAACTGTATTTTCATAAATTTTCTCTGGTTCCTTGCCGCTCCTGGTAAGAACCGGCAACCTTTTTCCACGACCAATCTAGGCTGCGCAAGGCATTCCTAAGTTTCGTTCGCCAACTGAACACGTACGGGGGTGCCTTGACGAAAAATGGGTGGTTTTAGTTGGCAGGCAGGGCAACAGGAAGGCATTCGTTTGCAGGACCTCCTATACATAGGGGGAAATGTACTCGTATGTTTTCCTCTGCCCTGAATCCAACACACGCCGAGCAATGGTATGGTGTTTAGAACGTTCCATCCACATAAAAAAAAAAGGTACTGGCACTAGACTTTCGTGCTATGAACTCTATAATGTGCATCCTGAGACTAACGGAAACATTTTTTAATTATAACATCTTATATGTTATAGAGGAAAATGCACCTACAGAGGAAAAGGAAGACGATACCAAAGAAAGATTCTATGAAGAACTAGAAGCTGCATACCATTTATGCCCAAAGAATGACATCAAAATTATTGATGGTGATCTCAACGCAAAAATAGGAAAAGAGCAACAATACCTACCAACTATAGGTAAGCACAGCCTTCATGAGGTATCCAATGACAATGGCATCAGACTAATAAATCTAGCAACTTCCCTTAACATGGTCATTGTCAGCACATGCTTCCTGCGGAAAAATATTCATAAGGGAACGTGGAGATCTCCAGATGGGGTCACAGTAAACATGATCGATCATGTTAATATTGACTCTAGACATCACTCAGATGTAATAAACGTATGCAGCAGACGAGGAGCAAATGCCGACTCGAATCACTACCTGTATAAAGTAAAATAAGAGCCAGAATCTCAAACAATAAAAAGAAAAGGGATCCAAAATTGAAAAATATGAAATAAAAAACTTAGCAGACAACAGCAAAAAGGCAAAATACAAAGAATACATAAAAGGAAGGCTAGAAAACAAACGAAAGCACGAGCATATATACAGAGAATGGAAAGCGTGTAAAAACATCATACAAGACGCGGCCAAAGAGATCCTGGGTCTACAAAAAAAGCTTAAATCAACTGAAGGACAGTGGTTCGATGAAGTGTGTCGTAACAAAACAGGGAGGAAATAATACCTATCAACGACTACAACAACGACATAGAACACGAAAGGTAGAGGAGGAATATAGAATGTTAAAGAGGGAAGAGATGAAAATACATCGCAAAAAGAAAAAAGAACACATAGAAAAAGAACTCCAAGAAATGGAAGAACTAAATAAACCATCAGAAACCAGAAAATTCTACCAAAAACTTAACAAAAGTAGAAACGAATTTAAACCAAGAACAATGATGTTCAAAGACAAAGAGATAGTAACTCAACAGAGTGAAATATTACAAAGATGGACCGAATTCTTCAAAGAAAAGTTTGAAAAAACGAAGATCCACTATATGATGGAATTATACCAGAGAAACAACCCCCCGTTCCCTTCAGTAGGTGAAATGCAAGAGGCAGTTACCAAACCGAAAAACAACAAGTCACCTGGAAAAGACAACATTAGCGCAGAATTAATAAAGGCAGGTGGAGACTCCCTATTGAATGCGATACACGAACTAATAGTGAACATATGTAATAATAAACAACTGCCACAAGACTGGAATACCGGAGTAATTATCTCACTACATAAAAAGGGAGATATGCTTCAATGGAAAAACTACCAGGTAATAACTGTGGCATATAAAATACTGTCAAATATTTTGTATGACCGGTTGAGACCATATGCGGAACAAATAGTTGGGGGATATCAATGTGATTTCCGCAGGCAGAAATCCACAATAGATCAGATCTTCGTCTTAAGGCAAATCTTAGAAAAGATTAGTAAATTTAGTTTTCATTTATTTTGAGAGTGCCTATGATAGCATCCATCGAGAATTTATGATCCATGCACTGAAAGAGATTCATATTCCAACTCAACTCATTGATATAGTAAAAGAAACACTTAAAGTATAAAGCAAAATTCGAATTCAAAACGCACTAGCGAATACAATCCATGTGAGAACGGGCCTACGACAGGGAGATGCCCTATCCTGTATTCTATTCAACATCACATTAGAGAAAATAATTAGAGAGTCAAAAGTCAACACCAGAGGAACAATAATAACAAAAAGTGTACAAATATTGGCATTTGCAGATGATGTTGATATCATAGCTATAAGCGAAAGAGAGATGATAGAAGCATTTAATGCGATAGAAAGAGCGGCACAAAACAGTGGCCTAAACATTAACGAAATAAAAACCAAATACATGAAGGCCAGTAAATCGACAGGCCAAATAAACCTGCAGAATCTGGCAATAGGAGACTATAACAGTGAAAGCGTGAAAAATTTTACATATCTAGGTTTACTAGTTACTAGTTAGATTGTGTCAGTGACACAATCACAAGACAAACCAAATGCAAAATATACAAGACCCTGATAAAACCAGTCCTTGTATATGGATTAGAGACATGAACACTGTCGAAAAGCGATGAAAACCTATTCGGTACGTTTAAACGAATAATCCTTAGACACATATATAAGGGGGTGCAGGAAAATGACATATGGCGCAAAAGATATAACTTTGAACTATACACAGCATACAATGAACCCGAGGTCATAACATCCATAAAGATCGGACATCTGCGCTAGATGGGCCATGTTGAACGGATGTTGGAGACTGAAACACCAAAACATATAATGAGGCAAACACCAGTGGGGAGAAGATCAAAAGGAAGACCCACACTTAGATACATGGAACAAGTGGAACAAGATCTGAAAACACTTAAGATTACCAACTGGAAAAACAAAGCAAGGAACAGAACAGAATGGCGGAAAATCCTAGAACAAGCCAGGAGCCGGAAAGGGTTGTCGAGCTACTGATGATGATGAGATATCAACGCATAATCTTCATCTATCGATGGGAAACCGGGGATCATTTGGCATATTTGACTCTGGCAATCCAATCCTAAAATATAGCTAATGGTGATTTGTTTCACTTTTCAGTGTTAATGCGGGATGTTATTTTACACATCTCTTATGTTAAAAGGTCTTGATTTTTAATTTTGGAAACTTGATTTTTAGATTTTCTTGTCGAAAGTAATTACATAAGTATTATAAGTGAGTCTATAAGACCCATTTTTTATATAAAGAAAACAAACAATTTTTTTTGACAATTTTTTATTTATAAACTAAGATTACAAAATGAAGTACCATAAATGATTTAAACATACATTGAAGTTATTTTTTCATCTTTCTAGGTTGGACAGAGATGACATCTCTTTTTTTTTCGATTCTCATTGGCTCTAGGAGACTCAGAAATACTTAAAAATTTAGTGCCAAGAATATCTGCCGCAATAGCTCGAATCTGTCGGGGCAAATTGAAGTTATGTATTATTTTCTTCATGTGTGTAATGTACAAGGTTTGGGCTTATACAATATGGAGCTTTCACATTCGTTCCAGGTAAAAATGAGGGTTCGTTCCGAAAAGTTCTTGCTTGTTTAACAATAGATCGTATAAATCAAATGCTTGGAAGGCCCCACTATCACTTTGTTCGCCATATCTGCCAATGCCTACTCTTATAAACTGATAGTTTGCATCAGCAACGCCTTGTAAGACGACAGATAAGAAATGTTTGTAATTAAAAAACATGGATCCTGAATTACTTGGACACCTAACTGGGGCATGCTTTCCGTCAATTGCCCCAAGCCCATTTGGAAAATTCCAAAGACCAAAGAAATCCTCAGCAGTTTCTAGAAAAAGTTGTTTGGTTGGTACTGGCATATTCAAAAGCTGAAGTTTATCCCATAAAACTGTAACCAAGTCTCAAACAATGTTCCCTACAGTTGATGAACCCACTCGGAAACTGAATGACAAGGGTTTGAATGATGCTCCTGTGGCTAAATACCTGAAACCAAATAATATGTACCTGTAATAATAAAATAACATAAATTCGCATAATTTAAATTAAGCTTCAGTATTCATAAATGTAGTTATACACAGACAGGAATTCGACTAACCATAATGTAGTTAGTTTCTCAGTTAACATTGAACCTTCTTGTATATACATATTTTACCCGTATTTTCTTTTATTACAGAAGACAAACTATGCAAAAAGTGGAAATATTTGCGTAATTAGTTTAGTTTAGAGTTGTCGAAAATTGAACGCCTCAAATCTGGAGATGAAGGTGAGGAAAAGCACACCAGTAAGTGGCACTACTTTAAATCGTTGTACTTTCTGAAAGATATCATTTAATCACGACCTAGCTCGGGAAATTTGACCCGAACTGAAACTCATAGGGACCAAGAAAACTCTCAGTGCAGTGCATCTCCTGTGACAGCTCTTGATGCTACTGAGGATGAAAATCAGGATGTCGTCATTCAACATGGACAATCACTAGACACTGCTGATGACCAAGATTTATTAGATTATGCTAAAGTAGGAAATGACTTTTTCCGTTCTGACGATTCTCCAGCATCGATTCCGCAAAATACTCCATCCAATACTCCTCCTACAGCAATAACGTCACAGACTCGTAAGTCTCAGCCAATGTTCAAACGAATAATTAAACGTCGAAGGTCAAATGATTATACCGCTTCTATGCTGGAAATAAAACGAAAAACTAGACATCCTGGCTCGAAAGACCGATAACAAAAATAAAGAGGAGCCTGAAGACGAAGACTTGCATTTTTTCAAAAGCATTCTTCTGCACGTAAAAAAGATTATGCCAGAAAGAATTTTAGAATTTCGCAGGAGGATCCAACAATTAGTTTAAGAATTTGCGTACCCAAGTAATTTGTTTAGAATTCAGCCATTATCCTTCCGCACCACATTCCCACGTTTCAACACCATCAACAACTCATAGTATTCCATCGGAACAAGACTCACAGTTTTATATTAGTAGATATGGATTTATGGAGGACACCGACCAATAAATACTATATGTAGTTTTTATCCTTTGCATTATTTTGTAAAAAAAAAGCAATTTCAATAAAGTTATACTTACCTCAAACAAATGACTAATCGTTCTTCTGGAAGTATGGATTGATTATGCCAGTTACACCACTTTTTTGATAAACTTTCTTCTACTTTACTCAGGATGTAATTAAATGTGTCCAACTTCAACCTCATGCATCTAAAGAATCTCTGACTTTCTATTTTTAGCTACGGAAAAAGGTGGTAGTACTCCCTGAATTCCCGTCATTCACGATTAATTTAATGCACCTTCCTTCTATGTAAAATTTTTAAGTGGACATTTTCTAATAAAAACATTTCATCTTCAGTTTCGGAATGCAACGATATCTTTCACTACGAAAAGTTTTAAACAAACTGATGCTGATATCCAGCTTTTTACTTGTCCACGTAAAAGCAGGCTAGCGCTGAAAATAAGCGCTTGTCAGCACCAGCAATAAGCGCGCTGGTTCGCCGGCGTTTTACGTGTTCTTACCCTTAAGGGTTACGCATTATCCAACCAGCATGAACGCTGACACGCTGCATAGCAGAAAAAGACGGCTTCTTCCAAACCGTATAATGCGGCTTTATTATGCACAATAGACAGCAGGAGTGTGACGTCACGACTGTCACATTGTCATTATTACTTTCCAAACAAAAGTTGAAATGTCCAATCTCAAGACTTTTTAATTTAACATTTTGCTTCCTCTGCTGCTTTTTCTTGTAGGTATAGCGTTTTTTACGATAATAGGACCATCATAATTCAGAGTTATATTTCTATGAAATATAGTTTAAAAGTTTAAATTAAAGAAATTCTAACCTTACTTTATTGATACAAGCATTTTATTGCTTTTAGCATAAAACAATGTGCTTTATTATTTACACAACCTTGTAAAATTGTTGTAGTAACTATTAGAATACTTAAATATTGCAAAAAGTGGAAAGATTCTATAAAAAAAATTAAAAAATAAAAAAAAATACAAATGACGTGAAAAAGCTATATCAAGATAACCAAGCTTATATTAAGGTTGGAAACCAAATTTCCAAGGGTTTCACCCAAACAAAGGGTGTCAAACAGGGCTCTTGCCTCTCCCCAACCCTATTTAAAATATATCTTGGTAATGCTTTCAAATATTGGATGAGAAAATGCAGCCCAATGGGCATATGGGTAAATGACACTTCTATATACACAATCCTCTTCGCAGACGACCAGGTAGTTCTTGCCGAGGACCTACAAGATATGACGTACATGATAAACAAACTAATAGACGAATTCAAAAAATGGGGATTAGAGGTTAATACCGAAAAGACACAATACATGAATATAGGAGGCATCGGTCAAGACATGGAAACAGAAAGCGGATTAATTAAAAACGTTGATCAGTACAAATATCTCGGAGTTACACTAAGCGAAGACGGGAGAGACGACAAAGATATAACAAGAAAAATAGGAAAAGGAAAAAACATGATAAAAACACTACATCCGATCCTGTGGAATAAAACTTTAACTAAGAAAACAAAGAAAAATATATATCAGGCTATGATTCAGCCGGTACTGACGTATGGGTCAGAAGTGTGGGTCTTTAACAAGAATATGTCACAAAAACTCCTCTCAACGGAAATGATGTACTGGAGAAGATGTTCCGGGTTAACTTTGTTTGACCACATAAGAAATGAAAACATACGAGAGAGAATGAAAGTAAAGAACACAATAATGGATACGATAGCCGAAAAAAAATTAAAATGGTATGGACACCTGAGACGGATGAACGAAGAAAGGATAACACGAAAGGTTTGGAACTGGAGACCTACACAGAGAAATGAAAGGGAAAGGCCAAGAAAGAAATGGATATCCAATATTCATATAGAAATGGAAAATAGAGGTCTTCAAGAAGGAGACTGGGCCGATAAGAAATTATGGCGATTGGGATGCGAGAAGCGACAAAATTAAAGTTGCAAACACTCGCTATATACATAAAAAAAATACAAATTATCCACACAAAACAAGGTTTGTTTGGAAAGTGAAACTGACACATGTCAATAAAATTTACGTCATCACTCCTGTGGTCCATTTTATGTTTTCATATACCTACATAGGTACATGTAAAATTTTACATGCAAAAATTATTTTATACCCCTCGTACTAAGCTAAATAAATTCAAATTTTGAATATTTCTTGCTGGAAGGTCTCGTTACAAATGTCAGCCATAAATAAAAGATGTGTTTTTTGGAAGGTGCATTTTAGCGTCCTCTTTATTTCTAGCTAAATATATCCATCGTTATGTAGATGAGGATTACTGCAGCGGAATGACGTCTGTATTGACCCTGACAAAATTCGATTTGTCAATCAGGCAATGACCCCGTTATTATTAATTTTCTGTGTGTAATTGAGTAAGATGTTTATCGCAGATATGTTTTGTTATCAGTTTTGTGGAAAATGTTTTTTTTAGAATTTGCTTGTTAATATTAATGATTATTTTTGCTTATTGCGTAAAAGAGTGTTCATTTTGCATGTTGAAAATACATGATACTGGTCACTAATATATCTATAAAGATGACTTAAATAATTTTTTGCTAAAAACTATAATTAAATTATCTTTATTTCGAAGATCTATGTGCATAAAATGGCTAGTTATGATTTCCTCCTCCTCTATCCTTTATCCTTCGTAAGGATGTGGTGTCGTTATGGTATTTGACGAATGGTTGCTATCCATTCTTCTCTCTCCTGGGCGCGGTGTGCCCAGGAGAGAGAAGTGCTATAAGGCCATTATACGTCGTGAGTCGGACTTTTTAATGGTCCAAGTTTTTGACGCAGAGGTAGTGATAGGAAAGATAAGCGTCTTTTAGTTTTCCAAATTATCGGAGTATATGTTGTTGACTCTTACGTTTGCTGTGTTGTTGATATACAGTTGTTTCAATAGGTATATTAGATGTTCGGGGGCACCCATTTCGCTCAGTATTCTCCACATTTAATGCCGCTTTACATTATCGAACGCTTTCGACTAGTCGACTAAGCAAAAAATTGGTTCTAGATTAAATTCTCTAGATTTTTCTATAATTTGTCTTAGATTGACAATTTGTTCTCGTGTTCTCCCACATTGTTCTTGTGGGATCTGTGGTAGAAGTATTGATTTTAATCTCTCGTTAATTATAGTTAGCAGAACTTTACTTACGTGGGAGATCAGTGCTATAGTGCGGTAGTTATTACAGTCAATTGGTGAGCCTTTCTTATAAATGGGGATGAAAGTGTTCCAGATTTCATTACATAGTTTGAATATTACTTCAATTCCTATGTCTTCCATTTATTTAAATGCTTCCGCCGTGATTCCTTCTTCTTCTTGAGATTTTCCAGTTTTTAATTTTTTTATTGCGGTTTCTATTTCCGATTTTAAAATATATGGTTCCTTTTCGTCATTTATTGCTTCTGGATTCACGTCTTCATGGTCACTATGAAACAACATTTCACAATATTGTGTTATGATTTGAAATTACTAAAAAGTAGCGTAACGTTAACGTAATCGATAACTTAACGTTAACGTAATAATAACTTTACTTTTTTCGGAATGCATTATCTTGACTCCGAATCTCATCTGCATTGTTATCGTCCCAAATTCGACAAGTTTGTTCGTTGATGTACCTATCCATCCAAAAATGGGCCTCATTGCTAAAGATGATTTTTCCACTGAAATTAGGATTAGATTCCTACTACTCCAGAGCCCATTCTACAAGCACATTCGTAGAATCGAGTGTGCTTATTTCGATAGGAATCCGAGGAAGTAAGTGTGCAGGAATTCGAGGCACTCGAAATCGACTGCTTCGGATTCCTGCACACTTACACAGACAGCGGCGATGATTTCGCTAGATCTTGCGTTTTGTTGGTTGGTTAATTGTTTACTGAGCCAGTGTACTCAAATGTATTATTCACTGCACTGCGAATATTCTTCCTCTGGATAGCAACATGGATTGATTAAATAACAGTGAACTTGATATATACAGTGCTTTTCAAATAAAACTATCCACCTTAAATAACTTTTGAACCTCTAATTTTTTGGAAAAACGCAAAAACACGTCAATTAATATCTGAAAGGGGAGACATAATATCATATTAAAGGTTGCTGGAAAATGCACCCTCTCACCCCCTGTATCAACCCTGTATTTTTTTTAAATTACTTCCCCCTTTTTTTGTTTTATATTTGGATTCTCCTTTTTGTTCTGATTTCAAAAATGTATAATACCTTTGGCTTGAAGTGATTAGTTTATCAGATAGACAATTTTCCTGTTAACAAGACAGTATCTCCCTCACCTTAATTGACTCTAACAAAAAAGCTTGTAGCATAATTTAAACTCTTTAAATACTTAACCGTACCATTTTTAGTACCTTTAAAAACCAAGAAACAAAAAAAATCACTTTTTATTCAAGTTTTATCAAAGGTTTTCGATATCATTTTTACATTTGTCTTAATCGGTTAATAGCGACAATTTGTTATAACTTGTAAGTAACAGCTTATTTTGATACGTGTGCAATTTGATCGCTGAAATGGTGTACACTTTGCAAGAAAGAATCGAAATTGTAGGTTTATACTACAAAAATAATAATTGTGCAAGAGCTGCTGCTAGAATTTTTAATGAAACACACCACAATAGACATGCAATTCATAAGTGTGTGATTGAACTGATGCAGAAAAAATTAGATCAAGAGGGTCAGTTTGCAATAAAAAACATAACCGACAGGAACTTGTAAATAAAAAAGCAATCCAAGTAGCTGTTTTAGGGCAAGTTAACTTAGACTCTTAACAGTCACAGTCACTGTCAACAATAAGCAGAGCAATCGGTGTTTCATCTTCTACAGCCTTCCGAGTCCTCCATAAATTTAAGTTTTATCCATATAAAATTAAATTAGTACAAGAGTTAAATGAAGAAGATTTTGATTGTCGTCCCGAATGTTGCGAATTTATGATAAAATGCATCATTAACAATCCACAATTGTTAAACAATATTTGCTTCTCGGATGAATGTTCATTCTCATTAAACGGTTTGGTGAACAGATATAATTGCCGATACTGGGCTGAGAGTGATCCACATATTGTACGCGAATTTCACACACAGCATCCTCAAAGGTTAAACGTATGGTGTGATATCCTACGTAATCACATTATCGGACCCTTTTTTATCACTGGAAACTTAAATGGTGCATCGTATCTTGAATTATATAGGCAAGTGGTTGATCGTTAGAACAATAGTAGCAAATGATGATAACCTTTCCGATGATTTGGTTGTATTTCAACATGATGGAACTTATCCACACTTTGCTTTACCTGTGCGATAATTATTAAACGAAACGTTTCCCGGTCCTTGGATAGGTAAAAGACGACAGATGATCGATTGGCCACCTAGGTCACCGGATTGAACACCCCTAGACCTTCTTATGAGAGTATTTAAAAACAAAAGTTATGCTACTTAACCAAAATATCTAGATGATTTACAACAAAGAATAGAAGATGAATGTCGACAATTAAATGCAGACGTGTTAAGCAATGTCAGAGAAGAATTTTGAACAATTATTGTAAAAATTTTTAGTAGTGAAATGTTTGTTCTAAATGTGTGTAATAAAATTGTTAAAAAATAACTTCTTTTCAATCCAATTTTCTTGCTTTTGTATTTACTTTTCTCATAAACTAATCACTTCAAGTATCATGTATTATACATTTCTGAAATCAGTACAAAAAGGAGAATCCAAATATAAAATAAAAAAGGGGGAAGTAATTTAAAAAAAATTAAGGGTTGATACAGGGGGTGAGAGGGTGCATTTTCAAGCAACCTTAAATATGATATTATGCCTCCCCCTTCAGATATTAATTAAAGTGTTTTTTGCGTTTTTCCAAAAAATTAGAGGTTCAAAAGTTATTTAAGGTGGATAGTTTTATCTGAAAAGCACTGTATAATTTTAACAATATGGCTGCTACCAACTGTCAAAGTTCGGAAGTCCCTATTGGAAGACACTGTAGATAGTGAAGACTTCGAATTTGAAAGATATACTTAAAAATTATTTTTTTTTTATTATAGAAGAAACGCCCCCACCAAAAGGTTATTAGCGATGGAATAAAATATAAATAACAAAAGTAAATATCTACAGATTATAGAAAATTTTTATAGATCTTAGATATTTAACTATAAGGAACGCTTTTGAGATAGAGCTTCGGCCTGAGAGTTCGGAATATTGTAACAATGTCTTTCTTGATCATATATACCACAATTTATTTAACTTGGTATGTCCTAGATATAAACGCGCAAACACAATTTGTTCACGCCTGTTAAGCGACGATCGCATCCATTAGGAAACATTTTTTGATTTTATTCAGCTTAGAATTAGTTTAAGACCACTTATTTCGCCACAAGAACAACACGTTATTTTTAAAATAAGCTGTTAAGGGACTGGACACACACTTGCCTATAAGTTCCGAATAATTGCTTAAAATTGCCTGCCGTGCGTCTCAGTCAGCTTCTTCGTTTCCTGTTCGTGTGAGGGTACACACAAAAATTTAACTCTTCTTCAATGTTGATGAGCTGGAGAAGGCTGGTATTTTAGTAACTTTTCAAAATGATGTTTCGGAAAAATATGTATTGAGTTTAGAGAGCTAAGGAAATTTGTTATGATCAGGGCTTTTGTGAAGGTAAACTCGTTAAATAGCTTCACAGCACGGTATATAGCAGGGGGTCACCAAATGGCGGACCGCCGTCCGCCATATAGAATAGAGAATATAGAATATTATATAGAAATACTCGTAATAATAAACATAAAAGAATTTCTGTCCACTATTGATGCTGCTGCAACTATTGATGCTGACTGAAGCTGCAAATGACCATTGGGGCTTCCTCTTGGACACAGAAAACATCGCAACTATCGCATTTTTGGCGGATATCTTCAGACATCTGAAATTCTTGAATTAAAACTAGAATGCAAGAGAAAACTTCCTTGTGAACTCCTGTCGGATATTAGAAGTTTTTCTAAAAAGATTGAATTTTTTTCTGAGGAAATTAAGGCAGAACTTTTGCATTTTCCTCTCCTTAAATCCGTGTGTAATAGTTATAAAGATATTGATGTTACATAGTCCTCACGTTTTATTAATAAACTTGATTTGGAATTTAAAATACGATTTGCTGATTTCCACAAAATTAAAAAATGTTGTGCAACTGTTAAGCAACAGTTTTTCACTAAAGACTAATGGTGTATGGACCAGCGAAGCAGCAGACGCATTACACAGCAAAAATTTAATAAACAAAGACGGAAGAAAAAACAATATAATAGCTTTATACTTTATAATCATATTTTACCTTGAGTTTATTTCATATCAGTTTATTTCATAGGATGATATCCTGAAGGGGGATCAAGGTTACAACTACTGGAGGGGTTTTGGGTTACCATCCTCACTCGGTTACACACTTTTCAGGAGAGAAATGCCTATTTTCTTTGTCCAAATAGCTGGTCATTGGTTTTGAAGTCAAATTTGGTTAAATAATAAAATAAACAATCCTTTGCAAAATTTAAATAAATTGAAAATTGCATAATAAAACCTTACGAACTAATAAGTTGAAGTTAAGATAAGCAATCAACCATTTACTGGCCAACGGCTTGGACTCACTCTATATTATTAATTCCACAATAATAAATCTACTCTAACAATTACACCACATTTTACTCACACTCATATTTACCCTTCACAACCATCTCCTTCCCCCTCTCCCCCCCCATCCAACCCCTTACCCATCATTCCCACAATACACCCAACACCCCCCCCAACCCCACACCATTATCACTCAACCCCCCACTCCTACCACTCTATTTAATTACCCTCCCCCCCCCAACACCCCACCACCACCCCCCCCCACAAACATCATCCACTACTTTCTCTTAAACCTCCTCCTCTCCAAAACAACCCCATACCACCCCCTCACCCACTCATCAACAACACAAACCACCCCCACCCCAACCCCACCCCACACCCCCACAACCACAACCCAAACCACACCAAATAAACCCAACACCCCCATACAACCACCAAACCCTTCTCCTTTTCTCTTACCAATTCTTCTAATTTACCCCCCCCCCCCCCCCCCCCCCCATTCGCGGTAGAGGAGGCAAACCGCCGGCCCCTTATCAGAAAAACAGGTTTAGGATTAAATTTGTTTATATTTTTAATATCATTGGGTAAAATGATAAAAAACTGTGATAATTCAAAGAATGTAAAGTAGGCAATGGGCGAATAGCCACTCCTTTTTCTGAAAATGATGCTGTCCTTATAGGTCTACGGCTACTCAACCTCGTAAAATATTCATCTACCTTGCACAGATCATGTTTTAAATTATTTTAAAATATTTGAAGTGGTAATATGATACGTATGAGCTTTGGTTTCATATTGCCAGAGCCACCGTATATATTACTCAACTTGTAACACTCTGTACATAATTGTATTTACTGTGAAGTGTTTTAGCACTTTTGGCGGTTATTTCCTCTTCTTGTGAAGGTTACATCGGAGGAAAGACCCTGTGTCTCGTAATGAACGCCCCTGCCAAGGTTAACTGGCTGCATTGCTTTAGGCTGCTCACTACTACTCACATTACCTAATCAGAACAATCTTGAAAATTGCACGCCATAAAAATCTCTATACAACCGATTTTTGCACAAGAGTATGGATGTTACGTATATGGGAATATGAGAAAATACAAGTTAAAATTGTTGCCAGATATATATCGCCTAAGATGCAAAAATAATAATCTATATATAGCCAAAGAGCTAAAGACTGTATAGTTTTCTATATTTTATATCTTACTAGGTATGCTGTCTTTTCTTTAATGTCAACTATTATTGAAATGATTTTTATATCGAGTTATTGAGAAAAATCCTAAATGAGATGTGTCCTGGTAGCACGTATTTATACAGCTCGGTAGTAGCCTAGTTACCGTGTCGAATGACGTGACAATATTTTTGGGACAATTAAGTAAAAATGGTATTTAACACAGCAATTATGAACGATTATTAATTCTATATAGATGCAAAAGTAGTAGTAGTAAAAAAATATTATTTTTATTACAAAACAAATAAGGGCTGAGGAGCGAGCTCCTATTATCCCCATAAAACTAATAACAATTGAAGACTACAGGGAAAAAACGCCGTAAGTAAATTTTTTAAATAATTGATGGATTCGACCGTTACTTGATGGAAATTCATTTTATGTAACAATAAAACACTGAAAAGTACTTAGTTCTGTTTATTTTTTTCTTAATTCTGAATTAATATTATATTTTGTCAATTACAGCATTTTTGCCTTTTTCCTCCAGACCTTTGGTTGACTTTTTTTTTAATTTCTCATGTTATCTACTATACATGACAATTTCATTTTTATAATATCATACTCAATACGTATTAGTTGTCAAATACTCAATACAACAGTGTTTTAGCATGTTTATTTATGAATTATGAAGTTTTGAATTTAAAAATCGCGTTTTCCAAAAATTTAAAAAATTTATGTAACAATAAAACACTGAAAACTTTGTTTTCAAACTTCCACAAAATTTATTTTAAATATTATCACTACAGCTGTTTCGGCTGATTGCCTTTCTCAAGTGATCTATTTTGGCTTGGGTTTACAAATTTATAGTCTCTAATGAAATAGGTTGAGGAGGGGAGAACTGTTTGTCTCAAGTTGGTCATTCAGAATTATATCTGTGTTTTTTAATTTGTTGATTTCCATAGATTCTAACAAAGATAGCTTAAGCCCTTTGTTTTGAACGTGAAGAATTTTAAATTTGTCATTAAACGAATGATAATGATCTAGAAGGTGAAGTGCGTATGTCGAATCTGTTTTTCTATTCTTGAAAGCCCTTTTATGTTCTGCTATTCGTTTATCAAAGTTTCTACCAGTTTGACCGATGTAAGTTTTTGGGCAGTCGCCACATTGAAGTTTGTACACACCAGTATTTAAGTGTTTTTTATTTTGGCTCTTGTTATTTTTAATATATTTACCTAGGTTGTTATTTGTTCGTTCTTGTGTAGTTTTTGATTTAACATTTTATTAATTGTTTGTTCGTTGTATCCGTTGTTTACTGCTATTTGCTTAATTATATTTAATTCTGTCTCAAAGTTGGATTTTGACATCGGAATTTCTGTTAATCTATGTAACATACTATGATAAGCTGCCAGTTTATGTTGTGTTGGATGGGATGACGAATTGTGTATAGTCGTGTCAGTATGGGTAGGTTTATGAAAGAAATATGGAGAAGTCATGTTTGTTGTGAAGTCTATTAATTTTTAAATCTAAAAAATTTATGGATTGATTTTGTTCTGTTTCTATTGTAAATTCAATATGACTATGAAGTGAATTAATATACTATAAAAATTGGTCGAGTTGCCTGTTAGTTCCTGTAAAACATACCAGTACGTCGTCTACGTATCTCCACCAATATAAAAACTGTTTGAATACGGGATGTTTTGAAATCTTTGTCTCTAGATGATCCATAAAAATATCTGATAGCAATGGGCTTAGAGGATTACCCATTATAAGTCCTGCACTGTTATTTGTATATATTTTATTATTAAATTCAAAGTAGTCCTGGTTTATGCAAACTTCAAGAAGATGTAAAATTTCAGATGTAATTATTGGATTTGTACTATTTTGGTCTAAAAGGTTTTTTACTAGAATAAAAGTTTCTGTAGAAGGGATACTAGGAAAAAGATTTTTTACGCCACCACCAGAGAAAAAACCCAGTACCTTCTGCTCGATTACAAGAATAGAGAACAGATTCGACATACGCACTTCACCTTCTAGATCATAATCATTCGTTTAATGACAAATTTAAAATTCTTCACATTCAAAACAAAGGGCTTAAGCTATGTTTGTTAGAATCTATGGAAATCAACAAATTAAAAAACACAGATATAATTCTGAATGACCAACTTGAGACAAACAGTTCTCCCCTCCTCAACCTATTTCATTAGAGACTATAAATTTGTAAACCCAAGCCAAAATAGATCACTTGAGAAAGGCAATCAGCCGAAACAGCTGTAGTGATAATATTTAAAATAAATTTTGTGGAAATTTGAAAACAAAGTTTTCAGTGTTTTATTGTTACATAAATTTTTTAAATTTTTGGAAAACGCGATTTTTAAATTCAAAACTTCATAATTCATAAATAAACATGCTAAAACACTGTTGTATTGAGTATTTGACAACTTATACGTACTGAGTATGATATTATAAAAATGAAATTGTCATGTATAGTAGATAACATGAGAAATTAAAAAAAAAGGCAACCAAAGTTCTGGAGGAAAAAGGCAAAAACGCTGTAATTGACAAAATATAATATTAATTCAACGAAAGAAAAAAATAAACAGAACTAAACTTGTTTAACTTAACTTAAGCTAAAAACATTAATATCTGGTAAATGAATCAATCACATTAAAATTCTTAAGATAAAAAATAAGTCATGTTTTTTTAGCTGATCAATACACTCTTCCTTTTTCTGAACAAATTTTTGTTAAAACTTGGAGACCTTTGTATTTTGCCATTGGAATGGGCAGTGACTCAGTATAGGATCGAGAAGGAAAAACGAATTCTGTTCCAGTATACGGTGGTTCCCTACCAGTCACTTTTTTGTTAATAACAGCCGAAACATTTGTTCCATTGTAGGTGTCTCTGAAATAAATTGGTCTGGGATGTTGCTTTGGAATGCTTAATACTGTTATTGGTCTAGTTTTAAAAGATGCTTTTGTAGCATACATAGGTGCAAGAAAAGTGTCCCAGCTATGCACCAAGTAGTTAGCAACCACTTCTACTTTATAAGGTCACTAAAGTATAGTCAAATCTGATTATTTTATGGACCACATAATGTAGAAACCAGAATATCGTCCAATTTTTATTTTGGCCTCTACACGAATAACAGAAAATTACTAAGTTACGAACTTCAGGAGGAAGTTGGATTGTCACATAGTCATACAGAAATGAGCAAACTTCGTTGGCACCCTTTCAAGCTACTGTCTCAGGGTACAAGTACATAACAACATCATTATCACTAAGTCGATGGATATTAAAGAAGTAGAAAGACAACTGCCTTTTATAATACATGTCGTTACTTGGAATATTGGGCACTGAAATTTTTTTATTATAGTTCATGGCTAGGACTTCATATTCTCTTGAGGTCCTTGCTCATAGTTTAGCTTTTGTTTTTCGTATGTAAAATGTCTGTGCTAAGTTTCTGCCCTGTTTTAAGTATATTAATTTATTTTTATTTTGGAAGCATCACAAATGCTGCAAGTGTCGGTTCTGGGATACCCAAAGGAGATATTAAAGCGTGTGTTGAATGTTTTTCTATATACTTCATAGCGCACTGTTCTATTGGGATGTTTGTCAAGGAACATTTTGTACATCTTTTTTGTACATCTTTCGTAGTCGATAAAACAGAGAAACACGTCTTTTTGCTGATCTCGGCATTTTTGTAGTAATATTTGGAGGCCAAATAATGCCTCCCTTGTACCAAGCCTCATACGAAATCCAAATTGATTGTCGCTCAGGTTTCTTTCGCATTCTGTGTATATTCGTTGATGTACAATTTTTAGTAAAATTTTCAAAGAATGACTAATTAGGATAATAAATCTGAACTGTGAGCATCTATTTGCTTTATTTTTCTTGGGTATAGGTATAAATGTCGATCTAAGCTAGTCTTCTGGGAAGATTCCAGTGGTATATATTTTAAATGTTGTATTGGTTAAATAATAGTGTTTGAAATAAACGTCTGAATTTTTTCATTGATAAGCTTTATCATCTCTACGTATATTTCATCTAGACCTGATGCTTTTCATGGTTTTCCCATATTTACATTTTCTGGACTAGATACTATTTGGTTATCATCTACTAAAGTTGTTGTAATGATTTTTTCTTCATATTTGTGACTTCCTTAATGTTTTTGTATGCATTAAAGTAGTCATGCTTTTTTAGTAAATCTCCCAGTTCCTCACAGTTGCTGCTCATCCATTCTTCTTTGGCTTTCCTGATTTTGTTTCGGATGATTATCTGGGTTTCTTTATATTTTTCTTCATTGCGATTTTTTTAAGATCTCCTTATGTCCATCAGTTCTAGAACTTCTTCTGTCATCCATGCATTCTTTGTTTTTCTGATGCTGTCTTGTATTTGTTCTCTTTGTATAGTTGTGATTGTCGTTGTGAAGGTGTGCCAAATACTTTCTATTGTTTCTTCTGCTTCCGCCGGTACTTCACTGAACTTTTCTTTGAGTGTATCATTGAGTGGTTTCTCTATGTCTGCCTGTACTATTGGATCTTTAAGTTTTTCGGGGCTAGGTTTTATCTTCTCTCTGTAAATTAGATTGTTTATAACTTAAAAATTATTAACTTTAGATAAAAAACAGACTTTTTTTAGTTTAAAGTGACCCAAGAAACCTAAAAGATATTTCTCTGAGTAAAAACCAAAGCAAAAACATTTCTACAAGAGCGACCTCACAAATTTTAAAGCTATTTAGAACCATTTTTTTGTACGGCATTCTGTTTTATTGATAATGGATGTCAATATTAACAAAATATATCAATGCCGTACAGAAAATTTTGATCGTAATATCTCAATTATCAGAGGGAAATTAATTTTCCTCTCATAAGCACATGTACGATAAATGTACGGCATGTTCAAAAATGTTATTGTTTTATGCAAATAAATTTAAATCAGTGAGTTTTATTTTGGCTCAAATCACCTCCCTTGTACGACTTAAAATAGAGATGTGTGCCTAGATTTTTCACCCTTGTACTAGCCAATATCCGGCACTGCAAAAAATGTAATCTTAATAACGATCCGAAATTGTGTGTATGAATGACGTATTGTATCAAATTACCAAAAATGAGGTCAAAATTTTTCGAAAATCAAAGATTCTCCCTGCTACTGGTACTATTATACTTGTACGTCATTGGGTCGCAGGTCATTACTTTTGTATTGCATACCTAAGTCGTACATATATGTTTGACCAAAATTCCCCCTATTGAGTGGTAAGTTTAACTTACCAGTGTAGTCTACTGTACTACCGATAGATTTAACTTACCTGTTCCTACCGATAAAAATTGACGGCATAAATTCTAAAGTTGTTATTACATATTGTAGTATTGATTTATAAGTGATTCACGTTGGTTCAAATGACCCCTTAAAAATATCCCATGGGCTTGTAGTCTATTCACCCTGGACCTTGTTGTCGTCAAGGACATAATTAGGTCAATTGGAAGACGTACATTCTCTTCTATCTTCCTAATTAGGTCTTACACAGCCGAATGCCAGTCTTGTGGGTTTGTATAGCTATGTAACAGCGTAGCAAGGGGCTACGTGACATATGCATGACATGGCTAACTTCGGGCCAGTCAACATAGGTTGAGCAACTTGTCATAGATTGACACATGCCAGATTTTCTGAGATATTTGATAAGATTATAAAAAATTGGAAATGGAGTTTAGTATTTTGTAAGTTTACTTAGTATATATGATTGTTTGACTTGTAAACCCATAAAGTATAAATCAGAAGAAATATTAAAAGAAACACAAAATTGGAAAAATTTTCAGAGTTGTATAGAATTTTATCAACCCAAAGTAGACATTGAACTGTTGTTGTTTGACTATTAAAGATTGTAATATTATGACCATTGAGTGAGGTAGATAATTTTATTTATCAAAACATTTTTAATATTTGCCAAAGATTGAGTAATAAGTCCTTGTGTTGATAACACAAAAACCCTGTACTAAATAAAGGGATAACGACCTCTAGAGGATTATTAAATGACTTAACGATTTTCTAAGCTCACATCCAAATAAATCTCCACTCATGGAAACCACTGTTTTTCATTACTGACCTTATCTTCGACAAATATTTATTATTTAACAAAGGCACTTGCTTTTATGGTTTTTGCACATTAATACTTGCATTGATTATTTAAATTATGCATACACAGACAGGGTTTATATCTAGATAACGATTACAAAAATAGATTACATGGTAAAAACAAAGGACAACACACAAAGGATTTATGTTGTCCTCATAAAAATAAAAAAATATGTAATAATTAAACCCAGGGACGTAGCTGTTTACATGAGATCATTTAGTGCATCTTAATTTGTATCATTCTTTCTTTTATTTTACCCTTAACTAATGTTTAAAATGATCGAATAGTTGTTCTTGAGTTAAATGACTACTAGAACTTACTATAATATGTGGCGACTTTAATGCAAAAGTTGGCAACACTACACAAAATGACGACTTAAAGAATGTACTGGGAAAGTTTGGCATAGGGCAGAGAAACGAAAGAGGAGACCGTTTAATCGAATTTGCTATCACAAACAACTACTCCATCATGAATACTCGATTTAAACACCATGTACGTCGACTTTATACCTGGAAAAGTCCTAGAGATAGATTTAGAAATCAAATAGATTACGTCCTCACCAATATTCGCTGGAGATCGTCCATTCAGTCAGATCATATCCAGGGGCGATATGCGGATCCGATCATACTCTCCTCGTAGCTAAAGTAATGCTTAAACTTAAAGCACCCAACAAACAAAGAGAGATAAAGAGGATAGAACTAAGAAAGAAAGAAGACCTTCTACAGGAAGTACAGAAAAGTATGCCCTCTATTCGTAACGGAACATCACAAGAAATATGGAAGACTGTTGAACATTGCGTAACAACACCAGTGGATCGCTCAAAGAAAAATAATCCGGTGAAACGGAAACACTGGATAACAGATGAAACTCTTAAAATAATTGAGAATAGAAGAAATCTTTGTAAAAGTGGTGTACATAGTGAAAGGGAAAAAGCTAGTTTAAGAAACCTCAATAAAGAAATAAAACGAAGATATAAGGCCGACAAAAAACAGTACTATAAAAGTATATGCAAAGAAATTGAGAGACATGATCAGAATAATCAGCCGAGAGATCTATTTAGAAAAATACGCTACCTGACAAGAGACTTCAGAGCCAGAACTTGGGCCATTGAAGATAACACTGGAACCCTGAGAACAAACAGAGAAGACATAGCAGAGACATGGAGATCGTATTGCAGGGACCTATATAAAGATGATCAACGCCAAGAGCTTGTTAGCCAAATCTCTGACGAGGTGGAAGAAGAACCTGATATACTCGAAAATGAAGTAAGACAGGCTATCAACAAGCTCAAATATAACAAAGCACCAGGTTCAGATATGATAACAGCAGAAATGCTTAAAGCCACAGAAGAAACCGGCGTAAAGTTACTTCATCTACTCTGTAACCAAATATGGCATTCCAAACAATGGCCTGAAGACTGGACAAAATCTACAATAACGACCATATATAAAAAAGGCAGCTTCCATAAATGCGACAATTATAGAACTATCTCTCTTATATCCCATGCCAGCAAGATAATGCTACATATAATCAATGAGAGACTGAAAATATTCCTTCAAAGAGAAATTCCACAAGAGCAAACTGGATTTACCAAAGGTAGAGGTACTCGAGAACACCTGCTGAATATAAGACAGATAATCGAGAAATCTAGGGAATTCAACATCCCACTATACATCTGTTTTATAGATTACCGTAAAGCGTTCGACAGAGTCAAGTGGAGACACTTATGGCGAATACTAGAGCACTTGAAGGATGGGAAAAGGGCATCTCAATAATTGGTCATAAACTAAACAACCTACGTTTCGCAGATGACACAGCCCTTCTTGCAAATAGTCAAGCAGAGCTGATAGAACTTATATGACTGATCGAAAACGAAAGTCAAATATTTGGTCTGCAATTAAACATATCAAAGACAAAGATCACGATAGTGGATAGACTACACAACAATCATCCACACATAACCACAATTGACCGGTTCGAGGTTGTGAGCTCATACTTATATCTGGGATCATTAATCATAAACACAGGGTCATTACAAGAAGAGATTAAACGTAGATCTGATCTAGCAAAAGTTGCCACAGCAAAAATGACCAAAATATGAAAGGACTGTCAAATTTCAAGAGCGATAAAGATGAGGTTGATCAACTGCTTAATATACCCAATACTGACCAACGGATGTGAATCTTGGACTCTGAGACAATCGGAGAGAAGAAAGATAGACGCCACTGAAATGTTCTGTTGGAGACGAATGTTACGAATTCCTTGGACCGACCGTAGAACAAATAATTCAATTTTAAGAGAGCTAAAAGTTAGCCAACGACTCTCTAGTAAAGTCCATCTCCAACAATTAAAATATTTTGGGCATGTTATGAGAGCAAACACAGAAAACATGGAAAGACTTATAATACAATGAAAGGTAGAAGGCCAAAGATCACGAGGAAGATCCCCAACAAGATAGATAGATAAAATTACAGGAATATGCCAAAGACCTATGCATGAATTAAAAGAAATGACCAGAGACAGAGATCTCTGGAGACGGACAATACACGACATCACGTCGACCACTACACTCCCCCTGGGAGGTCAGGATTGAAGAGAGAGAAATGACTACCAAGCAGATTTAAACAGACCATACGTTTATGCTATTGGTATCTGTATATAAAATATTCCGCAACATACTTTTTGGGGAAGTCAAAAATATATAATGCCAATGTAAGACCAATAATGACATAAGTCTCAGAAACAAGACCCGACACAGCCACAAGACAAAGGCTATAGAGTACAAGCCCATGGTACATTTTTAAGGGGTCATTTGAATCAGCATGAATCACATATAAATCAATACTACAATATGTAATAACAACTTTAGAAACTATGCTGTAAATTTTTATCGGTACAGGTGGCTACACAGATAAGGTAAACTTGCCAATCAAAGGGGGAGAGGTATTTTGGTCCAACATTTTTGTACGGCATTTATAACTTGGTAGGTAATACAAAAATGCCGTACAAAAATATTGGTATCAGTAGCAGGGACAATATTATACAGTACGGCATTTACACACATATATAGTTTCGGATCGTTATATCGGCTGGTACAAGGGTGAGAAATCTAGGGCGCAACCCTTGATTTTTAAGTAGAACAAATAACGTCATTTTAACTAATATGATACTCACTTATTTAAATTTAGTTGCATAAAATAATAAAATTAATAAAATTCTTGGACATGCCGTAAATTTTTCACGGTACATGTGCTTATGAGAGGAAAATTAATTGTTAGATATTACGATCAAAAATTTCTGTACGGCATTGATATATTTTGTTAATATTGGCATCAATTATCAACAAAAACAAAATGCCGTACAAAAAACTATGGTTCTAAATGGCTTTAAAAGTATTTTAATCCAGGTTGTGAGGCCGTTCCCGTAGGAAAAACGTTTCTGATTCGGTTTCTTTACGGATTCCTGTTAAAGAATGTCACCTTTAAACAAATCAGAAGGGTGCCGGGTAAAATTTTTGAGCAGAAATTTTTTAGACAATTTTTTGAAACAAATTTCAAAAATAACCGGTTTTTGCAACGTTTTTTTAGATTCCTTTGGTCATTCTAAACCAAAAATGTTTCTTGTCATTTTCCTCTAAAGTTGATAGTTTTCAAATTATAAACAATTTACAATGTCAAAAAAGCGAAAATAACCACTTTCAAAGCTGGAAAATATTTGAAAATTGTTTCTTTTCAGGTTAACAAGTTTGTTAAACAAGTTTGTTAAGAAGTTAACAGTTAAATTTGTTTTGTTTTTCTTTCAGTGTATTTCCTGTAATTGTAACATTTGTACCATAGCAGGGTCAAATTTGACCCCCATTGTTTTTTGTACCAAAAAATATTCTTCTTTTAACTTGTTTTTAAATTATTTTGTTTATAGCTACTTTTACATTTATATAAAAATAAACGAATTTGGTTGATTAGATATAACTTTATTTAAAAAAAACTTTTGTATTCAGTCAAATTAACATAGCTATGCACTTTCTCGAATTATAAGAAAAATAATAACAATGTGCAGTTTTTTTATATCCAATGGTGAAATCTAGGTATCATAGCTCCTACCTAAAATAAAAAAAATCGATTTAGATTTCGTATCTTAAAAATAACAAGCATAATTTTACCTTAATTTTCAACACAGCTTATGCATAACGTCTGTATGCGGGAATGATTTTTGCAAATAAAATCTCGACATTTATCGCGCGATGAGCTTTCTTTCTTTTGGTTTTTGGAATATGGACATATTTTACACCTTCCCCTCTTTTTTCGTCGTTGTGGCTCTGGATTTGTGGCAGGCATTGGTTCCTGAAGTCAGGAAACTTTAAAAATGGCACTACGAATTTCTCTCGGTAAACAAGTTTGCTGAGCTCTACGAGTTAAATGGGCCTTAATAAGTTCTTGACCTAAAGTGGTTAGAAACAATCTTCTTTCCATTATTTGATTTTGCTGAACTCCATTAAAAATTACGTTAGCATTTAATCCTGCAATGTCCAAAATGCGAAACCATATTACTTGAGGCCATCTACGAGTTCTTCTGCCAGTTTTATAGCATGCACTTTTCTTATCCAATGAATCCACCCCACCTTTTGTCTCGTTGTAAAAATTTATAATCTCTGGCTTTCCATTTACCATTGTATTGGAATGATGCATAGTTGACACTAACAACACTGCACGATTTTTCTTAGGAACAAAAGATACAAGGCTCTCGCTTCCTGTAAAACCAAATAAGGCAGAATTAGGTGTCCTGTTTTTTTGGGGTTAAAATTCAGCAGGAACCTCTCTTTTATTTCTTTTCCAGTTCCAACATATGAAATTTTATGGCTTCTCAGTTCTTTTATGAGCTCAATGGACGAAAACCAATTATCTGCTGTTATGTTTCTATTAGTACCAAAAATTGGTGGAATAAGTGTCAAAACATCTGGAGTGGGGTGGATAACTTTTTTGGATTTGCTCTGCGTGTATCTTTTCCAGTATGTATAAAACCATTTAGCAAATAATGTATGTAAGAGACTGGACAGGCATGGCACACATTCGATACTAATAACAGCTTAAGAGAGAGAGAGCAATTTGCTGTAGTTATGGCCAACCTTCAGTAATGGAGAAGGCACCTTACGAAGAAGAAGTTAATCATGATCAAATCGTGGTTGTTAATTTAACTCTCGTAAGTTATGTCATATTTTAGGTGGTGAACTCATATGATTTACGCGGTAAATTAGTACGTTTTTCGAAATGGCTGGAAGTAAATGTGACCTTTCTTGTGTTTTTTTTTGAGCTATTTCATTATTTTAACTGTCGTATTTTTGTTGGAAATGAAACTATACTTATTTGAACTGTTTCGTATTTGAACCATTATGATTGTGAATATGTGAACTATTTTAATTAAATTTTGATGTTGTGTATTTATAATTTAAGATTCTTGTTTTTATTGCTGAACAAAAATAAGATACAAATTCAATAAATTTTTATGTGTCCAAACATGGTCTGCATCATGTTTCAGACTTCGTGGAAAAGTTTAGGATTTTTAAGATTCTTGATTCAAAATTAGAATATCATTTAATACAACAGATATTGAACATAAAGTGTATTAACAATATAAACTGATTTAATACAAGAAACCAAAGATTTAAATAAGTATTTATTTTTGAAATTTTATTATCCTTTATAGATTAGTATAGATTAGTATATAGGGTGGTTCTTAAGTAATTGTACAAAAAGAAACCGTAGATTCGACACTTTAAAATATTACGATTTAAGCCAAATTGCTTTAATAAAATGTTGATATTAAGAAAGATACAGGGTATTAAAGTGAAAATTTAATATTTAATTTTTCGCTATAACTGTCATGTTTGTAAACATTTATGTATAAAAACTTACAACTGGGTACTATTGAATATTAGAAATTATAATTTGATGCATACTTTGATGTAGCTGATAGAGGGCGCCACATATGCCACATATGTGGCATACATTTGCACTTAACTTTTTTGCTGTTTAAGTTATCGGTATTTTTGATAAAAAATAATAAAGATACATTATTTTACCAAAAAAAGGTATACTCGTTAATAACTTTAAAACTCAACAGTTTTCGAGATAAACGCATTTTACAAATCAACTGCATACTTCTGATTTAACGCAGTTACTCCAGGCAACGAAAGAAAATGAGAGAAAAACATCAATATGTACTTCTGAATTTTGGTATAACATACCTTTAATAAAGTTATTGGTTAACGAAATATTAAATAAAATAAATATCATCACACAGCCAAATTTGTCCACTGTCGAACATAGGCCTCCTCAAGATGTCTCCACTCTTCTCTGTCCTGTGCAGCTGCGATCCAGTTCGGATCACTATTCTTTTAATGTCGTCCGTCCATCTGGTAGGTGGTCTTCCACGATTTCGCTTGTCTGCCCTTGGCCGCCATTCTAAAATCTTCTTTGTCCATCTGTTGTCTCTCTGTCTTGCGACGTGTCCTGACCATTTCCACTTCAACTTCATAATCCGTTTTATGACGTCTTCCACTCCAGTTCTTCGCCGTATCTCATCATTTCGTATTCGGTCTCTAAAAGTTACGCCAAGCATAGATCTTTCCATTTTTCGTTGTGCTACTTGTAACTTTTTTATTGATGCTTTAGTCAATGTCAGTGTTTCAGCTCCATAAGTGAGCACCGGAAGTACGAACTGGTTAAATGCTTTTTTCTTTAGCTTTATTGGGATGTTTTCCTTAAACACGTCTTTTAGCTTGCCATAGGCTGCCCATTCTAAAGCTATTCTTCTAGATAATTCGCATGTTTGGTTGTCTCTACTTATTTGTATTTCGTGGCCCAGATATATGTATTTGTCAACCGTTTCAATATGCCAGTTTTCTAGTTTCAATGGTCCACTAGGTACTAAGTTGGTCATCATTTTAGTTTTCGCAAAGTTTATTTCCAGCCCTACTTTTTGAGAGACTCGTTGTAAATCTTGTAGCATTTCGTTGGCCTCCTTTAGGTCGTCGGTTATTAGAACTATGTCATCTGCAAATCGTAGGTGGTTTAGCCTTTCGCCATCGACACTCAAACCTCTGTTTTCCCATTCTAACATCTGGAATGCATTCTGCATTACGGCATTGAATAGTTTTGGTGATATGTTGTCTCCTTGTCTAACTCCCCTCTTTAGTTTTATTTTTTGAGTAGGGGTGTGGAGGTTTATTGCTGTTGTGGCATTTGCATATATATGTTGAATAATGCTGGTATATCGGTAGTCGATTCTACAATCTCTCAAAGCTCTTAAGATAGCTACCATCTCGATAGTGTCAAAGGCTTTTTTATAGTCAACAAATACTAGAACTAGTAGCCGGTTGTACTCTATAGTTTTTTCAATTAGGGCCTTTAGACAAGTTAGATGGTCATTTGTACCATACCCAGGGCGGAAACCTGCCTGTTCTCTTGGTTGGCATGTTTCTAGTTTGTTCTCAATTCTGGCAGTGATAATTCGAGCAAATAATTTATACAGGTGACTTAGAAGACTGATTGGCCTATAGTTTTCGAGGTCTGTTTGATCTCCTTTCTTATGCATGAGGAGCGTTATAGAATTATTCCATTCAGCTGGTATTGCTTGGTTTTCTAAGCATATATTGAAGAGCTGCTTGATTGTCCTGATGAGAGCAGAGCCTCCGATTTTTAGCGCATCCGCCACTACTCCATCTTCTCCTGGTGCTTTGTTTTTTTTTTTCATTTTCTTTAGAGCGTGGTAAATTTCAGCCGTTGATATGTCGGGAATATCTTCTGATCCTTGATTCATAATTTTTTGTTCTGTATATTCTGTCGGGTTTAAGTCCAATTTATTTGTGTATACTGTTTTATAGAAGTCTTCTACTATCTCTAGCATTTCGTCTCTGTTGGACGTTAGTTTGCCATTCTTTCCCTTAAGTCTGATGATTTCTTTTCTGCTGTTCGTCAATTTCCTTCTTAATATCTTCATGCTCTTGTTGTGCTCGATTGTCTGCGAGATTTTCTCATTTTTATATGCCCTTATGTCCTTTCTAATTGCTTTTGAGACCTCTTTGTTGATTTTATTTATGCTTTGTTGTTCTATACTCTTATCTTTTAGCATTTCTCTTCTTTCTTCCATTTTAAGTTTGGTGTTAGCAGTGATTCTCTCCTCTCTCTTGCTACCTGTACAACATTTTCTTTGAGCTTCTGCTATGGTATTAGTAATTACTTTATTTAGCTGATTTATATCATTTGTGGGGGGCCTGTTTTGTAGACGTACCGTTATTTGATCTGCAAACTCTGTTTCATTTTTTGGTTGTGACCATGCTTTCAATTTTTTCTTTCTTATTATTTTATTTCTCTCTTTATCGATGTTAATTTCTATTCTAGCGCGGACCATTCTGTGATCACTTCCTGTTGTGAAGCTGTTGAGTACAGTGACATCACACATAAAATAAATATATCAGCAGGATAATTAATAATAGGATTTGACAAAATAACAAAATATTTGGATTTTACATCAAACATTTTACGTTTTATATTAAATTAACGTCATAATCAAAACATTTTATTTACAAACCAAATTAAGAAATAGTTAAACTAAATAACATTAAACATTTTGTCAAAGTAAGTGTTCGACTTGTCCACAATTTTCTTTACCACTAGATATTGATATATTGAAAGAATATATAGCCTTTTTTAATAGTCTACCCTTAATTATGTTTAATTCATCTCTTGTAAAATTGTTTTTTATCCGATCTGTTTCGTTATTTCCTTCCTGTTAATGATTATTGTTTTTATTACTGCTATATTTTATTCACTTTATCCATCCTTTTAATTATCTCAACTTCTTGTCTGCCGGTTTTCTCAACTGCCACTCCTAGTATTTCACCTGTTTAATTTCTGTTCCTTCACATCCACTCTGTCTTTTGCTGTGACCATGACTTTTTATTTTTTCTTGTTTATAACCCATTCTTCATAATAGAATAGCAGTAGACAGTTACGGATTCCCGAGTTATCCAGGCAGCACAAGATTGATCGCCTAAATTGGTGTCTTCAACACCAAAACTAGCACATTGGAAAATAGGCAAAATGTGCTATTTTTAGAGGAAATTAAAATAACATTAAAAAACAGCAAAAATGGTAAAGCATTAGGTCCAGACCAAATCCCTATAGCAATCTTATGAATGCATGAATGATGAAACCTTAGACATTATAGTAGACTTATTTAACTTAGTATACAAAACAGGACACATACCAAAACAATGGCTACTCTCCAACTTTTTTGCTATCATCCAAAATACACTATTACACTATATATTGCAGTGAATACAGAACAATATCACTAATAAGTCACATTCTCAAATTATTCCTGAAAATAATACATGGTCGTATAAATAAAAAACTGGAAGAAGGAATAGATTCTTAGAGTGTACTAAACACTGCATTTTCAGACCGTATTTGTCTGGCTTATTTTTGAGATACATCCTGAATTGGCACCTTCCTCTAAATGCAATAAGCATTTCATCTATTGTGAGATATTCACCACAGCTATAATTGGACTGGCAATTAATTATAAACATATTAAAAATATTGGATATAGCTGCCAGTTTATCTCCGTGCGCAATACGTTCTTGTCTAGTAGCTGGGTCGTCAAAACAAAGGCTTCCAAGCAAAAAATAAAATCGGTTTAGTGACATGGTTGCTCGAAATATATTACGGCCAGTACCATTCGTAGCAAATACAGACCTTAAATCTTCATTATTGGATTTAAATACCCCAGCTAATAATACCCCATAATAAGCCTAAGAAGGCCTTTAATTCAATTATGTCAAGATGATTGGTATATTGACACGATAAATTGTGTAAATTATATTTAGAAGCCATATTAGTTATTCGTTCATTGGTTTTCTCAAGAATTTCTTGCAATATATCATGGCTAATAATACATTCCCAAGCATAAACTGGTTTCTCTGGCATACTAGCTCGAGCTTTTCCAATAACACCAGGTAAATGACTAATTAAATTATGCTTACGTGTACGAGAAAAGGTGGGAGAAGTTTTAGACTACTTGTACCTATTTTTGCCATAAAACACATCCCTTGAGTCAGCTATATCACTTTCTTCGCCCGAATATTCACTACCAGTTTCGGAATTATTAATTTGCCAATTTTTTTCGTCATCATCGTCCCATTCCTCTTCACTGTCTGTTTCGTGATCACTGTGCTCACTAGCCTGGTCTAAAAACTCACTGTCACTATCTAGTCCATTGTCCATAATTTTTTGTCCCTCCTCTTCAATCTTCTAGAAACACTTATACCATAAGCGGGTCAAAATTGACCCTATGCGTGCCTAACTCTGCAGTAGTAACAGATAAACTAACGGAATTTTCGTAGATCGATAAAACACCTACCGGTCGAAGATTAGCAGAAAGCGCGAAATGCTCAATCTATGTTTCGGTAGCGAAACAGCATTAAAAATGCGGGGGGTCAATTTTGACCCCGCCATGGTACTTAAGGGTTAACACATAAGTTGCATTAACCAAAGTAAAACTGTATTTATATATAATTAAAGGCTACTCTGTTTTAAATCATGTGATCTTTTATTGCGCGTTCATCACCAAAAACAAGAACAAAGAAATAGCAGATCAAGATCCTAGAACAAAGAAATATCCTTCGGTTGTTATGCATGTTAGACAAAATTAGGATTCAATCAAGTTGTGTCAATCTTCTCCCCTTGGTTAAATGACAGTCTTATTTCTCAATACTCTTTTTCGTACTATAACGTTTCAACTACGCTTTTAGAGTTCCAAGAAACACTGCATAAGTTGTTTGTGAAAAAACGATGGTGTAATAACAAAAAATGCAAAAAATATAAGTACGCTTCTGTACAATGCAACACTAACCTCTTGAAATAACTGTTGCGTTTTAAAAAAATATAAAAATGTTAACCTTATAACAATATCAGTTGTTATTCATTAAAAGTTATATTCAGACAATGAATAAATTCTAAAGAAAAATAAACTTGTTTATACAAACGATTATGTTTAGATAAAAATTATCAAACCAACGCCAAGGGAAATTGAACAATAATACTGAAAAAGATACAGAAATAAATATTGAGGCTTCGATTGTCATAATTACAATTTAGTATAGGAATTTATTTATTAGATAACGTGTTTTTTCAATGTGCATTATGACTTATTGAAATATTTTAATGGTAAAAGTATCTTATCATCATTTCATATAATGTTTTTCTTATTGTGTAAATCACAGTTGAGGACATAATTATATATCTGTGACATTGAAAATGACCTATCTCAAATCAAAAAGATTTTAATATATTTTGGTAAACAAAAAGGCTTATGCAGTACTTGAAATGATCAATGTTTCGGGGATAATTTCTATACAATTTTCCTGTCAAATAATGAGTCATTACCATCTCTTTTTTTAGCTCATCGCTCCTGATACGGCATCACTTCCATCAGGTTTTCTCCTTCCCCAAAATCTGACTCACACAGTTTAACTCATACAGTGTAACTCACTTTTCACCTTACAGCTTCAACTTCCTGCATCTTCCTTTAACTTACAGCATCTTTCCGTCTTACCTTTGCCATTGGTCCAGCTGTCTTTCTTCCTCTGCTTTTTTCTTGATCAGTGCATGGATATAGTTGTGTACATCAGTCCAACTTTCCTTATTTTGAATCATTTTCTCTGCTTCTATTTCCATTATGTTCCTTTCTACTATCCATCTATTGAACTCCAACATCGCATGTGTTACAGTGTCCGAGTATCTACAGTATAGGCTCATCTGTGTCAGTCTTTTCGAACCTATAGGAGATCTAAAACAGACGTATCCTATGTGCACCTGCGTTAAATAATACAGTTACCTGTGACCACAGTCCAATCCATCTCTTATGTTGGGGATCAGTATCTTTGTTCATGGTGCCATATAATCAATTTTGTTCCATTCTTTTAATGTACCATCTTTTAATTAACCGTTCCTGTCTTCTCTCGGTCATAATAAGGTATAAGTATCTTCTCTCATACAGCTCTTTTCTTTCCACGGCCAACACATGCAGCGAAATATATCCAGTGATGGTCCTATAAGTCCTCTCATGAGCCTCCTTTAAGCCGTTATATCTATGCCTCACTCCAGACTTGTGCCACTGCACAATACAGTGTAAGGCCCTCCTCCTTTCGGATTTGGATCCCCCAATGTTGGGCATTATCCTCCCCAACGAAGCCGCAGTATTTGCAGTCGTCCGGGCCACCTCCCGCACGTGCTACCCCCGTTTTCCATTCTGGTGCAACGTCAATCCCACGTACTTTACGTGTTCCTTTGGTGTTAGACGTGACCCTGCATATTGCAGTTATAAATGTTGCCTGTTCATTTTGCATTTAGAATAATAGTTTCGGTCTTTTATGCCGCTAGTTTCAGTCCGTGCTTTGTCATCCATTTCACCTTCACCGTCTCAGATGGTATCTGATCCAGTCAGGGGATACTGCGAGTCCTGAGTGAGCACAATGTCGTGACAAGTTTATCCATGATAAACCCTACGTCCCGCTCAGCTCCCTCGTCCCTCCATGCCATCTGTCAACTTGAAACAGCTTCTTCCAGTGGCTTTTTTCTGTACGAATTTTCCTGTAAAGTTCCCTCTTCCGTGCGCAGTACTCTTCCTCGATCTCCTCAATGATATAAAGAATAATCCCTGCTCTGCCCCTTGCTTTCATTAACCTGTGCCAGAGACCTAAAAACTATGAATGTAAGACAATGGAGGATAAGGGCACAATGGAAGGATATAGCCAGTCAGGCAAAGACTCATCCAGGGTTATGATGACAAAAGAAGAAGATTATTTAATTTTTGAGGCAGTAGCTCTAAATAGTTGTTTTGAGCTGCATCCAAACCATTCTTTCAGGTTCTTAAGCCATGAAATTCGTCTTCTTCCGATACTTTTTCTGCCATCTATCTTTCCTTGCTTTGTGAGTCGCAGGATGCCATACTTATCGCCCTGCATCACATGTCCGAGATACTGTAGATTTCTTTTTTTAATTGTAACTTCAACTTCCTTCCCTTTACCTATTCTTCTCAGTACTTCATTGTTCGTAACTCTATCTACCCAGGAAACTCTCATAATTCTTCTATATGTCCATATTTCAAAGGTGTTAAGTCGTCTCATTGTGTCTAGATTTAACGTCCATGATTCCACGCCATAGTATAGTACATTGTAGACGTAACATTTTGTTAGGCGTACTTTAAGAGCTAATGTTAATTTCCCAAGCCAAAAATAGATCACTTGAGAAAGGCAATCAGCCGAAACAGCTGTAGTGATAAGAGTTAAAATAAATTTTGTGTGTAAAATAAAGTTTGAAAACAAAGTTTTCAGTGTTTTATTGTTACATAAAATGAATTTCCATCAAGTAACGGTCGAATCCATCAATTACTAATGTTAATTCTTTGCCACATATGACCTTTTTCATTTTCATAAAATTAGAACGTGCTTTTTCGATTCTGACTTTGATTTCTGCAGTGTAGTCATTATTTTCTGTTATTGTTATAAGTGTTCCTAGGTAAGTGTACTTTTTTACTCTTTCGATCTGCTGGCCCTCTACTATCAAGATTTCGTTAGTATTATGGTTTTTTTTTTACAAATTTTCATAAACTTCGTCTTTTTGATATTGAGCGAGAGTCCGTACTCTCTACTACAAACTACTATTTTACTTATAAGTCTTTCCAGGTTTTGTAAACTGTCGGCTATTATTACTGTATCATCTGCATATCTGATGTTGTTAACTAAGATTCCATTTACCCTTATGCTTACTGTTTCATCTCCCAGATTTTCTCGAATTACCTCTTCAGAATGGGCGTTAAATAATAGAGGTGATAGTATGCAGCCTTGACTGACTCCTCTCTTTATTTCCATTTCTTCAGATGTCTCTTTCAATTCGTACTATTGCTCGTTGATTATAATAAAGGTTTGTTATTATGCTCCTGGCAAAATTCTATTAGGCGATCTCCTCTGTCATTTCGTTCCAGCCCATATGGTCCTACATTAGGGTAGCATTTCCTTCGCCAATTTTTGCATTGAAATCACCCATGATAACTGTTATATGTCTAGATGCTGTGAGATGTAATGTTTTTTGAAGTTCAATATAAAAATTTTCTATTTCTTCTTCATTTTTATTAGCAGTTAAATCGCATAAACTAAATTAAGCGCATAAATCTGAATTAAGTTCATTTTCCATGGGTTGTCAATAGCTGCAGCATTATAATTTTTTCGGACAATGGAACGAAGCCTGTTACTGATCTCTTTACTTTTTCACTGAGGATCATAGCAACTTCATATCTGTGTTGAGTGTCGCTGCTTCCAGAGTAATAAATACACCCATTGTCTGTATTGAGTTCGCCAGAGCTGATCCATCTTATATCGCTTATTCCTAATATATCGATCTCCAGTCGCATCATCTCTTGCTGCATATTTCTCAGTTTCCCAGGTTCATACATACTTCTTATATTCCATGTAGCAATTTTGCAGATGAATTTGTATATATTTAGTGAACAGGGATTTCGTTGGCTAACGGCCTGGGAAGCCCTGTCGTTACTGTTGTTTCTTCCCCTGCCGAATCTTGGCATCCCAGAACCATGATTAGTAGGATGTAGGAATACTCCATGAGTCTTTAATGCAGTGGCTTCCCGTTGCCTTCTGCATTCTTCTGCCGTTGACCAATTTATTGGTTCTTCCGCCTTTGGAGTCGATTTCTCAGCTCCAGGACAAAAGAGTCTCCTACTACCTACCGACTCATCCACGCGAGGCCGTTGGTCGCTAAGCCGGGTCTTCGCCACCTGGAGACGCGCTCTCTAGGAGTTACAGGTTCTCCCGAGAGTCTACGGTAATAGCCAGAAACATTTATTTAATATAATTTACTAGGGTGTATAGTACCTACACTTCCTGATAAGTATGACAAGGAGGTGCCAAATAGTTTTAAAGTACTGTACGAATAGTTTTAAAAATTTTAAATAAAACATCCTGTAACTCTGTAGGGAGCCACATTTTATTTAACCCTCCGTTCATCGGGTGACCATTCTGAAACACTTTCGGTCGGGTGTGGTCTGTGAGGACCAAAATGAAATACCGCCTCCCGAGCAACAGTATACATTTTATTGCTAATTTCGCATCAACGTATTTTAAACAAATCATTTACTATATAATGTATATTACAGAAACGATTCCAAATTTTTTTTAATTTGTATTAGGCAAATTTTAAAAATGTTTACAATTTCAACGCATATTTTTTCAAATTTGTGAACAGTGACTAAATAATGAAAAAAACAAAAAAAAATATTTAAAACTTTAATTAGAAACAAACAAAGTACTACAAAAACATATATAAACTAAAAAATTAAATTGTGAACACAAACTACAGTGGTCAAACTTTGGTGGTCAAATTTTCTAAGCGATCTTTGCAGCATGCTATTATGTGGTCCATACATAGCCAGGATTTGCAAATTTTGCAAAAAAGCAAGTTTTGCGTCTTTTGCAATATTTACAATTTCCTCTCATACCTGGCTGGGGCTCTGGTACAACGAATACCTCAATGCCTGAGAGTCTCAAGGCCAAAGCACGCGGAGCTCTTGTCAAATGCGTGTCAACTGCTCTCCGTCGTATACTCTCCTGTACCAATTCCATAACTAGGTTTTTTTGGAATAATCTTCGCGTTTTGGAAAATTCTCTATCTGGGTTGTTGCTTTTGTAAATTACAAATGCATTAATTGCTGCGAGATTAAGGAGATTATAAACTACTATTATTGGCCAAAGTTTCGTATTTCTGGAAACATTATATGATGTGATCATTCTGTCTACATCTACTCCACTCTTGGTGGAATTATAAACAGTAATTATTTCTGGGTTTTTTTCTGATCACCAGTATCTTCATCAATCCGATCATCTCTGTGCACAGTGGAAACAGCAATCACATTCTATCCTTTCTTCGGTATATATAATACGGCAGTCAGTGAACTGACGTATTTTCTCGAAACAACCGAATAATCCAGTTCCTAAAAATGCACAGGGTTGCCAAGTGAAACAAGATTGCAAGAAAAATACAACTAAGAAGCAGTGCAAAAATTGTTACACATTTGATGGGGTTGGGTCTGTCAGGACAAACTGGCATGCAGCAGCTATTTAGAAATTTCAAAAACAGTTTTGTATAAAAAAAGCGAATGGCATTTAGTTTATAGGAAGGTACTGAAAAGGTAGAAATTTTAAAAAATTAAATGAGAGAATGATCCAAAATTTTTATTTTGTCGTACACTCACAGACCACACCCAATGAACGAAGGGTTAACAGATTTAGTAAAACCTTATAATATTTTGAGCCCAGGAATCTACATTTAAAATATTTCAAAATATTAATGAAACACCCTGTATATATATAAACAGAATATATAAAATCTACTAGCCAAACAAATACTAAATTACAAACGCCCTGTAGAAAAGATAGACCGAAGAAGAATATATTGTTTTTCCTATCTTTTATTTCTCCATTAGATGTTAGTTTATACAATTGATACTATTTTTAGCTACTTACGAAATTCTACAATTTTTATTCCAGAGTAATTTTATTATAATTATTATTTTTTGTTACTTAATTGTGTAATCTTTGGAAATAGATTAAACCACGATTTACTTAGTAGGTATCTAATACAAAGGTGCCCGTCGACGTTTTAAAAATGATTTAAAGGTCATTTCGGGGTTGCCCATTTTTGAAGCACTTACAAAGCGCAGGTATTCAAGGTAAGACGGCGAACTGAAAAATTCCTAGAAAAAAATTAGAGCTAATTTTGTGCGCAATTTTTTATCATGTAAACGGTTCGTTGTATGTATGTATATATGTAAGCCAGACACTACGACATGTTTGTTATTCATTTCATTCTGTTCGACCTTCGCAAAGTGCATCGCACGAATCCAGGGTCTTTCTCTTCGATTTTTACCCGTCTTTGTTTAAATACTCTCACAAATCATATGCTGTTGGATAAAAAAGCGCATATAATTATTTTTCATCCTCTCCGCTCGTTTGTTGTCTCCGGACGAGTATTCTGATTAATTTCGAAACATTGTTGATATTTATTATTCTGCATGTTATTAAACTTAACAAAAGCACTAAAAATATTATAATGTATGGTTACATAAGCAATAAATTTTTTAACTTAAACTTATGTATAATATTATTGCACAAACAAAAGAGTATCTGTTCCAAGTACCATTCAAAAATATAATGATCTTCTTTATAGCTCTGCAGCCCTTAATGTGCCATGGACCCACTTAAAAGATCTTTCCAGCGTTTCTTTTTCATGTCCAGTCTTCTTCATGTCCTTATTCTCAGTACACGAAGATCTGCTTCCACATTGTCCAGGAAGCGTTGTCTCTGTCCCATAAGTTTTCCAAACATCGATTTTCAGAACGGATATTTATCTTTCATTCTTAAGACACACCCCACCCATCGCAATGTGTTGATTTTATTTATTTTTATATGTGTTAACAATGACGTTAAGTTGATTATTGGGGGCATGAAAGCTAAGGTAGGACAAGAAGAGATGTACAGATGTACCGGGTGGTCCAATAAGCCGATCTCTCGGCTATATATCAGAAACTATTCATGTTATAACTTTAGGAGAAAAAATTCCTTAGTAAAAGTGGCCAAGAGAAATCGCTGGAAATAACTTTCAAGATTCTGGATTAACCGCTAGGGGTCGTAACCTGCGAAGAAAATTTTGAAAACCAGTTTTTTGGGAAATATGTCCAATTATACCAAGTGTTAAATAAGTAAACTAGAAAGAGGCATAAATTCTGCACAAAGTTGTTCAAGTACTTTTTTTTATTTTTTCAAATAAAGGGTGGGGGAGAGTGGGAAAGTATTTGTGGATAAATACCTATAACTTTGGTTTGGATCAACCGATTTTAACAAAATTAGTGTCATTAGAAAGAGTATCGATGAACTAATTTACATCTACTATAAAATAATTGCATTTAGTTTTAATTGTCGTAGGTAGAGGGTACTTTCGAATAGAAACAATTAAAATTTGTTTTTCTTCAAAACTTTTAATGGAAACACCTATTTATTGTAAATTATAATGGAACTGGATTAAATTCGTAACAAAATGGCGCAAACCGCATGTTAATAGCTTTTATTGAACTGGATATATGAATAAAAACGTATAAACATAATTAAGTATAGTATTGACACACCCTGTATTATAAAATAAATTAAAAAATAAGTCAGTAGGTACTTTCAAAATTTTTTATAGCAGAAAACTCTGAATGTTGATACCTATTTTGACCATTGTTATTTCATATGATTAAAAATTGTTTTTTCGAAACTAAGTAGGCTACGACAATGAATTTGACAGGGAGTTCATATTGTTTATTTATTGACAGCAGTCAAAATATTGTTAAGAAGTGTTATATGTATTATAATTCGAATTGAAAATTGCATTTTTTTCAATAGATATTAATATTGGTAATATTAGTAATTAATTATCAGTACTAATAATTCGTGATGAGTATATCAAATTGTATGATATGATTAGAGTTTATTTCGAATATCACCAAAATGGCGCTATTGCCTCACGTATATATTCTGTAAGATATCCTGGCAGGAGATATTGTGGCAAAGAAGTAGAGATTTCGGACTACTTATATGTGGATTCTGTTGAATTAAAGCAAGAACATTGATTGAATTATCTTCGGTCATAACTCTACTACGTCGTTTAAAACAAGGACGAGAAAAACTACCAGTTTCTCTTAATCTTTTTGCCTTTCTTTCAAATACTTCTTTGCCATAATGTCTCCTGTCACGATATCTTACAAAATATATACGTGAGGCAATAGCGGCATTTTGGTGACATTCGAAATAAACTCCAATCATATCATACAATTTGATATACTCATCACGAATTATTTGTACTGATAATTAATTACTAATATTACCAATATTAATATCTATTGAAAAAGTGCCATCTTTAATTCGAATTATAATATAGCACTTCTTAACAATGTTTTGAATGCTGTCAATAAATAAACAATATGAACTTCCCGTCAAATTCATTGTCGTAGCCTACTTAGTTTCGAAAAAACTATTTTTTACAAAATAGGTATCAACATTAAGATTCTTCTGCTATAAAAAAAGTTGAAAATACCTACTGACTTATTTTTTAGTGTAATTTATGATACAGGGTGTGTCAATACTAGGTATACTTACTTATGTTTATGAGTTTTTATTCATATCTCGAGTTCAACAAAAGCTATTAACATGCGGTTTGCTCCATTTTGTTACAAATTTATTCCAGTTCCATTATAATTTACAATAAATAGGTATTTCCATTAAAAATTTTAAAAGAAAACAAATTTTAATTTTTTTTATTTGAAAGTTCCCTTTACCTATGACTTACCTACGACTATGAAAACTAAATGCAAGTATTTTATAGTAGACGTGAATTAATTTATCCACACTCTTTCTAATGACACTAATTTCATTAAAATCGGTTAGACCAATCCAAAGTTATAGGTATTTATCCAGAAATACTTTCCCACTCTCCCCCACCCTTTATTTGAAAAAATAAAAAAAAGTACTTGAACAACTTTGTGCAGAATTTATGCCCCTTTCTAGTTTACTTTTTTAACACTTTGTATAATTGGACATATTTCCCAAAAAACTGGTTTTCAAAATTTTCTTCGCAGGTTACGCCCCCTAGCGATTAATCCAGAATCTTGAAAGTTATTTCGTTATTATATTATATTTTTTCGTACAAAAAAAGAAACGTGCGCTTGACAATACTAACTTTAGAGGCATTTCTTAATACGGCTTACAAAATTTTGTCTCTAACGAACGATTGGCACAGTATACTTACAATATAATAGGATCCTGCCAAAGAGGCTTTTTGAAAAACAGATCTATCATTGATCACATATCATTCATCAAACAAATATTAGAAAAAATGATGGAGTACGACATAGACTATCATTACATCTTTGAATTTTAAGGCAGCTCACGATACTGTTGACAGACACCAATTATATTCGACTATCATCGAATTTGGAATACCAAAAGTATTGGTAGAATTAATTAAAATGACAATGAGGAAAGTTAAATATAAAGTGCGAGTACAAGGGGATCTTTTAGAACCATCTAAACAGAGGACTGAGCCAGGGAGATGCGCTATCATGCGCGCTGTTCAACCTAGCATTAGAAACAGTTATGAGACAAGGTGCAAACTTTATAAAACAAGAAGACGCCCAGTGCTCACTTTACAGATCGGAAACATGGGCAATGACGACCCGAGCTAAAGATTTGCTACGAATCTTTAAAAGAAACGTATAAGTTGGAGTTACCCAACCGGATCTGTGGAGAAGGCGATATAATTTCGAACTTAATAGACTTTTTGGTGACGCAGCGAGGGTTAGAAATGGGTAAGTCACATTTCGCGAAAGTGATCGATGTGCAGGACGATTTAAGGGATTGGAGTAAGGGGATGAAGAAGACAGACAGACACATAGTTGCTTGGGCTGAACAATCGAACTAGAAAGCGAAACTAAACCAAAATATCGGAGAAAACTAAGAGAAATCATGTATTGCACGTTAAAAGGTAAGAAAGAAGGTCAATTCAGGGCAGATATAGTAGAAAAATTGTCTGGAACATGAAAGGAAGTCCTACTTCAATTTGGAGAAATACTGAAAGTATTATTAGAGATACTGCAATTAAAATACTTGGAAACACCCCAGGAAAGACGTTTGAGACTAACGAGACCTAGTGGTGGTTAAACGAAGTTCAAGAAAAAATAAAGGACAAGAGTCTAACTTACGACTCCCCGTCGTAAAATAATGATGTAGAAGCATTCGAAATGTGGACATTACGTACACTACTGCACATATCATGGACTGATCATGTTACAAATGACTAAGTGTTCTTCTTCAAGTGCCGTCTTCGTTCCGAAGTTTGGCTATCATCAAAGCTATGCGTATTTTTGATGCTGCAGATCTAAACAGTTGGTAATTGGTGCAATTGTACCATTCTCTCAAGTTTTTCAACCATGAATGCCTTCTTTTTCCTATAGATCTCTTTCCCATTATCTTTCCCTGTATAATCAATTGCAGCAACTGGTATTTATCTCCCCTCATAACATGTTCCAAATATTGTAGTTTGCGCTTTTTAACAGTAAGTATCAGCTCTTTCTCTTTCCGCACTCTCCGCAAAACCTCCACATTTGTTACTTTCTCTGTCCAGGGTATTCTTAATATTCTACGATACATCCACAACTCAAATGCTTCTATCTATTTGGTATCGATCTTTTTCAATGTCCATGTTTCCATCCCGTAGAGGAGAACTGACATAACGTAACATCTCAAAAGGCGAATTTTAAGTTTTAGACTTAGATCTCTTCCGCAGAACACCTTTTTCAATTTAGTAAATGTGGCTCTAGCTTTCTCTATTCTGGTTCTGATTTCTTCAGAGCAATCATTATTTTCGTTGATAACAGTTCCCAGGTAATTATATCTTCTTACACGTTCGATTCTTTGATCATGCACGGTTATGTCAGGGAAGTTTTGTGGTGATTTAGATATTAGCATTATTTTTGTTTTGCTTATGTTAAGTGATAATCCGTGTTCTTCACTGCATTCTACTATTTTGTTAATTAGCATTTGAAGATCTTCCCAAGTTTCTGCGATTAGTACCGTGTCATCGGCATATCTCAAGTTGTTTATTAGGATGCCATTTATCTTAATACCTATATTTTGATCCGAAAGTGCTGTGTTTATAATGTCTTCGGAGTATAGATTGAATAAGGTCGGTGAGAGTATACAACCCTGTCTTACGCCTTTCTTGATCTCGATTTCCTCCGTTGTCTCTTGCTCTATTCGGATATTTGCTTTCTGGTTATAGTAAATCTTAGAGATAATTCTAATGTCCCTTTTATCCAAGTTTTTTTCTACTAGCAGTTTCATTAAGTGATCGTGACGAACTTTATCAAACGCTTTGTTGTAATCAATGAAGCACATATATATATCTTGCTTTATATCTAGACATCTTTGGCATATGACGTTAAGTGCAAATAGTGCTTCTCTTGTTCCAAGCCCCTTCCGAAATCCCAATTGAGTATTACTGATATCTGCATCTAGTTTTCTGTTAATTCTTGAGTGGATTACTTTGATGAATACTTTTAATGTATGACCCATTAAGCTTATAGTGCGGTAGTCAGTGCACTGTTTTGCATTTGCCTTTTTTGGTAAGGTTACAAAAGTTGAAAGTAGCCATTCCTTTGGTATTTCTCCTCTTTTGTAGATGCAGTTAAAAAGGTCGAGTAGAATATTCACTGATTCGTCTTCCACAAGCTTAAGAAGTTCTGATGTGAGCCCGTCTGGACCCGGTGATTTACCATTTTTCATTATTTTTATAGTGTATAATAGTTCTTCTTTAGTTATTTCTGGTCCTTCGTCGCCTTGTAAGTTATCTATATTAGGTTCTTGTCTTTCATCGTCGAACAATTCTTCTACATAGTTCTTCCAGGTCCTAAGCTTTTCTTGTAGATCGGCTATTATTTCTCCATTTGCGTTGCATAGGAGATTGGGATGTTTTCGTTTTTGTGTACCTGTCAGTTCCTTTATCTTTTTATGTAAGTTAAAAGTGTCATGTTTGAGATGTAGTTCTTCGATTTCCTCGCATTTTCTTGTATAAAAATTTTCCTTTGCAGTTCTTATTTCTTTTCTGATTTGTTTTGTTTACTTCATTATATTTTTGGCTGCATTTTCCCTTTAACTGTCTTCGCTCTTCCACGAGACCTAAAATTTTTTCTGTTATCCATTCTCGTCCTTTTTTCTGTTTCTCTTTAAGACTAAGTGTTACAAACTATAAAACAACCAAAAGTGTGAAAATTTCACCTGCTATTGGAGTTCCATAACAAAATCATATATTCCACAGCCATGAATGTTGCTTTCTCCCTGGGTCTCTTAATCCTTCTATACATATTAACGTAACATAAGATATTAACATTGATTTTCATATGTAGTATAGAAGGATTAAGAGACCCAGGAAGAAAGCAACATTCATGGCTGTGGAATATATGATTTTGGTATGAAACTCCAATAGCAGGTGAAAGCCCTCTTCCACCTTTATTTTATTGTTTTATGTTCTTGTTTTCATATGATCTTAATACCTATATTTTACAAACAACCTAGAAATGGCTATAGTAAAAATAGGTCACTGTTACTGTAACAATTGCTGTGATTGAATTTTTTTACAGCAGAAAATCATAAATTGGTTTTTCCTTTATAATTAACTGATATTTTATCAAATTTAAATAAAAATTATATTTATTGTGAAGGTAATTAATTTAGTAATTCAAGAATTATTCACTGATTTTTTATTCGTAATGTTATAACAAATGTTTATATTACAAGATTGCAGCAAAGCAAGCTTGTTATAAAATTGGGATCACGTAAATGTTAAACCACACATACACACATTTTCGGTATGTATCTAACCCAGTAAGAGGGCGAGGCATCAACAACGAAATGAGGCATGATGCATCACCTGAAAAGTCTCAGCGAACTTCATGGCCCTGACAGCAGGCCGACTGGCCGACTGCCTTGAATAGTCCATTGGCCCTAGATTTTGCACATGCACGGCGTCTGACTCCATCGTCTAATGTCTGTGACCCCAAATTCGGGTGTTTGGCCTTTTAAATGCACTCTTTTTAGACCAGGCAATTTTGTAAATGCATTTGTCAAATGTCAAGGCTGAAGAATATATACTTAATTATTCCACTTTGACTAGACTTTGAAATTTTTTGTTTTTATAATGAAAAAATTTATTGATTTATGGACAAACTTTATACCAAAAATTATTAAAAAAGGATAATATAAATCAGAAAGTCACATTAATGATAATTTAAGGACAGGTGACATAAAAAACACACAAACAGTCTTATGAAAAGTCGTTTATATGAATGAAAAACCCAATTAACCCAATTCGAAACAATATCTGCAAAATAAGTTATAACATAGTTGAATATGCAAGGTTTGCATGGTTTAGTTGAATAACAAATTCAATCAAGAAAACTTCGAAATACATTAACTAACAGAGAAGCAAACTGCAGCAGTAAATTGGGAAAATATAAATATGAATGTGAAACAAGCAATAGGAAAAGTTTGTGGGTGCAGTAAGCGAGAAGCAAAGAAATCTTGGATGAGGGAGGAGATCCTCGATAGAATGAATAAACGGCGTATTGCTAAACTAAAACATAACACAGTCCAGTGTACCATAATAAATATATGAGCTATCTACAGGCCTTGTAGGTCTTTAGCTCTTCTGCCCTTAATATGTTCTAGCGGTAAATAATGCTGTAGGTATAACCTTTTCATCACCTCGTTTGTTTCCTACTCTTCATATAGCTGTGGAGACGATCTTTTCTTAGCAGTAGCTACAACGCGCCTTGCTTCCCTCTTTGCTACCTTATATATACCCGTATCTTTCTTTCCTTTAGACCTGTCATACCTCTTTCTTCTCTTTAAGCTTCTTGCTTTCCTATCCGACTCATGTTTATCTTCGTATCCATTATCACCGGCTGGTGTTGACTTGCTTCACACTCAGACTTTATCACTTTACAGTTGGTAACATCTTTTAGCTGACTTTATTTACACACCGAAAATATATTTGACTTTCCCTTCCCCCGCTACTATAGGTAACATACTTGTCAGTCTTCATAAAGAACGTATTAATGACAGCTAAATCCCATGCTCCTGCAAAGTCAATGATAATGTTTCCTTCATCATTTCTTATTCCCATTCCCAAACCTCCATGAACTCTTTCTATTCCCGCTATTTCTCTACCAATATGTCCATTTAAATCACCGCCAATAAACCACTTTCCGTTTATAAGAATCTCAAATATCTTGCAACCAAGGGCACTCCAATTTTTTTCCTTTTTCTGTTCTTTACACCCTACCTGTGGAGCCTAGGCACATATGATGTTCACGTTGGTTTTACCTGTATTCAGCTGGGCACTAATTATTCGAACACTTCTTCTAGTTACCCTTATAAGATGTTCCTTTCACTCGTAGTTCAAAATAATGCCTACTCGATTTCTGCCGTGACTGTTCGAATTACTGTACGTTCACTTGCATCCATCTGCAAGATGTTTCGATTTATTAGCTTTCCAACGAGTTTCCTGCACGCAAAGTACACCAATCCTGCTCCTCTGCATGAAATCGGCAAGTTCTCTCTTTTTTTACCTGTCATGCTGTCACATTGAGAGTTGCAATTCTCAGGACCAGCTACTTTGGCTCCTTTCGTCCTCTAAAAGGCAGCCCTAGCTCACTTTTCGCAGTGTCATGCGAAGCCGTCGCTTACGGGGAAGGCCCTAGCTTCTAAATTGTTTTTCATATTCCTTCCTTCCGACGTTTTAGCAAGGTTTTTACTGCCGGATCCCTTCCTGACGCAAATCCTCCTCCTTTATCCCGGATTGGGACCGGCACTGATAGTTTTCGAGCTACTTAATTCACCCAGCAACTACCGGAGACGGTAATTTTTGTGAGTTGAAGTTGTGTTTTATATTGGTTGCCAAGCCAATACAGTGTAACATAATAAACAGGGATATACGATATACGAAATAAAATAAAGTAAGCAAAAGAAAAATTGGGCTGGACACTCAAAACGAGGGATATAAACAGATTAGAAGCTTTCGAAATTTGGCTCTATCGCCGTATCCTAAAAATACCATGGACAGCGAAAATCACAAATATAGATGTCCTTAAAAGAATAAACCAAGAACGCCAACTTTTCGAAACCATCAAGAAAAGGAAAACGACGTATCTAGGTCACATCATGCGAAATGAAAAATACCAGTTCCTCCAACTTATAATCAAAGGTAAAATTGAAGGCAAGAGAGGGACGCAAGAAAATGTCCTGGCTCCGAAACATAAGGCAATGGACAGGGATTAACGACATACAATCTCTGATACATATTGCAAGAAATAGAGAATTAATGGAAAATGTGATCGCTAATATCCATTAGTGGATTTGCATCTGAAGAAGAAGAAGAAGAAAAGAAAAATGGCTAGAAGAACACTGTCAAGAGACAAAGATGTTACCTAATTCATAAGTTCCCTAATTCATTCAAAGTTACAGAAAATTAAAAAAAAAAGAATAAAATATTCGTTTTTTCGAACAAAATTTCCTCAGGAAAAGAAGATGGAGATAGCTGAAATAAAAATGTTACCGTGGATGTTTGGTAAAACTAGAAGGGATATGATCAGAAGCGGATTGATTGGGGAAAGAGTCGAGGTGATGACTATAGCCAAGAACAAAGGCTACAATGGTTTCGTCATGTCAGACGTAGAGATGAAAACTATCTGGAACGAAGGATAGAGTTGTTAAAAGTTGATGGAAGGAGAGGTAGAGGAAAATCGAGAAGATGGAAGGATTGTCTAGCAGAGGACTTGAGCTTTAGGTGAAGAAGATCCGATGGTCGGAAATGAGTGGCAGTAAGCAACTAGCGAAACACAACGAATTAATATTAATTTAATAATAATAATAATAATAATAATATCAAGCGGTATCAAGGGGGAAGAGGACTTATAGATATAGGTGAGCAATTAGATAAACAAATTGCTAATTTAAGATCTTATTTTCAGGTACAGGCTGAGACATCTACTTTACATCAAGCAATTTGCGCAGTAGATGACACAACGCCGCTTAAACTGAGGGAACAAGAAATGCGCACAAACCATCTGACTAAGCAAGAAAAAATGCGCACCTGGATGAGTAAACCTCTGCATGGGCGACATCTCAATGAGATCAACCAAGAATATGTCGACAATACAGCGTCGAACTATTGGTTGACATCAGGAAAGATGTTTCCCGAGACTGAAGGTTTCCTACTTGCCATTCAGGATCAGGTTATTCCAACTAAAAATTACCTGAAATATATTGTTAAAGATCCTCAAGTCCAAAATGACAAATGCCGATATGGATGCCAAGCCCAAGAAACCATCCAGCATCTCACCGGTGGCTGCCAGGCATTTGTTGGTACTGATTATAAAGAACGCCATGACTCAGTAGGAAAGATTATCCACCAAGAACTAGCTGACAAACTGGGACTTCTCCAAACCGACCATCTTCCTTATTATCAATATGTGCCTGACAGAATGCTTGAAAATGACAACTACATGCTATACTGGGACCGCACTGTGCTCACAGACCAACCAGTGGCCCATAATAGACCGGATCTCATACTAGTGAATAAAATTACCAGGCAAACAACATTTATTGATGTGGCGATACCTAACACTAACAATTTGCTTGTTAAATACAACGAAAAGATCGCCAAGTATAGAGATCTGGAAATACAAATCAAGAGACAATGGAGAATGGAAAGTACCCAGACAGTACCTATTGTTCTATCTACTACTGGTGTTTATTCCCAAAAACCTCCTAGCGAACATAAAACAACTGGGTCTAAGTGAACATCTTTATAAGGCCATGCATAAAGCTGTACTCCTCGCGACGTCCAGATGTGTACGAAAATTTCTGGGAGATACTCCGACATACCAAGTCACCTAGGGCTCGATAACACGGAAAGAGTCCCACCAGAGCTCAATCCTTTTGATACCGTAGGTATCTGGGATGAGTGAATTTTCCCCTTAGAGGGAGTGTGAGCCGTATGGCTAAATCTGGGATAATAATAACGAGGACTTATTGATATAAGCGAGCAATTAGATAAACAGATTAATAATTTAAGAACTTATTTTCAGGTGCAGGCGGAGACATCTACTCTTCATCGCGCGATTTGCGCAGTAGATGACACAACACCAATCAACCTGAGGGAACAAGAAATGCGCATAAACCATCTTACTAAGAACGAAAAAATGCGCATCTGGATGGGTAAACCTCTGCACGGGCGACATCCGAATGAAGTCAGCCAAGACTATGTCGACAATATAGCGTCGAACTATTGGCTGGACATCAGGAAAGATGTTCCCTGAAACAGAAGGTTCATTACTCGCCATTCAGGATCAGGTTATACCAACCAAAAATTACCTGAAATATATTGTCAAAGACCTTCAAGTCCAAAACGACAAATGCCGATATGGATGTCAAGCCCAAGAAACGATCCAACATCTTACCGGAGGCTGCCAGGCATTTGCTGCAACTGAATATAAGGAACGGCATGACTCAGTAGGGAAGATCCTCCATCAAGAGATAGCTATTAAACTGGGACTTCTACAAACAAACCATCTCCCATATTATCAATACGTTCCAGAGAGTATGCTTGAGAATAACAACTACAAGCTATACTGGGATCGTACTGTGCTCACAGACCAAACCGTAGCACATAATAGACCAGATCTCGTGCTAGTTAATAAACTAACAAGACAAACAACTCTAATCGATGTGGCGATACCTAACAACAATAATCTGCGTGTTAAGTACAACGAAAAGATCGCCAAGTACAGAGATCTGGAAATACAGATAAGAAGACAATGGAGAATGGAAAGTACCCAGACGATACCGATTATTCTTTCTACCACTGGAGTCATTCCGAAGAACCTCCTAGAAAACATAAAAAAGCTGGGTCTAAATGAACATCTATATAAGGTCATGCAGAAAGCTGTGCTACTTGCGACGTCTAGATGCGTGCGAAAATTTTTAGGAGATACACCGACGTACCAAGTCACCTAGGACTCGATAACATGGAAAGAGTCCCACCAGAGCTCAATCCTTTTGATACCGTAGGTATCTGGGATGAGTGAATTTTCCCCTTAGAGGGAGTGTGAGCCGTATGGCTAAATCTGGATAATATAATAAGTCAGTCAAGACTATGTCGACAATATAGCGTCGAACTATTGGCTGACATCAGGAAAGATGTTCCCTGAAACAGAAGGTTCATTACTCGCCATTCAGGATCAGGTTATACCAACCAAAAATTACCTGAAATATATTGTCAAAGACCCTCAGATCCAAAACGACAAATGCCGATATGGATGTCAAGCTCAAGAAACGATCCAACATCTTACCGGAGGCTGCCAGGCATTTGCTGCAACTGAATATAAGGAACGGCATGACTCAGTAGGGAAGATCCTTCATCAAGAGATAGCTATTAAACTGGGACTTCTACAAACAAACCATCTCCCATATTATCAATACGTTCCAGAAAGTATGCTTGAGAATGACAACTACAAGCTATACTGGGATCGCACTGTGCTCACAGACCAAACTGTAGCACATAATAGACCAGATCTCGTGCTAGTTAATAAACTAACAAGACAAACAACTCTAATCATTGTGGCGATACCTAACAACAATAATCTGCGTGTTAAGTACAACGAAAAGATCGACAAGTACAGAGATCTGGAAATACAAATAAGAAGACAATGGAGAATGGAAAGTACCCAGACGATACCTATTATTCTTTCTACTACTGGAGTCATTCCGAAGAACCTCCTAGAAAACATAAAAAAGCTGGGTCTAAATGAACATCTATATAAGGTCATGCAGAAAGCTGTGCTACTTTCGACGTCCAGATGCGTCCAAATTTTTAGGAGATACACCGACGTACCAAGTCACCTAGGACTCGATAACATGGAAAGAGTCCCACCAGAGCTCAATCCTTTTGATACCGTAGGTATCTGGGATGAGTGAATTTTCCCCTTAGAGGGAGTGTGAGCCGTATGGCTAAATCTGGATAATAATAATAATAATAGTTTATAGGTGCCACAGTTTCGAAGAATTGCTGGTAACGATATTTCTGGTGTTATTGCTGTAGAAGGTGATAGTACTCATTCCGATCAGATCCATTAAATATCGGACCAAAACCATTCTGTGTACAGTGTTCATGTACAAGAAACTTATCTACATTTAACACTACAATCTTCAAATGTACTGTTAAATGTAAATTCACAGAAGTCAAATTAGAGGTTTGAGCCATTTTCATTGACTTATGGTGATAAAATTTTAGAATATATCAATTTTTTTAAACTTTAAAATTCTTCATCATAGACAACATTAATAAAGTGTATCTTAGTTTATTCTCGTTTAAAATATATGGCCATACACTGTAACTATTTGTGAAGGGAACTGTTAAATATTACGGCAAATTAAATATTCATAACACTACGTACTTTTTTCGTACCTTTGTAGCTAGTATTTATAAAATCCCAAACAAAACACTATTATCTAACGTTATATCATCATCGCTGCCTTTTTAAATGTCTATTGCTTGGTCTATATAGTTTCAAACCGACCTACACCTGCATGCATTCAATAGCTTGTCTTCTGCTTTGTATGGTTTTTTTCTTTTTTTGGTGCCGTTTTTTGGACCACGAGACGGTCCACTGCATATAAAGTTAGCGATTTGGAACGCTGTTTCAAATTAGCCACGTTTCCGAATTTTTATGGCCCCCTACAATTTAGTTTTATATTTATAAGGAGCTTGAGATTTGCTCCCGTGTTTTACCGAAAGGGTAAAATATGATTCAGGCTTTTATTAATACAGTGTTTGTTTCGAAATAGTACTTTACATTTAGAAAATCATTAGAGTTGTTTCTAATATATATTTTTAAAAAATTTCTGTAAAAATTTAATCTTCAGTTCATTTTTATAATGATTTCCGAATTTTTTACCTTGTTTTAGAGGACATTTTTTTGAATTCCTAAACAAATCAGCGAGAATTTCAAAGTTAGCGAGAATGCTGACATTAGTAAAATTATTATACCACGGTAACCTCCAACTATTGCGAACCTCCAACGACAGTGAATTGATGCGACCAATCTGCTAAGCGGACTGCGTCTATCAGTAGTACTACCAAAACGAAAGTTCTGTTACTGTGTAAGTTCCACACAGAAAATTAGAGTTTTGTAACGTCCTGTGTGGAAATTACCAAACTTATCTTAATAGCGATTAAGATCGTAATGATCTCAGAAACTACCAGGAAAAAATCGGTTTCGAGAAAGGTACCCTAATATAACTTATCAATGAAGCTCTATGTGCTGCTTCTCCTCCTGATTTAGATTGATATGTGCTGAGGAAGAGTCTTTTAACCCTTCACTAAATTTTCTTGCAAAAAAACTAAAAGGTAAGTTGTTAAGGCTGAAAAAATTCTTAGGATTCACGGTGAACACTGGGCAATTCTGCAAAAGATAAGACGATTTAACTATAGAGGTTGGCAATTAATCCTGTGTAGCCAGGATAAACACTCGACCTATCCATAATTAAGTTACTGTCTTGAAACTAGAGCACGCGACTCCTTAGTGGAGTTAAATAAATGAACATTTTATTTTTTATACAATGGTCTCACGATCAAGTGCCAGAGAGTAGTTCTTGTCTGAGATATGAACAAGCAATGATTAGCTATTTTGTATCGATATTGTTGAAACAGTATGGAAGTGTCTAACAACTTTCCCCATTTTGTTTTGTCCACTTGTCCATTAGAAGAAATTAATAAATTAAAATGCATAATTTGCCCTAATTCATCTAAAGTCGTCTATTACTGGGGTGTAAAGCTAGTTCGCGTCCGTAATAAAATACTACACGTACACCTTGGATAACGCTAAATGAACTAGCAAGAATAGAACCGCTAGACATGTCTCTCGTAGATTTCCTGGCGAACACATTGCAATGAACAACAGCATACAACAAAAAATAATGGCTCTTGTCAGAGCCAGTTGACAAACGGACCAATAGTTCGAGTATGCCAAATAAATATTGAAGGCAACAGCCGAAGCAAGCGCGAATATCTTAGCAAGCTACTGAGAAAAAACAACATTGACGTGGTTACTGTTCAAGAAACATATACTGCAGACAATCTACAATTAAAAACCGTGGCCAAATCCCTGGATACACACTAATAGCTTCAATCAACCACGCTCAGTACGGTATCGCGACTTATTGTAGAGCAGACGTCAAACATTACAGCACATGTCACTCTTACTCGAAACAAGAAATTTTTATACTTGCTGTGAAAGTAGACGAAATAACTATAGTCAATATATACAAACCACCAAATGCTGCAACCCACCTTCCATTCTGCAAGATTGCAAAATGGCTACAATCCCGATCTCACGTTTATATCTATATCTTCTAGCGAAAGGGGCTCAAAAAACGACTTTAAGGACACCACAAGGGAAGTTCTCGATAACTTTTCTAGATCCCAACATAGTCCAATAATTACAACATTGGGCAATCCCTATCACCATCCCTATTATAAATGCAATCCCTTTGCCAAGATGGAATTTCCGGAAGGCAAGGTGAGAAGAGTTTAAATTCCAATTTGAAAGTAATATAAGACATATCAAACCAGAGGTCCAAAATTATGAAAGATTTGCAACACTAATGATTAATTGTGCAAAAAAGCACATCCCACATGGAGTTACCAAATCCTATATCCCATGCTGGAATGACGAATGTAAAGAACTACTTGATCAGTATGAGAAATCTGGAGATCCTGAAGTTGTTGAACAACTCTTAGAAACCCTAAACTCCGCGAGAACCACAAGGTGGAGGGAAACTTTGGAAAATCTCAATTTCAAACACAGTAGCCACACCGCATGGAACCTTCTAAGGAAACTAGACTCTGGCACAAACAACACTACAGCAAATTCTACAACCCCAAAACCGGAAGATATAGGAAAACGCATAACCAACCTTTCAAAACCAGTAAAAGAAAAAACTCATAAAAGAGAAGTTAGATTTAAGTTGAAAGAAGCCAAAATTGTTCAACAACAAAGCCTACCAATAATGAAGCCTATCGAGCCAGAAGAACTTACAGAAGCTCTAAAATTAATTAAATGCCACAAAGCCGCAGGAGTTGACAACATTTATCCTGAATTTGACTGAATTATCCTGAAATATTGACTAAGCAGAAGTTTCCAAAATCCTTTAGTAAAAGTAAGATCATCGCAGTATCTACACCTGGGAAAGACCATGCAGTACCTGAGATCTACAGACCAATCGCTCTTTTAAGCGTCCGCTATAAGATATTTGGGAGTATAATCCTAACGAGATTATTTTACCTTGCAAGGCCAAATATTCCCAAAGAACAAGCTGGATTCATGCCGGGAAGTAGCTGTGGCGATCAAGTCCTCTCCTTAACAACATTTATTGAGAACGGGTTTCAGAAGAAACTTAAAACAGTAGCAGCTTTCATAGACTTGACGTGCGCCTACGACACAATGTGAAAGGAGGGTCTTTTACTTAAAATATACCAGATGGTACCATGCTGTTCGTTCAACAGTCTGATAAACCAAATGCTAACTGAGAGACTTTTCCAAGTACACCTAAATGAGAAAAACAATAAGTTCAGAAACCTGCAAAACGGCTTAACACAAGGGTCAGTTATGTTTAATCTTCTTTTTAATATTTATACGTCAGATGTACCAACTACCACCTCGCGCCAATTTATTTATGCCGATGACATGGCTCTGGGTGCTCAAGAAGAAAAAATAAAAATCGCCAAAACTACCATAGAAGCATATCTAAACACTGTTAACAGATACTTTAAGAAATGGGACCTACAAACAAGCCCATCGAAGACTGAAGTAACAGCTTTCCATCTTAACAACCACAAGGCAAATTACAGACTAAAAATAGAATGCAATGGAACCATTCTAAAGCACAGTTCGAACTTCAAATACCTCGACGTAACTCTAGATCGTACCCTAACATTTAAACAGCATTTGGAAAACACTTCAGCAAAAATAAGAACTACTCACTAAGAAAACTGAACGAAAACTCCTTGTTCGGAAAATTGATTTTTGGCGCATGTCGGCAGGTATATCCAGAATTATTCACACAAAAAATAAAAGAATAAGTCAAATAATGGCCAGAACAACCACCATCATAGAGGAAATATAGGAAAAATAGTTTATTTGGTACGGATATGTACAGAGCATAACAGACCATCTCCTACCAAAGGTAATATGGAATTGGCAGTCACCTCAGCGAAAAAAACGAGGAATGGCTTAATGGCTTTCATGGGTTCCAAAACGAAATTTTAGAGAGAGATCTAAGTATCAGGAGACTGGGCCGATATAGTCCATTTCCATCATATTGATAGCACATTATGTATGCAAATCCGTAAACTGTTGATACGGGTGACTCAATGAAAAACAGATATTTGTCAACAAGTTTACAGAAGTATATAGGAAAACAATTTTAAATTGAGTATGACCACACCAGGTATAAAGGTTGAAGCAGAATAGAATACAATAGTTTTGAGGATTACTAATCCCTAAATAAAGTTGCCAGTGTCGGAGTGATGGAGATTAACAGGTACTAATGAATTTGCAAGAAATGTAAGATGTTTATTTTATTGGTTATATATAAAATAATTTGTGACCGTAACAGGGGCCGATTTGTAAAAAAATGAATATTATATTAATCAAATTCCATTTCAGATTCACTGCTTTCTTCACAATCTAAGGAATCTTTAACTCCAATGTTAATTATTACCGGTTCCAGCATTGCATCAGTTATATTATCCAAATTCCACATTTTATTTTCTTCCTTGTGAGCATGACTTTTGCAACAGCATTTTTTCAATTTTCTGTAGTTACTTTTGATAAGGAATGTTCTAATAATTGTTGTAAGTCTTTTAATTTAAAAGTTTTGTTGTTGCGTCCGACTTCACTCTTTACTTGAGACCATATATTTTCTATCGGATTCATATCACAGTGGTATGGGGGTAAACGTAAAATAATTACATCATGGTTTAATGCCATTTCATAAATTATATATTTTTCATAAGCTGCTTTATGTTGCATTACAATAGGTAATAATTCCTTTTTTGTCGAATTCTCCTTGCACTCAATTGTGTGTTTATCCAACCATTCGATTATCTCTTCTTTTTTCCATGCCGTTGTTGGCAATTTTTCTGCTAGTCTTGAATGGTAACTAGCATTATCCATGACTATGACAGAATTTTTTGGAATTAAATCCAACATTTGCTCAAAATATTCTTCAAAAACGTCAGCAGTCATTTCCTCGTGGTAATCTTTGGTTGATTTTGAGGCAAAACTTAATAATCCACCATTGACAAAACCGTATTCGTTTCCAATATGGGTTATTATGAGTCTGCGTCCTTTTCCAACGGGAATATTGTTTATTCCAGTAGATACACCTTCGATGAATGCCTGACGGGAACTTTTCACATTTGTATCAACCCATAGATATGGTACAGTATGACCTTGTTTAGCCAAGTCTCGTCCAAATAAAAAATTGTTTTCCCTTCTTCTCGGTACTTTTTAATAGTTCTTAGATAATCTCGTCTCCAACATACAATGTAATCTTTTCAATTAAAACGGATTTTCTTCTATTCTTTTGCCAACGAAATCCCATCTCTCTCAATAGTCCCCATAATTTCTTGTTGCTTATGATTGGTAACTCTTCGTTTTCTCTAATTAATGTTTGGATTTTGTCCAATGTTGGAAATTCTTTGTTAAAAAAAAATAGTGGACGCTGCGTCTTATCATGTTTTTATGTATTTCTTCAATTTCCAAGGGTTTACTCACTCCACTCTTCTTGGGAGATGAAACAGTTCCTCCTTTTCTTTCTTTTAGGAATCTATAAATTGTTGCTTCTCCAACCCCTGTCATATTTGAACACATGTTAACGATTTCACGAACATTACTTAAAGGGCGTTGATGTACAAGTGCATCGTGTACATTTAATATTATATTTTTCTCTCTTAGACTGAAGGCACCTTTAAAACTACACTTAACCGGGATAAAACCTGTTGTCGACGTCATTTTTAAATGCAAATAACAAAATATCGACACCAAAAACGTAGGTAGGTAAGACATGAACAATGTACATCTACAAACTAAATGGAAGATGCAAACAATTTCTAATTTATATTATTGGCATAAGCTGTAATGTGGCATAAAAACTACTTAAACTATCATTAGTGAAGCCTTATCAGTAATTCCAGGTAATCGTTCAAAGAAGGTATTCTTTTTGTGTCAGGCGATAACTTGTATAGAAAACAATAATCACCTTTAAATTACTGTTTACATTAATTTATTTCGTGAAACATTGAATTCTCTCGTTAATCACCCGTGTATAATTACCAATAATCGTGTGGCATATATACCGACGTTTTTTTACGCACAAAAAAGGTATAGTGAGATTAGTGGACACTTATTTTACAGAAGATTTTTTAAAAGATAATGAATTGTTGACGGCATCTTAAAATATTAATTTTTTTTATTTATTTCAAAACAAGTATAGGGTGACGCCTATGATTTTTTGACCTGTTGAGGATTTGCATACATAATGTGCTATCAATATGATGGAAAAGGACTTTAGACGAAAATGACGACTGGGAACCGAAAGGCGTAGGACGCTGTAAACCAGACAATATATATAATATATATATATATATATATATATATATATATATAATATATATATATATATATATATATATAACTCTTCAAACTCTTCAAACAAAAATAATTTGACAAAAAGTAATACACCTCTATTGTTGTGAAATTTATAAGATATCTGCACAGTTTGAGTATATATTTTGTAAGTATATACGACACACACAGCTCATAGGTAAAACTGTGTACTACTTTTGGTAGTCAAAGTAGGGGTCAAAGTAGTAAACAACAAATGAACATATGAAAGTAATTTTGTATGGTTTTGTTTGTAAGCATATACCACTCAAACATATCTCTTATCATAGATTATCAATCTTGCAATAAAATGATGAACCCTTCTGAAACATACACTATAGGATTCACTATACAGGGTGAGTCATGAGGAACTTTATATACTTCTACCATATGTAGAGTCCCTCAGGGAGCATATCATGTGGCCACTAAAAATGTCAACTCCTCTTCTTTATTAATTAACAGGGTGATTTGTGTAATTGACCATTTATTTCATTTTACTGTAGTGTTTATACGGCTCATTTGATTTTTTAAATTTTTGCATGATACAGTACACTACTATCAAGCATTCGACTGGTATTAGCTAAACTAAAAAATTCCAGGACTGGCTTTGGAAAAATTAATTTAGGGATTCGTATTAAATATTACACCCTGTATATATATTTTTTGAAATGCAATAAGTGATTTTCAAACTACATAAATAGCCAATGAAAACGACATATGCGACAATGTTGTCGCACTTTTATTAAATTTTTAGTGAACGATTAAATCTTACCAAAAATAGAACAACCATAATGAAGTATCAAATTATAAGGTATTAATTTAAACAAATGTTATAAATTTCAAACATTTTAATTAAAATGAGTTCCTACAACATAATCTAATACATAGAAAATTAACATCTTTACTGTCACTTTGTATTATCTCTACGATAGAATCAATTGTTTTTCAATTTTAAATTTTTACTCATAGATCGTATTGGGGCATTATTTTCGATAAATAATAAATTAAATTGATTAAAAAGTCAAACCTCTTGTATGTGTTAGTTTTTGTTTTTTTTTTTAAATTTTATGTCAAATAATAATACATTGCATCAACTGTACTGAATAAAAATAAATCTAAAAGAGTTTAAAATGAAGGTTGGCGTTGACCGTTTGACGTTTCTTGATATTTTATACCCATTGTAATTATTGTCATTATCAATTGTTATTTATGTGTACAAGAATACTTATTTCTTCTGTCATATCTACGTTAAGTACATTGTGTTAGTTTTGGTAGAGCTTTTGTTACTTTCGTTCAAAATGCCACATCAGTTTTCGACCACAGAATATGCAGACATAATATTTGTTTATAGATTCTGTAATGGGAATGGTAGGGCTGCTAGTAGAGAATATCGCAGGAGATTTCCTAATCGTCGAACTCCCAGTCATCCAACATTTGGGTCAGTTTTTAATTATTTGCGAGAAAATGGCACTTTTCCTAGTGGAACAACAGAGCGACATGTAGATGAAGCGCAGGAAGATGACATTATGGACGACATTACTATGAACCCTACAATAAGCACTAGACAAGTAAGTCGAGAACTCAATGTTACTCAATCAAAAGTAAGTAGAGTCTTACAAAAAAATAATCTATACCCATATCACATTCAAATGATTCAGCGACTACACGCTGGAGACGAGATCGATAGGTTGGAATTTTGTAGATGGATTGACAATAATCGACCAACGCTATACAGGACACTATTTACAGATGAAGCCCAATTTACCAGAGACGGGATAAATAATTCACGAAATTCACATGTGTGGGCAGAAGAAAATCCCCATGCTATTCGAGAACGTCATTCTCAGTTAAGGATTTCGGTTAACGTGTGGATTGGTGTCATAAATAACCAATTAGTAGGTCCTCACTTTTTTGATGGTCCTTTAACAGGGCAGGTCTATTTGAACTTTCTACAAAATATTTTGCCGAATTTGCTTGCCAACGCGAACGTTGCTATCCGAGGGATGTATTTTCAGCATGATGGGGCACCCCCACACTTTTTACTGGCAGTGAGACAACATCTCAATAATGTTTATGGCAACAGGTGGATAGGACGTGCAGGTCCTATTTCGTGGCCTTCAAGATCCCCTGATTTCAATCCCGTTGATTACCATATTTAGGGACGATTGAAGCAACTAGTTTACGCAGTGAATATTAATAACCGACAACAATTAATTGATAGAATTATACATTGTTGTAATACTATTAGAAACGATCCCCAGAGTATCCGTAATTCAATACGTCAATTAACAATTCGGCAACAAAAATGTGTACAGGCTGCAGGGTTCCATTTCGAAAATCTATTTTGAATTATTTTTATTTTGTTACCATTATTGCATCTTTTCCAGTTCTAATTTATGGGTTTATCATAACTATGTACATATTTTTAGTTTTTTTTTAATTGTTCTTCGTTATTGTTAGTAGTTACTGTTTTTTGTTGTGCAGTGACTCAGTTTATCATTTCAATTAAAATGTTTGAAATTTATAACATTTGTTTAAATTAATTACCTTATAATTTGATACTTCATTATGGTTGTTCTATTTTTGGTAAGATTTGATCGTTCACTAAAAATTTAATAAAAGTGCGACAACATTGTCGCATATGTCGTTTTCATTGGCTATTTATGTAGTTTGAAAATCACTTATTGCATTTTAAAAAATATATATATACAGGGTGTAATATTTAATACGAATCCCTAAATTAATTTTTCCAAAGCAAGTCCTGGAATTTTTTAGTTTAGCTAATACCAGTCGAATGCTTGATAGTAGTGTACTGTATCATGCAAAAATTAAAAACATCAAATGGGCCATATAAACACTACAGTAAAATGAAATAAATGGTCAATTACACAAATCACCCTGTTAACTAATAAAGAAAAGGAGTTGACATTTTTTAGTGGCCACATGATATGCTCTACATATGGTAGAAGTATGTAAAGTTCCTCATGACTCACCCTGTATAATTCAAAATTGGATTAAAAATTTTGTTTAAAAAAAATAGCCGAGTTATTAGCCTATTGGAACAAAACTTAAAAAAAATATGTGTGCGACTATGTTTTCCCTGCCAAAATTGAGTAAAAACATGTTGCTCTTATTTACTTAGATTTACTCTGTCACATTTGCAAATAGACATTTTATCTGACAATGAAGCAACAAGGACGAAATCCTCCACACTCAATAAATATGTTTACTAAAAGCTTGACCTACCATAACTTAACTTTTATTACATTAGATGCGATGAATTGACTTCTATTACCCAAGGGCAAAGAAATTGCTGCGTAAAATCGATTCAGAGGCCGACGTACACTGGCGAGACGGAGCACCCATTACGGCTCTTGGTTTTTTAGCTCTGCGGCCCGGGCCTCTGTAATTATTGCTAAATGTTAAACGGCACATCCTAAAATAGGTTGAAAAGCGGTAATGAGTTCATTGAATTTAATAAAAACATTGCAGTACACTGCACAAATAAAATTATTTTCATTCCACGGTTTTGACACTGTATTTTATTTAACTCTTTATTAATTGTGTTATATCATTGTTCCGTTATGCTTGTCTTTTCCTTTGCTCTGCTGATGATAGCAATAGTATTCCAGAAAGAAAAACGGCCAATTTGTTGACGATTATCAATAAAAATGACCTTTTAGACATCTATTTAATTATAACTTTAAAATGTCTAGCCATTATAACTACTGGTCGCCTTATTGGCTTATTATTGGTTAGATGGAAGAGATTCCATCCAGAGAAGGTTAGAGAAAATTAATAGATGGAGTAAATGCATAAGAGAATTATTTGAGGACAACAGAAATAACATTGTTCTGACATATAGCGAAACGGGACCTGAAATTCTAAAACGTGAAGTAGAAATGGCACTTAAAAATTCCAAAACTGGGAAGGCAAATGGACCGGATGAGGTTCCTACCGAATTGTTAAAGCTCTTGAATGATGAATCAATAGGTATAATATTGCACTTATTTAATACAATATACAATACTGGCATTATACCTCAAGAGTGGCTGTTGTCTACATTCGTTACACTGCCAAAGAAATCTAATGCTAAAGAATGTTCAGAACATCGAACAATATCTTTAATGTGCCACCTACTAAAGATATTTCTAAAAATCATCCACAACCGAGTTTATCAAAAGTTGGAGTCAGATATTAGTAATACACAGATGGGGTTCAGAAAAGGGCTTGGTGCTCGAGAAGCTCTCTTCGGTTTGAATGTTCTCACACAAAGATGCCTAGACGTTAATCAGGAGGTACATACGTGTTTTATCGATTTTGAAAAAGCGTTTGACGGAGTACGCCATGATAAGCTTAGAGAGATTCTTGAAAGGAAGGACATAGATAATAAAGATCTGCGAATAATTCTCAATCTATATTGGAATCAGAAAGCTAACATCAAAATAGAAACTGAAACATCACAAGCAATAGAAATACGTAGAGGAGTACGACAGGGTTGCATTTTGTCACCTTTGTTATTTAATGTATATAGTGAAAGCATCTGTCAGGAAGCCCTTTTACAAGCAAACGGAGGAATCGTAATTAATGGAGAGATTGTAAATAATATTCGATACGCAGACGACACTGTACTAGTTGCAAGAACAGTAGAAGAATTACAAAGATTACTTACAGACATAAATATTGCTTGCAACAATTATGGTATAAATATCAATATTAAAAAAACCAAGTATATGGTCTTCAGTAAAAACATGACACAACCAGCGTATATTAGTATAAACGGCACTCAAGTTGAAAAAGTATCAAGCTACAAATACTTGGGAACTTTAATAAACGAAACTGGAGACCAAAACAGTGAAATAAAAAGACGTATCGAAATTGCCAGGGCCACCTTCATAAAGATGAGAAAATTCTTATGCAACAGAAATATAAGCATCCCTCTACGATTAAGAATGCTGAGAGGCTATGTATTTAACACGCTATTATACGGTGTAGAGGCCTGGACTCTCAAACAGAACAACATGAAAAATATTGAAAGTTTCGAGATGTGGTGCTACCGTCGAATGCTGAAGATTAGTTGGGTTGAAAGAATAACAAACTGTGAAGTAATACAAAGAATAGGAAAAGACCCAGAGATTTTGTTAACGCTAAAGCGAAGAAAACTCGAATATTTTGGTCACCTGATGAGAGGACATAAATACGCATTACTTCAAAATATAATGCAGGGAAAAATAGAAGGAAAACGGAATCCAGGCCGTAGAAGAATGTCATGGTTGCGGAATTTGAGAGAGTCGTTTGGCTGCACCACTAATGAACTCTTTAGGTCAGCCGTAAACAAGGTCAGAATAGCCTTGATGATTTCCAATCTCCGATAGGAGTGGCACAAAAAGAAGGAGATTGGTTAGTGAAACATTTAATACCGTTATTTATTCCTTCTTTCCTAATATTCGGTTTTTTTCTTTTCAAAAATTAACTTGGCCATATTTTACAACTGTAAAAAGAAACAGCAGTTTAATAATATTGGAATTTTGGTAATAAATAGGTAGGAGGATTTTCTCAGAGGGGTTGACCCGGAAAATCACAAATATGGCAACTAGGGGCGGAGCTCATAATGAACTAAGACCAAGGTATAATGAATATGATAGCAATCGGGAAGAAAAATGAAGAAATAGGCACAAACAGGAAGAAGACGGAATTTTATCTGAAAGAAGTAAGTTAACAAAAATATTAACAGCAAGGTTAGCGGCCAATATGAAGAGATGACGCATGTGATGCGAGAAATCTTTTCCTCAAATATTTACGAAAAGAACAAAGAGAAATTCTAGAACGTGTCAGAGAAGTGAAAAAAAAATTTGGAACTAGAGAAGGGTTTGAAGGGAGGGACTGGAACAATTTCTGGAAAGAGTATCGATTTACGCATTAAACTTAGAGAAGCAGAAAAATAGAAAAAAAGGTATGTGTAGCAGACATGGAAGATTTGTGGAGGATACGTCAGACTAGACACAGTTGCTAAAGAACAAAAGTAGACTGAAAGATATCAGAGACCAAGAAATATAAATTAAATCAGACCTTACCAGGAAAGAGAGAGAAATTCAAGCAAAAATTAGTAAAGCAGCCAAAGACGACAGAGAGAAGGGAAACATAACAAGGGTGGGATACATAGAGCTTAAAATAAATGGGATGTAATGGAATTGGGATAGCGAAAAGGAATAGTTCATCCAAGGAGGCCAAATGAGCGGAGAAAAGCCTGCAAAAAACAAAAAAAAAAAGAGTTCATAGGGCAGCAGTAGATAACAGTAATTGTTGTAGTAGCTGTAGCAGTAGTTGTAATAAGAATTTTAAGAGTCATACTTACTCGCACCTACGAAGGTATATAAAAATCATGAGAATAAACTTCTTCTTCTAGTTCCATGACCGTTATCGATCGTTGGATATCATGTTGGCTACCATATTCGCTATCGTGACTTTATTGACAGCAGCTCTAAATAACGATGTAGTTGATTTTCCATACCATTGCCTTAGATTTTTCAGCCATGATGTTCTTCTTCTACCAGGACCACGATTACCTTGGATCTTTCCCTGAATGATCAGATGTAAAAGATCATATTTTTCAGGGTGTCTCATAATATGACCGAAGTATTCCAGCTTGCGTTTCTTTATTAGAGAATAAACTAAAATAAACTATAGAGAATAAACTAAAAGGATGGAAACCGATGGAAGTACAAATGGTAATAAGTTAGTAAATAAGTTAGAACTAGCGATAAAAATAAAAGTACAGCCTTATTTAAAAAATATAAAGAAAGAAATAATTTATACTTTGTATTGAATACTGGGTACAAGAGAATAAATGTTTAAAGGCAATTGGAATATAAGAACAATGGCAGAAATAAGCAAATCTCACAAAATAGCAACAGAAATGAAAATATACAACATGGATATTTCAGGAGCAAGTGAAACCAGATGGAATAGGTCAGGACATCTCCAATAACCAGAGGATTGCCAATTACGGTTATCTACTCCGAGAAAAAATGTAGATTTAGATAAAGAGAAATAAGTCACACTAATGCTTACTGAAAGAATGACACAAGCGTTTATACAATGGGAGGATGTTTCAGGAAGGATAATATAGGTAAGATTTCACAGCAAATTTAGAATCTTAATCATAACCAATGTGTATCCATCAACAAATCCACAAGAAGAGGAAGTTAAAGACGAATTTTTTGAACAAATGCATATGCTTTTAGCCAACAACTTACACAAAAACTCATAAACGAAATATTAAAATCATTACAAGGGACTGGAATGCTAAGGAAGAAAAAAACAACGATGGAAAAAAGAAAAATGTAATGGGAATCTATGGTATAGGAGATGCGAATGATAATGTTATGAGATTGATAAAGTTGTGTTCCACAAACAATTTCATTATAGAAGGATCACTGTTCTTACGTACGGATATTTACAAAATAACATGGATATCACCAGAGATATTAAAAACCTGAGCAAAAAAACAATGAGAAGAGCAAGCTGCGCATCAGACTACGAACTAGTCAGAGCAAAGATATGATTAACCTGGGAATAAAATACAGAATAAATAAAAAAAAATTAGAAGTATAAAAAGTGTAAAAATTATTTTCCCCCAAAGCGTGAGTTAAAATTACGAAAAACGCAAGATTTGAAATATAGTTTGAAGGGAGAGCATTTTATCTTCTCTAACACCAAGCCAAACAATCAGTAGCTACAACAAAGGCTTCGTTTAAAATTTCCTACATATTGGCACAACACAAGAAACCTTTCGAAAATGGAACTGTAGTGAAAGAACCATTTATTAAATTGGCTAATATATTAAATGATTGCTTCAAAAATAAAACACAGATTATATTTGCTATCAAAAACATCTAGGTATCCCGTCCAACTGTTACCAGACGAATGCAGATCATGAGCAAAGATTTGGAATCCCAACTGAAAATTGATATTATGGAATCTATACACCTTTCTTATCGGATAAAAACCGACATTTGAATTTGATTAGCAGGACCAAAGCTACCTTCCTGCAAAGTTTCAGCCAATTTAACTGAAACCATTTTACCATTTTAACATAAAAAAAGTGCTGGGGTCTTTTATCTATGTTAAAACTATAGACAAAAAACTGAAAATGCCGCACCAAAACAGCAATGGAGATTTTTTAGAACAATCTCGAATATCATCCAAACTCATCTATACATCTAACTTCTTATTGTTTTATCGTTTATGTTTCAAAATTTTAAGTGGCGTGAAAAAATACTTCATGTTACGCCTTTTTCTTATGTCAATATTTCCGTCAGCGATGATGGTGATGAAAATCAAGTATACAGAGATTACGACAGGTAAACATCATTGAGATGATTTAGTTTAACAAGGAAACTACACGGATAAGCAACATAATAGGAGGCTGACATAGGTAAAATGGTTATCTGGGTCTGCGAACAATGAAATTAATTTCTTTGTTTTGATATTGTGCAATATCAAATATAATTTGTTAATAAAAGAATTTGGACAAACATTTTTAATGATAAGACTATGTCAAAATAATATTTATTATTATAAATTCAAAATATTAGAAAGTGTTAAATCTGGACATTTAGTTGGCTGTTTATAAACCAGTGTCAATTTTTGTGCATCTTTTCGTAAAATTTAATTATTATGGCAAACATGTATACTTTATGTTTGTTAACTGTAATAAGGCCACCTACTTTATCAAAGAAATTTTACACAGTTACGCCCGGCAACTATAACTAACAGATGAAATCGAAAATGGCATTGAAAATATTCCTGTTAAAAAATAAGTTTGACCTAGTGGTGTGCTGAGAACTGAAGAAATCAATACATAACTGTATTAAACAATTGAGTAAAGTTCATTGCATAGCTGTATTGAACCGAAAACTTATTAGGAGGGACTATATAAGTCGATAATTTATTCCAAGAAGGGAAATTGAAAATAAAGAAAACAGAAGAGAAAATTATGAATGAAGAAATTGGCAATGGAACGAGAACAGATATTGAGAAAATCAGAACAGAAATAACACCCGCACATATCACGAAAACAGAAATAATAATCGACGAAATGAACAGGAATATCGAGGAAACCGATACGGGACTGACAGGCCAAAAGAAAATAGAAGATAAGTGAATAGTACCCAAATCTAAGAAGAAGCCAACATCGACGATGGGATAGGAAAGTAGCAGAAATAGTAACTTTTTTAAATACCGTCCCGAGCACAGTAACAAAAGAGACCCCAGAATACATAATGAAGGGTATAATGTCGACAAGGCAATGGGAAGATCCAGAGCCAAAAGAATATCAACAGATAATGGAAGCTGTACAGAGAAAGTTGCGGAGAGCAAATAAGAAATATGTCCAGAGACAAGATCATAATAGAAAACGAAGACCAATGACATTACAAAGTGGTGAGAAGGTAATGGTGAGAGCATTGAAAGTGTCAAACATTCCTGGTAACGTTTGCACAAAGGTAATGCCTGTTTTCGAGGGTCCTTACGTCGACAATAATGAAAATGGAATAAACAGCTATGTACTGAAACACGTAGACTCGAAAAGGATCCGAGAAATTTACAATATCCACGATCTATACAAATATCACGAATAAAATACGAGAAAGCATAAAGTAGAAAATAAGTTAGGATATAGGACATAGATTAAGAAAAAAAATATATAAAGGAAAAATGTTTTGCATGGAGAAAAATCCCTGCATAGTTTTAGTAATTTTTATCAGATGCAAAGGCGGGGATTTTGTCATACTTTTTTTCCTCAGACAAAGAGAAAAATAAAAATTAATAAATAGACCATTTAAATAAATTTTCAAGACATCCTGGTAAACAAAATTTATGTATTAGATTAAGATAAGATTAGATTAACAGAAAGTTTTACCTGTCAACAATTGATTTTTAAACACTCGCAGGTAAAATCTTTTTATATAGAATTAGAAAGCCCATACTCATTATAATCTTTTCATTTTTTGTATATGACGTAGGATTAAGATATTGTAATTAACCTTTTGTTATAGGAATGAATTATGTATTTAAAGGGAAAGCCAAATGTAAAGCAAAAATTTTAGTTTCTCTGGAAACAGTAATGCAGTTTTCTCTTAATGATTGTAAACAAAATAAAGACCAAGTTGACAGAAAGAGGTCCTTATGTCATTGAGAAGTAGCTGAGTGTTTGGGGAATTAAATTTCAAGTGTTAATTCTTGGAAAATTAAGTCAGGTGTTTCGTACAGTCACTGCAGGAAGATTGCAGATACGAAAAGAAGAAAGCCGAGGCGAATAGTGGCACATCACATTGCTGTGGAGCATGGACGATTCTGGGTATGGCCCAAATGTAATCTACAAAGGAAAGGTCAGTGATTTTCTGTTCAAAATTGAAAATTGACATCATTGTCATTACCATGTTAACTCAAAAGTAGACTTCATTTGTAAAATGTTTTAAAGTTTTGTTTTTGCAATAAAGTAAATATGAAAAAATCAGAAAGATAAAAAGTTTTAAAAATATTCATTGAAATTGGCTTTAAATTGGTTTTGTCTTTAAGAACACTTAAAATATTCTTTTTGTGTAAATTTTATTGTATTCATTTACACTGATTGATAAGATAACGGCAAAATTTGATAATTGTTTTATTCTTCTTTAAATAAAATAAAGAATACCAATTTTTTGTAACATACTATTTTTATTATTATCCTTTTTCTCTATCCCGATAAAGGACAACTAGGACACAAAGCATCCATTGTTTTTGTAAGAAGGATCTTATGGGAAATATTTAACACTCATACGCAATATGGTGCAAATAATACTCAAGCGGCTAGACGTAAATATTGCACTACAGCATACCTTTCCAATAAATTTCTAGTTGCCGACAGCTAAGTCTATTCCACAAATCGCATAAACTTGGCAGCCCCAACATTGTTTTGCGCAAATAGGTCAGTAACATCTCATAAAAAATAAATGTCGAAGAAAAACAGCAATGTTAGAAGTTCCAATAAAATTATTTTTAGTCTATTTTTTTCGGATCGACTTGGGTTTTAAATCTTGCAAAACAAGTGCATCATCCTTGCAGTGTGCAGAGGCACCCATGGGGATACAAATATTTTCAAGCTTTGCCAATGCCTTACACATCGGTCGCAAAAGCGGCAAAGAGCTATTGACTCTTGTTATTTAATGACCATAACTCACTGGCGGGAGAGTCGGCTTTGCAAATTTGAGATCATATTAGGCCAGGAGTCTTTGAAGAAATTAATTTGTGCACTATTTTTGTTTATTTAAATCTGTATACGTTAAAATTCTCTCGATATACATTGGAAAGAATAGTGCACATGTAAAACTACTGTTGTGTGTATGTTATGTATTTGTTTTTCCTTTTATAAGCTTTTCTTCTTCTACTACTTGTATCTAGGCATATTGCCTATTTTTCTTCAACATTGCCTCTTATTATATTTTAATACCGTCACGTTTACTTGTATATCTGTGTAATTGTAATACACATGTTTTTGATGTTGTTCGTAGGATTCTCATTTTACTTGTTTCCAGGTATCTTCTTGTTGTACTCTTGACTGCTCTTGTTTCAGAGATATATGTCACCATCTTCTTCTTCAAGTGCCGTCTCCATCAATGGAGGTTAGCGGTTATGGTGGCAAACGTTTGTCTATCTTCAGCTGCTCTTAAGAGTTCCTCAAATCCAAGTCCTGTCCAGTTTCTGATATTACGTAACCAGGACAATTTTTTTCTTCCAATTCCTCGCTTTCCTTCAATTTTGCCTTTTATTATCAACTGAGGGATGTAGTATTTCTAATTGCGCAACAAATGCCCTAAATAACTGGTTTTTCTTCTTTTGACTGTTCTCAATAGTTCTTTTTCTACATTGAGTCTAGCTAGTACTTCTTCGTTTGTTTTTCGTGCTGTCCAAGGAATTTTTAAAATTCTACGGTACACCCACATTTCAAATGCCTCGATTCTATTCAGGCTCTTTATTTTTAAAGTCCACGTTTCGACTCCGTAGAGAAGAACAGACCAGATAAAACATTTTACAAGTTTTAATCTCAATTTAATATTTATATGTGTATCGCAGAATAGAACGCGCATCTTAAAGAAACTATCCCTAGCTTGAACAATTCTCGCTTTAATTTCTTGTTCTGGGTCCAGCTTGCAATTAATCCAACAACCAAGGTATTTGTATTGGTTTACCTGTTCTAAAATATTCCCATTTATTTTTATAGGTAAGGGGATATTCTGTTTTCTTTGGATCACCATTACTTTTGTTTTTTTTTTTTCGTTGATCTTCATTCCAAACTCTCGACAAGCATCCTTGAGGTGGTCTATAGCCCCCTGTAAGTTAGTGTCTGTATCAGCCAGTAGGACAGTGTCATCTGCATATCTTATGCTAGATATTGGTTCTCCATTAATTTTTATTCCTGTGGGTAGGTTTTCCAAGGCTTGCTTGAATAGTAGTTCCGAGTAAAGATTGAACAGCATAGGGGATAGTATGCATCCTTGCCTTACTCCTTTATTTATACTAATATTTCTAGATGTATGATCGTCGATCCTAATCTTGGCACTCTGCCTCCAATATAAGTTCTTAATTAATCGGAGATCTTTACTATCCAAGTTGATGCTCTGCAAGGAATTTCACATTTTATTATGGTTTACATATATTATTTATGTCACCATAGAACTAATTAAAAGCATAGGTATAGTATATATACATGTTTATTTCTCAATATTGTATCGTTAAGGCTGTTCCTCCTGTTCTATTTGCTTTTGCTACTTATTCCTTAACTTTTTCTGTAATGCTGTATCTTCAGTTCTGTGAGCCAGTATGGATTCTTTACCCCAGGTAGCTGGCTAACCTCACCTTAGGGACCCTCCTCCTTTATCCTGGCTTGGGACCGGTAGTGTCATCTGATGAGCTACTCAATCCACCCATCAGACAACCCAGGCGGATTTTGAAAGCGGAAAATTAACATGAGGGCGATAAACCACACCAAACCGTGAATTTGTCAAGAGGTAAAAGAACTCTCTGAATTAAAACGCAAATGCTACCTGAGATATAAAAATAAAAGCACACAATCGGAAGAAGCTCTCGCAAAATATGTCCAAGTAAGAAACGAGGTAAAGGCAAGAATAAAATCAATCAAAAAAGAACATTGGGCTAAATTCACCAGCGACATGGACTATGACCTACATGGTGCCCAAAAGAAAGTATGGAAAATGCTTTAGAACAGGAAAAAACCAGTTAATGAGTTCGTGCATACCAAGGGAGTACCTAGCTATGGAGACATATAAAACGAAGCAGATATAAGTGCTACCATCAATTACCAAGAGGTAGAAGCAAAGATCAAGAATCTAAAAAACAGAAAATTACCTGGAACAGATGGTATACCCAATGGACTCTTAAAATATGGAGGTCCTGAACTTGCAAGTAAACTGTGACAACTATTTAACAAAATCTTAAAGGACACAGAAAAACCAGAAGAATGGCATAAGAGCATCACAATCCCCATATTTCAAAAAGGACAAAAAACTTGCCCACAAAACTACAGAAGAATAACCCTCTTAAATACAACGATGAAACTTACTCACGAGTATTCTTAAGGACAAATTGGAAAGGCAAATCACTAATGCTGAAGAACAGCAAGAACAGCAAGGTTTTACAAGAGGGCGGTCTATAACAGATAAAGTATTCATAACTACAGATAGACCAGTGGTCACATATGGATGTGAAACGTGGACCCTCTCAACCACTGATTAAAATCAACAGAGTATTTGAGCCCAAAATACTAAGGAAGATATTTGGACCAACCCAATGCAGCGATGGTTCGTGTAGAATTAAAATGAACCACGAGCTGGATGAACTAATGCAGAGCGCAGATATTGTTAGATTTGTAAAGTCGCAAAGACTAAACCGGCTTAGTCACCTAGAAAGAATCGTTTAAGTGGTCTATTGTTATTATTGCTAACTATTGTTCAATCTATATATTATTTATGTTATAATTTTTTCTTGCGATTAACATATACTCCGTCTTTTCTTCATTTATACTTAGTCTTCTAATTTTCGCTTCTTCTATTAGAGTTATCAGCTCCGTATTCTAAGCTTTTTTGTCCCTTGCAGCTATTAACATGTCATTTTTAAATTTTCTTCCATACGTAAGTCTTTTCTATCAGTTTTCTAATATACAACAGTACTTATCTGTTGTATAGTAGAGCATATATCATTTATTTATATCTGTATTTATTATTAAATTATTTAATCACAAGATTATTTTTTATTTATTCATAAATATATAAAAACATCATTTGCTAGTCTGTAATTTAATCATTGTTGTTATATTTTTATATGTAGTTGTTTACTATTTAAAACAAAAAAAGAAAATTTCTAAAAAATATTTTTAAATCTCTATTTGTAATTACATAAAAACAAAAGTTTCTCCTTGTAACCTTTGTAGGTTAAAAATATTGATCAACAAATAAGATTTCGATACAGGGGTTTTGATATAAATAGATGTTTTCATATAATAATGTTTATGTATGGTACATGTAATAGGCTTTTCAGAAAATTTTTTATTTTTCTTTGCAGCTTGATTAATCGTTTTCAAAAGTCAAATCGTTAAAAATACTAGTCTTTCCATTTTCTCATAAACTAGGGTTTAAAAATTTATTCTCGCAATGGGAGCTAATCTGGAAAGCTCAACGTAGATGGCGCTAGTGCAATTAGAGGTCACGTCAACTGTCAAAAAATGTATATTTCTAGGTAAATATTGCATTTATTCCACTGTGTAGATTTAATTCGGGATAATAAGATGCCTCAGTTTGTGTTGTTCTTTTGTGCTCATCGAGAACATCAGAACACACGTTTCTCAAATATAATCTGATGAGAAAAAGTAGATTGTGGCAGTAAGAAGAGATAAATATGTGCCGATAATAAATGCATGTACCTACTCGCATCTATTATTAAATATTATATATATAAAGGATAATATTTGCATGCTTTATATTAGCAAATTTTATACAAAATTAATCGAACTAACATAAATACTATTTATTTGTCTTTTATTCAATGTCCCAATGACAGAAGTCGCGACCAGTGACTAACATCTGAGTTTACACTTGATAACAATAATTTGAATTAGAATTCAAACATAATTCATCAAACTTCTAACACAGTTAGTAATCCCACAAGTTCCTCAGGAAGAGCATCTAAATAATGATGGTTTGATGAAATGAAAAGTCCACCTCTAATGAAATGATTAGTAGTTGCCTCCTCATAGGCAAGGATAGCTATTTTCTCACATTCTTTACTCCAATAAGTTGCACTGATTACACCAATATTAAAAATAGGCATATTTCTGTATCGTTGTGGTCTTGGATCTTAGCATAAGTTTGTCTTTTGCTTTTTTTGCACATTGCACACTATAACTATACAATTTATTTGTTCGAGTTTCTTTGGCGATACTTCCAGTCTGCTTTTTTTGACATATGCCAAACTTGCTTTCGTTTAGTGCGGGTATCTTTTATGTATCATTTACCATGATCTTTCGGGTTTAGTAAAGCATCACAACAGCAACATGTTTGCACATTGCTAAGTATCCCTTGCCCGCAATACATTCACATAATGCTTTAGTAATACTTCCATCTATGAAGACCACCAGTTTTATGATTTTTGTAAGTGCTTTGGCCATTTCACTGTGGACTTGCGCTAGGTAAAAATTATATTCATCTGTTTTTGATTCTGTCTTTTTAGTGGACTGCGGCACACATACTCATTCCTTCTGCTAACGTAGTTATCTATTTTTTTTTAATTTACAGTAAGTTTTGTTTTAAGGCAGCACAAAACTGTATTCAATGTATGGTAAGCAGGTAAAATTACCAGTTTAGTTACATGACTGTACTAGTTCAAACCCATATGCAAATACATCACTATAAAACTCAGACCAATATGAATATTTCTATTTTGGTCTGAGATGTAAAAATAAAACATTAAGATGATGATTAATATAGTTTACCTGTCGATAAGGTTTTCCATTTTTCTAGTAATTCTGCATTTCTTTTCCTCATTTCCTTTTTCTTAGTCGCAAATAGTCCAAGATCCGTATTTTTCTGCCACAATTTATTAAATCACAATAATTACAACAAAAATACCACAAAAGCTTAAATAGTTGTCAAAATGTGTTGACCTCCAACTACACTAGCGCCGCCAAGTGGATGCAACGGCGTACATAGCTGCCATTATTATAAAATTAACTCTATGGCGGATACATCTCTGGAAGTTTCTCGTCGTGTCTCGAGATGCAACCGTTATATGAGCTACGTCGAATGCATGTTCGTAACACTGCTCTCCCTTCTTAAATCTGGGTGTCCCGATGAGCAACTCTATATGTAGTCCCAGAATGGCGGAATCTACAGGACTCTCCAACTCTGCATGAACGGACACGATCTCTTCGGATTAATGCAACACACAGTAATTCGTACGCCGGTTTCTCGGAAGATCACTTCAAGCATGCTTCTGACAATCTTCCAATCCAGATTTTCTAGTGCATGGCCTATCTTGGGTAAGGTCAAATTCTTGATATCATAATTGCACACGATTTTCTTTAAATTAGTTAGAGCACGCCATATATCCTCGTAGCTCGCCCTGTCTGTATACGACTTCCTGGTCACCATATACAGAAGATCGAGGACGATCTTCTAATATCAGTACTCTTCCAACTTTAGGTTGCTGATTTTTTAACTCGTCCAAACGAACAAATTTCTTACAAAATACGGATAAGATTCTTTTAGTCATCTTAAGATCTTGGACAACACAGTGGGCTAGAGAGACGTTATGTGAAACGCTAAAAAGATCCTGCTGAACTTGCTGTGGTCACGCCGAATCTAGCACTCTTTCTCTCTGCATAATTTAACATAAATTCTCTTTGATCTCATGTTGAAGAGTTCGTGCTTCTTGTGTTTCATTTGAGCCAGCATATGGTGCAAGACAATTTATGTGAACTATTTTTAGTTTACCTTCTGGCAATTTCTTAATTCGGTATATTACGTCATTTATTCTATTTTTAATTTCATACGGTCCTTCCCATTGTCTTTGCAGTTTAGGAGACAAGCCTCGACGACGTTGTGGATTATAAAGCCAAACAAGATTACATACTTCAAAGCTTTTATTCCTGCATCGAGAATCATATTGATCTTTCAACCTGTCACTGGCTAACTGAATGTGTTGTCGGGCAAGTTCATGAATGTTGTTCATTCTTAACTTCAGGCGGTCGACATAATCTTCGCTTGCAACGGAATGTTCTTCGGAAGGTCTGCAGCCAAACTCTAGGTCGCAGGGCAAATGAACTTTACGACCTAACATCAGGCAGGTTGGAGTCTGGCCTGCAGTTTTATTCACGGCCGAGCCGTAGAGCATTAAGAACAAATGAATGTACTGGTCCCAATCTCTTTGATGTTCTGATACAACTTTGGACAGGTGTTTACACATCGTTCGGTTCGTCCTTTCGACCATTCCATCTGATTAAGGTTGCAGGGATGTCGTTCTGGTCTTATTGACACCAATCAATTTACAAACGTTTTGAAAAAGTGTTAACTCGAAGTTTCGCCCTTGGTCGGAGTGGATCTCCAAGGGAACACCAAAAAAACATCAAGGGCTAAAGAATTATTTAACCAGTACCTCTGCAACGGTAGCAGCTTCTTGATTTGGTATCGTAAAATAATCTATGGCTACCAGGATATATTTATTTCCATCATTCGTCTCTGGAAGTGGAGCTGCAATGCCGATTGCTTCCCTTTCCATAGGACTACCAACATTGTACTGTTTCATGGGTGCCCTCTTTTTACCAACTGGACCATTACTGGTTGCACACAGTTCACATTTCCGGCACCATTTTCTTACATCATCTTTACAGTTCACCCAATAGAACCGTTCTCGAACCTTTTGCAGAGTCTTCGTAATACTAAAGTGTCCACCTGATGCACCGTCATGCAACTGACGCAATACTTCTGACACTTTACTTTTAGGTACAATCAACTCAAGCTTAGATTCTGTACCATCATCGTTCTCAAAGGTTCTATACAGAAGATCATCTTGTAGAACTAGGCAATTCCATTGGCTCGATTTACACTTGACTTCTGGACTACATGCACTAATGTCTTGCCAAGAAGGTCTTTCACTTCGACGCATCCGATCCAATACTCTTTTTATATATGGATCATCTGCTTGAGCGTCTTGCAGCTGTTGAGGATCCATTGATCATTAATCACGGTGGTTCGTCTCATGGGGCAAAGTCGTTCTTCTAATTTAAGACAGTGATTACAATTTGCACTGCATCTTGACTGAGCATCAGCATTTGAATGACTTTTTCCAGCCCAGTGTTCGATCTGTTCTAGCTTTCTGACTGTTTTATTATTTTCTTGCAATTTACAGCGAATGTGACCAACGTTGCCATCATTCCAACATCTGGGTTCGCATCTCTTCGGCATCGTGTTACGAACTACTTTCCATACGATTTCCTCCGGACGTTTATCGTTTTGTTCATCGCTCTTGTCAGAGGTTCGTGCTCGATGGGTCCGTGAAATTTGACTAGCTGTTTCATGTTCCAAGGCAATAGCGAGCGCTTCATCTAGAACTTTTGATCTTGCTAGTCGTAAAGCTTTCTGTACTTCATTGTCTTTTAGCCCATTGACGAAGTTATCTACAAAAATTTCTTCCAAAATGTTGTCTGGTGCCTCTGGATAAGCTAACCGCACTATACGAGCAAAATCTGTTTCAAACTCTTGCAAATTTTCACTTGCTCGTTGAATTCTACTTCTTAGTGGCGCCTTGTAGACTTGTTGTAGAGGGGCATCTCCGTAACGTTTGTCTAGTCGAGTAAAGAAGGTCTGGTAACATTTCCCTTGACCCTTAGGAATCGGTATTATGATATCCGTAGCATCACCTCGTAAAGCAGCAGTCAAGGAAACAGTTTTTTTTCTTCTATTCAATGAGTAGCTGTCGCAATAGCTTCAAATTTTCTAAGGTATATGGACCAAGAAGACTTTCCATCAAATAATGGCAATTTAAATCTCATATTATGTGAGAGAAAGGTGAGAGAAAAATCCAGCCTCCAAGTCTTCCATTTTTCATACTATTAATATACACTTAATTATTTCACATATATATCTATGATTGATCTGCCTTAACTTCCTCTAATTCTCCGATATCGTTTACTATGTTCTACTTCCCACCAAAAAGTATATTATTCGTTACACGTCAGTAAGTGTGACTGATTTTTGTTTATTGTTGGACTTTTGTTAAACATTTATAATGTGTTTATATATTTATGTTCTATACACTTGTCCAGTATATTTCGTTTTAAATAGCTTAAACTTAGTGCTATTAAAGAAGCTTAGATATATCCTTAGTTATATTTATTTGTTTACAAAATACTGTGCGCAACAAAATACACTAGCAAAATGACATGATAATGTACTTAATTCTACCAAGCAATATTTATTTAATGGTTATAATAGTATATCTATAATACAACAATTGTTACAAATTCTTTTGAAATATTTTTAAAAAGTGTAAGTGATTCTATTGTTAAAACTAGTGTAAGGCTACGTGACAGGAAAGTGAGAATATCCTTGCCCATTTTGTAGGTTAAAGTGGATGTTTATACAATGTAGTCATTAAAATAATGTGTTGAAAATTTGAAGTTGCGAATCCTAAATACCGGCTGCAAGATGTAACTACACTAACATAACAAACAACATTCATATTAGTTATATTTGTCTGGCCTTGCATTCGAAGGTTTTGGTCGCAGCAGGCAGGGGCAGGCCGTTCAACTGTCGACCTTTCGCAGTTCGCAGTCAGTCAACATATATCTACCGTCTCCGGCGAGGAGCGAGGTCTCCAGTCAGCGCTCACAAAAAATTGGGACCGACGGGCTCGGGGCCCGGACGGGGAGAAAAGCGTCCGACCCGCTCCCGCTTTTTCTTCTCGAACTTTCAACCCTAGACCGACGCGTTACGCCAAAGCAGCGATTAGGGAGGCGGCAGCCCCTTTTTTACGTTAACATTGGGTTTTGGATACGTTGAACCTACTTTGTCACCGACTGATGATTGTAATATTATGAAATTTAAGTAATACGATATAGCCGCCTTCGAATTTTCAGGGTAGTAACATACGATCCCCGCTTCTAAATAAAACATTGCAACATGCTCAAAATAATATGCAAAAAACAAATAAAAAATATTTTATATATATATATATATATATATATATATATATATATATATATATATATATATATATATTATGTATGTATTACAGAATACATTTTGGAGACGGCTGTCGCCGTCTCCCGATCCAGGGCATGCTCTTCCTCCAAACCTCTCGATTCCATAGTTCTTCTAATTCCTTCATTCCATGAGCGTCGAGGTTTACCTCTTTTTTTTTCTTCCAGTGGGCTTCCATCTGTGAAGTTTTTGGGCCCAACGTTAGTCAGGCATTCTCAATAGGTGTCCAAACCATTTTAAACCTCTTCTTTCTATTCTGTCAATGACCGTTTCTGTATCCTTCTTGTTATTTCTTATAGATTCGTTGGTCTTCCTTTCCAGCCTTGATGTTCTAGAACTTCTTAAATTTTTCCACTTGTTGGATCTCCACGTCCTTGTCTATCAACACTTCAAACCTTGCATCTGAATTGATAACTAAATATTCTGTTTTCTTCATGCTGACTTGTAACCCCCATTTTACATATTCTCTGCATAGACGCTTTATCATAAATTCTAGATCATAAGTATTTTGAGCTAGGACGACTTGCTCATCCACAAAATTCAGGGAGAACAGTACGTCATTTCCTATGGGGATTCCCATTCCCTGGCAATGGTTTTTCAAATTTTGGAGGGCTGGCTCAATATATAAATTAAACAGTAAGGGTGACATACCGCATCCTTGTCTTAGTCCTTTAGTTACGTTTGTTGGCTCTGATAACCTATTTCCGATTTTAGGTAAGTAGTGTTATCCCTGTATATTTCTGTGATTATTCCTAAAACGTATGGACTAATGCTGAGTTCTTGTAAAGCTTGCCACAATTTAAGTCTTGGAACTGTATCATACGCCTTTTTCAGGTCGATGAAGGCTAGCTGTACTTCGGTACCAGCCGCTATTCTTTTTTCTATTAATTGTTGAGTATAAACAAGTTATCAGTGCAAGATCTACCAGGCGTAAATCCTCTTTGGTCTTCGCTAATTAGATGCCCTAACATCATCTTGTATTTTTCGATTTATTATCTTTCCAAACAATCATCCGAAAGTAGGTAGGACACTTAATGCTGTGTAGCAGTTAGGATCGTTTCGATTACCCTTTTTAAAGATGGACACTTGATGAGCGGTTTTCTATTCAGATGGTACTTTAATTTGTTGGCAGCATTGATTCATTAGAAAAGTTATTCGTTCTATTAGGAGTGGACCTACTGATTTAAGTAACTCTACAGATATATTGCCAGGTCCTGGAGATGTAACTCTACAGGTATATTGCCAGGTCCTGGAGATCGCCAGTTTTTCATTTTAATTAACGCAGTACGGACCTCGTTGTTAGTAGTATTAATGTTACTGTTTGTTTGTTTGTGTGTGTTTGTTTTTCTCTCCATACTGTATTCCTCTCCCATATATTCCAATCTGGACTCTTGGAGTAAATGTTTATAGTAATTTTTCCACTTTTCTATAGTAATTAAGTTGCTTAAGGAGTTAGGGGTGTTTTTCTTTAGATTATTGATAGTTCTCCATGCTTCCGTAGTCTGAGAACCACCAATTAAATTTTCAACTTGGACACATTTGAGATGTTATATTTGTTAGCCACTTCTTATATATTTTGTTTTTTTTATTTTTTTTTTTGTATCATTTTGGTAATTAGTCATAACCTCTTTTTTACTCACTTCAAGAAGCCGATTTGTTGCAGTATGCTACACTTTTATGAGCCTTTTTGTTAATTGAGTTCCCAGGTCTAGAGTTCTTTTCTAATGTGGCTTTTCAGTAGTCCACATAAGGATTCTGGAACTTGAAATGGGGTATTAGCACTTTTTTTTTTAGCTTTCCTGCAATTTGCTTGTGACCTGACACCAGTGACACCCACATCAATGATAATTTGTTGCGTTCCGCCAACTACTTGAGAGATTGTTTAGAGTAACAAACCAACTTTGACACATAAGTAAATGACTTGGGAGCTTTAAGGCATCTTGGCTATAAAATAAAGATCCACGAGTGTCTTGGTTGAGACATTCTTGGGCACTAATGTCTATAGCATGTATTTCTACCCGAAAGATTGTTGGAGCATTTCTAAAAGATTTGGAAAGCTTGAAACTGGGTCCAGTAACTTCCACTCCGGCCCTTTCGTCTCTCTTAGATCCATCCGTATACCATACGAGTGAATCTGCTTCCAGTTTCGGTTCAACTTCTTTATCCATTTGGTTCTTTTTTATGACCACATGGAATTTCTTCCAAGATTTTTAGGCGGCTAACTAGATCGCCTGGTCATTATTTTTTGTCTGTCGTAGTTTTATGGTGGTGGTTAATGCCTCCCTACTCATGCAGATCTGCAAGGGAGGAAGGTTCGGCATCGCCTCTAGCGCTGCAGTGGGGCCTGTTGACAGTGCCCCTGTGATTCCCAGACAAGATAGCCCGAGAACTTTTTGCAGCCTGGCGTTAGCCTTTATTTGTTGTGTTTTTGGCCACTATACGAGTGATGAGTATGTGACCACGGGCCTAATAATCGTTTTATATGACCAGAGGGTCATTTTCGGTTTTAGGACCCTAGTCCTTCCCAATGTCTTGCGAGAGGTCCGACTTGCCACCAAGGTTTTTTCAATATTACTATTCCAGGTGAGTTTTTGATCTAGGGTTATCCCCAGATATTTTATTTCTTTGGAATAGTCTAATGTGATGCCATACATAAATTGCAGCCTGTAAATTGTATTTACGTCTCCTTATGAAAGGTATCACAGTCGTTTTGCTGGGATTGACAATTAAGTCCTCCTTCGAGCACCAACTTTTAATTGCATTAAAAACAGTTTGCAGACTAGATATGATCTGGTCACGCTTGCTCCTAATTCTAACAACTAGGTCATCTGCGTAACTCTGGGTTGTAAAACCATAATCATGCAACTTAGTGACGAGGTCATCTATGACCAGAGACCAGAGACCACAGTAAGGGCGATAGCACTCCCCTTTTAAGCCCCATCGTTACTGCTGTCACAGTCACAGATTCTCCTCGAATACTAGCAGCGATGATTCTGATTGACTAGCATTGATTAAATTCATTGTATTAGCAAGGTTGCATTGCTACTCTTTAGTAGTGATCTTTTTACGTATTCAAGTAAGGTATTATCCAATGTTCCCTCAATGTCAATGAAAGCGCAAAGAGCTATTTATTTTGTCACTATTGTCTTTCCAATATTTTATACTAGTGAGTTAAGAGCATTTATAGTGGATTTGCCTGTATGGTAGGCAAATTGATGTTTGTGAAGCGGTTTCCTAGTTAGAATTTCGCTTTTTATGTGGTAGTCTACTGGAGTCTACGTTTTTATGAGAGAAAAGGTGAGGCATATGGGGCGATAAGACTTCGGTTCGTTCGTAGGATGTTTTCCTATATTTGGTATAAATCTCACTTTGTGTGCCCTCAAGTCTTTGGAATGTAAGGACATACCATATATTTTACTAGAATTGTGCTGTTTGCTTTTGCTAGGTCAACAAATAAGAGCTAAAAGTGTCTTTAAAAATGTGATGATCGACCAGCTCGAAATCCTGCTTGTTGTTGTATTTCATATGATTCATATTCTTCTTATATCAACTGTTTTAAGATATTTACGTATAGTCGACTAATCGTACTGGTCTCTGAGAGATCTGTATTTTTTGGAACAGTCTCTTGACCGTGTTTTATGAAAGATTTTTGAGATTTAATTCCCTTTTATATATATTAGAACTAACTCTTTGATATGTTTCTTTGGCTAGTGTACTTTAAAAATATTTATCGGAATAGCCTAGTCTTTTGGATTTGTTTGACATATTTATCCTCAAAACTCGTATTAAGTTCCATGATTTTTCCGATCTTGATCCTCTAATATAGCAGTCAATCTCTTTGAATTTTGCATCCAAACTTTTTTTTATTATCTCTAAACATTTATTTAAAATACGACTATTTTCTCTTGTATATTAATTTATCTGGCGCATTCATAAATAGATTTTCGAGATGAATATGTGGGGATTGCTTCGCTTGGTTATGTTTCTAGGTGCCGGATTGCCAGTCCTGTAATCCAATCCCCAAACCAAAACGGCCAGATATGTTTGGTGTTCTTTCTCTAGACAGGTATATTTTACCCTTTATGTACCCTGGAGATCAGTACTCTCTGTTGTTTTGCTAGCTTTGGTTCGCGCTGAGTACTTCATTTCACTAGTATTAGTCGGACCTGTCAGATATTGCTTTTCTTCCAAATAAGAACACGTGCGACAGAGGGACTATAATAGCAACCATACACGAAACAGAATGCTTGAAAACAAAATATACTAGATAAACTATATACTCTAGTAGAATTTTTAGCTGTATGCTACTACTACCTTTGATAATGTCTACCGCAGCTAAAGACGAAAGGTCAGGAACAAACACCAATACCATGATGTGAACGTTTACGCAACTTAAGTGTCTTATCAGTTTGTAATGATTGATAGCACTATCGAAGGCATCAAAAGTTCAAAACCGCAAAAAAATTCAAAAAATTTTCAGCTCAATGCCAAAAAGGGGTGGTAAAAGAAATAAAAAACGAAAAAGGCGAGAAAGGTAACTTACTTTCAATATATTAAAAGTAAAAAAAATATTTAGTAAAATGGACCTTTCGCGATAACAGAATTAGATAACTCACTTAATATAGAATGCGCAATCACATATATGAGGATGTCGTGACAGCGATAACATGAATGAAAGATGACAAAACATCCGGAGCAGATCACTTTTATGGTTTAAATCCTTAAAAATTATAAATGATGAATTTAATTATATTGAAATGGTCTAGAGTTACTTTAATAATAGTCTCAGAATAAAACTTAGCAATGAAGGTTTTACTTATAGTTTGATACAAACAAAATTAATGTTGAGTATTCGCTCATCTTACTCCTATAACAACTTTGTCTACGCATAGTGGTGTCTTGACGCATATTCCCCCATTCAGCAAGCGCAGTTTAATGCGTTCGTAGTTCTGTGGTTTAAGTTCACTAAGAGTTGTGGACCAGCTCTAACTGCCAGGTTTAAATCGCACAGATCTTGGGTTATTATAAATTTGCTTTCTTCACTGATTATTTCCTTTGTTATTCTATCTACATTCCGTGGCCTAAGTCTAGTATGTAAAAAAATATTCTGGCAGATCTCTGGATGAGAAGCGTGTACTCTGTTTTTCCTTTTTTGTTGTTGATCTATACATTTTTTTCATTTTGTTTTTGGCTGGATTAGAGTAAAGATTGAAGAGAATTAATGTGATGTTTTCTGCGGATAATTTACAAGTGTGACTGGCTGTATGTCAAAAAAAAATGCCAAAAAAAACTTGCAACAAAGATCGGATTAGCAGTTTATACCTCTGTCTTCTCCTTTGGTTGCTTTCATTACAACCATTTCTAAATAGCAAGATTAGTTCGCTAGTTGTCTATTCTTCCGTAATTTTATTGTTTTTAGAATTTTGTTAATGCTGTTAGAATTTGCATCACAATATTTTATTAGTTGCTTTGGTATCCCATCTTTACCTGCAGCTTGTCTATTCTCTAGTTTCTTAAGTGTTTTTAAATTTTTTTTTTTCATGGATTCTACAGTATTCACTGCCTTTCATCATCATCATCATCAGTAGCTCGACAACCTTTTCTGGGTCCTGGCTTGTTCTAGGATTTTCCGCCATTCTCTTCTGTTCTTTGCTTTGTTTTTCCAGTTGGTAATCTTAAGTGTTTTCAGATCTTGTTCCACTTGTTCCATTTATCTAAGTTTGGGTCTTCTCTTTGATCTTCTCCCTACTGGTGTTTGCCTCATTATATGTTTTGGCGTTTCAGTCTCCAACATCAGTTCAACATGACCCATCCAGCGCAGACGTCCGATCTTTCATTTTAATCTCTCTCTGTTGTCCCATTCCCCATAGTTTAGGCCTCTCTTACTCATAGCGTCATCTATTTTGTACCTCCAGGATCTTCGGGGTCATCCTCTTTTCCTCCTTCCTATGGGGCTCCATTCGGTTATTCTCTTTATCTATCTGCTGTCGCTAGTTGTATTTATTAACCTCGCGAGAACAGAGTACCTATCTACAAGTGAAGAAGATATAGAAGATCTACAGATTGATGACAACGTAACAATCAAAGGAAAGGACAAATTCAAATACTTTGGGTTTATAATCACGAAAAAGGCAACAACAGAGGAAGAAATTAAGCAAAGGTTAGGACAAAAAAAAACAGCAATCCGACAACCTAACTAAGTATGGTGGAATAGACACCTAAATATGAAGACAAAAACACAGATTTATAAAACATTAGTGCGAACTATTATGACATATGGGGCTGAAAATTGGATTATAAACAAGAAAAACAGCAGTAAGATAGTAGCAACAGAGATGGAATGCCTGCGAAGATGCTGCAGAGTAACAAGAATGGATAGGAGAAGCAATGACGAAATAAAGCAAAGAACATCAATAGAAACAGACATACTAACATATATAGAACAAAAATGAGTATTGGTAAAAAAAAGTGGGATGGACATGTCTTTAAAACTTCTTGTATATTTACGCTTACTTAAGACGTGATCATTTCAATAAACTGAGCGAGTTTGGTAAAGGGCGGATAGTTGGCCTTAGAGAGCCGAACTTTCTTTTCGGAAAATTGCGAATGGGGTTCACAGAAGTTTAGATACTAAGTGTGTTTAGAAACGCTTCTCCACTACCAGATCGATTACAAATCAATGGTTTTGACGACCAAATGCAGAATATGGAAGATCAATTAAGATACGAACAATTGTCGAGTTCGCAGTTTTGGCCTATTTTCATTTCGGCCACACTGTGTGTGTCCTCCTATCCCTGAAAATAGAGATAATCGTCTTGGATGGCACAGAGAATGATTGAATTGGGACAAGGAATAGAGTGGGGTTGTCTTTTGTGATGAATCTTGATTCATGACACTTCGGGAGGAGTTCATTAGGGCATGGAAAGATATACCCCAGGAGTATATTGACGTCTAGTTCTAGCCAGAGTCTCCATTGGTCCTTCTCAAAGGTCTTCTTCCAGATTCCTCTCTCGCATATCTTTGTCGATACCTTCTCCCCAAGTTCGTCTAGATCTTCCTTTTTTTCGACTTCCCTGGAGCTTCCATTGTAGAATTTCGGAACTTGCTCCTTAACCATTATCTGTATATGGCTAAACTAGATTAATTGTATTGTTTTAACACAGTCTGTTAATGTATGTTTTGTACCAATGATTTCGCTTATGCGGTGGTGTGTTACGCTTTCTAGGGTTGAATTTCCAGCTGAACGTCGCTAAAATACATTTTGATTATGTTAAGCATTTTCTTTGTTTATACTCCTTTTATGATAACTGTAAATACTTCCTTTGTTGTACTTGGATATCATTTGGTCCCGTAGAATACTATTAAGTTGTGACGTAGCGCTCGTACCATGAACATTCCTGTGTCTTATAGCTTCATCCGTTGATTGTAATTTGTAAACGTAGGAAAATATATTTCTGATATTGTTTAATTCGCTGTCTATCTTCTAGATGTGGGTCCTGCTGTTCTCCTCCAATACACATAATTTAGTGTTATCCATATTTACTTCTAGAACCAATTCTTTATAGTCTTGTATGAGTTTTCGTGTCATATTCCCCAGATAATCATATTCTCGAGGCAACACTATCTGATCACCTGCATAACACATAATGTAAAGTTCGGTATTATCCAGGGGGATTCCCATCCCAATTTATTTCCGTTTCCATGTTCTTAAGACCCTCTCTAGATATATATTGAGAGGTATGGAGAACATGAATCATCCTTACTTTAACCTTTTCAAAACTGTAAAACCTTGCGTTATTCCATCTTAAACTTTTTTTCTTTTGTATGAAGATATAGTTTTTTAATTGCTTTAATTATCTCATTATTTACATTCATTTCCTCATATACCTTTCACAACTTCTGGTGCGGAATACTTTCGTATCCCTTTTTAAGTCCTCATAGAGCAAGTTAACTTTTTTCCAACTCTGTCTTCTTTTATACCAAGTGGGTTACACAGAAAAGGTGCTCTATCGTGGACTTCTGCTCTAAAGCCTGCACATTCTTCTTCGGCTCTTACATCTTTATACCCCCCCTTCAACCCGATTTTTAAGGATATTTCCATATAATCTGCTATTTGAGCTAGTGACCGATATACTGTGGCAGTTATCGAAGTTATTTCTGCTGTCTTTATTATGGATTGTCGAAATTATACATAGTTTTCACCGTTTAGGTAGGTATTTCGGTTCTGTTAATGCAGATCTAAAATAGTTGGCGAGAGGATAATATAACGATTCCCAGTCCCAAACTTATTTCAATCCAGGAGCTTTTCCATTTTTCATAGCCTTTCATATATGTCTTACCTCGAGTCTCAGATGCGATCCGGCCGTTATCACATTTCTGTTTTCGATTATGTTGAAATACTCTGCTTCCAGTTAAGAACTCCTTGAAATATTGATCCCACTACTGTTCTCTTGTTGGTGATATTACTTTCCCAATAAGAGATTAAAACTGTATCGTGTATGTAGGGAAAAGCTTTTAAAAACGTTAGGTATAAATAAGCACCGTGTACAAGGAATCCTTGCCCGTGTTAAGAAACATGGAAAGGTTCCATTTGAAACAAGAGGAGGAAATAGGAGAACTATACATTTTGCTCAAAAATTACAAAGCGTTAAGGCTGTTTTAGCATATGAAGCACACTGATTTTGAACATTGAAATTTGATTTTGATGAATGTCATCAAATAATGAACATTTGATGACAATTTGAAATGGGCGTATCACTTACTTTTCTATACTACTTACCTTGCTTATCTTTACTCAGTGGCGCCAGCCGACGAGTAGTTTAATGACAACAAATGCATTATTCTTCATTCAAATTAGTTTTAACATGAACTAACTGACCGTACGTTCATGAGATTTGACGTCACGAAGACGATAACGATGAGTCTAAGCGACAATGATGAGTAACACGTTTCACTATTAGATTTTAGTATTTTTTAGCAATTTTCTTCAAAGTTGGAACACGCTTTTTTCGATTATTACTGGACACAGAAAGGTGAAAAAAAATCAACGATTACAGAAATAAAACTCTTTCAAGTGATGGGCGTAAAAAGTTTGGTTATAATAGAACGTTAATCAGTATAATCCAGTTTTTCAACAGAAATTTCAAAAAAATAAAAAAAAGTAAAACCATCATTTTAAAGACAACATAATTTCAAATAACGTGTCCAAATTTCGAGACATTTTGTCGGTAAATAACAGAGAAAACACTGTCCCTAGATTTTGGTGCACTGATAAAACAGCCTTAAGAATTTTATTAAAACTTTTAGAGGCATAGAAAGCCACTACTGTTGAAATAAAACCGCTATTCGGATCTATTTACAAAGCTATTTGAATATTAAATCTATGTGGCGTTATATCAAAAACAATCTACCACAGACTTGTGGGTAAAAGAAAGCTATTTTCATATGGTTTTTAATTGCAATTTCAATATTGGATTTGGCACTCCAAGGACAGATGCAGGTTCTACCTGCATCGAATTAGTGGAAAGAATAAAAATAGAAAAGGACAAACAGAAAAAAAGCAAATCTAATGTGTTGCAAGCGTATCCATTCTCTGAAAGCAAAAGCTTTTTATTCTGAATTAAAAGAAAAAACTCAATGTTAATGACATTTTCTTTTGATTGTCAAAAAAATTAAACTCTACCCAGGGTCCTGGATCAATCGGCATACTATGCCAGGCAGCTATATCAGTACAATTTCACCATTGTGCAGGACGATTCAAAAGCGTCATTGAACAAAGACAATGTGTTTATTTACACGTGGAATAAAGTAGAGCATGGAAAAGGTTCAAATGCAATTGAATAACTCTAGCCAATGAGTGCATTGTATACGACTGGAAGGAGTATTGCCATAAAATAGTCAAGCAGCCCAGAGCAGTGTCACTTCAAATGTGCGCCTACAAAGAGATTTTTATTAAAAAAAATACCAATGGCAAAATTTTGGTTCGTGAGGAAGTCGCGTATAAACATGATATGGGAAATTACAAAAGCATTTTAAAGAGAAGGAAGAACCTAGAGGAAATGCCGACGAAGACAATACAGTCAGGAATGGTAAACATCAACCCATTAAAGCTTAATGGCGTACAAAACTTGCTAAGAAAACATTATGGTAAAGAATGGGCTAATTTTGAACAACTTTCGTATTATCGTAAGCTTTTAAGCAATGATAACCAGTCTGAACACGCTGTCCATAACGATGATGTGAGTTGTTGTACGCAAGAGATGGCAATGGATAGAGGATAGATAATATTGACGAAAATTACAGCCACGTGTAAATTTTTCTTTTTTTATTCGTTTTTGAAAAGTGTATTGTAAGTTTTAATTTTATTTTTTTTTCGATTCATTCTTTAATAAAAATATACTATAAGAGTAATTCTGATTTTATTGATGTTTAAAAACATATGAACACAAATTTCAGGCACAATGAAATGGGTAATGACGTTTTATTGCAAAGGGTGATTTAGCTAGTTTGTTTCAAAACCGGATATGTTCAGGGGAATGAGTTTCAAAAACGGCCAAGTTGATTTGTAAGTTCCAAAACCGGCCATATTGAAAACATTTTAAATTTTATTTAATAACTGAGCTAATTAAATCCAAAATAACAAGTTGCAATTTGATACATTATCTGATAGATAGCCCATGATTAAGTATGAACTTTTTTTTTGGGAGGCTTAATAAAAAAATCAGTTTTCTTCATTTTGTGAAAATTTCACTTTTTGCAAATGGCCGGAATTAGACATTTGTTTTTATTCGAATTTTGCACAGTATCAATTTATGATCAATTTTATGTCAGTTCTTTTACATCAAAAACCTGAGAAGGTTTTTAACTCTCCGTTAGACAAAATATAAGCTATCATAGATCTTTGTCTCCTATAAATATTTTCAAAAGTATATTTGCATTGTTCTTCGTGAGGGAAAAAGTAATATAAAGGATTTCTGCTACAGAAGATCGTCATAAGGTCTAAGTTTTCATTTCTCATACAGTCGTTACGTCATCACTTTATCCCTGGTACTATGGCATTGCAAACACGGGCGTTAAAATCACCCATAATCATGTTCATCTTGTGTGGTCTCGTGTTTTGTATTTGGGAGGTGTTCGTAGATTTCTTTTATTATTTTGTAATAAATTTTGTCGATCTGACCTTGACATTTTTTTGTTTTACTGTTTATCTAAAGTTGTGTCTTAAAAGTTATCTTTTTAGGTCTGGACTGATACTTTCATGGAAATAATCAAAGGAGTCTTGTAATCAAAGGAGTATAAAATTCCAAACAAAAGATTTTTTATGCATAATTTCTACTTACTGATGCACTCTTCCTCTACATATTTTAATTGCTATATGTTTGTGCCTTTCATTTTAACCAGTTGACCATTTTAACCAGTTGTTGTTTTATGTTTATTTTTATTTGCAATTATTATTCATTATTTTTTCACTAAGTTAATGACTACAATCACATCAATGCAAAAAAGATACAGAAAAAGTTGCTCGATGCCATTTCATCCTAAATCAAAAAAGGGACCAATAAAAGAAAATGTACAAATGGAAAATATTCGGTAATTACACCCCTCTGGAAATAAATTTTATATATAGTATTGGGACGCAATAGTATTAAATTCTCCGCCTATGTAAAAACAAGCTATAACAGCCGATGTAAGTCTTTGTCATAATGGTTTTTTTACAAAAAAGATAAACGGAGAAAACAAAAAGTGTTTGTATATAATTAATGCAAGATTTTATAAGCTGCGCAGCCATGAACCGCAAATTATTAGCACATCAAGCTGTAAACAAAATCAAGGTCAGCCTCATGAAAATCGCTAGCGGTGATAAAAAGTCGATGCACTTCTCTTTATATTATTGACCGAAAACTTGGCAAATATGATGCATTGTCTGTAACGCAAGGTCACATGAAATGTGAATGTTAATGTTGGGCAGGGACTCCAGGGCTGGATTGAGATTCAAGCCTATTTTAAGTATTTTTTTTACTTCTTTGTTACAAAATCTTCATTAAATCACTTTTTTCTTAATTTCTGGAGAATTGGTTATTTTTCTTTGACCAATTTTATTGATTATGTACTTTAACTGGACATTTTAATATCTAATACTTAAGCTAGATTTACATATCTTATGCTCAAAGCGTTTGATACTAAAAACCAAGATAAACTAATGAAATATTAGAACAGATCCGATTAAACCCTTGTTATTATTTATGTAGCGTATGGCACAATTTTAGGAAAATGCTATAAGTTACAAACTTTACATGGTACTGAAAATAAATGTTCTCTATTCTGCGTCACTATTAGTAATTGTTGAGCGTTCATGCCCGTCCAAGTTCTAATATTGCTGAGAGAAGCCATGACATGGCTCTTCTGCCTACTCCTCTTTGGAGCTCTATCTTTCCTTCAATTATTATTTGTAGAAGGTTATATTTGTGTTAGGTTGTGCCTTTCTTTTTTTAATCGTTGTTATAAGTTCTAATGGGTAGCGGGTAGCAACTCCTCTCCAATTTTTGTTATTGTTTCTGTACCATAACAAAGCGTAGTCTTCTAATAATTCTAGTAAAGCTCTTAGTAAATCTTGTTTATCGATCTTGTAGGCCAAGCTTAATTCGTCTATCCTTTCTAAGAATTCTATTGCATCCGAATATTTCTTGTCGAAGTGTGTGTGTTCCACCTTCGTACTTGATTTAACAATTCTAATTGTCCCATTTGTTTCGTTATTGTTAATTCCTGTAATTGTCTTCGGATGCCCGAAATTTCCTGGGTGAATGTGTCGGATTCTGTTCCCTTGGAAGATTTTTCTTTTAGGATTGTTCCTGTCGCTTCCTCGCGATTTTTAAAATAGGTTCTGAGTCGTACTCTCAATTCGTCGACGGCTCCCTTGGGATCTAAACCGCATTTTTCGGCCTCGCTCTGCAATTCCTCTTTGCAAAGTCAGTTGATCCACGACGTACCTGTTACTGAGTCTGTGTCTTTATCTATCGGCATGTTATTAGTTTTGCTCGGACGCCAGTTTAGGCCGGGTAGCTCTTTCGGGGCGACAGACTCAGTAAAACACAGGTTGAAATAAAAATAAATCTATTAATTTAACGTATATACAATAACCAGGAAAGTGAATAAATCCCTGCCCTCCGCAGATTCCAGAAGTTCCCTGACCTGGGAAACTAGTATCTTCTTAGGGTCTCTTGTCCAAGGTCACGGATGAAGACCACAACGGTATCCAGGGCGGAGAAGAACATCTTCGGTACGGTGTGTATGGCGGAACTGGCGACCCCCGATTTAAGGGTTCGTATAAAATTAAAAGGGTAGACTGAATCCGTTAGCGGTCTAGGAGAGGGAGACTCTGAACCCAAACACCTGGTCCTCCAGGTTGGGAGTTAAAGCATTGGGCTAACTCCCAGTACTTGTAAAAAACATAAAAATGTTAAAAAACCAAATCACACGCCTCGGAATAGGACGGCACAACAAAGACGACATAAGCTTCGACAAAGGACACGATTTTTTGGTACATGGAACGTTCAAGGTATATCAAAAAAACTCAATGAAGTCTTACATGAATTAACAGAACTAAAAATAGACGTAGCAGTCATTACTGAGACAAAAAAGAAGGGAACCAGTTCTGAAAATCTAGGAAAATATCACCATTTCTAAAGTGGAGTACCAAAAGAATGTAGAACTAAACAGGAACTTCTTCTAATAATTCACAGAAGACTAAGAAAGTTTATAACAACCTGGGAAATTAAAGTAAATATGTAAGTAAATATGTGTCTTCATAAATATAAACTAACAATTATATGCGTATACGCAACAAATAACGACGCACTAGCCAACGGAAAAGACACATTTTTTGAACAGCATGAAGAAATACCGAAAATAAGTCAATCACCGTAAATAATATTAATGGGGGATATTATACCAACAGTAGAGTAGGAAGAAAAGATGAGGACGAAATAGTAGGAAAATACGGAGAATACACCACGAACAACAATGGTGAAAGATTGATAGATTTATGCAACCAGAATCAACTCAGAATCTTAAATGGATACTTTCCACATAAACTGATATACAGCTTTACACGGATTCATGAAGTACAAAACATAAAATCAATAATCGATTATATTAACAAAACAAAAACCCGACTGAGAATACAAGATGTAAGAGTTCAGAGAAGCGCAACATGCGTTAGCGATCACTATTTATTACGTACAAAAATACACTTCCCAATCCGAAGACAACAGTGATCCACATATAGACATAAACAAGACAGAAAAGATACAGGAACGAAGAAACAACATCAGAAGCTTAGATCAAGAAAGTATCCAACACTTATTTAAAAATAGATTGGATAAGAAGCTACAAATTCCCGATCCTAAGAATATCGACAAGTTATATGAACATTTAATATGCACAAAAAAGTTAAAGAAGCCGCAGGCTTATACAAACCTAGAAGAGTTGGGTGTTTGGCAGATAACCCAGGCAAACAACTGTTAACCGTGGAAGAAAAACTAGACACTTGGAAGAATTATGTGGAAGTAACTTTTGCAGATGAAAGGCAGACTACCATTGAAGACACTGAATGCCAAACAGGACCCCCGATTACCATTGAAGAAGTCACGTCAGCTATTAAAAGAACTAAAGATGGTAAAGCGGTAGGGCCTGATGAGTTTTGTGCAGAATTCCTTAAACTTATGGATGAACAGGGAATAAAATGGATAACAACTGTATTCAACAACACATATGTAACTGGAAAAATACCCCAAAGCTGGTTAAAGTCGACCTTCGTGACCATACCAAAAAAGTAAATGCCAAGACATGCGAAGACTACAGAACAATTAGCCTAATGAGCCACTTACTTAAAACGTTCTTGAAAGTGATACACGGCAGAATATATAAAAAATGCGAAGTACAAGTATCATGGACGCAGTTTGGATTCCGCGATTCCTTAGGCACCCGGGAGGCTCCATTCGCTGTCCAAGTGCTTATGCAAAGATGCAGGGATGTTAACTGCGATGTGTATATTTGTTTTATCGACTACAAAAAGGTATTTGATAGAGTAAAACATGATAAACTTATAAACATCTTGAAAAAAGTGGGATTAGATGATAGGGACTTGAGATTCATCTATAATTTATATTACAACCAAACAGCCAATATTAAAGTGGATGATCAATTGACAGAGGCAGTCTCCATAGATAGAGGAGTGAGGCAAGGATGCATTCTGTCCCCGGTGTTATTTAATATATACTCTGAATATATCTACGAGCAAGCGCTGGGAGAACTACAAGAAGGCGTATTAGTCAACGGAATGCGTCTAAACAACATTCGATATGGCGACGACGCAGTAGTTTTTGCAGATAGTCTGGACGGTTTGCAAAGAATAATGTCGCATATATCACATATAAGTAGAGAACACGGACTTGATCTTAATACGAAGAAAACAAAGTACATGGTAGTCAGTAAGCGCGAAATATTAAATACACAGCTTTTGGTTAACCAACATCCAATTGACAGAGTGAACAGCTACACATACCTTGGTACCAACATTAACAGCCAATGGGATCACTCCAGTGAAATAAAACAACGCATAGGAAAAGCGAGATCAGCGTTCATAATGATCAAGTCTCTTTTAAGGCATGATTTACCACCTGCTACCAAAATCTCTCTCATTAGATGCTATGTATTTTCTACCTTATTATACGGAGTAGAGGCCTGGAGACTTTCCGAAGCTTCCTTAAGAAAACTCGAGGCATCCGAGATGTGGTGTTACATACGTATCTTAAGAATTTCATGGGTGGATCGTGTGACTAATGTTGAGGTCCTACGTAGAATAGGCAAGGAATGCGAGATTATTAACACCATCAAAGAGCGCAAATTAGAATATCTTGGCCATGTTATGAGGAATGAACAGAGATACGGCTTGTTGCAACTCATTCTTCAGGGCAAGGTATTTGGAAAGAGAGGACCAGGGAGAAGAAGAATATCTTGGATTCAAAACCTGAGAAAGTGGTTTAATACATCGACAACCGGACTATTCAGAATAGCAGCAAGCAAAGTTAGGACAGCCATGTTGATCACTAACATCCGGAACGGATAGGCACCGTAAGAAGAAGAATGAACATATAAAAAACTGTTTACACGAAGCAGCATTTGAAGCAATGATATACTACATAAAACCCACGGTAAACAAACCATACTGGTGGTATACCGAAATAGAGGGAGAAATAAAATGTAAAGCACAACTATACCAACAATATTTAAGCTCCAAATCATTATAAGAGAAAATAAAATATAAAGAAAAACAAGCAGAAGTATAAAGGAAAATCTCTAAGAAGAAGAACGAGTCTTGGAAAAGAAACTGCCAACGAATAAATACTTATCTAGGAGGAACCAGAAGCACAGAAAGCTGATAAAAAAATTGAGAAAAGAAAATAATAAAGAACTTTGAAAAATAAGGCTATTATCGAGCACAAATTAATTAAATCTAGCCCAAGTACTTTCGCTTAAAATAGCATCTTCAGGGGCATCGTCAAATAAGCCAAGAAAACGTTTTTTAGATGAAGGAAATTAGTTAACTTCGATAAAAAACTCGAAGTTAATGGATGAAAAAAAAAGTTTTTGAGATTAATGTTTTAGACTTACTTCGTCAAAATATAAACTATCCGGCAAGCGTAGAATGTGGAAACATTAACAATAACATAAAATTGTACAAAACACAACACTAAAACGAGGACAAACAGTTTAAAATTACTTTAAAGATTCTACGCTACATTCTTTGTCAGTATCTGGAGGGATAATGATCTAAGCGGAAATGATACGGTGACATGTGACATATGACAACTTTGATAGGCAGTCAAAGTTATGGATCTGTGATCAGCACATATTAAAATTCTGTATAAGTTGTCATTGGCCAAAGGTCCAACTAGAATTACTACTGAAAAAATCAGCTGATGAAGTATGACATATAGAATATTTTGATTTAAACTAGATTGCATAATCCAGATCTCACACTCACACCCGTCTGTAATAATAAGGTTGTAGGTTTGAGGCTAAATGAAGTGTACATAAAGTGTGAATGAAAGAAATAGACCAAACGATCTATTGGACAGTGGGTAGTTGACTACAATAAAATGGTCTACCAGGCACTGTCAATACTGTAAAAACGAGAAGAAAAAAATTGACTATGAAATTGAAATATTAAAATGAAATCAGAATTGAAAGCAGTGTGTAAATGGGTATAGTTCAAGTAGTTCAGTTAAAACTCAAGCCAATGAGGGAACTGTAAAACTAATATGTAATGGGTAATTGAGGTTGAATGGCTAATTTCCTTCATCTAAAAAACGTTTTCTTGGCTTATTTCAGATGCCCCTGAAGATGCTATTTTAAGCGAAAGTACTTGGGCTAGATTTAATTAACTTGTGCTCAATAATAGCCTTATTTTTCAAAGTTAATTTATTCGAGCATTTAACCTCATTTCAAATAATAAAGAAGTAATACAGAGCATAAAACCTGAAGACTGGTAAGAGTAGTTCAAAGAACTTTTGGTAGAGAATAGAGTCGAATTTCAAGAACATAGAAATCAAAACCAAGATAGAATTTCAATAGTCGGCTCGCCAATAAGATAACCAACAGAGGAAATTAAAAATGTATATAAACAACTGAAGGGGAACAAAGCACCCGGACCAGGGGATATACCCGGAGAATTGTTTAAGTACGGAACGAACAAATTGTACGTCAACTTCGACAACTATTTCAAGAATGAACTTTGAAAATGAAGGCAAATATCGAGCACAAATTTAATAATTAAATCTTGCCCAAGTACTTTAGCTTTCTACAGCATCAGCAGAGGCATCTGAAATAAGCCAAGGAACGTTTTTTAAATGAAGAACTTTTGACTTACTTCGTCAAATTTGGGCTCTTCAGCAAGCGCAGAATGTAATAAACATGAAATTGGACAGGCATTGTACATAACACTACATTAAAACAAGGACAAACAGTTTAAAATTATTAAAAATTATTCTACGCTCTACATTCTTGTCGGCAACAGGAGAGAGAATGGTATTTAACGGAAATGCTAAGGTGACATGTGACACATGACAGCTTTGATGGGCTGTCACAATCATGGATATGTGATATGCAAATATTAAAATTCTGTGTAAGTAAGCTGGCATTGACCAAAGGTCCAACTAACACTTTTATAGAAATCAGCTTATGAAATATGACATATAGAATATTTTGATTTAACTAGATTGCATAATCCACACTCACATTCGTCTGTAATAATAAGGTTGTAAGTTTGAGAGCAATTTCCCCAAAAAAGGAAAAATGCATGGTTACAACAGCAAATTTATTAAGATGTAAATTAGAGCTGGAAGGTCAGATAGTAGAACAAGTGATAGAGTTTAAATATCTAAGCATCACATTATCTATAGTTTATTTTTATGAACGAGAGAGTAATTAGCATAATTTTAACTGGTACCTCTGACCACTCCATTGGCGTGCTCAAGATTAATTGAAAAATTACTTTGAATAATTGTAAAAAATAAATGAATTATTTCAGTGGTATAAAGTGTTATGTGTATGTAAACAAAAGTGACCTCTTTTATCACACACCATATTAGAACTGACTGGCCTACATTAAAAAGGGTTTTAAAAAATTCACATTTTTTTTTAATTTTTAAAAATTACAAAAGAGAAAAAGAGTTTTTAAAACCGTCTAAGGTATGTTAAATAGATGAATAAAAATATTAATATAAAACTTACAGCTACTTGTTACAAATCCAAATCAGAAGATGAACTTTCAGAACCAAGATTTATAATAACTGGCTCGATCATTTTATCAGTAATATTGTCCAGCTTCCACATTTTTTCCTCTTCTTTAATAGTGTGATTTACTGCCTTTTCCCAGTTTTCAGGTTTTACATTATTTACGGCCTCCAAAAACAACTGTTTAACATCATGAATTTTAAAAGTGGTATTTTTTCTTGAAACTTTACTCTTTATCTGTGCCCATACCAGTTCAATCGGGTTTAATTCACAATGATATGGTGGGGATCTAAGTACTGTCATTCCACGATTTTTGGCAATTTCATCAATTTCGTATTTTTAAAATTTTTCTTTATGAAGGGCACACAACGAATAAAGTTCCTTTCTTATAGATCCGGGATGGTACGTAATATTTTTTGAACTCAGCCAATTCTGCAAGTCTTTTTTTAACCACTTGGTTGTGGGCAGTCCTTCTATAAGTCTGGAGTGATAACTTGCATTATCCATTACTATTACACAGCTCTTAGGAAGAAGATATATCATTTGTTCGAACCATTCTTGAAAGACATCAGCGTTCATGTCTTCATGCTAGTCACCGGTACGAGTTGATTCAAAAGTTAATAAACCACCTTCAACAAAACCGTCTGAACTGCCAATGTGTACTATTATCAGCCTGCGTCCCTTTCCTGATGGTGGGTTTAAACCAGTAGATAAGTTATTTACAAAAGCGTGCCTTTGACTTGTAACAAATTCATCCTGCCAAAATTTATTTGGTGTATGACCCTCGTTGATCCATGTTTCATCAAGATAAAATATTTTTTTTTTGGTTTCTCATTTCCTTTATAGTTCTTAGAAAATGTCTTCTCCATATGACAATATCGCTTCTTTCTAATAAAATAGACTTTCTGGGATTCTTTTTCCAGCAGAAGCCTATTTCTTTTAAAAGTTTCAATAACGTACTTCGATTCATTTCTGGGTAATCCTTATCATCTCGAACTGAGACAAGAACTTTATCCAATGTTGGAAATTCTTGTCTAAAGAAGAATTCATGCACTTTCCGTCGAAGTCCCTCTTTAAAATGATATTCTATTTGAAATTTTGGTTTCCCTGGAGCATTACGTGGCATTTGAAAACTACCACATTTCTCTTCTTTAATAACTCTGTAAATCGTAGATTTCCCAACACCAAGTGTACTGCTAACTAACTCAACGGTCTCATCAACACTTTCACATAAACGTTTGTCTGTAAATGATTTAAAACAATTAAATATTAATGTTTTTTCATTAACTGTTAAAGGACCAATTTTTCGGCGTTTACACGGCACTTCCAAATTTTCCATAACACTAGTATACGCAATAAACTGCACCTTGCAACTGAAGTACCTACTTTTAGTGAACTGTTAAGAATTTTGAATACGCCACTTGGACCTTCCTACAAAATGGAAAAATCCACTATCACATTTTCTGTGGAATAAGTTTAGAAGGTAATTATCTAGTCAATTACTGTCGTAGATTCCTGGAATTAAAGAATTAAATGTTTGATTGTTGAAACCCTTACTTCGTGGAATGCACTCATTTCAGATAAAATAAAACGTTTTATTTTATCTAAAGAATTAAACTTTATTTTGCAAATAGGTAGGTACTTATTAAACTTTTATTGGTTATATATAACCAATAAAATAAACATCTTACATTTCTTGCAAATTCATTAGTACCTGTTAACCTCCATCACTCAGACACAGGCAACCTTATTTAGGGATTAGTAACCCTCACAACTATTGTATTCTATTCTGCTCCAACCTTTATACCTGGTGGTCATACTCAATTTAAAATTGTTTTCCTATATACTTCTGTAAACTTGTTGACAAATATCTGTTTTTCATTGAGTCACCCGTATCAACAGTTTAGGGATTTGCATACATAATTTATTGTTCTATTACTCTCTCATACATAAAAATACACTATAGCTACGGAAAGCTCGAAAGCGAAGTGGAAGATCAAGTGAATAGAGCAAACAGACCGCAAGCTGTCTAAATGAAACAATATTGGGAAATAAAAATTACGGGAAAGAAACGAAAGGCAGAATTTACAAAACAGTCATCCGACCAATAATGACACACGCCGCAGAAACAAGACCTGACACATAGAGGACAAAATGGATGTTAAAAACAGCAGAGATGAAAACATTTCCCCAATACGAAGACGATCAGTAGGAAGACTACGAAAACGATGGAATGACAACTTACTAGAGCCACATTGAAAAACAAGCAGAGTCATGTGTATATAAAAAGAAGATGATGATGAAGAAGAAGAAATCATCACCAATAAAACACTTTTCGTCTGCAAAATCTGACCATCTCGCAAACAAGAGTCATCCAGAATTCTTTCTTTTCCTGTTCTTCACACCCTACTTGTGGGGCGTAGGCACATAATGATGTTGACGTTGGTATTACCTATATTCAGTTGGACACAGTTGGAAGTTTGATTGCATTGATTGAATTGATAACATTTTCTTAATTTCTACTACGCTAAATAATAAATAAATAAATTGTTGTTGGGTATTATTTCTTTTAGATGGCTGTATACAATTGCCAGCAGATTATATTCGAAAAAGTTCACAAAATTTTGGAAGAAATAATCCCGAAAAAATTGATTTTAATTCCCAAATAACCTCCTCTTTGTATAAGACGAAAACAACTGCTACTCTCTTATGCAGCATCGGTATCAGCTAACCCCTCTAATCCAGTGCATCCCTTATTTTTAATGTCCACGTATAATTTACACAATACCAATTCCTTACCACCAATAAAACCTATTCCACTAATTTTAGCACAGACACTTAATGATATCTCTCTTACACATACCCTTCCTCTTTATCCCCCTATATTTCCTCCTTGGATCATCTCCATGCCCAAATTTAACACCTCGCTCACCAACTTCGATAAAATAAACATCCGAAAGAGATCATTATAAATGCATTTAAAGACATTATAAATACAAATAGTTACGACCTAATATTATACACGGGTGCCTCAAAAAATGACACAGGAGTAGGCTGCTCTGTTACAACCTCTCATTCACTAATTAAGTCATCACTTATACCATCCGTCAGCAGCATTCATACTGGTGAATTATTTAGTATATTGCAAGCTTTTAACCATATATATCCACCTAATAACCAGGTTGCCATATTCACAGACTCTTTAGCATCAATTCATTCTATCAAAAATATATTTACCGATCATCCAATCGTCCAAAAGATCCTAGACTCTTACCAAATTATCTTGTCCCAAAACATAACAGTTACCATAATTTGGCTGCCATCTCACATTGGTATAGAAGGCAATGAAACTGCAGATCACTATGCTAAACTTGCTACAGCATCTCCTGAAATCACCGATAAAATTCAAATTTGTAAGGACCTAAAATCATATACTAAAAGAAGAACCAGACTCCTTTGGCAGCAGCATTGGAACTCTAACCGTTCGATCTTACACGAAATACAACCGTCAATAATCAGTCAGCCTACATTTGACTATTCAGCCCTGTCAAGACGAGATCTCATTGTGATAAGACGACTACGGATAGGACATTCAAAACTCACACACGGCTACTTAATGTACTCTAGCATCCGTCCCTCCTGTCAAAGCTGCCAATCATATTTGACAATCAAACATATCCTCACTGAATGCCATCAATATTCGGCCAGAAGATTACAATACAAACTCAAAAGTGAAGTACGAGATATCCTAAACGACCCTAACCAAATAAAAGCTGTGCTACATTTCCTTAGAGATGAACACTTAATTACTATTAAACTGGGAATAAGCCACAATTAAAGATAAAAATACGTTTATTGACGTTTCAATTTCCACTTTTGGACCTTTAAGTTCTATATATCTTGTTTTCTAAAGACTTTGTTGGATCTTTTGTTAATTTTGTATAAGGTCCGTTTATTAAAGATCTATTAATAAACGGACCTTATACAAAATTAACAAAAGATCCAACAAAGTCTTTGGAAAACAAAATATATAGAACTTTATTCAAGTTTAAAGATGTTTTAACAAGTTATCAGAGAGGATTAATTACACCTCATTACAGTAAGACTCCTCATTTTTATGGAGTACCGAAAATTCATAAAACGAATATACCACTTAGACCCATTTGTAGTACCATGAATTCTCCTTGTAGTGAACTATCAAAATTTTTATTAAATATTTTAAAACCATTTACAAATAAAAATGACACATTCATAAAAAATACACAACATTTTTTAAATAAATTATCAAATGTTGAGTTTGATTCAAATCATACTTTGGTAAGTTTTGACATAAGTAAGTAGTTTATTTACGAATGTGCCATTAAATAAGACTTTAAGTATAGTCAAGACAAAATTAGAAAGTGATGATTCATTGGCAACTAGAACAAGACTAAACATATCGGCTATAATGGAGTTATTAACATTATGTACTGATAATACATATTTTCAACTAAATAATGAATTCTATAAACAAAATTTTGGTCTAGCAATGGGCTCTAGTTTATCTCCATTCTTAGCCGATATATTTATGGAAGATTTTGAAACAAATATCATTTCTAAACAAAATTTCAAACCCACAGTATGATGGAGGTATGTAGATGATGTATTCTCAATATGGCCTCACGGATCAGAGTTGTTGGACACATTCCTAAATGATATAAACGATAAAGAAGAGACAATAACATTTACCATGGAAAAGGAATATAATAACACGCTACCCTTCCTGGATGTTTTAATCTCTAAGAACGATACTGGATATGAGACTCAGGTGTATAGAAAACCAACACACACCAATAGATATTTAAATTTCAAATCAAATCACAATATTAATGTAAAAAAGGGAATAATTAAATCCTTATACGATAGAGCCAAAATTACTTGTTCTAACGAAAATTCGTTCTTGGAGGAGAAACATTTGTTAACATCTGTTTTATTAAAAAATGATTATCCTTTATCGTTTATAAATAAGGAATTTTCAACAATCGATCGAATAGAACAGAACAACTTAGAACGAGATCCTACAGCATACACAAGGAATAATATGAGGAAAATAACAATACCGTACATAAAAGGACTTTCAGAAAAACTTAAAAGGATAGGAAATAAATTAAACATTTCAACAACATTCAAAACAACAAACACGTTGAGATTTATTTTGTCCAAAACCAAACCTAACAATGAACAAGAAAGGACAAAGAATTGCATTTATAAAATACCTTGTGAATGCGATCAGTTTTATTTAGGTGAATCATCAAGGCCATTAAATGTTAGAATAAGTGAACATCAATCTTATATTAAAAATAGAGAATTTGATTCAATGGAATAATTCAAATGTAGTCCTAAAAGAAACGGATGGTAAAAAAAAGAAAAATCAAAGAAGCGGCTCTAATTATGCTAAATGAGGCCAATTGTGTCGCAAATTCCTCGGCAGAATGTAGTAGGATCTGGTTACCAATATTGAAAGAGGAAGTTATTAATAAGAAAATACCAGTATTAGTAAGTCAGTAACATATAGAAGATACATCATTTATGTTTTTTAAATAATGTAACATATAAAATCAGAATTTTGATGTTTGTTGAAGGTAAACTAAATTCACGAACAAATACTTACAATGTCGGGATAGTATTATAAGGTTTTTTTCCTGGTTTTTTCCTCATAATTTACTATGGAATCACTAACAGGAGAATTTTACTGTCATCATGTCATGTGTTTGTCTTTTTAAACACGAATTACATGCTATGATTTTTTTCTGACGGATATTCTCAAGTTAAAGTTGATTTCATGTAATCGAATGAACTATCTTATAAGTAAAGTCGTCCCAGGAACGCAACTCAACAATATTGGCAATATCATTTTAAAGTCGTCTACTTTAAAATGTATAATGTATGTCTGAATTGTCAATATAAATGAGTCAGATAAAATTAAATTATTAGAAGAATTTTTCACTATGTAACAAAAAACAAAATTTGTTTAATTTACTGTTTGTATTTTGAGAACGATTTCCGAAGTAGAAATTTAAACGTCAATAAACGTATTTTTATCTTTAATTGTGGCTTATTCCCAGTTTAATAGTAATTAATTTACAATGCCACAAGAAAATAGCTTCAGAACAATAATAAGATGAACACTTATATAAAAAAATATAATTAGATTTTAATTTAGACATTGTGTAACATATTATTATCATTCCGTATTATTGTAACATATTCTTAATGTAACACTTATTGTTTGTGTAATGAAAACTCATGTTATAGTACCTGTGTAAGTGGCCATAGTAGCCGAGCACGTTAACGTCGAAATAAAAAAAAATTCCCAAATATATTGATTGAGATAAAACTAATATTGTAAATAAAATTACTAAACTTATTTAAATGTTGCTAATAGTGTAGCAACTTTTAAATTAGTACACTGTATGAAATTCCTAAGTTAAGCAATTAATGACTCTTTCCAGTTTAACCCAACCGTATGCCCCAAAAATACCAAAAAAGGCATAACCGAATCGTCTTTCTTTGTATTTACTTATCCTACTTCAGAATCTGACTTTCGTTGAAAATATTGTGACCCTAAAGCGTTCTTTAAATTCACATAATCCAAAATTTGCATGACGCTTTTTGTTCCAAGTCGTTAACACTCGTTTTAAAAATAACAAGTTCATTGATACTTGTTGAATAAAGAAATATGCTAAATTTGGAGTTAAAAACGTTATAAACGATGCTAAACCGATAGCTTGTTAAATAGATTATGTCTGGCTACCTAGTATTATTTATTCATTTATTATCTAACAATTTTGATAATATTACTTGATCTACTTGTTTCTAGTAGTAGGGTATTTTTACGTCTAATCAATGTTGTCATGAATAAAAAACAAAAACAAAAGAAAAATGGACTAGGCTTTGAATTTATTTCCTGTCGAACAAGTTGTTTACTACATATTTAACCATAAACATGTATGCCATGATTTTTTAGAGTTGACATATCGCAAACCTAGTTCAATAGTGCCACAAGTCCAAAATACAATAATTTCGAGAAATGAGCATAACGTTCTGTAGCAAACGAGTTATGCCTTGTAAATAATTTATTTTTAGAATGACTGGCTTCAAAATTACAATTTAGTTAGCAAATTATACAGTTATTCGCTGGATCTTATTACAATTTATTAAAAATAAAACGTTAATTGTATTTTGATAGTTTAAAGTGAAGAAAGTCATTTATAAAACGATAAATAGGAGATACGGCGGCAACATAATAAAAAAAATCAACTAGTTCTTACAAAAAATATTTTTATTATTATTTATACAAGTGTGTATGAACATTTTTTTTAATTACTATTAACCAAGTCCTTATAAAAATTGTGATGAACAGGTAATATTAAGTTTTTATTGCACAGTTCCAAAAGGTGTTGCTTGGTTTTTGCGGATATCGATGGAGGCTTTATGTACGCCTTTTTTAAATCGATTACTACTTCCACAGTTGCTGAACGCCCCCTTGTCCATGCTTTAAAATGGACCTCTTCGAACTCATCGGCATTATAATCTGTTTTATAGAAGAAAGATCCAGGATTGCTTTTGACAACTTTAATAACTTGGATATCATTCCAGACTACCTTTTCATCTTTGTAAAATTTCCTCCAATTTTTGAATTGAGATCTTTAAAGTCATAAAAGTCTTCTGTTGACATTTCTTTTACATTGTAAGGATTTCCCTCTTTTTTGCAGATCTTATGATGACAGGCCATTGTGCAGAAACATAAATGGGACCTGTTTTAAGTATTTTCTTCTTTTGCATCTCAATAGTTGCGTGCATGGCGTCCCTTCATTTTGGGTATGTCCCACTGTTAAAAATTTATGTGTGATTGATTTAACATTAATTTTTCCAATTGCATAGAGATACATGGTAACTATAAATTTATTTTTATTTTGCCCAACACAATTGTCGCTATAAAATATAACGTCTTTATCATTACAATGATTTGAAAGATAATCAAACAGACACGTAGCTATTTAGTTTGAGCCGCGATTAGCAATAGCCTCGTGCCAAAAGTAACAGTAACCAGTCTTTTGCAATATCTGAAAAATTGTAAAGTTGAAGCAGTTCAGGCAGCATTTATAGTAGAAGCTTGAAACATCTCTGTTATGGAATACTATGCGTTTATTTCTTCTCCGGACTAACTCTTTGTTTTGGAATTAAACAGAATATATTGACATGTATAAATTTATTATATTAGAGGATGAAAATTACACTGCCTGTTATTTCTTAAAACTATGAATTTATAAGTTCTGTTATCTACAATTATTTAACGATGTTTCTGGATGGATTTGAGTACAAGAGATTGGACTCAAATATTAATATTAAAATAGCAAATACGGATAGCTTATCGAACAAAGAAATAAGAGAAATAAATTATTATTATTCCATAGATACGAAGTATTAGGCGAATAAACTAGCGAAACTTATTTATTCTAAATAGGAAAATATTTATGAAGAGTATTGATTCTGATTTCTAACAGCAAATAATTATTAGTGATTATACATGAGAACTTTTCATAATTGTAAATAACATATACCAGGTGACTAAAAACTATATAGAAATACATAGATACTTTAATTATCTTACATGTGAGTAGGTAGGTACATTACACCTCCTTTTGTAAGAATGAAAATAATTGTAAAATGAATTTTCATTTAAATGGTATAAAACATTTGTATACATTATTATTTTATTTTAACACATTTAAATAGTTTCTTTTAGTCTCGATAGTCTTTCACTTCGTCTTATCGGTGTAGTCTCTGTGAAACTAGTCTCTTCACACTTTTTGGATTCACTATAATTATTGTCTTTATTATGTTTACAATCTATACTTAAATCTGTCTCATGTACATGTTTTCGTTTACTTTGACATATATTTAGTGTTAAACAATTTGTAATTTGTTGACAACTATGTGACGGATTTCTACGAAATCGTCGGTAAAAATATTTAATTATCCTGTATAAAATATAAAGTAACATACATTTTATCAAAAATAAGATTGCATAAGTGAAATAAGAACTATTTTTTATTGTGTCTGAAAAATTAATATTTGTTTCTGAGGTCATTTTCTCTAAATTATCTAGTTTATGGCTTGCTAAATTTAATGCATCTCGATCGAGATTATTTAATTGTAAGGGAACAAGGTGTAATTTGGATTCATTATTTATCTTAATATCATCACAACAGACTTCTGGAAGGGATAAATCTGGAATGATAGATTGAAAATTACTTTCTTTTGGATTTGAGACAGATATCAAAATAGTTGATCCGGTGTAAGTTTTGCAATTATTCGAAGTAGAAAAAATACCTGTGTTTGAAAGAACAATAGATATTGGCGTACTAGTCTGACAGCTTAAAGTTAAATCTGTTGGTTTGGGTAAAACATATATCCAAGAATTTGGTTTGTTTAATTTATGCCAAATTTCATATTCTGTTTGAATTATACGAGTATCGCAACTAGATGGTATGTTTGTTATTGAAGTTAACAATTCAGTTTCACAAATTGGATTAGTGTGTGTAAATCGGAAAGTATCAGGATTTTTGCAAATAAGTTTTTCTTCATCTAATGAATAACAGTCTTCTAATGTATCAATAGTAACATAAATGTTTCTATTTTCTGAAAGAACAAGATATTTGACAGATGGAAGAATAAAGGTAAGTCTCTTTAATGTTGGATGAATTATAGGAAGAGATATTAGTTTAAAAAGAGAATAAGGAGTATTACTAACCAAAGGTATACTAACCGTAATTAAAATCTTGTTATCAAAATATATATATTTAAGTAAAATGATATCGAAATATTTATGAGCATAATCGATAGTCAATGGAAATGGATAAGTCGATGTACTAGGTAAATGCGTTACCGTTTTAGATAATTCTTGAATTAGTTGCTCAGGTGTTATAACAGAAGGATGAAGGTTATTATTTCTTGCAAATAGAATAACGTTTATTAAAGTAGAATATTCTTGTTGTAATTCTGTTATAAAGAAAGTTAGTAAAGTAAAATGTTCTTCAATTTTTTGTTTTAAATCTAAATTAAAATATTTATTATTCATTTTATCTGTGTAATTGGTAATTGATTCAAAATTTTTATCAAAAATCACTTTGTTTCGGTCTAGATTTGTAATAGAGTTATTAAAATTTGCAATCGTGGCTTTTACTACATGAATTTGTTGTTTTAGTAAATCAAGAAGATGATTTTCGTTACTTTCAGCTTTGTTAATAGCATTATTGAAATTTTCAGCATCATCACTGTCTAAAGTACCGAATAAGGTCCTGAAAACAGATCCAATTGCATTAAATAGAGCGCGTTTTGGTCTAAAATGTTCATGCAGAATTATGTTTTTTAAAGTTTGTTCATCTTGAAAGAGTCTAGGTATGATTTGTCCTAAGAGTTTTAGTGAAGTATCACATAATCGTAATTCAATAAGAACTGGTTTGTTTTGACACAGTCTTAATGTTTTTTGATAGGTGAGATCTACAAAATTTAATTTGTCTGTAAAAGGTTGTAAAGGAATATGACTTAATATGTTCCAATGAGTTTCAATAAATTGAACATTTTTTATGTGTTCGTAATAGATTCCAGGTGATTTGTTGATAGGAGTATTGGTATATTTCTTGTGAATTTGTTCACTATTTGTCAGCCATATTATTGCATACCTGAAACAAAAGCATGTTTCAATCTATTCATGTGAACTTTTATTGGTTTTTTATTTACTAAAATTGTGCAATTGACAGGAGAATTTATCTCTAGAATTTTATAAGGTCCATTATAATTTTGTGTAAGTTTTTTGGTTTGACCCTTCTTTGTTTGCTCATTTTGGAGATATACTAATTGTCCTTCTAAGAAAACGGTGTCATTAATCTTTTGGTCATAATATTTTTTACTGACTACTTTAGATTCTAATAGATTCGTTTTTGCTAACTCATGAGATTTTCTAAGTTTAAGTGTTAAATTATCTAAATAATCTTCATATGTATATTTGAGTTCTACTGGTCGTATTATACTGCTAGGTAGATTAGGTGTATATCCAAATATTAGTTCATATGGTGTGAATTTGGTTGAAGTATGATTAGTTGTATTATATGAAAACATAGCAAAATCTAGCCATTCGTCCCAATCGGATTGATCAGCTTTAATATAATGTTTAAGGTAGTCTGCTAAAGTAGCGTGACTCCTTTCTAATGCAGCATTTGATTCTGGATGATAAGCAGTACAAATTTATATGTCTGATTTTAAAAAGCTTGGCGATTTGAGAAAATAATTTGGAAGTAAAATCTCGGCCTTGATCAGTAACTATTATATCGGGTTTTCCAAACTTGCAAATAAATCCACGAACCAGATTTCAGCGATAGTCTTGGTTTCATGATTCGGAATTGCATAAGCTTGAGAAAATTTTGTTAAGTCATCTTGTAATGTTAATATGAACTTATTACCTGACTCGGTTAAAGGTAAAGGACCTACTATATCTAAAAATATTTTTTCTAATGGATTTGAGCTTGTTGTTGTTATCTCCATGGGCTTTACGAATTTTTTTCTAACGAGTTTATTTTTCTGACAAGATTCACAGGTTTTTATAAAGTTTTTAATATCATTTTTCATATTATTCCATTTGAAATGTTTTTTTATACGATTGTATGTCCGATGAAAACCAGAGTGTCCAGCCGTAGGACTAGTGTGATTCTCTTGTAATATTGTAGTTATTTCCTCAGGTTCAGGATTTGTTAGTATATCATGATAAATGATAATAGATATATCAGTTTTTCTAAAAATAAATCTAATCATAGATCTAATTTTTCCCCAACTTAATTTATCGTAGCTAAAAGTTATTCTGGTAGGCAAATTTTTAATATTTTATCGTTTAATAACCAGTCTCTTAATTTTATTAGGGAATTAAATATATCTTCATAAGAGGTATTGTCCCAATAATTATTTTTTATAAATATGTAATAAAAGTTTTTATTTTGATCAGAAATATATATAATGTCATTTAGTCTTGGATTTTTGGCTTTCAATTTTTCTATATGACTGAATTGTTTATTTATTTGTTTCTGAACGATCTCATTAAAATTTAAATCTACGGAAACAAACAATGCTAAATTTTGTGAAAATGATGTAATCTTTTCATTTGTTTCTTTTATATTATCATTTGTTATTAATATAGTTTCGGATTTAGATAAGAACTGTGAATAAGTGTCATTATTTTCTTTACTCATTTTGTTTATTTGTAAGGTGATTGTTGCCGGGTTTTTGTTTTCTTCGCAAATATTTGTTTCAGATATGGTTAAAGGAGGACGACTTAAACAATCAGCATTTTGATTTAATTTACCTGGTTTATAAATAATTTCATAGCTATATTCTTCTAATGCTAATCTCCACCTAACGAGTCTTGATCCGGGATCTTTTACATTAAATAGCCATGTGAGTGGTTTATGATCCGTATAAATGAAAAATTTATTTCCGTACAAATATGGTCTAAAGTGTTTAACACTCCATACAATTGCAAGTAATTCTTTTTCTGTTGTGCTATAGTTTGATTCCGCTTTGTTCAAGGTACGACTAGCATAAGCAATAGGTAAATCATCTGGTACTTTACCTTGAGAAAGTATGGACCCTATTGCATAATTACTAGCATCCGTTGTTAAGACAAAGGGTTTGGTAAAATCTGGATACTGAAGTATTGGTTCTGAACAAAGTATTGATTTCAGGTTCTCAAATGACTGTTGTTGAATGCTTGTCCAATTAAATTCAACATTTTTCCTCAGCAGTTTTGTTAAAGGTTGTGTTAAAGCACTGAAATTTTTTATAAAGCGTCTATAATAACCAGTGAGACCCAAAAAGCTCTTAATATCTTTTTGTGTTCTGGGTATAGGAAAATCTGTAACAGCACATACCTTTTTTTTCGTCCGGTTTGACACCAAATTCAGTTATTAAATGTCCTAAATACATTACTTCGCGACGAAAAAATTCGCACTTATCTGGTTGTATTTTTAAGTTGAATGTAGACAATTTTTCGAATACTTCTTTTAATCTTTTATTATGATTTTCTAATGTATCGGCATGAATGACTATATCGTCGAGATAGACAAAACATCTGTAATTTTGTATTCCTGAGAGGACAGTATTCATTAGCCTTTGAAAAATACTGGGAGCATTTTTTAATCCAAATGGCATTCGTGAATATTGATAATGTCCAGACGGAGTTGAGAAAGCAGTCTTTGGAGAATCCTCAGGATCCATTTTGATCTGGTGAAATCCTGATGTTAAATCTATTGTTGAAAAATATTTTGAATGACCCAATTGGTCTAATATATCGACTATATTCGGAAGTGGAAATGAATCTCCTATAGTAATATCATTTAGTCGTCGATAGTCTATAACAATTCGCCATTTCTTCTTTGCTGAAGCATCGGCCCTTTTTTGGCACAACCCAAAGGGGCGAATTCCATGGCGAAGTTGATTCTTCGATAATACCTTGATCTAGCATACCTTTTATTTGAGTTTCGACTTCATGTTTGTGTACTTCAGGATACCTGTATGATTTAGTGCTAATAGGTACATTAGAATTTAAAGGAATTTTGCAAGTTATGGCATTTGTACTGGTAAGTTGATCTCCTTCCAGATAAAAGATATGATTGTACTCCTTGCAAATAGAAATTAAAGATGATTTTTCTTCACTATTTAAATGATCTGTTCTCAAGGCATTTTTTAATTTAGCAATTCTGTTAGAATTCGTATTATCTTTATAAGAAGACATTTTTCGTATATTTGCATTGTTTGTAAATTTGGAATTTTTTCTATTGCTACTTGATTATCGTTTAATTCAACATCCGTTTCAGTAGTGTTTACGATTGAGGTTAAAAAGAAATCATTTTTTACTTTAACAACACTAGGACATAAAAATACACCTTTAAAGATTTCGCGTTCGGGACATAATCCTTCGCTTAATTCATTATTTATTACTTTAATTTGAACAATTGTTTCAGTTCTTGCGGATAGAATAGTTTTATTACTTCTTGAGTTAGAATTAGAGTTTTGATTTAGTATAAGATCGTCTGAACAGGATTTTTCTTCTGAACAGGATTTTGATTTATGATTTCGTGAAGAGTTACAAGTTTTATTTGTGCATATCTCAGTGGATTTTACACATTTTGGACTTGAATTTTCTTTGGATTTAGAGTTAGATTTAGATTGAATTGGATTGGATAGTAGTTCTTCACTACTTAAGGTTATTTGGATATCATTGGTTTCTAAATAAGAATGATCCTCTATGGATTTAGCATCATAAGGAAATATTTCATCGATATTAGAACTTGTCTCGATATTTTGATCTCTCAGAAATTCGTCATTGTCATTGTTTAATGGAGATTTTATATATTCAATTGGAATAGAACAATTTTTAAAGTTTAATTTTATTTTCTTTATAATCAATTTGGCATTTATTTATTTCAAAAAAATCGCTACCTAATATACCGTCGAAATGAAGAGGAAAATCGTCTTCTACGACATAGAAAACATGAGTTTGGACAAAATCTTTTATCTTGAAATTTACGTTACAACTACATATAGTTTTATTTGGATTTAAGACATTTTTATCAATGCCTCGTAGAGTAATAGACTTAGAATAAATTTTTGGAATGTTTAGTATTTTTGAATATTTAATTAAAGAAATATCTGCGCCTGTATCGATTAGAAACTTGCAAGAGGATGGATTAGAATTATTTACTAAGGGTAAATCTACATAGGAAGTGACTGAGAAGTTGATGGTTGTGATACGGCCTGAACTGAACGAACTCCTCGAGAATCGACCGTTGGTTGTCGAGGATTCTGGAAGTTTAAAGAATTTGTTGGATTTTTGTTTTTATTGTTAAATTCGCGTTTTCTACATTCTTCTATAACGTGACCTGGTTTTTTGCAGTATCTGCAAAAACGTTGGGAAGTGTTGGTATTTTCTTTTCTTAAGTTTGGAGGAAAATCAGAATTGGAATTTGAATTTGAAGGTTTATAATTTTGATTTTGAGAATTTGACCTTTGAAGATTTGAATTAGGATATTTTGGGTTTTGAAAACTAGAATTTTGAAGATATCTAACATTTCTATCTGAATTGTTTTTATATCGACAGTTATTTGAGGAATGGTTATTTCGTTTGCAAATATTACAGAATGGTTTGAAAATTTCTTGTCTTGATAACTGTTCTTGTTCTTCGGCAATTGCTATAGCAACAGCTCTTTCTAAGGAATCTGGATTTCGGGCTTTGATTAAAATAGAGAGGTCTTTGTTTAATCCTCTAATAAAGACATTTAGTGCTTGAGTTTTTAAGAGTTTAGTACATGCATTTCTTGCATCTGGAGATAAGTCTGGATCAAGTGTATTTATTAATTTTTATATAGCAATTTTCAACTTTATTTGCAAATGACATTACATTTTCACTGGGCATCTGACGTAAGGAATGTAATTCCAATTGCCACTGACCTTCAGTTCGGCGTTCAGAATAAGCATCTAATAAGAAGTCTTTTAAATCTTTCCATTCGTCAAATGTTCTGTTTCTAGTTATGGCCCTAGCTTTATCGGTTTAATTTAGTTTCTATAATGGCTAATAAGATGGGTTTGGATTGCGGATTTACTAAATTGTATGCTTTATCACAATTGTCTATGAATTCGTATAATTTTGATTTTGTACCATCAAATCTAATGAGAAGTTTTTCAGCTATTTCAATTGATACTGACATTTTATTTGAATTAGAAGTAGAAGAATTTGAAAGAGAATTTGAGTCGGGAGAAGGTATTTGTTCGTCAAATAAGTTACTTATATCAGGATATAAAGTAGACATACGTTTACAAGATTTTTAAAATATGAGACAGAATTTAAGATAGAATGTACTTACAAGTAGAATATTGTTGTTGGTCGCATAGTCTATTATTCCACGGGTTCACCTCTACTTCCGATGGAACTACAATTGGGTTATGACTGGAACTGGATTTCGAACTGGATGTACTGGACCCCAATGTAATTAGTTGTAGTGGCGATTTTTCCACACTGACAGTTTTTTTGAATGATTCCTCGAAGGAAACAAGTCAATTCAAAAATTCCTCAGCTCTCCTTCTATCAGCAATCAGAGGAACTCTGCTACTAATATCCCACTTTCTGACACCAAATTTTGTTATGGAATACTATGCGTTTATTTCTTCTCCGGACTAACTCTTTGTTTTGGAATTAAACAGAATATATTGACATGTATAAATTTATTATATTAGAGGATGAAAATTACACTGCCTGTTATTTCTTAAAACTATGAATTTATAAGTTCTGTTATCTACAATTATTTAACGATGTTTCTGGATGGATTTGAGTACAAGAGATTGGACTCAAATATTAATATTAAAATAGCAAATACGGATAGCTTATCGAACAAAGAAATAAGAGAAATAAATTATTATTATTCCATAGATACGAAGTATTAGGCGAATAAACTAGCGAAACTTATTTATTCTAAATAGGAAAATATTTATGAAGAGTATTGATTCTGATTTCTAACAGCAAATAATTATTAGTGATTATACATGAGAACTTTTCATAATTGTAAATAACATATACCAGGTGACTAAAAACTATATAGAAATACATAGATACTTTAATTAATCTTACATGTGAGTAGGTAGGTACATTACATCTCCACAAGGTGTAGGAAGGATCGCCTGCAAATCAAAACAAGCTACCAATACTTGAGAATCATCTTTTGCTCTTGCTAGATCTTGTGCTTTTTCTTCTCTGCTTCTAATTTTCTTATGGATATGTTTATTATAAGTTTGATGAAGAGTAGCTTGCTGTTCAGCAGAAAAATTTTTATATTATTCACAAATGTATTATCGCCACATCTCCTAGTTATGGCCATATTGCATTTCAAAACCCTACAGTGTAATACCGAAATATCTTACTTTATACTTATCCAAGACAATATTTCAGTTAAGGTTGTATTGCATTAGATGGGGTATCATATATGCAACCTTTTTAAAGCCTTAACTCAAAATTGGAATTTTTGGAGTTGTGGCAGTATTGAACTAGATGTACGATATATTATATTGTTGTAAACTGTGTATATAAAATCACTTGTACAATGATATCACACCCCTTTGTAGCCTAAAGCTTTTTCCACAACCGTGAAAAGAATTTATTGCTCCAAAAAGTGCCTTTAGGCTGAGACATCATCATCATAACTGGCTCGACAACCCTTTTTGGGTCTTGGCCTGTTCCAGGATTCTTCTCCATTCTGATCTGTTTCGTGCTTTTTTTCTCCAGTTTTTTATTTTTAAGGTTGTTATATCAGTTTCTATTTGTTCTAAGTATCTCAGCTTCGGTCTTCCTCTTGTTCTTTTTCCTACTGGCATCTGTTTGAATATTTTGTTTGGTATTTCGCCTTCTTCCATTCTTTCTACATGTCCTATCGAACGCAGCCATCCTATTTTAATGAATGTTATAATATCCGGATCCTGGTATATTTTGTATAGTTCAAAGTTGTATCTTCTTCGCCATTTCCGTTTTCTTTTGTGCCCTTATATATGTGTCGCAAGATTTTTCTTTCGAAGGTGGCTCAATGTTGTATTCTCCTATTGTTATATTTTGTGGCTGCGTTATTTCTGCGTTTTTACTGATTGATTTTAAGACCACTATTTTGTGCAACTCGTTCTATTTGGTTGTATGCCTCTATCATTTCTCTTCTTGATGTTGCGATTATGTCAACATCATCTGTAAATGCTAGTATTTGCACGCTTTTTTTAATGATTGTTCCTCTGGTATTGACTGTTGTGTCCCTCAGTATTTTCTCGAGTTCGATATTGAACAGGATGCATGATAGAGCGTCTCCCTGGCGTAGTCCCTTTTTCACATCTATTTTTTCTGTTAATTCATTTTGTATCCGGATTCTACTTTCTACTTTTAGAGATTCTTTTATCAGTTCTATTAGTTGTGTTGGTATATTAAATTCTTTCATTGCTTTTTTTAAGAATTCCCGGTTTATTTTGTCATATGCGCTTTGAAAGTCTATGAAGAGATGATGCATGTCGATGTTATATTCACTTGTTTTTTAGAGGATCTGTCGCAGAACAAATATCTGGTCTATTGTTGACTTCTGTCTACAGAAGCCACTTTGGTATTTGCCAACTATTTTTTCAGTGTGTGGTCTAAGTCTTTCATAAATGACGTTGGAAATTATTTTGTATGCTGCATTCAACAGCGTGATTCCACGGTAGTTTCCATATTCTAACTGATTTCCTTTTTTATGTAATGGTACAATAATACCGCTATTACACTCCGCTATTAGCTGTTTATTCGACCATATCTTTGTTATCAATTAATGTATTGTTTTTTGTGGTGCGTCTCCGCATTCCTTCAGTAACTCCGATGCTATTTGATCCGATCCTGGTGCTTTATTGTTCTTTAATTTGTCTACTGCTGCTCTAATCTCGGTTATTGTTGGTGGAGTCTTTTCTCTTTTATCTGCTTGGTCTAATGGTATGTCAGGGTTTGTCTCTCTTCGATCTCCTTCAAGCTTTTCCGTAAAATGTTCTGTCCATCTACTTAGTATCTCTTGCTGTTCTGTCAATATATTACCTTACTTATCTCTACACATTGTTGTTCTCGGTTTGAAGTCTTTTCTGCTTTTGTTCAGTTTCTGATAAAATTTTCTTGTCTCTGTTGATTTACTTAGTTCTTGTAGTTCTTGAAGTTCTTTGTTCACATATTCTCTCTTTTTTCTTCGGTGAGTTTTCTTTCCTTCTTTGCGTAGTTGTTTATATTCTTCCTCTGCTTGTCGGGTTCTGTGCCGCTGTTGCATCAGTAAATATGCTCTGTTTTTTCTGTCTGTTATACTCTGACATTCTTCGTCAAATCAATCATTCGTTCTTGTTCTTCTTTCTCTACCTTCTATGCCTAATACTTCTTTAGCTGCCTCTTTTATGATGTCTCTGCATTCTTTCCACACCTTATTAGGTTTTCATGTGTTAGTCTATTTTCTAGTTTGTTATTTATCTTTTCTTTATACTCTTTATTTTTGTTTGTTTCTTTAAGTCCTTCTACCTTGTATCGTTCATGTTTAGAGCCTCTTTCCTTTTTGATGTTTGAAATTCTAGCACTTACCCTACTTTCGACCAGGTAGTGATCAGAATCCGCATTTGCCCCTCTTCTGGTGAGGACGTTTATTATATTTGATTGGTGTCTCGAGTCTACAATGACAGGCTGAGGACAAGCTCAGTATTTAAGAGTCTCTGACCTGGCTAAACACCTGGCATATTTTTACTGGAATCACTAGGAAAAGTATTTAAAAAATCATCTACAGATCATTATCAAACACGCAGAAAGAGGAAGAATTATACAAGGCCAATTTGGAACTCAAAAGAAGAAATTTTAAACTTTAATTAGCAAGAGTTTCCAGTAACATTACAATCCGCTCCAAACAGGAATAGCCATGACAGAAGATTGAATTTTACCAACAATACGTAAAAAGTCAACAAAAAAACATCTATGGCAAAGAGACTCATTCAACCTTTCATTTTAAGGACCACCCCTCCCTTGCAGGCCAAAAAGATTTAATTATACCAGCCCTACGTTAGAGCTGTGATGTTATATGCAGTCCCAGTAAGGGTCTCAACGTCAGAGTCCAACTGGAAAAATCTAGTAAGAACAGAAACGGCGTACTACAGACTAATAGAAGAATCGAAATGGCAAGACCGAATTTCAAATGCAACCATCCCAGAAATGTTCCAGTCTACACCACTGAGGAGGTGGCCGAGAACAGAACAAAATACTTCTTCCATTAGGCTACAAAAAGACTCCTAAGACCAGAGATAATCTCAACAGAAATCGAATATGGACGATGTACCGAGAAAAATATAGACTGATTGACCATCTAGTCAGGGCCTAGCCAGGTGGTTGCTGAAGACAGCCAAGTAGAGAAGTAGGTACGATGCCAAAAATAGTATCTGCAGAAAAAGACGCCCAGGAGTCCAAAAACGCAGAAAACCAGGCACCCGAAGAGGACGCTGTACCACAAAGTAAGCCACAAAATCCATAAAGATGTCCATAGAAATTATGGCTGTAAAAAAATGTTCCGAATTCTCCCTAAATGTCTTTATAAAATATGTGTGGTGCAAAACTAAATCGCTCAAATCACAAGAGATGCACTCTCACTTTTAGACTACAAGCCCATTTTACATTTTTAAGGGGTCATTTGACTCACCATGAATCACTTACCGCTCAAGGGGGGAGAGGGCATTTTGGTTAAACATATTTGTATGGTATTGTAAGTAATACAAAAATAATGCCTTGCGACCTAATGTCAGAGATCAGAATCCAAATAGATTTTATACCGATTAACAAAAGTTTTTGTAATGGAGTACAAAGTGCAAAAACCTATCCAAGTGCAGATGCAGATACGGACCATAATCTATTACTTGCAAACGTCATGTCAACATTAAACTCAGAAAACTTAGGAAAAAAGTTTAAAACCACTAAAATAAACATCAAAATCCTAAAAGACGACAACTGCCAACAGCAACTAAACGCAGAGATAAATAAATTAACTGACGGAAGCATGGAATGAGCAGATATGAAAAAAGCCATACTAAAAGCGGGAAAAAGACATGTACATTTTTCACGGTACATGTACTTATGAGAGGAAAATTAATTTCCCTCTATAAGTGGGAAATTACAATCAAAAATTTCTCCAAATGAGAATTGAACAAGTCTCACAATACAACTACTTGGGAACTATAATCAATATTCGAGCATTCAACCTTATATCAATTTATTTTTTTTAATTATCTGAGCTACATTTTTGTTTGTTTGTCTGAGCCTCTTTCCCCAGTACGAGGGTGGTTTTAGCTGGAAACCTAGGGTAGTAGTGGTAAAGTTTTTACAGATTTTTTGGGTCTTAAAAAATGGTATTCATAGTAAAATTCTGCTTGTTCGTAGAGGTTCAGAGTGATTTTTAGAGGTTCAGTGGCATTTTCGTCTCTGACGAATGGAGTACTGCTGCTTTCGCTTCCTTTTTGCGACGTTATAGTTTTGAAGTCGAGACGAGTGGATACGAGTGGATAAGAGAGAAAACAAAAGTGAGGGATATTAGACAAGAAGTTGCAAAATTGAAATGGAGATTTGCCGGACACAATATAAGACAAAAAGAAGACCGATGGAACAAAATTCTTATAAGTTGGAGACCATGGGTATATAAACTAAGCAGAGGAAGGCCCCAAATGAGATGGGCAGATGATATCAAGAAGCACGTGGGCTCTAGATGGATTACTGTAGCGACAGACAGAGAAGAATGGAAAAGGATTGGGGGAAACCTATGTCCAAAGATGGACCGAAGAAGGCTATTAGATAGATAGATAGTTTTGAAGATTTGTATCCGACCTATTTTTTACCACTGTTTGTATAGTTTTCTTTTCTTCTTTATTTTTTCGTGAACTTCGTTTGAATACTATCAGGTAATTCTTCTCAAACTTATTTCCTGAGATTTTTTTCAAGTAGTTTAATAGGAATAGCTCTAAAAATACTACCCACATTCCTCCAAATTGTACTAGGACTGCCTTTCATATTCCAGCACATTTCAAACTATTTCTATTCTAATTTAAATGAAATATTTGCCCTGTAATTGATACAGTTTTTGTTTTATTGAACCCATGACAAAATCGAGAGAAATGCTATTGATACTGTTCTGATACAATAAGATTTTAAAACAAAGACACAAAAAATAAAGAACCTTTCAATTAATGCATTTTTGGCTTTATTCAATGTAATTAGCATCCGAAAACCTGAAACAATTTTAATAAGCCCATCGGTACGGGATATTCTGGATTTTAAACAAATAAAAGTCCTTGTAAGTTACGTAAAAAACAACAAAAGTTATTGGCCCGGGATGTGGTCGCGAATTTCATAGAATCAACGACTAACAAATACAAAAATTTGTTTCCACGAATTGAGTCATCCAAAGTTGCTGTTAGAAACAGTTTTAAAAATAAACGGGTAAATAAATTGCGTTCTATTAAACCTCAAGATAAATGTGCCTGTGGAGGTCCTTTATAATTGGAATTCAATTTAATTAGAAACTTCTAAAATCTCAGAAAAACTTATTCATTTTCTTTGTTTAGTTGATATCTCTGTACGGGTTTCTCCATATTCAAGTTTGTGTCAAAAATATGATTTACTTATAAAAGTATTAATACTGAGATAATAATATCATAAAAGGACAGAGAAGGCGATGCATATTAAGGAAAAATAAAGATGATGAACTTCTTCTTAAGGTGCCTTCTCCATTACTGAAGCTTGGCTATAACTACAGCAAATTGCTCTCTATCTTGAGCTGTTCTTTCTATACTAAAACAATTTTTAATTTAAGGTGATTACTTGGCAACATCGCACTTAACAAAGCCCTTAACGATAACTTTTCAACGAAATCATATTCCACTTATCAATTTTGCAGAGGGGTACCAAAAAAATTTTAATTATTTATTTAAACACATGAGAAATTTATTAAATCTAAGACCGATATATTTATTAAATTATCATGTGTCTTTTAACAGGTATCTTATTCGCTCCGTGCGTAACTATGGTAGGGGTACCTTGAAACGATGCCAGCGTATTGCGTATTTAATTGTGCAAATAATAGCAAAAATAGCGAGTGTAGTTTTTACAGGTTTCCAAAGATTACATATAAATTAGAGAACAGAAAAAGATGGATTCATGCTATTAATATGAAAAAGTAAATATCACATAATTTTAATTAATTTTCCTCTCATACGTACATCTACCGTGAAAAATGTACATGTCTTTTCCCGCTTTTAGTATTTCTTTTTTCATATCTGCCCATTCCATGCTTCCTTCAGTTAATTTATTTATCTCTGCGTTTAGTTACTGTTGGCAGTTGTCGTCTTTTAGGATTTTGATGTATATTTTAGTGGTTTTAACTTTTTTCCCAAGTTTTCTGAGTTTAATGTTGACATGACGTTTGCAAGTAATAGATTATGGCCCGTATCTGCATCTGCACTTGGATAGGTTTTTGCACTTTGTACTCCATTACGAAAACTTTTGTTAATCGGTATAAAATCTATTTGGATTCTGATTTCTGGGATTAGGTCGCAGGTCATTATTATTGTGTTACTTACAATACCATACAAATATGTTTAACCAAAATGCCCTCCTTGAGCGGTAAGTTTACCTTACCCCCTTAAAAATTTAAAATGGGCTTGTAGTCTATAAGTGAGTGCCTCTCTTGTGATTTGAGCGATTTAGTTTTGCACCACACATATTTATAAAGACATTTAGGGAAAATTCGGAACATTTTTTACAGCCATAATTTCTATGGATATCTTTATAGATTTTGTTCTACTACTTTTTTATGTGTTAATAAAAAATAAAAATAAATAATTAAAAAAAATACAATACATATTTACAAAATAACGTTCCGCTTCTGTACGGCTTACTTTGTGGTACAGCATCCTGTTCGACTACCTGGTTTTCTGTGTTTCTGGACTACTGGGCGTCTTTTTCTGCAGGTACTATTTTTGGCATGGTACCTACTTCCCTACTTGGCTGTCTTCAGCAACCACCTGGCTAGGCCCTGACTAGATGGCCAATCAGTCTATATTTTTCGCGGTGCATCCTCCATATTCGATTTCTGTTGAGAGTATCTCTGGTCTTAGGAGTCTTTTTGTGGCCTAATGGAGGAAGTATCTTGTTCTGTTCTCGGCCATCTCCCTCAGTGGTGTGTACTGGAACCTTTCTGGGATGGTTGCATTTGCAATTCGGTCTTGCCATTTCGATTCTTCTATTAGTCTGTAGTACGCCGTTTCTGTTCTTACTAGATTTTTCCAGTTGGACTCTGACGTTGAGATCCTACTGGGACTGCACATAACATCACAGCTCTAACGTAGGGCTGGTATAATTAAATCATTTTGGCCTGCAAGGGAGGGCTGGTCCTTAAAATGAAAGGTTGAATGAGTATTTTTGCATTAGATGCTTTTTGTTGACTTTTTACGTATTGTTGGTAAAATTCAATCTTCTGTCATGGCTATTCCTGTTTGGAGCGGATTGTAGTGTTACTGGAAACTCTTGCTAATTAAAGTTGAAAATTTCTTCTTCTGAATCCAAATTGGCCTTGTATAATTCTCCTTCTTTCTGCGTGTTTGATAATGATCTGTAGATGATTTTTTTAATACTTTTCCTAGTGATTCCAGTAAAAATATGCCAGGTGTTTAGTCAGGTCACAGACTCTTAAATACTGAGCTTGTCCTCAGCCTGTCATTGTAGACTCGAGACACCAATCAAATATAATAAACGTCCGCACCAGAAGAGGGGCAAATGCGGATTCTGATTACTACCTGGTCGAAAGTAGGGTAAGTGCTAGAATTTCAAACATCAAAAAGGAAAGAGGCTCTAAACATGAACGATACAAGGTAGAAGGACTTAAAGAAACAAACAAAAAGAGTATAAAGAAAAGATAAATAACAAACTACAAAACAGACTAGTCATGAAAACCTAAATAAGGTGTGGGAAAAATGCAGAGACATCATAAAAGAGGTAGCTAAAGAAGTATTAGGCATAGAAGGTAGAGAAAGAAGAACAAGAACGAATGACTGGTTTGACGAAGAATGTCAGATTATAACAGACAGAAAAAACAGAGCATATTTACTGATGCAACAGGGGCACAGAACCCGACAAGCAGAGGAAGAATATAAACAACTACGCAAAGAAGAAAAGAAAACTCACCGAAGAAAAGAGAGAGAATATGTAAACAAAGAACTTCAAGAACTTCAAGAACTAAATAAACCAACAGAGACAAGAAAATTTTATCAGAAACTGAACAAAAGCAGAAAAGACTTCAAACCGAGAACAACGATGTGTAGATATAAGGAAGGTAGTATATTGACAGAACAGCAAGAGATACTAAGTAGATGGACAGAACATTTTACGGAAAAGCTTGAAGGAGATCGAAGAGAGACAAACCCTGACATACCATTAGACTAAGCAGATAAAAGAGAAAAGACTCCACCAACAATAGCCGAGATTAGAGCAGCAGAAGACAAATTAAAGAACAATAAAGCACCGGGATCGGATTAAATAGCATCGGAGTTACTGAAAGAATGCGAAGACGCGCTACAAACAAGAATACATGAATTGATAACAAAAATATGGTCGAATAAACAGCTACTAGCGGAGTGGAATAGCGGTATTATTGTACCATTACATAAAAAAGGAAATCAGTTAGAATATGGAAACTACCGTGGAATCACGCTGTTGAATGCAGCATACAAAATAATGTCCAACGTCATTTATGAAAGACTTAGACCACACACTGAAAAAATAGTTGGCAAATACCAAAGTGGCTTCTGTAGACAGAAGTCAATAATAGACCAGATATTTGTTCTGCGACAGATCCTCGAAAAAACAAGTGAGTATAACATCGACATAGATCATCTCTTCATAGACTTTCAAAGCGCATATGACAAGATAAACCGAGAATTCTTAGAAAAAGCAATGACAGAATTTAATATTAACTTTTGAAAAAATTAAGACTTTTTAATTCAATATATAACACCGAATTGATTCCCGCAGATTTGCTCAAATCCATCTTTATCGCAATACCTAAAAAACACAATGCGAGAAAATACTCAGAATATCGATTAATTAGCCTAATGAGCCACACTCTTAAAATTAACCTCAGAATACTTTACACAATAGAATTAGACGCAAATGCGAAGAAGATTTTGAAGATACCCAATTTGGTTTTAGAAATGCTATGGGAACCAGGGAGGCACTTTTAGCGCTTAACATCCTATTACAAAAATGCCGTGACCAAAGAAAAGATGTATTTGCATTCGTAAAAATTGAAGATAACTACACCGATGAAATCTCTATACAACGAGGAGTCAGACAAGGTTGCATTTTATCGCCAACATTGTTCAATGTTTACTCGGACCAGTTATTTAAAAAGACACTTGAGAGACAACCATATGGAATAAAAATTAACGGGGAACTACTTAATGTGATTAGATATGCAAACGATACAGTAATTCTATCAGATAATATTGAAGGTCTTCAAATTCTGCTTGATCGTATTCACGAGGTAGGAGAGAAAATAGGCATTAAAATAAACTCAAACAAAACCAAATTTTTAGTGTTTAGTCGTGACCCACATCCCGATGCAAAGCTTCAATTGAACGGAGTCCAAGTTGAGAAAGTTCACAAAATAACATATTTGGGAACTGTGATAACGGACCTACTGGATCCAGACATAGAAATAAAACGTAGAATAGCAATGACTAAAACTACTTTTATGGAAATGAAGTCATTTCTTTGCAATAACCATCTCAGTTTAGAACTAAGGCAAAGAATGGTTAAGTGCTATGTTTGGTCTGTACTTTTTTATAGTGGAGAAGTGTGGACGCTAAAAGTATCGATCATGAACAAAATTGAAGCATTGGAAATGTGGGTTCATAGACGAATGCTGAAGATACCTTGGACAGCAAAAAAAACTAATGAAGAAATACTAAGGAGCGTCAACAAAGACAGTGAACTGCTAAAGACTGTTAAACATCGAAAAATGTCTTATCTGGGACAGATAGTAAGGAGAAGTCGATATATAATTTTACAACTGATCCTCAAAGGCAAAATTAGGGGCCGTAGAGGTGTAGGAAGAAAACAAGTTTCTTGGTTAAAAAACATTCGTGAATGGACTCAGATACCAAATGCAGGACAATTATTCCATATTGCAGAAGATCGAGAAGCCTTCGCAATGGTGATCGCCAACGTGGGATAATTCTGATATGGCACGCGAAGAAGAAGAAGATATATATGATCGGATATATATTTAAATATAACATCGAGCGCTATTACTTTAAACAAGAGTTTGCCGATGTAATATCAAAGATGTAAGAGGTTTTTAGTTTGATCCATCAAAGATCTTAGTCAATCATCGTCAATATCATAGTTGTATAAACCTAAAAGAAAGGTGATTCTCCTATATGGTCTTTCAGGTGTCATAAATGACAATAATGAATTTTGATCTTATCGCCCCTACTAATATTGTGTGACAAACAAGCCCTAAATAAATTATTGGCAAACATAATTACGTAGAACTCTCTCTAATGACTGATATAACCCTATTAACGGGTTTTCCAATTCGAATCTGGATGGTTTCATTTTTATTCGAGAATGCACTACAGAAAGTTCCATACTCAGAAATTGAGGACACAAACATATTATGCGTCTTGGTAATCTCACGTAACTACATATTACTGATGTGGCCGCATTTCCTTTAGGTCTCCCTTTCGCCGCTTTCTTCGTTTTGCCACTACTTTGCCGGCTCGCGAATTGTAGGTCACTATCTCAATAATACTTTTACATCCTCGCTGGTGTCTACTGTTTGGCCCGCACTTACAGTGAACCACTGCTCTTCAGACCATTCGCTACTCTCAACTCTGGCCTTGTGCTCTAGTGAAACCACTAAGGACTTTACTTCGCGTCTCTTTTAGTATACTGTGCTCGCCGGCGCTGCGGTTTTGTGTTTTTTGTGTCCTGTGTCGTTTAAGGCCTAATCATTGCGCTGCAACAGCTAAGGCCCTCTGCGGTTCCGCCCCCGAACCTACCCGTCGGCCCTATTCCCTTCAACATGCCCATGCGCACTGAAAACGGATTAATTTTCTCACAGCCCTCAGGTAAGCTACATTTTCATCCATTAATAAAACACATACCCTACTAATAATTCAATATAACTATAATCAGGTCACCAAATTTTACTATATTAATTAAAAAAATAGACTATATATTATATTAGGAGATAATTTCACGCTTCTATCAGAATTTTTCCACATTATTAATCTTAACAGGTAATTTAGCGTTAATTGAAACGCTGATGTAAACACTTTGAATAAAACCAACCCTCCAAAAATTTTGTTGCTAACCGATGTCCAGTGAAATGTCCTCGATATTTACCATTTTGACCCCCTTTTGCCATCATTAAATCAACTTTCGCTGTTCCATCGAACAAGGGTCACTATCAATATTTAATTTTCCTGGTGCTTGGCCACACAAAGTAAATTTTTAATTGACCTAAATTTGGCATAATATTGTTACAGTTTGTTATCAATGTTATTGCATACACAGGCATTTTGTTTGTAGCGTTTCATAACAATTTTGAAAATTATCAGTTTACTTTTCGTTTTAAAAATACAAAGACCTAGATCAAAACAATCTTTTAATCTGATAATAAAAATGGGACAATGAAAGTCTTTGTTTTCAAGGTTAGTTGTTGTGGTAGGTCGGAATCGCAACTACAACCAGAAATAGCTAAAACAAACTTGAACTTGCCTAAAAAATTTTAAAATAGTGACGAAACAATCAGCTAAAAGAGGTAGTTTTTTATACGCATATATTGACATTAAAACAAATAATAGCTTTATAGTAGTATTGATAAAAATAAAATTATTTTGCAATTTTTATTAAAATAGAAAACCCATATTAAAATAAAGTTGGTACAGTTTATACAAACCGTTGTGCCTAAAAATGATTTGAAGAATGATTTAAAATGCAGAATTTTACAATAGATTCCACTTCAAATTTCCTAAAATATTTTAAAATAGAACTTTTCAACAATTTAGGTTGGACTATTACATAAACTAATTTTTTAACAGTTAGGCATTCTCAAAATTAAACAAAAGAATAGTTTAAGGAACATAACTGTAGTGCTGGTATAATAAATCCTTTGTTGTGGCGTTTACATCAAATTTGGGTCATGCTCTACTTGTCTTTTGTTGTTTCTGTTAATGGTAAAGTGGCAAATATCCTTCAGAATATATCAAAATGCAGTTCGGTCTAAAATTAATCTGGTTGGGTCTGAGACTTTCATGTTAATACAGTGTTACTCAAAAAGTTGAATTTGCATCGTTAACAATTTTCGAAAACTTTTTTTCTTTGTATTTATTTTTAATACACAGACACTTTTTTATTATTATTATATTAATAGTTATTTAGTTTTTATGAACTCAGATTAGACATTTTTACTTTATATTCCACGTCGTAGAATTTGTTATTAGATATAATACTGTAATAATGATATTTATCGTTATACTGTACTAAGTGTATCCAGATGGTTTAGAATATTCCAAGCAAGACCTTATGAATCACATTGAGTAAAATAATTTAAAAGAAAGAAAACAGTCCTTCTTTGATATCATTTTGTCGGTCTTTAGTATGACCAAGTTATAGTTATTGGAAACTTATTCAATTATCGATCATGTAAATGTTTATCATTGAATATGAAGGCAAATTTTTTATTTGCAAAACCCTAGCTAAATCGTGTAAATATTTTCCTTCTTTACAGAGTTCTCTTCAATAAATGACCAGATATCTACTAGGTACCACGTTAATGATTTATTAATGATGCACTTTTGCATACAAAAAGGTTTATTTTTTCATTATTCTGAAGGTTAAATTAAGATTCTCTTTGACATGTCATAAATACTTGCAATTAAAAAAGAAATGTAAAAAATCCTCTAAATATTACTATAATAATATTTAGAGGAAAATAATTATTTCTCGTCAGCATATATCAAATTGAGGATTTATAAAAATTATGGACAAACAAACACCACCAGTTACTGTAGCAATAAACATTATTGTAGCCCTTAAAAAACACTCACTTATTACTTCTTTTATTAATTATGTAAAAATTATGAGATTAAAACATTAAACTGCTCGTCCAATTACATGTAAACCTCGTTTACTAAAAACCTACTCGTTGTTTTTCCTAACCCAAAATTCACCCATCTTTTCCCTCCATATATTTCCCTAAGGATTTGTCTCTTTCAAATTTCTAGCTTTTGTTTTTCTGCCTGTCTCAACATCCATGTTTCACTTTCATAAAGAACTCTGATTCCTGCTTGGGTATCATTAAATTTTTCTGAAGCTTCTTTTCAATATTCCTTTCTTGATTTGTTTGTTTTTATCATATGTTTCTGTAATAATCGTACCGAAGAAAATTTTACTATCTGCTCTTTATATTTTTGTCCTTCTTCTTTATCTAATTCTCCTGCCAGCTTCGTTTTTGTCATATCGTCAAGTCGATTTTACCGTCGTAAAATCTCAAGTTTTTTCTGCCAGTTTTTTTTTTCAGTTACAGTTCCAATTTTCGTTACTACAAGTTTACACAACTTTCTTCTTGTAGTTCCTTCTCCTATCAGAGGTTGGCTATCATCACAGCTATCCGTACTTTATTGGCGGCTGCTCTAAAAAGATCCAATGAGCTGCAACTATACCACTCTCTTAGGTTTCTCAGTGAGGAAATTCTTCGTCTTCCTATTTACCCTTATTTTACCTTGCATTATGAGCCTTAACATCTCATATTTCGCACTCCTGGTAATGTGGCCTAAATATTCCAGCTTTCTTGTTTCAATGTGCCTTATGACCTCACAAGCCTTTTGTAGCCTTCTTAAAACTTCTGCATTTGTAACTCGTTGGGTCCATGGTATTTTCAAAATCCTTCTATAGCACCACATCTCAAATGACACCTTATACACAACTTATACACCAATATTTATAATTCTGCCCTTGAAGTCCAAGTACCAAGCTATTAACTTTATATTATATTAGCTTATGAAACTTGAAAAGTCGTGAAATAATTCATATGAAACGATGTGCAATTGTTATTTCTATGCAAATATTATGTTCTAATATTCACCTTGCTACAGATTATTTTGATACAAATTAGAAATTTTAAGTATTAATAATACTAGTCGTTAAAAGTATTTAACAATGACCATCATGTTTGTATACTATCGAGATTGGATGATCCCACTTAACGATTATGACGATTGTGACGATTGTCGTTAAACCGGCATTTTGTAGGCACGAGTTCAATTTTTTTCAAATAAACAATTCTGAGTTACGTGAACCTCTACACGAGTACGTTGCCACTAAAATCCACGGTTGACAATAAAAATTAATTTAATGTAAATTACCAAAATTCATTGACCAAGGTTGACCAAGGTCGATGAGACCTTGCTGCTTGCTACATCAACCAGTTGCACTTTTAAATTGACCGCCAGTTTTTAAGGCCTACGATTGGCTAATTTACCACATACGTAGCGAAATAATAATCTTAAAAACGCTTTAATTCGAGCAACTTACTTTCGTTGAATGGTGTTGGGAGTTTTAGGGATGTATCGGAGGACTTATAAGCATATTTCTTGGGAAGTTCTCTACATTTTTGGACACTAAACTACATGATAATTAAAAAAAATATTGTTTTAAAATAATTAATTTCTTTATTAAAAAATAATTCCATGTACAGATCTTACACTTGACTTATAACAATTAAAATATACATCAGACGATAAAGTGTCCCAATGTTTAAAATGTTTTTCTACCCTAATGGTGAGACTAAACTATGTGCACAATATGGCCGCCGCCGTGCACAATATTTATTTGAATAAGATGCATATACACTGTCATCGGTATAACATTTTACATTATTTTTTTATATTAGGTCATATTATCATTAATCTGCATCACAAACATATCTTTCACTGTGTCCTCTTTGGCTTTCTTCTACTACTTTTAGTGACGAGATCCTCACAAATTCTTTGTATTAGAATACTATTCTTTTAGCCTTAAATCTGCCTAAATTTAGCCTTTTTCATCTCATTTCAAGCGAGACACTACTTTTCTCTGATACTTGGTCATGAAGCTGTTGTACCAAACGCTTATTTTGCATTAAACTCCACCAAGTTCTGTCCTGTTAATAAAAGCTACCACCTATCAGAAATTTGCCTGGTTAAATACTAGTTTTGCCGATGTATACCTACCTGCATCATGTCACTAAGCGTTTCACATTCACAGAGAATATATATGATGGTTTTTCCTTCATTTCTCATTTCCTGGGCTATAGTTCATTCTCTCTACTTGTTGTCTAAAGGCATTTCCTCAGTTGACAGTGTACCATCTCCCTGACCGTCTCAAGCTCTTGTATGCTAAATGTCTCAAGATTAGACGATAGTCTAATAGACTCTTGTCAATGTTGTAATTATTTTCTGAATATTTCTCCATATGTTGGCATGAGTTTTGGATATTATTGCGTGACCCCGCAGATTGGCTTTGTGCTTTTAAAGATTCTTGTAAAGCCTTCCTTTTTTAGCGAGTTTGTTAAATAGAAGTTCGAGTATAATATATCAGTGTTAAAACGTCAGAATGGAACACTATAAAGTATCACAAACAGCAGCATTTCCTGAATTTAGTTGTCAGTCCAAGGAATATAAGAACAGTTTTTGACCAGACTTTTTCTTCAGGTTCCAAGTTATGTCTCTCGTAACTAAGGATGTGTCTAAGATAAGCTGTTTATTACTTATGTAATATCCCTAATAAAAGGTTTCTATCCATACCCATTTGCCTTAGAGCTTCTTCTTTTCGAATCTTCAGCATGTGCCAAAATACCCATATCTCAAAGCTTTTTCATGATTCTTGCACGATGCTATCAAAGTTTATACGTCCTGTAAGTCATAGAAGGACTTTAAATATTTCGTATAAATATAGATTCGATAGCAAATGTAATAGAACACAGTTGTGTGTAGACTTGACCTCCTTTAGCATGAGAAATTAAATGGATTACTCAAATCTAGTGCCAGTAATGACGATTCTACATATCATTAGGTCTGATCTAACCATCTTAAGTCGTTCAGTGGTTTGGAGCATAAAACTCTTTATTTTAGTTTTGTTTCTCCTGGCTGTGAATTATCAATATTACTTTAAAGTAATAATAATGTTAAAGTTTTTTAGCCCAGACCCATGCCATACACGAAGAAAATTTAGATAAAATTATATTAAAACTATTGATACACTTTGGCAGTTTTTCTTGAAAAATAATAATTAGGTATAATTTTACAGTTTGATGCAAAATCTATTAGAAATTCTATTTCGTCAGTTGCATTTATTAAACATCATATGATCGGAATAATTTCGTATATAATACAATTACATTGAAGGAAATTTAGAAAACAATAGTGTTAAGTTTATAGATTTTTCTAGTATGTAATACGAATATGCAATAAGATTTTTTACATATTACATTTTTTTCAGTTAGGTATCATGCCATTGTTATAGGTTCATCGATAACACGGTTTGATAACACGATAAAATCTACAAAACAATTCGTATGATTCAGTTTTCGTATTGATTGTCAAAACTACGAAGTTTATATCATAATATTGATGGTTATTGAAATTAAAATTATGTCAAATTAATTCATGATCATCATCATCAACAACCTTGGTTCTACAACCTATCATGGGTGTTGACCTGTTCCAGAATCCGTCTCCTTTTAGTCTTATTTCTCGCCTTGGTTTTCTTTTTTCTTGTCCTCAATACTCTTTAGTTTTCCTCCATCATCATCATCTTTGGCTCGACAATCCTCTGTGGATCTTGGCCTGCTCAAGCTTCTAAGGCTTTCAATTCTGTATATCTCAAGGCAGTAGAATAAGCTTTGACCAACCACGGCATTGACAAACCGACTTTAGAAAATATATACATAAACGCAAAAGTTAAGATAAAAATTTATGAAAACACTTCAGAATTTTCCACTACCAGAGTGTGTGAGTGAGAGACGTCCTACAAGGAGACGCAATATCACTAAAGCTCTACACTACAACTCTAGAAAATATATTTAGGAAAATGAACAAAGGTCTATCCATTGATGGAGAATACCTCACCCATCTAAGATTTGCAGACGACCTCGTTATGTTGAGGTTGAGTTGACCAAAAGAATGAAACTGGCTTCGTCATCTTTTGGTAGAAATGCAGTTATGATGCCACTTCACCTGACAAAAAAAGCATCTGACCAGTGTATACCACCAATCATGACATACGGCTGCAAAACTTGCACACTAAAGAAAGAGACAATATAGACCTCAGTCACTCAAAGGTCAATGGAGCCATACATGCAAGGTATAACAAAGAGAATAGAGTGCAACAGACGGAAAACCAATTTCACTGATGTAATGTATAACATAGCACAGAAAAACGAATATAGACAGACATGAACAGGAATGAAAAATGACTATGTAAGAGAGGCTGCACCATCATCAGCAGAATACCCTTAGAATGATGATGATGATGATATCGGCATGGATAATTAAATTAAAGAATGTAAAAATTATAAGCACTTTTCGCAAATATTTTGAAGAAGGAAAAATCCTTTAAAAAACGTGTGTGAATGGTAACTTATGATTCCAAATTTATTACTTTTCCATAAGTAGTTTTGCCAACATAAGCCCCTCAATTACGGCTCCCTTGTTTTTTCTTTGTGACGTAATGACTGTAATGTGATTAAGGTTTTGTTTCGCTCGTTCGTTAACAATGCCATTTTCATGGTTGTCCCCGTTTCAGCGAGTGTTGTATTTTTATCTGCCCTAAATGTAACTGAAATAACATTTTAATTTATAATTTTGGACGGTACCCATTACACATTTCGTTCAGCTTTACTCATTCCGAATAAAATACCTCCTGTTACACATTTTCGGTCTACTTTCGATATATAACGGACAAGTGAAACCTCTCGTAACACTCATTAACCCTTTGACTGCCAGTCTCAGTATGTGGTTATGCCCTATGTGCCACTAATAAACTAACAAATTTTTACAAAAAAATTGCGGTAATTATGTTGTTTTAAGTCATTGTTTTACAAATTTTTTATATACAACAAAAAAAATATATAAGAAAAAACAAACGCGGGAGCCGCGTTGCCGGCACTGGGCTAGTAAGTAAGTCCTAGTGTGCCGCCAACGCGGTATCCGCGTTCATTTATTTTTACATTTATGTACATATATATTTAGAACAAATGCTTATATTTGATGATAATTATACAAAAATCAGTTTTCATGGTATTGTCTAAAACACGGTGTCAAGCACAAACCTGGTTCGTTTGGACACTGAGGGCAAAAATATGTGGAATCTTTTCTGATATTTCTCGTTTGCCAACAGTACTTGCAACGTCGCCGTTTAGCATTTCCCTTATTATCTTTGGGACAGTATTGTGGTAAATGATTGACACAGTCCTTTCTCTCTTGCTTTGGTTGTGGTGACCCTAATAAGCTGTCAATAACTGCCATTCTAAAATCGTATAAATTCATTTTCGGTTTTTCATATTTATTATACAAAAAATGCGAGTTCACCAGCATCATTTGAAATATATGTATACCTAACTTTTTGTACCATCTCAAAACTTTATGTTCGCAAGAATAATACTGAAGCATCTGGTCGCAGTGGTCCACACCTCCCATGAACTTATTATATTCTGCAACAAGTTTTGGTTTCGATTTCTCTATACCTCTTTTTGATGTTGTCTGAATCATTTCGCCGCTGAATTCTGTTGAAATGCTCAATACTTCAGTACGATCTTTCCATTTGCACACGCAAGTGCCTTCTGCATATTCAGAATAACATTCGCCTTTTTTTAATTTTTTTGTAAGCACATTTTCTGGATTGCCTGTACGTGTTCTACGAAGAGTACCTGTACAATATGTTTTTTCTTGCAACAATTTCGTAGACAGTTCAAGGCTGTTGTAACAATTATCCATAAACAATGCATGCCCTACGCCGGTCTTGCCCTCCATCAATTTTTGGACAACTTTTACTGTATGTTTCGCTCCTCCCACATCTGGATCTGCTGAACCTGCATATACTAATATTTTCTGTGCCATTCCGGTTGGCTCCGCTAGCACATACAGTTTTATCCCGTATTTGTGCCGTTTCTGTTTGTTGTACTGTCGGAAACAAAGTCGACCTTTCCATAGCACCATAGACTCGTCCAAAGCGAGTTCCCGACTTGGGTAATAAATTTCTTCCATTCTTGAGTTGAAATAATTTACCAGTGGAAGGATTTTTCCCAATCTGTTCTGTGCATCTATTTCATTGGTAGAAAAATGCAGAGCTCGTAATATTAACAGAAACCGATTTCGGCTCATAAAAGTAGAAAATACTGGAATACTGTATAAATAATTTGTTTTCCAATAATCGTTAATTCTGTTCAGTTTTATATTTCCCATATGGAACAATAGACCAAGAAAAATTTTAAACTCCTCTTTATTTAAATCCTTCCAGGCCACAATTCGACTTTGTTCACATGTGCTTTTTGATAATATCTCGATTGCATATAGGTTGGAGTTGTTGATAATTAATTCATAAAAACATTCACCAAAAAGCAAATTAAAGTAGTCAATTGGTTTATGACTTTCCATAACTATTTTGAGTCCAGAATTTGCAGAAAAAGGTATTGGTCTCCGAACTGGTGCTACTGGTAACCATACTGTTCCACCCCCTTGAACTTCATCTGGTAATTGTGCAGCTCCTTCTTCAGGTTCTTCATCTTCATCTCCATCAGAATTGTCTTCGAATTCCCCTTCGGAAATATCGAATTCATCATCTGACTCTTCCAAACACTGTAATAATTCAGCTTCAGTTAGAGGTCGACTATCTTTGCGAAATTTCTTGGAAGTTGATGGTTCATATATATTTTCTTTGTTGTCCATATTTAACAACCTCCACTCCCAATGTCACTGAAATAGAATTGTTTTAATTGTAGCTAATACCAAAATAATACTCAATACTGAATAAAATTAATATATATGATTAATATTATTTAATATTTAAACCACTTTAACCAAAATATCAATCATAAATGGTTAAACTTCAAATGTAATAGTAATCAATATGGGAGTACATTTTTACAGACACAATATACTCATGAATACCATTTATAAGCACTCTAAATAAAATTGAAAAACACATATATTGGAGATTAGGATATTTCTTTTAATACATATTTCAGTATTTTGTTACAAAATTAACTTAATTATTTATAAAGATCTAAATAAACACCTGCTAATAATTTAAAACTCACCTTTATTACACCTTCGAAATACAATTCACACCACCTTTATAGTTTTTTTGACATACACACTCAACACTACTTCATCGTTAAATATTTAAACCACAGCTGTTTTTTAACTCTTCTAACACTTCCCTGTGTGCCTAGCTTTATAGTAAGACTGTTACTTATGTGCCAGCCGAAAATTAGACTTTTGAAATGAAGTAGGTATAGCACGCGGTAGGCGCGTGCACGGCACAGGGCCAAACTTTGTTCCAACGCGGGAGCCGCGTTGCCGGCAGTCAAAAGGTTAAGCAAATATTATACAGGGTCACGCTGAAACTGTTCTTGGAAGTCATGTGTGTGTATGGTTAATAAACGCATGAGTGATATCAACCAGAGACGGATCGAACTTTTATGGCGGCTCCTCTAACTTCAAAATATTTGTCTTCTACCATAATGACACATTATATAATATATTGAAAAAAATACTAAAGTATACATAAACAAAAAGAAAATAAAAAAATTGAGATTAAAAATTTTCGATATAAAAAAAATTAACTTTATAAAGTGTATAAGCTATACATTAGTTTATTACAGCTTTACATATATTGTTCATAATTAAAATGATACTGTTAATATACAGTTGAGGTAAGTTTACCAATTCTGTTGTCCTGGAAGCGAAATGCAGTGTGAATGTTTCCGTATGTGGATATGGCTGGACCTAATAAAAGAAGAAGAAATGAAGAAGAAGAGAGTGGAAAATGGATAAATGATTCACCGGAATCACATTCCGACATCTAAAAGGATATGGGGAGCGGGAGACGAAGTAGAAGAAGAAGGAAAGAATTCCTCGAAGAGACCTCAAAGGAAAATTTGGTGGTATTTCTATTTCCAATCCAATCCATATCTAAACCAAGCTTAATCTCGGATTTATAATCTAATGCAGAAAAAGCTGACGATACTGTGATAATGGCAAGAACAGCGGAAGATCTACAACATCTAGTTGAAAGTATGAATGAGATATGTAATAACTACGACATAAGGATGAACGTCAAAAAATCCAAACATACGACCTTCAGTAATAATCCAATACATGACACTAGTATCGCAATAAAGGGTACCCAACTTGAAAAAGTAAGAATACAAATACTTGGGAACCCCTTATCAATAAAACAGGTGACCAAAATCACGAGATAAAAAGAAGTATTGAAATTGCCAGGTCGACCTTTATAAAAATGAAAATTGATAAAAAAAAAATATTTTGTAATCGTGATAATCTACGAACTAGAATGTTAAAATGCTATGTATTCACTACTTTGCTTTACGGTGTTGAGGCATGGACTCTTAAACAGAGGAATATTAAAAATCTTGGAAGTTTTGAGATGTGGTGCTACCGCCGTATACTAAAAATAAGTTCATCATCATCATCATCATTGGCTTTTACAACTCTTCGTGAGTTTTTGCCGCGTTTACTATTGCCTTCCATTGATTCCGATCCTGTGCTATTATTTCCCATGGCCTTACTTCCATCTTCTCCAGGTCTTCTGTCGATCTTCTACCATCTGGTCTTTCCCAAAACACATTGCTAATCAGTCTGTCGTCATCACTCCGTACCACGTGGCCTGCCCATCTTAATCTATTGGCTTTTATGTATCTTACCATGTTTCCTTTCCCGAAGAGAGTCTCTGTTTCATTTTTGTATCTGCTCCTCCATTCTTTTGTCACGCTGTCCCTGCAAGGACCATATATAATTCGCAGGATTGTTGGGTGGATATAATTACAAATGAAGAGGTAGTACGCAGAATAAATAACGACCCAGAAGTTATCATAAATGTAAAAAAGAGAAAACTTGAATACTTAGGCCACCTGATGAGAGGACAAAAGTACACATTCCTACAAAATATAATGCAAGGAAAAATCTAAGGACGTAGAAATCCAGGCCGTAGAAGAATGTCATGGATGAGAAATTTAAGAGAGTGGTTTGGCTGTACCACTAACGAATTAATCAAAACAGCAGTTAATAAAATTAGAATCGTCATAATGATATCCAATCTCCGATAGGAGAGGTACTCAAAGAAGAAGAAGAAGGAGAAAAAGTGGGATTCTAAATTATTAATATTTTACTTGAGGTTATAAAAATTATTAATAAGCCGTTTGTTGGGCGAACTACTTATTTACTCCAGGCGTCAAATATTTGATCTCTAAAAATCATAAACAAGTTGAATTTTACTGAAAATGACAATTTTGGGACCTCAAAAAGATGTAAAATAGTTTGCCATTCCTAGCCCCCAGTTAACAGAAGTAAAAAAGTCAGGAACAGGGTAGAAAATGGGCAACAGATCAATAAAGATTCTATGTTGAGCAGATGATGCAATAATAATATAAAATAATGAAAATGACCTGCAACGGATATTCCACGCTTTGGAAGCTACCGCAGAAAAGTTTAACCTGAAAATATCAGCACTAAAAAACAAAGTCCCTAGTTATTGCTAGGGAGCTAGTGAGATGCAAAATTGTAATAAACAAAGAAATAATAGAACCATTGTCGAAATTCACTCAAGTGTATCAAATATCAAAACGACCTCTCGCAGAGAAGACAAAAAAAGATATTAGAAACAGCAAAGATATAAACACTTAGAAAAATTGATGGCAAGACACTATGGGACGATCAGTAGGAACACCACGAGTGCGGTATCAGCATTCCGATTATAAGATCGTTCCCACGACCCAGATGGAACTTCAAGAAAGCTAACTGGTCTGCTTTCACCAGTAACCTTGACAAATGCCTAGGATGGATTCCACCAAAGAGCCAGAACTACGGGAGACTAACAGGAGCAATAATCACCTCAGCAAAAGCGACAATCCCTAGAGGATACCGCAAAGAATATATCCCTGGTTGGACAGAACAGAGCGAAAAACTGTATGAAGAATATTGCGAAGATGGAAAGCAGGAGATTGCAGACGAACTACTCCACAACATTGATGCTGCCAGGCGTGAAAAATGGACACAGACAGTAGAAAACCTAGACTTCCAGAAGTAAAGTCGACAAGCTTGGTCCCTACTGCGGAAACTCGGAAGTAGCAACCCACCCGTTTGCCAAACCAACCTAGTAACTCCAGACCAAATAGCTACGCACATAGTGTCAACCTCTAGGGCACCTCAAAATCGTTTACATACAATTAAAGTTAAAAAAGACCTCAAAACCATAAAATCTAGTCTTGCACAGTCAACAGAATATTCCAACCCATTTACGCATAAAGAAATATCGCAAGCCCTAAATTAAATGAAAACAGGAAAAGCGCCGGTTTCGACGCCATTCACGCTGAGTTCCTCAAACATAGCGGCAGATTCACTAGGCAATGGCTCGCAGAATTCTTTTCTGACATCCTTCAAACGGGAAACGTCCCCCACCAACTCAAAAATGCAAAAACCGTCGCCATTTTAAAACCAGGGAAAAGTAATAATTCACCGAAAAACTACCGCCCCATCGCACTCTTAAGTATGGTGTACAAATTGTTCGAAAGACTGTTGTATAATAGAATCAGCAAAACCATATTCCAACACTTACCAGTTTAACAGGCAGGATTTCGGCCAAACCGCAGCTGCACAGACCAGGTACTCGCCCTGACCAATTATGTGGAATCAAACTTTCAAAAGCAAACAAAACCAACCGCTGTCTTCATCGATCTATCTGCTGCTTATGACACTGTGTGGCGACAAAGGGCAATATATAAATTAATGCGAATAATCCCATGCAGAAAGACCACTGAGGTTATTAACGCCATGCTATCCAACAGATGCTTTTAAGTTATATTGGGAGACAAGACTAGTACCCAAAGAAAACTGAATAATGGACTTCCACAAGGATCCGTGCTGGCCCCCTTGCTTTTCAGCCTCTATATAGCAGACATGCCAGAAACCACATCAAAAAAGTTTGGATACGCAGACGACTGGACGCTTGCCGCAAGTCATAAAGAATTCGAGGTCACTGAACGCATTCTAACAAATGATTTAAATGCCCTAGGGAATTATTTCCGCAAATGGAGATTGCAACCCAATCCAACTAAGACAGAAGTGTCCTGCTTCCATTTATATAACAAGATGGCCAACTATCAACCTCAAATCAATTTTGGGGATAGACTCCTTAAATATAATAAACACCCAAAATACTTAGGTGTTACACTTGACAGAACGCTGAACTTTAAAGAGCATCTTACTAAGACTGCTGCAAAACTCCGAACTCGTAACAACATCCTGCAAAAGCTCTGCGGCACTACATGGGGCTCCTCAGCACCCACAGGCACATACCCCGTAGAGGAATACTGTGCACCAGTATGGATAAACAGTCCACATACTCACCGTGTTGATGTCCAACTCAACCAAGCCATGCGAACTATATCGGGCACAATCAAGGCCACGCCCACTTACTGGTTACCAGCTTTGAGTCATATAGCTCCACCACCCATCCGCCGGGATGGGACATGCCCTTGTCAGAGAATTTACAAAAATCAATACTGATCCTGAGCTCCGCTCCATGTCGGAACTTCCGCCAGAGACATAAATAGGCTCCGTTCAAGACACCTGCCTCTAAAAACAGCAAAAAGGCTAGTAGATCAAAACTTTAATGTAACTGAACGGTGGAGAGAACAATGGGAGAATAACGCTGCACCAGCTAACTGGAATATGCCATGTATTACAAGCAAACCAAAGAGGGCTTCAACCAACCGAAAAGAATTTGGACCACACTCAATAGAATAAGGACGAACTGTGGCAGATGTTCCGACTCACTTTTTAGATGGGGAAAAATACAATCACCAAATTGCGACTGCGGCGCCGAAAGGCAAACAGTAAAACACATGGTAGAGGAATGCCCGATTAGATCCTATAATGGCAACCCTTCAGATTTCCTGGCTGCTACAAAAGAGTCAATCGAATATATTTATAATCTAGATGTTTGTAGAATAATATTTTTATATTAACTGTTGTTTGTAATTTATATAATTTATATTTATATATTTATATTTATATGAACCTGTGATGTAGCCATACGCTAAATAAATAACACCACGAAAACGACGGAATGGCAACTTATTGGAGGCACATTAAAAAACAGACAGTTATGTCTACATAAAAAGAAGAAGATAAAGAAGAACAAGAAGAAGTATCGAAATTCAACCCTCTGGGAACGTAAATATCGTATTATGGAGACATCTCCGAAGGAATCCGCATAAAAGCTAATAAAGCAGCGTACGTATCGGGATGCCTACGAGACGTTATATGGAGAAATAAGAACGTGAGTATAGAAGGAAAAACATGCATATATAAGACTTGTGTACGACCGATATTCTTCTTCTTTTTGTGCCACTCCTATCGGAGATTGGAAATCATCAAGGCTATTCTGACCTTGTTTACGGCTGACCTAAACAGTTCATTAGTGGTGCAGCCAAACCATTCTCTCAAATTCCGCAACCATGACATTCTTCTACGGCCTGGATTCCGTTTGCTTCTATTTTTCCCTGCATTATATTTTGAAGTAATGCGTATTTATGTCCTCTCATCAGGTGACCAAAATATTCGAGTTGTCTTCGCTTTAGCGTTAAAAAAATCTCTGGGTCTTTTCCTATTCTTCGTATTACTTCACAGTTTGTTATTCTTTCAACCCAACTAATCTTCAGCATTCGACGGTAGCACCACATCTCGAAACTTTCAATATTTTTCATGTTGTTCTGTTTGAGAGTCCAGGCCTCTACACCGTATAATAGACTGTTAAATATTAATTATGAACGACCGATATTAACCTATGCTATAGAAACAAGACCCGAAACAACAATTACAAAGAAAATCTTAAGAACAACAGAGATGAAAACAATGTGGGCGATAGCAGATAAAACTTTAAGAGACAGAATCTCTAATACACAAATCAGAGACGTAAAGTAAATGATATCGTCAGACGGGGACGCCAAAGAAGAGGAGAATGGAACCAACACATTAACAGAATGAGAAGAGAAAGACTTGCCCGGAGGTAGGAGTGGCATTGTCGTCTCTACGACTGGAGTAGTTTAGATCATAATCATTTGTCAGCATTAATATTGTTCCTTCATTATATTGCTATTCTTGCTTGATGTTGCGTTTTAAAGCCTGCTTGTCGCTTCTGTTTATTTGTTAATCACTTTAACTTTCTTGATCCATTGATCCAAACATCCAAAAGGTCCCCAAGTTCAGATATCTCGGTAGTTGGATAACTAAAGATCTAGATTCAGACATAGAGATACGTAGCAGGATCTCAAGCTAGAACAGCATTTACTAATATAAGAACCTTGCTAAGCAACAGCAGCTCTAACTTAAAGCTTCGATATCCCTTTGTAAAATATTACATTTACTCCATACTGCTATATGGTGTAGAAACATGGACCATAAAGGCCAATGTGATGAACCGATTGGGGGCCTTTGAAATGTGGGTATTTAGAAGACTACTTAAAATTGCCTGGACAGATCACACAACAAATGTCGAAGTATTAAATCGAATGGACAGAGAACGAGAATTGCTGTCAATAATAAAAAGAAGAAAAACTGCTTATCTGGGTCATATATTTTGAAATTCCAAGTACCAGTTCTTAAAACTTATTATGGAAGGGAAGATAGAAGGAAAACGGGCATCGGAAGAAAGAAATACTCATGGCTTAAAAACATAAGGGATTGGACAAACCTAGATGCCCATGCACTCTTAAGAGATCGAAAGGAGTATGCCAGAATTGTCGCGAACATCCACTAATTGGAGCACCATAAGAAGAAGAAGATCTCTTGATTTTTATCTATATTTGACATTATTTTTCATTCCAGGGATCTATTTTAAAGTAATGAGCTGCCTTATTACCATTTTAGTTCCTCTTCTCATATGTTTGCCCATAGAATGTTCTTCTTGTTACAATTATCCTCATATTGTTCTTTTTCTATTTAATTATGGACTTACATTTTTTCAGTATACGTCAATGTTTTAGGCAACACCTGTTCTGATTTTCCATTTAATTTATTCCTTTTTTTATTTTTTCCTTTTTAACGATACCTTATTTGTTTCGTATAGTTTAGAGGCGAGATAGAGGTTATAAAATATTTCGTGGAATAGTTGCGTAAATATATTCATTTTTATTATCGATATAAGGACTCGAGTAAAAAAAATAAATAAAAATAAAATTATTGTTTTGTTAATCAATGGATCTTAAAATTGTTTTTAACCTTTATAGGTAAATAAATATTTAACCTTTATACGAATAATAATAGATAACGTAATCCTGTGATTTTTTATCGGGTTATGAAACAAATTATAATTATTATTTTTATCAGCATCACTATAAAAGGCAGGAGGTACAGTATGGGAGACATGTAGTCTAAGATCGGAATTATTTCTTTTATCAATTTTTGTACTGATATACACTGATATATGTATTTTCCTAGAAGATAAATCTGATGTAATACACTACACGTACATTTCGTGGCAATAATAAATAGAACAAAGAAACCGCTTGTTTTACACGATAACAATAGGATAGGAAACGTGGTGCGCCTTACGAAATGTAAAAAAAGCAAGGGAACTAAAATAAAATGCCTAAGGAAGTAAGGATATTGGTAGAAGAAATAGGATTGATTTGGCTGGAAAAAAATTCTGTAAACAGAACAAATAACATATCGTAGGAAACAATAAGAGAAGTGATCTGGTAGGAAAAGTAAAAATATACACATGTTACCTGCAGCCATCTCAGCCGATTTGAGCAGCAGTAGAATTTAACTTCGAGCCCGTCCTCGGGCTTGTAGAATGGCTTTCTGTAGCCTCTTAAGATGGTAGTTATCTATTAGCTGCACTGGGTTTCTGCTAAATGCAGGTTTGTAATTCGTCATCTCGGTTTGGAAACATTTCATCTGCACACATCTGACTTGACTCTTTTTCCAGAAGTTTTGAACGAAAAGGGTTCAGCCCATTATTTCTTTTTACCTTTTCTTTTAAAAGGTTGTTTACAGAAACTCTTTTAGGGTTTTCTTATAGGGTGTTCCTGTTTGCAGAAGTCGGTGTAACTGCTTCGGTGCTGCCATACAAGTCTTTTCCTTTTTCCCTCAAGTTTTTTTCAAATATTTTTCAAGAGTACGTTTACCGGCTTCCTAAACATCCATTTTTTGTTTGTTTTTGTTTTATTCTTGGTTCCATAGTGTTCCCACGAGTAACTAGGTTAGAATTGTCCAATCGCTCAGAGCCCCGCTCTGGTAAGTAAGACTTCATACAAACGAAGGTCACCTGGTACCCGGAAGACGTCATGCATCGTTCATCACGATGTCTTACGCTGTAGATTATGGGTCCTTTAGTTTTCTCCATGGTTTTAGTTCAAGTGCAGGTTATCTCCTGGGGATATGAGTATAGCTGAAGTGAGGGTGAAGGATGGATAACATTTTTTAATATTACTTGGAGTATAGGATATATAAGTAGATCCAATAGATATTATCGGGTCGAGTTAACCATGCGTTGGCGATGTGAGCAGTTCCGTAGACTGGAGATGTGGCAATGAAGGCCAGAGTGTTTTCTGTTTGTATTTCCGCTGGTGATGGTGGTACAACCAGATAGGGGGAGGGGGTATGTTTTATGCGGTTTTTGAACTGTTCCTGGGAACTGGTTCGTATGAAATGACCCCGCCTCCGTCATTCCATGTACACTTAAACCGCTGCTATCTATTTGTTACAAATCTTATTTAGTAGCTATCCAACAGGTGTGAATAATAGGATTTGCTTTAGATATAGCATAACTATAGATGTATTTAAGACCCATGCATGGTTTTATACAACACATACACCGGCATGGCCTTTTCCATAACCGTGGTTAAGATCAGATCTGTTGTCTTTGTTTTTCCTAAATGAGACAATAACTTATTCTTATTCCAGTATTGCTTGTTTGGTAAAAATTACTTTATGGTCCCCTAGAGGAGAAGAGAATGACGTTGTATATTTCTTCGAGTGTTTTAATCTATTAATTATCATTTTATATATTATTAGAGATAGAGATAACGTGTATTTGTGTGAATAAAGAATTTATTGAAACGGTCAGAATTTGTGTGTTTCTATTGGTAAAGTGACCAAGACTAAGAATTACGTGGAGACATAAAGTACTTATAACGACTTACTGAGTACTTATAACGACCGAGAAGCTTTATAGTCCAGACGGAATCTGTTTTCAGGAATCAGTCTATGCCGTGTACAAAAAAGTCTATGACGAAGACGAAGCAGTGTAGGCACTATCATGAATGATTAGAAACGATTACATTTAAATTTGGCAAATTGTAACTCCAGTCGACTTAGTTCACGAACTTACCAAGTACGATTGCTCGAAGCCGTGGAATTTTTACCAAACTCTCGGTCTGTAGATCCTTGTATCATTTAATACCTTGAGTTTGTTTTCAATCCGACATCGGCCGACGTCGCCCGATATCGGATCGGGAGAAATACGGTTCCAATGTAGATGTACACTAACGTCTGCACTCTGCATATTCTCCGACCATCATTCTTGATTTTTTGTTTCATGTTTGTCTTTATTAGAAAAAGCTTCACTTGCAGCGTCCTGACTGCATTTTTTAATTGCTGGTATAATTCTTCCGCTGATATATTTTCTCGATCCACATGTTGTAATTTTGTGGCCAGTCGTAATTCGTAAAGAAATTTCGTTGAATCTTCTTTTAAGCTTTCTAGGTTATATTTAGGGGATGTTACTCCTTGTCCCTTTTCTATATTCTGTACTTAAGTGTTATTGTTTTTGCGATAGTTAACTATCACGTTGACCATAAGTAAACGATGGACGGATCCGCATTCTGATCAACGGTATACCCTTACGTCGGTTGTTTTCAGCTGGGAAGTTTGACGTTGGATTACATAGTCGATTATCGAGCGCAGATTCGTAGTAGGTTGTATCCATGTACATTTGTGGATGTCTCTATGTTGAAAAAATCCATTCATAATTTTGAGAGACATTGTTTTACAAAAATCTTTAAGACGCATTCCGTTGTCACTGGTTATTTGTTCCACATATCTTCCTACGACAACCCTCCTAGAAGAATCCTTATGTCACAACCCGTGGGAAGTAGAAAAAGAGGTAGGCCAAAACTCAGATGGAAGGATGGTGTAGATGACGATGGTAGAAAGATAGGCGCAGCAAACTGGCAACGGTTGGCAATGGATAGGACTGCCTGGCGTAATAGACTTGGGAAGGCCGAGGCTCTTTCATAGGGCTGTAGCACCATTGATGATGATGATCTTCCTACGACTCTGTTATTTTCTTCTCTCCCTACTCTGCCGTTTTGTATTAATTCCTTATTCCCTACTTTTGTATTAATTCCTTATTTAAAAGTTGTCTCTCAAACTGCGTTTCTAGCATATTTTTTATATAGTTGTTTACATAATGTGCGCATTAAATCTTATCTTGACAAAATAAAAGTTATTTTTAAAAATACCTAATCCAACGCCCCGTTTGATTCGCTTTATCAGCAGGCCTTATATTTTAAATAACATTGTTTATTGACTAAACGCTAACCTAGACAATAAAAAAATTACCGACATATATATTAAAAATAATTTACAATCGCTTTTTATTTGCGCACCGTCTTGTAAATAAAATATTTTTTTGTTTATCACGGTTAGGTCAGTTACATTACGACTTAGCGTCACGAGGCAAAGTCTATTTTTTTTAAATCGTTGTAAACACAAATAAGTACATTGTAATTGTGAAACTTGACGTAACTGGAAAATATTCCGAGACTTAAATTATATTTGTTCAAACAAAAAGCGTTAACACTGCTGAAAATATCGAAATTAAATAATTCGCTACGCTAGCGATAACAGTAAAGTACCTTATTTTATGTTTGATTTTTCAATTTTTCAATATTTACGGTTCGACAAACGTAAATCTAATAAATGAAAATTCGTCATAATTATTTCATAGCCCACAATGAGCCCATTAACTTTCCGTAGATAACGTGAAAAAATTTAAAATTTTTGTTAACGTCGGCACAGAATACGTCGGTCTAACAAACCGACTTTTTCTAAAATTAAAAAATATAGAAATTTAGCTGTAGGTGATAAATATTTGTAATAATATAATTGTGTATATTATTCTCTATGTAAATATATGAAATTTATAATTTTTTTGTTATTTTAATAATTTTAAGGGGGTATTTAAAAAAAGTGTCATTTTTATGAACAGTCAGGCGAAAAAAAATAAATTCTGGTTCTAATTAAACATAAATCAGTTACTTGTATGTTAATAAACAGGGAGAATAAAATTTTACTTTCAAAATTTACACAGATTACTAAAACTATTCCAAATTTTGGGCACCATAATTTTCAAAACAATGCCTACATAATCCCGTCAGATGTTCTAGACACAAATATTTTTACAGTTTGCACAAGAATATCTTGTTCTTCGACTTTTTCTAGTGCTGCAGTACGTACATCGTCCATGAGTTTGATTCTGGGAGCAATATTCTCAGTTTCTATACCACATATTTCAGAAAGACGTAAACGGATTATCCTGGGAATGTTTTGCTATTGTGCTCGTCAACGAATATGTGGGCTAAGTAACTGAAATTCTAAATTTTCTTCTATCGATTTTGGTTTGGGTATTCGAGGTGTAAATAATGTAACTATTTATTCCAGCAAAGTTCATGGCACTATAAAAAATGACCATTGGCCAATGACGAGTTGCACGAGCGCAATTGTATACGCTTCACACATGTTGTCAACAACGTCGACACCGCCTTTTGTTTTGTTGTAGTCCATGATTATTTCCGTAGACGTTACGTAGACATCAGTAACACTCAGATGGGATTCAGAAAAGGGCTGGGTACAAGGGAGGCTCTGTTTGCAATGAACGTTCTCTCACAGAGATGCTTAGACATGAACCAAGAAATTTACGCTTGCTGTATTGATTTCGAAAAGGCCTTTGACAAAGTACAACATGAACCACTAAGACAAATTCTAATAAAGAAAAATATAGACAGCCGAGATATTCGAATTATATGCAATCTATATTGGAATCAAACAGCAAATGTCAAGGTTGAGGGCAGACTAACAGAAGAAATTCAAATCCGTCGAGGATTCCGGCAGGGATGTATCTTATCGCCACTTTTATTTAATCTGTATAGTGAAGCTATCTGTGAACAAGCACCCGAGGAAGAAGATCTTGGTCTGATAATAAATGGTGAGACGATCAACAATATAAGGTATGCTGATGATACAGTTCTCCTAACGGGAACGCTAGTAGAACTACAACATCTCGTTCAAAGTCTCAATATATACTGTAATAGTTACGGCTTGAAAATTAATTTGAAAAAAACTAAATTTATGGTAATCACGAAATCAAAGAACATCAGAGCTAATCTTGTAATAGACAATACAACGATTGAGCGTGTGCCCTGTTATAAATATCTAGGTGCTTGGATCACAGACGATACCGATCAAACAAAAGAGATTAGATGTAGAATAGAAATCGCTAGATCAGTCTTTAATAGAATGCGCAAACTCTTTTGCAATCGTGATATGTCTTTTCTACCCTGTTATATGGAGTTGAGGCTTGGACACTAACACAGTTGACAAAAAAAACATCGAAGCTTTCGAGATGTGGTGCTGTAGGCGCATTCTCAGAATATCATGGATGGACCGCGTCACTAACACGCAAGTACTCCAAACTTTAGACAAAAGATGCGAAATTCTAAATGAGATAAAAACTAGAAAGATGGAATACTTGGGGCACATTGTGAGAGGTGAAAAGTACGAACTTTTAAGAAACATCATGCAGGGCAAAATTAAGGGCAAAAGAAGTGTGGGAAGAAGAAAAATATCGTGGCTTCGTAATCTACGTGAGTGGTTCGGGTGTAGTTCGATTGAACTTTTTAGGCGCGCTGCTAACAAAGTCGCAGTGGCCATGATGATTTCCAATCTCCGCTAGGAGTGGCACGAGAAGTAAAAGAATGATTATTTCCGGTTTGCCAGTTTCCTCGTCAACAGCATCATCGTAATGCATAGTCGATACTAACAGGATATCTCTTTTTCGTTTTGGAGAATACGAAACGAGCGCACACTTATCTCTAAAAGCAAACATAATGGATTTTTCTAGTCTTGCTAGTAACATTTGAGGAGGTATCTCACGTTTTTTGTTGATGTAACAATTTTTTCCAATATGTTTGGAGAAAAGAAGCATTCCCATATTTCTGAAGCTTTATTTTTATGCCTTATATCTCCCTTAGTTCTATTTTCTCCATATTTTCTCCACCTGGTAGTTCCATCTTTACCGATAAGGCAGGGTATTCTTGAGGTACAGGGGGTTTCTTTAGGAATAGGTAAGTTTTGTTGATTTTCAAACTGCTCTTCCGAGTCTATATCCATAATAGTTTCTATAATATGGTCGTCTATCAAACTCACAGCATCATCATCTAGTTCTGCCTCTGAATCATTTAAAACTTCCCCTTGAAACCGCAACAGCCATTCTTGTTCCCTCTCGTAATTCATTATAAACGTTTGTCTTAAAATAGTCAAACAAATTAGTCTTACCTCAAAATGTAACGGCAACTATAACGTCGGTTTGTGGGACCGAATCGCGTATAATATTCAAAATTCTTATTAAACGATACACCAGGTCCACTTGCTAAACTACAACTGAATAGATACAGGTACGTTCGAAAGGTACTGTGAGGTGCAGATTGAAATAAAAATTAGCATCGTTTAAACCGCGAAAATTTGAATCAGTCGATGCCAGAGACATAACGTTATCAGTCGAAGGTTAATTCATACCTAGTTGAGCACATGAATGATAAGCAAATTAATAGCAGCCATGGAAATGTCAAGGACCATATCTGTAGATTGCACCGTTTCATAGGACCTTTCGACCTACATACAATCCATTTAGCAATATTGCGTGATATCCTATCCAATTTAAGTGTCTTCTAGTGGCGGGATACAGGCCAGAATACATTGGCTGACAGGGCAGTCCTTGCAGTAAGGAAAAATTTAAGCGGGTGCTGGCTTCTACTGTACTTTGGTTAAATTGGTAGTGTTTGGCCACATCATGCTGGGAATGATACTATACTCCAGTCACTCAGGCTATTCACCTCCCAATTTTGTCAGGATGGAAATTCTTTTGCTCAAAATAATCATGGGAATTGATAGAGGATTCAATTCTAAGCAAACAAATTGATGGCGTTCCCCACGGGTCGGTATTGAGTCCTAAACTTTGTATTCTTGTTTTAAACGATATATGTTAAAAATTGAGCTTCCAGTCAAGTTTGCACTGTATGCAGATGATTTAATAATTTTTTGCCAAGCAAAGACACTGTTGCCACTTGCAAACTGTTTCAGAATGCTACTGACCAATTGCCTGAATGGACTTCAGTAAGTGGAGTTAACTTTTCTGTTACATATTAAAAACTCTGTCCAATCATCATTGAGGTGCAGATAACGTCTAAAATAGACTACTGCAGTTTCATTTATATGTCAGCTAGACTATCGGATTTACAACTTCTTAATTCTGTACACAGAGAGTTTATATAGAGAAGCTAATGAATTTCACATCCCAGCTAATACCGAAAACCAGCTTATAAATTATTAAGTAATGACCTTTTAAACTCTCCTTCTTATCAGTATCTCTCACCACATCTGAATGATATCGATCTTTCAGCCACAACTCCAATATTAATATCACCTAAACCTCCCTGGAATAAATTGATAGCAGATTTTAATCTCTCGTTAACTAATTGTGTTAAACATTAGACAAATTCACAATTTCTAAGGCAAAATTTTAAAGAATTAATTGCTAACAACCGATTTTACGAAATTTTATACACAGATGCTTCTAAGAATCCTATATAGCTGTTGGATATGCTGTAACTTCAAACACAGATTTAATCATATCTTGTAATCTTCTACTCTTCTGCTGTATACATACATACATACATCTGCTGTATCACCAGAATATAAAAAAGTAGCAATATGTCCAGACTCTTAAGCGTCTATCTATTCTCTCAAAAGTATGTACACCTTGGTAACGAACTAGCCGACTTCTTTGCAAAACAAGCTTCGTTTTCTCATATGGAGACTGACAACATACAACTACATACAGATTTACAGTTGAATTTTAAAAATATAATCCAAATGTCTTGGCAAGATCACTGCAATAAAATTCCTTCCAAGCTCCGTGATATCCATCCCAGCGTTAAAAATCTTGAGTTTCCTTCCATGACACGAAAAAACAAAATCTTAATTCGCCGACTTAGAATCGGCCATATAAGACTAACTCATAAACATTTAATGATTTCCCAAAATCCATCTACATGTACATACTGTGGTAATATCCACATATTCTCATTGACTGTCCCCACTTCAACAACGAAAGAAAAAAGAATTTTTTGTACAAAATATTCTGAGCTCGCCACATCAATTCCAAAATCGTATTAATTTCCTTTATGAAACCAATCTTTTCAAGGAAATTTAGAAGAAGAAACATAGTTTAGAATTTGATAAGTAATAATTATACCAATATTTAATGTATTTCTATATCGATTGTAATGTTACCGTATATTCTTGTAATGTAATATAATAAAATTGTACCTGTGTCAGTGACTTACGCTGTCGAGACACGTAAAGCTAAACAAAAAAAATTATAAGCGACTTTTGTTGCAGTTTTTTCAAATAAATGTCAACACTATTTGAGCTATTTATGGTCAAAACAGCAAATTTTCAATGAAAAGGTCATGTTTTTTAACTAGTTTTCATAAATAACTCAAAAACCATGACTTTGATCGAAAAATATGCTTAACAAAAATGAAGCTTATAAAAAAATGGAATTTATTTTTTAAAATTTATTCTAGATACAATAGCAAGTGAAATATGGTCGGTGAAACGAGATATTTTTTTGCGAATAATTAGATCAATATATTCAACGTTAAATTGTAAGAAAATGGTTGATTTTTCGGGGTAATAATATGACAGTTTTTACAGTCCCTGAAATGTCCTTTAAAATAAGCACTACAAAAATTCATTTGCATGTAAACTCAGTAAATTACAGCTCGTTAAAGATGGACTCTTCAAATATTTTAAGGAAAAAGGGCAGTATAATTAACTTAAATTAAAGAAAATCATGTGTTCATTAAAATGGGAAAAGAAATCATGGGAGACCTCACCACAACAAAAAGGCTCCTGCAGGTTTGTTCCACATCTCAAACCCTATTCACAATATACTTAGAGAGAGCCTTGATGACATGGAAAAGAAAATGCGAAGGCATGGGAGTACCGGTACGAAACGAATACGTTAAACTTTGCAGACTTACAGATTGCAGATCAAGTAGTGATTGCACAAGACCAAGAAGATCTCACTTACATGATGAAGAAACTACAAGAAGAATATACCAAGACTGGCCTAGATATTAACCTCCTGAAAACAGAGTACCTATCTACAAGTCAAGAAGATATAGAAGATCTACAAACAGATGGACGACAACGTAACAATCAAAGGAAAGGATAAATTCAAATACTTGTGGTGTATAATCAGGAAAAAGGCTGAGGAACCTGAGAAAGAAATTAAGCAAAGAATAGGAGAAACAAAAACAGCAATCCGACAACTGAACTCAGTCTGGTGAGATACCTAAATATGAAGACAAAAACACAGATTTATAAAACATTAGTGCAAAGTATTAGCCTTGACTACATGGAAATGTAGCTATATATAGTAGCTATGTAGCTATAGGAAGGAGAAAAAGAGAACGACCCCGAAGATTCTGGAGGAACGAAGTAGACGATGACATGAGAAAAAACCGTTAAGAATTATGGGGATATCACCGATTAAAATGTGTGTCTTGGTGTGGACACTCCCTGTTTCGAGAATGAGCCTAGCCTTATAGCCCTTAAAATTGCCTTTTAAATAGCTATATACATATTAACTTGAAAATTAGCTGACTTGAAGAAAAACCAATTATATTTTTGGGAGATAATTTTTGACCGTGAAAAATATATGTATTTTGGAGCTCTCACATATCTAAAGTACGCATAATAGTTTTTTAGATGAATATCTCGGCACCATTAATAGTATATTACATAACGAGAGTTGTAAGAAGCTTATTACATGCGAGTAAAAAAGTTGCGCGCGAGCCGCGTAGCGGCGAGCGCAGTAATTTTATAAGCATGTAATAAGCTTACAACTCAAGTTGTGTACTATTGGCGACGTGCAAGTACTTGGATGTGATACGAGAAACGATCGTGCGCGAGTAGCGGAGAAATCTTGCATTTTTTACTGCACATTTCATAGATTTCATAAATTCATATTGTCAATTGTCATATTTCATATTCGTTTGTTTATTTACACCTGTCACTGAAGAAAATGGGATTTAGGAAATGCTGTGTTATAAATTGTAAAAATACAACAAAAAATTGTCAATTTAAGTTTTATTCGTTTTCAACTTCGAAGCACAAATTACTACAAAGAGAAAAGTGGATTTATATCATAAAAAAGCATAAGTAACATAACCTAAATTATTCATTATTCTTGCGCTCAATTTTAATGTCAGTTTGAAATAAATAATAAATAAAAGTTCACTTTTAAGTGTAAATTTTAGTTTCATAATACTCACTTAGAGTTCATTTTAACCCAAAAATCAAGTTTAATGTTTAAATTTTATTTTTTTGAAGTTTTCAAAAATGCATCAAGTTCATTTTTTTCTGAAAATGCATTAAGATATATTCGCTGTCCAATAGTTTACAGGGAAAGAATTAATTGTTCAAACCAATATGATGATATAATGGGCTTAACCTGCTAATTTATGCATTTATGTATTAGCATTATTTATGGTAATTTATTTTTCTTAATTCTTCCACATAATTCTTCCATTCTTTTTTGACATTTGCCACTACTAAAGCTTTTTCCTTTGACTTAGTGCTTGGTTGAAAAGTTATTTGGTGATTTACTTTCTCAAATCCAGTTTTTATATCCATATTAACAGTAATGCTGTAATTTAATAATATATTTATTTGTATTTACACTACATATAACGTTTACCTTTTAATAATATACGGACTGTCCGACATAACCTCAATCTTACTTTTTCTTTTTATTCTCTTTTGGGGCTACGTCCTTGACAGTTATCCGGTAACCTCGATCTAACATGAAAGCGCAGTAAATTTTGCTGATTTACGACACCAGGTGTCGCTGTTCCGAACTTGCACGGTCCCAATACTTTTTCTACGATTATTTTCGTTTATAAAAATAAAAATTAAATTAAAACTATATTTACACTGGCAGATTAATAATTTTTAATCTGTCAAAATAACGTCTGTTAATTCGTTTCCATGGTAACTCGACCAACTGACTTACGAGGCTTATGTGATATTACACATTTTTATAAAACTGAAGCGTAATTTTTTTTGTTACGTGCTAGTCATTACGTGTCAGTATCTGTTATGATGCATTTACTTACCATCCAAATAGTAGGTAATATACAATTTACTAGTAAGAGAGTAGAAAAATAGTATTAAGTGCTTTGTACTATTATTAGCCTAGGAGTAGTTTCTAAGGGCTAAACAAGTTGCACCCAAAGAAATAATGTTTCATGAACAAGGAACAAATTTTTATTGACAAATACGTAAGTTTAGAATTTTAATGTATACAAAACTATTTTTAACGTCGTCGTCTTTAGGGGTAATTTTTGGGGGTAGAAGAGTTTAACCAAAAGAAATATCGTGTCATAAGCGAGGAATGAATTTTTAGTTATCTAAATTGTAAATTTAAACATTTTAAACTATAAATAGACTTTTAAGTATTTTTTGCATAAAGGGATACTTTCTAGGGGTTAAAAAATTGAAACAATGAAACACCGTTTTACAAGCGATGAATAAATTGTTAATAATTTTTAAGTTTAATTAATAAGTTAAGTTAATTGTTAATTAATTAATAAGTTTTACATCGTAAAAAATATTTTTTAACGATATTTACGTCATAAGCGGTGGTTTCTAAGTGTTGAAAATTTGCATTAAAGTCCAAATTATCATTGGATATGTTTATTTTATTTAATTCAATCAGATTTTAATTAATAAAACGCTTAAATACGTGTTTTCTTATTTTTTACAATTAAAAACAAAAACCACACCCCGGCCATAAATAAATTTTACAAAGGAGGGTAAAACAAGCTTAAATCCATGCTGTCCGACAGAATTGGGAGGTAAGGTCCTATTTTTCGCCCGATTTACTGGACTAGCCAGGGACGCCTTGGTGGAGTGCACCAGGATTTCCACCCATAAAAAAACTTTTATTAGATCAAAATCATACACATTAGTATACCGAACCAATTGGTTTTTCTATATTATTTTAATTCTAACTTATAAAGTAATCCATTCCTGAAGTAGCCTTATAGAGATGTGAAGGCGCCCATTGGTAAGAAGATAAGAAGATAGCAAAGTGAATGAAACAAGGAACATTTAAAGATAATTCAGAAGGATTTAAGAATATAAATATGATTAAAAACCAACTTTTAGGTGACTTTTACTAAATGTTAAAATTAGGGGAGTTATCATCACGAAAATTTGTGATCGTGTTAAAGGATCGATTGATTGAAAATGAAGGTTAAGTCAATGTTTTTTAGTTAAATAAACCTGTTAACAATGAATTTATATAAAAAAATATCCATAGCCATTTCTAATGTCAATGCTCCAATAAATAAATTAATTCTCATGAACATGTTGCGTGAAACTTGAAAATACGCAACATGTGTCACAGACTACGGATTGCAAAGAGACATAACATGACCTGACGATGGCACGGATAATCTTATCTAAATGTTGTCAAACAAGTATGTATCTACAATCGAATGATTTATTTAGTATATTTACTATCTGGTTTATCAATTTTGTTCATTTCTATTTATTCATTTATTCAATTTATACCTTATTCAGCTTAACAGCATTATTCGCACATTTTCCTTTTTAAAACTTTATTTTTATGTTTATTAGAACTTTTTGCTTTCTAAAAGAAAAAATGCCAAGATACAAGAATTATGAGCATAATTCTTGTATCTTGGTATCTTTTAATTATTAAATATATATATATATATATATATATATATATATATAACACAAGTGATCAAGTGATATTTTATTGACTTGTGTATCTCACTAATTGCTAAGGGCGAGATGAAGTAGTTCGTGATCTATTCGGATCAATCTCCCTCTTCTTCTAAATGTGCGAATACGGCCATGGGCGTCTCAGCAACAGAGGTAAAGGGGTTAAAAAATTATTTCATATTTTAATTATAAAAAAAATGTTACAATGAAATAGTCTTTACCTTAAAAACTATTTGAAAACCATTGTAATATACGATTGGTCTTTGGCCACGATATCCAAATATGGCAGTAAAATTCATAAATATAAACCAGGAAAAAAATCATGGTAGTTTGTTCTCAATATCGAACAGGAATTTGATATATAATTTGCTGCAGCTTATTAGATTATGGTTTTTTTTACAATCTGTTTCTTTCAAGACTATTGATAAATATTTCCACTAATGTAAATGTTTTAAGTCTTTATCTTTAATATAAGATTTATAGTTATTTATTGTAACATTCAATGTAAAGTTTTGGATATCTAATTTCAGTTTATAACGCTCTCTCAATACCAAATAAAGTGTAACTGAATCACGATGTTAACATGCGCCTATGTCTTACTTTTTAACCTATACGTTTTCCTTCTTTCCGTGCCTTTTTATTTTATTTTAGCTATGGTAATTAACAAATATGATCAAAACCAAAATTCTATTTACTGAAATTAATTAATAATTAATTACCAAAATATTATTTTTTGGTATATTTAAGTCCCTTGTTTTGTTGACGGTTTGGTATTTATTTATTTTAATACTTTTGGAATTGGTCCAATATTTTTGTCAGTATTATTTAATGTCATGAAATAATAGTGTTTTTCGAAATTTCTGAAGCAGGAAATGCCAATAAATCCAGCGAATAAAAATTCTAAAATAATTTGCCAAAACATAGTTCCGGGAAACTTTTCACTGATTATTAATATATCTAGGCGCAGTTTCTAATAACTTTATGATACAATCGTATAATCTAAAATATTTATACTACAAATAGCAAAAATGCTATTTCAACTATATATAATAGGTATTATTGGTTTTCAAAATTTCCTGGCGGTGACAATGTTATCTGGTAATAAAAAGATAGCAGCTGATTTAATTCTTAATTGTTTATCATATTAATATTACACGAGTGCATTCTTTTTAGTCATAAATATCCAATAATAAGCAAAATTGACACATCAAAAATGTCTAAGGAAGACAAAGTTTTTTTCTCATATATGCATCAATTTTGATTGGATTTTAAGTGACATAATGTTATAATGCCTGATTAGGCAGCAATGAATTGGGAACGATAATTACAGAAAATAACGATTAGACTGCAGAAATAAGAGTTAGAATTGAAAAAGCACGTGCAAACTTCGTGAAAATGAAAAAGATTTTATGCAGCAAAGATACATAAATAACAACAGTAGAGCTGCATTCCTCAGAATAAGGCTAATTAAGTGCTATTTACACAGTGTACTCTACTATGGAGCTGAATCATGGACATTAAACCAGAATACAATAAATCGACTTAACGCGTTTGAAATGTGGACGTTTAGAATATTGTTAAGGATTCCGTGGGTAGATAGAGTCACGAATACAGAAGTGTTAAGGAGAATAGGCAGAGAGAGGGAAATGGAAAATACAATAAAAGAAAGGAAATTGCAATATCGGACATGTGATGAGAGGCAAAAGATACAACATCTTGAGACTCATAATTCAAGGAAAATAGAGGGTAGGAGAAGCGTAGGAAGAAGACAGAGTGGTTTGGATGCAGCTCAAGGCAATTGTTTCGAGCAGTTGCCTCGAAGGTCAGAATACCCATGATGATTGCCAACCTTCGTCGCGGAGATGGCATTTAAAGAAAAAGAAGAATTTAATCAACATTTTCAACATAAACGCCAATATTTAATATAAATATCTAAAAACAAATATGTTTAATAATCTGTGTTTCTTCCAGCAGCATTAATTACAGCTTAACACCTTCTTGACGTACTTAAAATGTATTTATCAATTTCGTTTTGAAGCAATAGAATCCATTCATGATGAATACTGTACAGATGAGGAGCAATCCGGATCTGAAACATATCCCATACATGTTCGATGGAATTAAGATCTGGCGATTGTGATGGCCACAGTAAAAACTTGATATCATCATTATGAAACCAATATCTTAGTATCGCTATAGTATATAGCCTTGCATTATCCTGTATGTAACGCAAATCAGGACTTGCAGCAGCGGCAAACGGAAGGAACAACAGATTCTAAGATACGATCGATATACTGATATTGATTCAAAGTGCCTTCCATAAAAACGGGAACAGTTCGATGATGAAAAATTACTCCAGCGCATCATAACTTGTAGATCCCTATGTGGACGAACACGCAGTACATGCTTGAGTCTCTCTTGTCTACCAGGTCCTCTCCAAACTCTCACTCTTCTTCAATCACGGTAGAGACAAAACAGCTTCATCTGTGAATAATTCACAACTCGATTCTTGTAAGCCCGAATGCATATTCTATTGTGCCCACTTTAATCTGAGTCCACGATTTGCATGACGTCACATGGGAAGGACATCTGGTGTGCAGGACAGTTTCATATGATCTATTCCCCAAAATTTAGTTACATACAATAATGTCGTGGAGTTGTGGGAATCTTATTTCTAACGGTTGGTTCAGATAAGTCCAGTAGTTGAGTTGAGTGGTCGAGTAATTTGGTACTAAAATTGTTGAATTTTAGTCCATCTGATAGGCAGAGTCGAGTAAACGGGTCAAATAGAACTTGTTAAATACTGGCTGCGTGTAAACAATTGGTTTACTCGACTTGATTTAGTATACTTTACTTATGTATAAACAATAGAGTCACTCGACAAATTCCTCTACCAAATGGCTGTCTATGTCTGAACCGACCTTTAAGGTCAAAGAAATATACCAACGACGAAAACGTGTTACACGATATCTATGAATTTCAACACGTTGAAAAATTTTCCTATCTAGGCTATCAAATTAACATAAAAATTTGAATAAAAATAATCAATAATCGGATCTATTGTTACGATGCATGTGATCATCTTATCACTCATATGCGTAATACAGACAACGAAAACTGGACATTTATGTTAAGGAACCTTTGAAGATAACATTACTTGACACGTGAACTAGGATAACAATGACATAGGTGATATAGGAGGCGCAGTAAAATTTATAAAAATTAGAAGATAAAAATGGTTGTCATAAAATTTTAACAACACCAAAAACACTTGATATGGTTGAACACAGGTGCCGCTTTTCCTCATATGCTTTTGAATCTTGTTCTTGAATATATAATTAGACAATTGACGATGAACACAAATAAGATACTTACAAACAAATCCACCCAATCGGCAGTGTACGCAGAAAAAACTTTTTTTATGGTCTTGGCATTTTGAAATTTTTATGAAACTTTAGTTGAATTGAAACTAATTGCAGAAGTTTTAGGGCTAGCAATAAACACAAATCAGACAAAGTTACTCGTTCAAACCAGGTCAAAAAGACAAGCCCAACAACAACACTCTGTATATTCCTCTTCTTCTTCTCGTAGCTTTACAACCCGGGGTAAGTCTTGGCTGATTGCACAACTTGCTTCTATTTTGAACGGTCGTCCATAATAGTTGGGTCAGTGGGTAGCCCCAGTGTTCTTCGATCTGACCATATATTGTCTCTCCATTGTATTCGTGGACGTCCTAAGGGTCTTCTTCCTGTGGGGGCTTCCTCCCATATTAACTTGGCAAGGAGGTTATTAGTGAGTCTATGGACATGACCAGCCCATCTTTGGGATTTATTCTCTTGGACTAGATCACTTGAGAAAAGCAATCAGCCGAAACAGCTGTAGTGATAAGAGTTTTTAATAAGTGATAAGAATTTATAATAAACTTTGTGGAAGTTTTGAAAACAAAGTTTTCAGTATTGTATTGTTACATAAAATGAATTTCCATCAAGTAACGGTCGAATCCATCAAAATTACTTTCATATAAACGTTTTTAATTACTGCGAAAACCGTTCATATGTGCCCAAAAATTTTCCAACAGAAATATATAATAAAATAAAAAGTCAATATTTATATAAAAAAATAAAATATTATAAAACAATAACTTTCGGTTACACAATGCTTTCATTGCAATCTTCGACGTATTTCTTTGTCACTTATTATTACATTATATATCTATGCTTATCAAAATTACTATTTAATTTTCAAGATAGCCCTAATTGGTTAATATAACCTACAAATTATATTTACAATTAAAAAACACTAAATATTTAATTATTTAGGACAAAATTTAATTTCGTATAATTTTTGAACTGATAATTGCATGTTTGAAAGTATTGTTTTGTACAATAAAATGTATTACATCTGATTAATCAAAGCCTCAATTAGCGTTTATAATCCTTGATTATCTATTTTCTGGATATTTTTTTATTTTTGATCTACAAATTACTTTTCCAGAACACTAGGCATATCATTGTACTTCCCACAGGTTGTGACATAAGGATTCTTCTGGAAGAGTTGTTCTGCTGTGATCTTGCCAGATGTCCTGCCCATCTTAGTCTTCCTATTTTTATGAGATACTACGTCTTTACCACCAAATATATATTTATATCTGTGATATATCTCATAGTTAAACCTCCTTCTCCAGATAGACTGGATAATGAAACACATAAAAACATACATGAGAATGCATTCGACAAGCTAGATGATTCAGAGTTTGAAATATATTCAGAACAAAACTTCTAGTTTAGGCGAAAAAGAACCAACTCTACTCAAAATAAAAATACTATCAACAAAAATACAAATAAGGATAAAATTCAAGAACAGCTAAATGACAGGTAGTAAAGAATTACGACAATGGAGTAAGCAATTGAAAAATGTATTATCATCATCCAGCCTTCTGCGTCCAAAGCTGAACGTAGGCATCCCTTAATTTCTTCCAGTTCTGTCGGTCTTGAGCTTTCTCCAGCCATTCTGACGTCGCCTTTCCATTGTGTAGGTAGTCTAAATCTACTTCTTCTGTCAAAGGTAACCAGATGCCATCATCTCTTTTATTGAGACAATTTGGTTTTTTTTTTCATTTTCTATGGCTTCTTGGATAGTTCTTGGTTTATAGAAGCGGATGGGGGCTACTGTTCTGGAGTTTTCAAAATCCATTTTATGACGTTTGAATCGGAATTGCGAACAGAAATGGAATGTTCATAAATCCTATTTTGGATTCTACGATTTGTTTGGCCTGTATAAGATCGGTGGCAGTCTACACAAGGAATTGGCAAGAAATTGGCAATTGGTAAAAAGCATTGGCATATCTTGCAAAAAGAGACGAAAAATAAAATGGGTAGATAAGATGTAACACAACCGTAAATATGTATTTATGACTTTTTAATCATCATCATTATTTTACCTTAATAGGTCTAAGAAAATTTTGTAGAATTTTGTAAAGTTAGAGTTGTTGTAAACATTGTAAAGTTAAAATAAATCAAATAGGATAAACGAACAGGAATAAGAGAGACAAAAATTATACAGATGAATTTTTTATAAAAGAAAAAGGAGACATTACTTAATTTCTAAATCCAATAAAAATTTTCTTCCAAAAGAGGAGGTGTATTGGGATTAATTACTTTTAAGTATTATCTAAAAATCTTAAAATAAAAATTCTGGCTATCCACATTACTGCGATACTAAGAACAGCTCAAGATAGAGAGCAATTTGCTGTAGTTATAGCCAACCTTCAGTAATGGAGAAGGCACCTTAAGAAGAAGATCCACATTACCTCTGCGCTGCACGTAAATATACACAAGCTGACATTGGGAAATCACGTGTATTTTAATGACTTGATATAAATACGGTACACCACATTAGTACCAGCATTATCCTTTAACACAGAGGACTCAAAGACGATGGAATGTAGCGAAGCAGACCAAATATCGAATTAATGGAAATATGTAACAGTCCTTCGATAATGCCTTAAATTGGAACCCAAAGAATAATGTAGCTGGGAAATATGAAGAGAATACATTAAACGAGAATGCTGAGTATCACATTAAAAATAGGAATGACGAGACTGAGAGCAAAAGAGGAAGGGGAAGACTTGATCCTATAAAGACGAGATGCTTAAACCACTTAAACCGCCCCCTTATTTGATTTATTTTTTTATTTTAAATCACTGATCCAAATATCATTAATCAAAACTTAAAAATTCTGAGAAAACGGTAGGTTTATTACTATTTATGCTGCTGTTAAACGTTTACATAATGCTTAAGTATTACTCATTACCTAAAAATTGTACTTAACTTTGTTTTAAACATAACTTATTATAAATATACGATTCCCATATCTCCAGATTTCGTAATAAATACACGTATGTCTGATATTCAAACTAAACTCTATTTTCATTGAATGATTCAGTTTTACCAAGAAATTATCAAATGACAATACCACTATTTACTTAATACCTTATCTAGTTTTTAATTATTGCGTTACTTAACCAAGTGCGGAGTCTTGCATAATTGCTTTGTTCTGCAATAAAAATTGAACAGTTTTTATCTTTTGGAGTGTATGATATCTTTAATTTTACGGGCAGGATGTTGAGTATTATACATTTATTGGTGTCACGCTAAAAATAAACAAACTGATAGTAACTCCTAATACGAATCTAAAGCAAAACAGTAATCAATAAGGGCTACAATAAGCAGATCACTATATTTCTACGTAATTTTATAAATCAGGTATTTAATGATACAATTTAATGCCATGTAATGAATATATCCATAGATAATATTTAGTTTGATGCTTTCAAATTTAGAGGAATCCAATAAGCGACTGTAGAATCCGCCATAGATATTCGCAACGCATTTAAAATATCTACAAAAACACAAACTCAGAAGGCTCCAGAAAGACGAAAAGAATCTAAATATCTGAAGACATGTCACGAAAGATGGCATCATTAGTCTGGAGAGCTAAGAATTTTCTCGTGACATTCGTTGACAGAGATTCTAACAACTGCTTTTGTTAATTTTTTGATAACAATATATAATAAAAAAAATATGCAAAAGATTGAACGTCATTTTGTACTTATAAACAATGTAAGATCGCAATTTGATATTAAATACTAAAGATGAGGACCGGTAAATTATATGAAAAAAAAAAGTATAGAAAATGCATAGAAAAGCTTTTAAAATTAGTGTTTGTATAGTTATTTTTATTATTTGTTGTTTAGTTATTGCAAAAATAGCTTCAAAAGTCGATTTTTCGAAAATTAATAATACCTTTTCTAAAAATGAAGAAAAAACTTTAATTTCACATGATAATAGTAGCAATACCACATGTATTTATTCAGTTTTCAAATTTCAAGATTTTCTCTAAACAGTTATTGCAAAATTGAAATTGTTTATATCAGAAATCTTTTATCTACAACGTTATTATGCGTAAACTATTAAGTCTATATAAATTCCGAAAGCACCAAATTAAAGACAAAGGCTTATTTTAACAAATTAAATCATTTAATGATTAAAAATTTAGGTTAAATGTTGTAAAATAGGTTGACCAAGTGAACTTTGTTTCAGTTTCCGATCAACTTTTTTACCCATTTGGTAGTTTTTTATGACCACTTTAACGAGTATTTCAAAGTCGAATTTGACTGGCATTCTATATGTCGGCCTGTCCTTAGAATCTAATGGAATTTCTTCTTAGATTTTTAGGTGGCCAACTAGATCTCCAGGTTTCATTATTTATGTCTGTCGCAGTTTTAAAGCAGTGGTTATTGCCTCCCTCCTTATGCAGAACTGCTAAAAAGGAAGGTTCAGTTTTTTCTCTAGAAATGCAGTGGGGCATGTTGACATTGCCCCTGTGATTCCCAGACAAGCTAGCCACTGCACATTTTGTAGCTTGACGTTAGCTACTGTTTTGTTTTATATGAGCAGAGGGTCATTTTCGGTTTTATTCCCCAAGTATTTCCAAATGTCTTGCGGCAGGTCTAACTTGCCACCAAGGCTCTGATACCCCCAGATATTTTAATTCTTTGGAATAGTCTAATGTCTAATCTCTTTACTGCTGGCACAATCACAAAATCTCCCCCAATACTAGCAGTGATGATTTTGGTTTTTAGAATTGATTGAACCTATTATATTAGTGAGGCTTTAATGTTCTCCTTCACTAGTACTATTTTGATGGATTTAAATGAGGTATTACCTAATGCTCCTTCTATATCAACGAAACCGCAAAGAGCTATAATTTTTGCCACTATTGTCTTTTCAATAGTTTCCACTAGGGAAATCAGAATATTTATAGTGGATTTGCCTGTCTGGTAGGGATATGCTCATTACTTTTAGGAGAAAGAAGGTGGGGCATATGAGCTGATAAGACTTCGGTTCGTTCGTGTCACGTTTATCCGTCTTTGGTATAAATGGTTCATCTGTATTTTCATGAAGCCTTTTTGGAGTAAATGAGAAAATATTTCGTCCTGACTCGGGAATTTAAAAAGTTTGAAGCTTTTTTCGTCACATTCGATTTTGTTTTTTGTAACGATTTTTTCCGCTAGTTGACTGCTGAATCTTTTGAGGCCTCTTGGACCCTTTACCAGCTGAATTCGTTGCGGTTCATCTTCTAGTATTTGTTGAGAGCCAGAAAAATGAGTATTTAACAGCTCGCTAATATTTTCCATTAGGCTCTCAGTATAATCATCATTCGCCTTTTTGCTTAGTATGTGTTTCATTTCATTTTCTTCGATTATCCCCTCGTACAGTTTCCTCGAAGAGTTTCTCTTCGGTTTTCTGAGTTTTTTGTTGTACTCAGTAAGGGCACTTCTGTAGAAGTCCAGCTACCTACCAGGAAACTCTGGTGGTTGTCTTATGTTTCAATGGACAACTTGATGATCTCCGACATTGATGCTTGATATTTGATACATGCCAATTGCATATATTTATAATTATTTAATATGCATGAACTAGTTAGGGTTAAATCAAAAACTTTTTCCTAATTGTGTTTATAAAGGTGGGTTTGTCACTTCTGTTTGCAATATCTACATCTAAGTTGTTAGCAGATATAGCCTAGGCAGTTCTTACCCCTGTTATTGATTCCTGTGCTATCTCAAACTATGTGATGTGCATTTGCATCAAAACTTAGGATATAAAATCAAAAGAGAAGCTACGAAAAAGATAAGAGAGTGAAATGGTAGCGACAACGCAAAACTTAATGGGCACCAAAACTTGAAGGTGAGCAGCATATGACCAACAATACAAATAACAGAGGGCCAAATTTGCGCAACATTGGAAGGAAAAAGAAAAAACAAACATTTGCAAACAAAGAAAGCATTGGGTATAACTTATAACTTAGACAAGAGGAGAAAAAATATATCCATGTAAAAAAAGAAGATGTGTTTGGCACTCAATTAAAGGTTAACAAGCATTTTTGAAAGCTGATGAAGATAAAGCAATTAAAACTAGTTTTTATTTTCACAATGTCAAAATATTTATGCAGTACATTAACTGGAAGCAATCACGTCATGCTCTAATTTTTTGTAATTCTTGTTTCAGCTGTTTTTCGTAGTGTTCCGGTTAACTCAACCAATAATTATCATTTTATATCATCACTTAGAAAACATTTAGTTACTTTGAATCGTATTTTTTAAATTAAAGTTGCTGGAACTCTTTCCAAAAAAATGAATCATAAAAATTCTGTTGATTCTGTTTAAAACCAGGCATAATTTGGCTCATCTCCAAAGCGTGTGCTTAGGAGCACATATACAACACATAAAAGACAGTGTAACAATAAATATTAGTGTTTTATTATGTGGCTAAAAATAAACTGTTATCAGAATTTAGAGGAAATTATTACGAATTGCCTTAAACACCGTGTCGCATACATGATTGATTTGTTACAATTTTATGACGTTTAAAGAATGCAACAAAACAGGTAGCAGATTCTAAAGTCGATTGTAGCATGAGTTGAGTACGATATAAAGTTGTTATAAAAGTGTATTAATATTTGTCACATGATAAATCAACATAAAATATTCATTGATTTAGAAGTAATCTTCCAGGTGGTTTTGATATGCAAGATGGTCAAAACATCAAGGCAATGGGTGAAAATAATATGTACAAATATCTCGGAGTAAAACAAGCGCGGAAAATAGACCATAAACAAATGAAAACTGAACTAACTTCGGAGTTCGTGCGAAGATTAAGACAACTAAATCGGTCATTACTTAATAGTAAAAATTTGTTTAAGGCATTAAATACGTACGCCTGTTCCGCGCTGAGCTACTCATTTGGTATTATAAAGTGGTCAAAAACGGATATAGAGGGTCTTCAGCGGAAAGTAAGAACACTTCTCACAAAGGCGCAAACACATCATCCACGCAGTGCAGTAGAGTGAACAACATTACCGCGGTATCAAGGGGGAAGAGGACTTATGGATATAGGTGAGCAATTGGATAAACAAATTGCTAATTTAAGAACTTATTGCCAGGTACAGGATGAGACATCTACTTTACATCGAGCAATTTGCGCAGTAGATGATACGATGCCGCTTAAACTAAGGGAACAAGAAATGCGCATAAACCACCCGACTCAGCAAGAAAAAATGAGCACCTGGATGAGTAAACCTCTACAGGGGCGACATCTGATGACAACCATTGGTTGACATCAGGAAAGATGTTTCCCGAGACTGAGGGTTTTCTACTTGCCATTCAAGATTAGGTTATTCCAACTAAAAATTACCTGAAATATATTGTTAAAGATCCTCAATTTAAAAATGACAAATGCCAATATGGATGCCAAGCCCAAGAAAAGATTATCCACCAAGAACTAGCTGACAAACTGGGACTTCTCCAAACCGACCATCTTCCTTATTATCTATACGTTCCTGACAGAATGCTAGAAAATGACAACTACAAGCTATACTGGGACCGCAATGGCGCATGATAGACCGGATCTCATACTAGTTAATAAACTTACTAGGCAATCAACACTTATTGATGTGGCGATACCCAACACCAATAATTTACGTGTTAAATACAACGAGAAAATCGCCTAGTACAGAGATCTATAAATGCAAATCAGGAGACAATGGAGAATGGAAAGTACGAAGACAGTACCTATACTTCTATCTACTACTGATATTATTCCCAAAAACCTCCTAGAGAACATGAAACAACTGGGTCTAAATGAACATCTCTATAAGTCCATACAGAAGGCTGTACTCCTCACGACGTCCAGATGTGTACGAAAATTTCTTCCAACATACTAAGTCACTTAGTGCTCGATAACACGGAAAGAGTCCCACCAGAGCTCAATCCTTTTGATACTGTAGGTATCTGGGATGAGTGAATTTTCCCTTAGAGGGAGTGTGAGCCGTATGGCTAAATCTGGAACAATAATAATTCTTGTACCGGCATTATTCATAGTACCGTTAGACCTGAAGATGCTTAGCAAAGTATAGTAAGCGAAACCGGTCGTTTTGGTGGTAAAATTAAACTGATGGTGAGTAAGTCTTATTTTATTTCTTTTTACCTATTTGAAATGAACTCACACAGGCAACACATTCATGACATTCACTATACTTTAATCAAAAACAAAGGATCAAAACACTATAGTAGAGTTACAAGGAGTGCAAAGGTAAACTTACATACTATTGGAATGGTAAGCATGGTTTTATTGTGATACAATTCTGTGGTGGACGCTCAATAAGGAAGGAGTCCCTGGTGCATATGTAAAGATTGTGAGAGACATATATGAGGGAGTAACAACTAGTATGAGGATAGCTGTAGGAAAGACATACATTTCATGTGAAAGTAGGATTACAGCAGGTCTCGATGCTTAGTCCTTATTTATTCTCATTATTGTTATATCAGATAAGGGGACATGAGATAGTTACACTTCAATCGAAGACATAACGTTGGGGAGTGTTTGCTTGTTTTTGATCTTGGATGCCCTGGGGAATGGGCCATCCGAGAGGTGTTATGCGCCTTTCTCCCTGGTTATAATTATATAGTTGATAATTGTAGATAGATAATGTAGATAGATAATAAATTGGATCATCTCGTTCAAAATTTAGAGATAGAGTGTTTGTAAGCACCCTAAAAATAAATATATGTTAATCATAGAAATAATGATACACTATTATCATTCATGCTTTGATGATACCTACTAATGGTACTTTAAATTACACGAGATAAGTATTTTTTTACTAGCACGTATTAACTACTAGTACCTGAATACCAATCATCAAAATAAAAACGAGAGAAAAATCATGGACAACATAGTGTTTGAAAATTAAGTTAACTTTAAAAGAACAGTCTTATTATAATTACTTAAATTCATTATTTCGTGCAATACGTATTATTTATCAATGTTTTCTTGATAATATCCCATAAAACTATTGTCCTTGACATTGAATAGTGTAACATTATGTCGATTATTTTTTTCAGGACTTATTTTTAACCTTTCTCATCGTGAGCAGTGTATTCAAGTGTTTACTTCCTCGCAGTTTATCTAGTAACCTAATGATTCACCTTGGATTTTTGAAACCGTTTCATCTAAATAGTATGACATAACCAAAGTGTTCTTGAAAGTTTTTGATCAAAATATCCAAGTACGATTGGGAGATTTGAATAATAATATTGCAAATATTATTATTCTAATTGGGGATATAACAATAATAATAAACAACCACTGCAAGGTGTTCAATGGCGTAATCTACTACGTTTTTTTAAATTGTTTATAAAACAAAATTGACAATTAAAAGTCTAAAAATGTAAATTTTTCGCCATTTTCAATTTTTGAAATAAGTTTTGTCTTTTATGCAAAAAGTATTATATTGTAGCTCTTTTAATTACAAATCGAATAAGACTTTGTAAGATCTGATCGGTCCATTCCTTTTCGAGATACGTTTAATTGTAGGGGTAGGTAGGTAGCCTTGAGACAATTTTTATGTGGACCTTATTTTATTTGTGATTATGACTAATACCTTCTTTAAAAAAAAACTGTAACTCTAATGCAATTTTGGCTTTTATTTAGTGAAAACCTAATTTAATTATAGCAAGCCGTTTATCAATGATAATATAAAATGAAAATGTAGGTACTTTGTCATGTGATGAGACATGTGATGGGAAGGTTAAAACAAAAATAAACACATACAATATTGTTGAAATAAAGAACAGCTACCCATGCTATATTTATAAAATAATCACTTCTGAAAACTAAAAAACATTTTCATAATTACTAAAATTAAAATCAAACGTAAAATTCATCCTATCTGTTCCACTAAGGTAATCAGGTTGCGAAAACTTAATTACATCCTCCACATCGGGATAACCAAAGTAGCTTGATTTTTTTCTCAGGAAACTGACCTCATGCTAATCACCCTCAGTTTTCAAAATACAACCAAGATAATGATAGAATTTGCTTTTAGTGGCAAATCTTACTATGATGTAGTCACATGTAACCGGCTTGTTTGAAAAAGGTTCATCAAAACTTCTTTAGCATCATCATCATTCACATCAGATATATCTAGACTAGAGTGGAAAGAGGACATGTTAACTGATGATTCTGAAGATGTTGATGTATGACGTTGAATCTTGCGAGCTGTAAAAAAATGTTTTCTTCTACGAGCAGTAGAAGTGGAGTTAGCTTAATTTATTTGAATTGCAGTAGAGGTTGAGACGCTTGGGCTACTCCTCTTTACTTCCACACTGACGTCGCGTCGTTTAGCTTGAGAACGGCTGGTTGGATCGTGAAGTATGAAGGGTCGTTGGAAAGAGGATAACTCAAGAAGATAATAATAAAGGGTTGGGATCTGAGGGTAAATTGTCAAAAAGACCTTAAGCTTATATTGCCCAAACGACTTAACATACAAGACCGTGCGATATGTCACGACAGGACTTAGTGAATAGAATACGATGACAAAGAAAAATCAAACATGGCAGCATGTTAAAAGGGCTTTAGACACGTATCTTTGCTGCTAGCAAGCCAATCGTTACGTGCGAGGTATTATATGACAAGATGTATTTAATAGAATACAATGACAAAGTCATTTAAATTTTCATTTAAATAGTATAAAAAATATATCATATGTAATATAAAGATGATTAAGAGTTTTTAAAAAAATGTTAATAGTCGTGCTGGTTTTAAAAATTTATTAATTAATACTTAAAATCATTCATTTTTGCCTCCTACATCTTGGACTGTTACCTACTCAAATTTCAGCTTTTCTAAATTGCATAAAAGTGTGAAGATGTTTGAAATTAAAATTCTAACATAGGGCACTTAAATGGCTTTTTGGTCTATAACATATTTAGTGCCCCACAATGTAGGAAATGGCTTTGTGTGTGATTTCTTTCCGAAAAATTCAAAGATGACCGACTCACAGCATTCTTGGGCCATCTCAAAGAAAATTATATAGACGACGATGCTCGTTTTCTGCCACATATATAGGCATGTGCTTCAGCGTCTTCTGAAAGAACAACAAATTGCTGTGAGTCGTTTGGTTAATAAATTCTTATACTTTAGTTCCATTTTTAATTATATACCTAATCTATTTCGTCTATTATGCATTACAGTGCAGTGGTACGTTCACACAAGTAAGACATTAGGATATTACGTCACCACGAGAGTGCGGCGCAATAGACAGCCGGAGTGTGACGTCACGGCAGCCATATTATTAATATTACTTTCCAAACAAAAGTTGAAATGCCCAATCTCAAGACTTTTTAATTTCTATAAAGTTAACATTTTGCTTCCTCTGCTGCTTTTTCTTTTAAATATAGTGTTTACACGATAATACCATCATAAGTCAGTGTTTTATTTCTATGAAATATAGTTTAAAAATTTAAATTAAATAAATTATAACCTTACTTTATTGATACATGCATTTTATTGATATTTTTATAAAACAACATGGTTTATTATTTACACAACCTTGTAAAATTTTTGTAGTAACTATTAGAATACTTAGAATTTGCAAAAAGCGGAAAGATTCTTAAAAAAAATTAAAAAATAGCAAAAAATACAAATTATCCACACTAAACAAGGTTTGTTTGGAAAGTGAAACTGACACATGTCAATAAAATCTACGTCATCACTCTAAGCCCTAAGCTAAACGCGTCTCAGGTAAAATCAGCGCATTCGTTCATTTAAAATATCGATGTTTTTGCAATGCATCAATCGGAAAGCTTGCATCGATGTTTTTCGATATATCGAATTGAAATGTCGATGTTTCCGATGCATCGATAAAAACATCAATTAGAACGAGTATAAACTCTAATAGTTCAAAATATAGGATAAAATAAGAAAGGACATTAATGAAATGATGATAAAATCTAAAATTGTAATGCTCTTATTTTTATTTAATTTTAACAATAGCAAGTTCATGTTAAAAATTTTAAATCTGACATGAAAGTCGACTAGAAAAATAATATTTGTTTATGTGTTATGGGTATATCAGTAACAGTAGTTATATTAGATCATTTTATAATCCTAATAAAGTATAACACACCGCTAAATTTAATCCTGAAATGTAAAGTAAATATTAATTATGATAAGGTTCCAGACTATTGCACGACTGATATGTTTTCTGTTCTTGCACTTGCGAAACTATTGAAAGCTCGGCATTTATTCAGTGGCGTAAAGTAGGGGAAAGGCACCGAATTTGAGACAGGCGCCTAATTTGAGACACCGTCGTATATTTGTGTACGATAGTGTGACATCTAGTTAAAATATTAAAAACTGATCATTCTGTGAAGTAATGGTAGATCTGCTTTTAGTTGACGCTTAGAAGTGACCTTTGTTGTTTTGTCGACGGTAATTTGATTTACACATTACACAAATTTTTTTCGGAATTTTTAAAAACTTACAATACATCAAGGTAAGATGATTACATTTACTCCAATTATTTTTTTTTGTTAGTTTAATATTAGTTAATACATTTTATGCAAATTAAACGATAATTGTGTGTCATACATAACCAAAAAATATGCGTTTTATTTTTAACGGAAAAATCCTAATTTGAGATACCTGTAGGTTCCAAATTTGAGAGTGTCTCAAATTAGGACCCCTTGTAAATTTTTTATTTTTATGTGTTTTGTTGTTTGTAGATGCCGCCAAAAAATAAAAAATGGAACGCAGATAATATGATACGTGCTGTAAATACAGTAAGAAATAGAGAGATGGGCTATTTGAAGGCCTCAAAAGTTTTTGGAGTACCAAAAGGTACCTTAGAACGATATGTGAAATCAGACAAGACTCCAGAAGAACTTGTCGGGATATCAATTGGGCGCCGACCTATTCTTCCTTTGGAATTAGAAAATGAGTTGGTTGAGTATGCCCTAATTATGGAGCAACGTTATTTCGGACTAAGAGCGCGTGATATAAAACGACTGGCATTTCAACTTGCAATACGAAACTCAATAGCACATCCATTTAGCGGAGTCAAAAAAACAGCCGGAAAGAAATGGTTAAGGCTCTTTCTGAAAAGACATCCGGCGCTTTCAATGCGTACTCCTCAGGGAATGTCATGTGCACGAGTAAAATCTTTTACTCCTGAAAATGTATCCAAGTTCTTTGACCTGTATGAACCAGAATATCTTAAGCTTACTAACCCTGCACAACGTATATTCAATGTAGACGAAACGGGCCTTACAATTGTTCAGCACAAACATAGTAAAGTAATTTCCATGAGAGGGAAGAAGCAGGTTTCGTCACTTACTTCAGCAGAAAGGGGCAAGCTGATTACTGCTATTACATGTATGAATGCTGCAGGAGTTTTCGTACCACCATTATTAATCTTCCCCAGAAAAAATATGAAATCAGAGTTGATGCTAGGAGCTCCCATTGGAGCAATCGCAGAATGCCATGTGTCAGGTTGGGTACAGGCCGATATTTTCACTAGATGGCTTCAACACTTCATAAAATTCACTAAACCTTCAGCTGCAGACCCTGTTCTTCTCGTCCTTGATGGTCACTATTCTCATACGAGAAACGTTGCTCTAATAGATTTGGCCAAACAGAATCATGTGACGATTATTTGCCTCCCACCACATTCTACACATAAAATGCAACCGTTGGATGTTGCTTTTATGGCACCGCTGAAAACTTACTATGCACAAGCAATAGAAAACTGGCTTAGAGAAAATCAGTTGAGTGTTGTGTCGCCTTACGCCGTTGCCAGTATTTTTTGTAAAGCGTATAACAAAGCTGCGACGATGGAAATATCTTGCAATGGTTTCCGCAAAACTGGACTGGTCCCTATTTGTCGCCATATTTTTAGGGACTTTGAATTTGGAATTCAAGAGCACTTAGAAACACAAAACGAAAAGGATGAACAAATAATAGAAATAAACCATGAACAAGCAAATCATCCAATACAAGAACATAGAACTCCTAGTCCACCACTACCTCATCAACAACTTGTTTCTCCGAAAGACATCTGTCCAATTCCTAGATTCTACGAGAAAGATACAACTAAAAAACCACATGCCAGATCAGGAAAGGCTTCAATAATTACTTTAACACCCTACAAAGAAGAATTAGAGCAAAGTTTGCAGAAGAAAAAAGCAAAAAAACTAGTACCCCAGCTAAACTTGGATTGTGTATTTGCTCCAGAAAAAAACAGTTCAACAAAAGGTGTTAGATCAAAAAAAACAGCAATGCCCGAAGAAGAAATAGCAGATGAAGACGTAGATCAACCTTCTACATCAAAAGGCAAAACATCAAGAAGGAAGCGGAAAGTTTCTTCGAGTTCAAGCTCAGATAGCAGTGAAAACTTTCCATTAGCTGATTCATCGTCCAACGAAAGTGAAGAAAACGACGCGGAATGTTTATTTTGCACCGGCAAATTTTCCGACGATAGATATGGCGAACGATGGGCAAAGTGTTACCAATGTGGCAGGTGGGCACATGAAGACTGTGGAGAAATAAAGTCCAGCACATTTTATTTGCCTTTTCTGCGAAGGAAAGGGCTTTTTTGAATAGTATCTCAAATTAAGGTACCTGTCTCAAGTTTAGATACCTGACTATCCCAAATTAGGGCACCTTTTATTTTTAATATTAAATGTCGCAAAAAAATTAAATGTATTTTTTTGCAAAAATATATGTTTTATTCGCTTTTTTTTTGTTTTGTTGTGTTCTAGAAACATTAAGTTTAAGTTTTCGAAATGAATGTTTTAAAAATTTTAAATATTCTGTTTTATATTTGTTTTTCAAAAAAAGTGTCTCAAATTTGGTGCCTTTCCTCTATTACGTTACTGCTAAGTGTAAGTTAGTGTCATCTGCAATATAGATAGACTGGCACTGAGTACGGGTTTGTTATCGATAAAACGGTTCCTGTTGAAATCTGCGCGACGAAACATCAGCATAAAGATTCTGCCAGTTTTATGAGGATTACATTATTTTCGAGATTTATAGCCAGTGGTCTAGAACTGTTTGTTCCTGACGTTTTGTCTGCAACTACTAATCAAATACGATACAATAGAAAACCACAACTACAGTGAATTCAGTTCATGGACTGGACAGTGGTTGCCTTGGTATTTGTCCGAGCTACATTTTCTTGCATCATATTCGTCGGTTTAAAGATTAAATTGACGTCATATTTTGCCAAGATTATGCCGAAATAAAGCAAAGATGCCAAAGATGGTATAAGTACTTTAAAAAGTTGCTAAATAAAAAACACCAGAGGAGAGACAGAAGATGCGGGATCTCAAATGAGAATGTAATACCGGGTATAGCGAGAGATGAGGTTGTTGAGTCGTTAAATAGGATGAAGAATGGTAAGGCAGTAGGACCTGATGGTATACCTGTGGAGATTTGGAAGGCTCTAGGAGGGGAAGAGATTGATATTTTGTGGCAAATGGTGAGTAGGATATATGAGGAAAAACGAATGCCCAATGCATGGAGAGAGAGTGTGTGTTAATATCATTATATCAAGATAAATGGGACTTTCAGGAGGGATAAAGTTAATGTCGCTCACAATAAAAATGTTGGGGAGAACCGTAGATCGAAGGATAAGGAGAGAGATATCGATAGGAGAAGAACAGTCTGAGTTTATGCCAAACTGGGACAGTTGGTACAGAAATATGGCAAGAAGAAAAGAGAGCTTAGTATTTATAGATCTTAATAGGGCGTACGACACAGTCTCTAGACAAGAGTTACGAAAATGTATGAGAGAGAAATAGTTCCTGATAAGTATATAAGACTCGTGAAGGATATGTATGAGTGAGCGTACACCAAAGTAAGGACTTGTGTCAGATTGAAAGCTTTTAAGTGACGGTTAGTTTGCATCAAGGTTCTTCACTAGGTACCTACCTGTTCTAATCTTGTTATGGATTTACTGACAGAGAAAGTAATAGAGGGGGCTCCTTGGTCAATGTTCTTTGCTAATGATATCGTTGTAGCAGAGGACAGCAAAGTTCTGTTGGAGGAGAAGTTGAAGGGTTGGAGAAGGCTATTGAAGAGGGAAGACTTAAGATTAGCCGATCCGAAACGGAGTATATGTGGTTAGGAGTTAGAGGATAGGTTGGGGACATAGAATTGCTTGGAGAAAAACTAGGACGAGTAAGAGAATTTAAAATCAAGAAATTGGTTGGTTTAACTAAAGTGAATGAGTGGGGTACTTTGTGATCGAAAAATCGGGGAAAGACTGAAAGGAAAGCTATAAAAAAGTGTGATGAGACTTGCGTTGGTATATGGAGGTAAATTGTGGTTTGTAAAAAAGATTCAGAAAAAGAAAATGGAGGTACTTGAAATGAAAATGTTACAGTGGTTGTTAGGTAAGACTAGAAGGGACATAACTTGATTAGGGAAAGAGCTGGGGTAACTACAGTCTCAAAAAGATTAAAAAACGAAGATTGCAATGGCTTGGTCATGTCAGGCGGAAAGCTGTTATGTCTATGTGGGAAGAAAGATAGAGCTGTTAGAACTTGATGAAAGGAGACGTAGAGGAAAATCGAGACGAAGATGAAACGACCGTGTGGCAGAAGACTTGAGAGAGAAAGAAGAAGAACATTAGGCCATCACCATTCATTAAGATTTTGTATCTTTTTTTTATTTGATGTACAAATAACCGTCCCTGTGGGGGGTGAAATTTTGATGCTCTAAACTAAACCCTAAAAGCAGTGTACCATTACGTATCACCGTCTTAATAAAACGTGATTTTCTTTTTGAAATAAACTTTTCAGAATTAATGTTTGTGTAGAAAAAAACCCATTATAAAAAACAGGATATTTTATTTTATTTATTATAAAAATCTTACAAAATAAAAAATAAATATCTTATATATAAGAACTTTAAAATGGAGACAGTATTAGACTTGCAAAAGAAGAAAGTGATGGAGATCACAACGGACAAATCACAAATTGCTTGACACAACTCTTAAACTGCTCAGCAGGATATTTGGAATTGGCCAATAAGATTAATGAAAAATATATAATCAGTAAAGAGCAATAAGGCTTTCGACAAAATTGATTAACTATACATGCAACATTCATAGCTAGACAAATTGGTCAGGAAGCATTGGAATATCTGAAAGTAAAATATATCCAGCTATAGATATTAAAGAGGATCCTATCCTTAAAGAAAATATAAGAAAACAATCAAATAAAGCAGCTTATAAATATATAAGAATGTCTAAGGGATTCCTGGAATAATAAGGATATGAGATTAGGGAAAGTACGTATGTACAAATCATGTGTAAGACCAATGATGAATTGAACAATACTGTACACAATAGAACTACGCTTAAAAAATATTTTTGGCATGTATTATTTAATAGTAAAAAATCTTACAGGTTGGGTACACCCAATCCATCTAAAATCAAGGTTGCTGATAGTAAAAATTATTTGTAATAATATAAAAAACCTTTAACCGGAAACGAATTGGCTGTGAGGTCAGTATACAGCGAGCCTTGTCACTTTGAGGTCAGCTTCTTATTCTTGGCAAGTACGATACATACGAATGCATGGCTACGAAAGAAATCTTTTTGGGGACACATGAGTTTACTTATAATACACTGCTTTCACAAATCGGTATCCGTTGAAAACTTAGATCCGCTTTGATCAATAGGTCAGCGTTAGTAAGACCTCGTTGCTAATATTTATGTCTTTCAACTAATATTGGTACATTTCTAACATTCTCACGAAATGTTTCAATATTCTTTAACGTGTTTTAAAATTAATTTTAAGGTTTGTTTTCATTGGATTAATTCTATATAGTATTTATGCATTATAAATTGATTCTTGTCAATTATTTTGACTTGCTTTCATCTTTAATTTTATATAGCCATCTTTCTCTTTATTTGTCTAAGCTATTTTTGGGTAGGTATTTTGATAATATAGTTATATACATACTTATATAGTTTATCTTATCCATAATGTCATTATTGGGATTTAGGTATATTCTTAGCTGTTATTCCTATTTTATTTATTATTAAGCTTCTTTTGCTTTAGCGTTGAGAATAGATAATTAGGAAACGTCTAATTATCTCCTTAATGGATGGTCCGAATTATACAAAATGCGCCTATTCTAAAATACGCAGGTTTCAAATTTGATGTTTGGGGTGTTGCTATATTTACCATCTTTCTAATATTATTAGACACTTTGGGTTTTAAATACAATATTCGACATATTATATTATTATTGGAATTCCCAGTTTAATAGAAGTTCAACCACTTGATGTTTTATTTAGTAATCTTCTTGTTTTTTTTTTCTTTTTATATAGACATGACTGTCTGTTTGTTAATATGCCTCCAGTAAGTTGTCATTCCATCGTTTTCGTGGTCTTCCTACTGATCGTCTTCCTATTGGGGAACAGTCTCTTGCCGTCTTTACTACTCTATTTGTTGTCATTCGGCTTATATGATCGTTCCATTCTACTCTTCTATTTCTTACCCTGTTCTTGATGTTCTCCAACTTGCCTCTACGTTGTATATCTGTACATCTAGCTCTGTCCTATAGTGTCTTACCATCAATTTTTATGAGTGTTTTTATCTCTGCTGTTTCTAACATCCTTTTTGTACTCTCTGTATCAGGTCTTGTTTCTGTCGCGTATGTCATTATTGGTCTTATGACCGTTTTGTAAATTCTGCCTTTCATTTCTTTCCCGATATTTTTATTTCTCCATATTGTTTTATTTAGGCAGCCTGTGGCTTTGTTTGTTCTATTCACTTGATCTTCCACTTCGGTTTCGACCTTTCCGTAGCTGGATAATGTGATGCCTAGATATTTAAACTCCATCATTTGTTCTATTATCTGACCTTCATTGTTTGGTTAGATCTGGCCCTCCGTACTTTAGAAGTTCGTTCGGTATTCTGTCCTCTCCTGGTGATTTTCTATTTTTTAATTTCCTTTACCTCTTCCTCCTCAATATTTATTTCTTCGTTTGTCACCTCTAGTGTTGGTTGTTCATTATTGTCACCTTTTAGCAAATAGGGATCATAAGTACCTTCTACCAATGTTTCCTTCTGAATGTGTTTTATTAGTTCGTTCATTGCTTTTCTTTGTCCTCTGATCATTCTCCATATTTCTTTTTGTGTTCCATAAAAGTCGTGTTCCATATGTTTTGAGGAACTCTGTCAGTGTTCCTTTTTTATTTTAGTAATGAAGGTCTTAAATAAATGAAAATTCTCAATGCTAAATAGTTTTGAAGTAATTTAGTAAATATAGAATGCTGTGATTTTGACATTAATTCATAAAACTAACAATAGTTGACGTTTACTAAGAAATTTTGTAAAATAAATTGTGTTAATAATAATTAAAGCTGGCAGTTGTTTTAAGTGTTTTTAAAAGCTCTACAATAAAGATGATTTTTAATTAAAAAGATCGAATTACTGTTTTAATGAGGGACTATGGCGAGAGAAAAAGATCTTATAGTGAAGTAGCCAACTTGTTCAACGATCCTTTTTAAAACCATTCTCCTATCCATAGGCAGACTGTACAAAAAATTATAAAGCGCTTTGAGGAAACCGGACGAGTGAAAGATGTCATTCGAATGCAGACTAAAACTTTCGATTTAAAGTGTACTATTCGTACTACTGAATGACTTTATGGTCTCAGCAAGTTTTAAGGAATGTTAAACCGCAAAGAAGACCGATTCTTGCGCAGCAGCAGATTGCTATATAATTAGTGAGCTCGTAAAATTGCTCCCCGTAGAAGCGAATAAAATGTTCGGAAAGGTTTCCGCGGTTAGTAAAATTAAACCTAAAACTAACTTTAATATTAAGTATTACAAAAATTAACATTAAACTCACCAGGCTTCCGTCTAACCGCGTAGATTTTCACTGCGCCGAGCGTTGCATATATCGGCAGTTTGCTGAGCTTTGCAGTGAGTAGTGATCAGTGTAGTGTCTGCGGGATCAGAAGACTGAGACCGCAAAAGCCCTAAAAAAGACATCAGAGAGGGTGTCAAAAAACTTTTATACAAATTTATAAATTGTGGTTATTGTAAATAAGCAGGATTGGGCTTTGTTTGCTTCTGGTTATATGATTATCAAATGCTGCATGATTAGTAAAAAAGCTCTAAATTCATCCAGCCACATTTTGTAGCTCCAAATTTGCTCTGGGAAACATCATAACTGGGCGTAATTCAAATACAAATTGCATATTGTTCTCAGCGTAATCTTTCTGCGCTGGTAACTCTCAAAACTTGTCTTATTTTAGTTCAATTTACTTACGTTACAGTTAATAAAGTCTTTATTACTGTTGCAAATTTCCTTTTCATGTAGTTTTTGACGTGGCGGGAAAAATTTTAAAATGCACACTAGCTAGCTGTTACCGTCACTAAATTTACGTTTATCTTAAAAGAATTTAGATAAACGAGACATTCGACTAATAGCAAATATGTACTACAATCAGAAAGCAGTAGTGAGAGTAGAGAATAATACCACTGAAGAAATTGAAATAAAGCGAAGTGTGAGACAAGGGTGTATACTGTCACCAACCCTGTTTAATCTCTATTCCGAAGACGTAATGAATAGAACACGCTCTAAGCAATCCGTAGGTATTAAAATAAATAGTGTTAGATTAAACAATCTGAGATTTGCCGATGACACCGTTCTGATCGCAGAAACACTTGAAGAACTACAGACATTGGTGAATAAGATAGCAGACTGCAGCGAAGAATATAGACTATCTTTGAACATAAAGAAAACTAAATTTATGGTAATATCGAAATCAACACAAAATGTCCAAAATTTATATTTACACAATGAAATTATTGATCGAGTTAGCAAATACAAATATTTAGGCACTTTTATAAATGAAGACAACGATAGCTCAGCAGAAATCAAAATAATAATAGAAAAAGCCAGATCCATATTCACTAAAATGAAGAGAGTGTTCTGCGGAAGAAATTTGAGCCTTGAAATGAAACTTCGCCTGATGAGATGTTACGTACATTCTGTGCTGTTCTACGGAATGGAGTCATGGACGTTAAAAAAGATTGATATCAAAAAATACGAGACATTTGAACTGTGGATGTATAGCAGAATCCTGAGAATATCATGGACCGAGAGAGTCAGAAATGTCGAGGTCTTGAGAAGAATGAATAAAGAAAATGAAGTCATATTTACGATCAAAAAATTAAAACTGCAATACTTAGGACACATTACAAGAGGCGAAAGATATGAACTGCTTCGAATAATTATGCTAGGGAAAATAGCAGGAAAAAGGTCCGTAGGAAGAAGACGAAACTCCTGGCTAAAGAATCTACGGGAATGGTATATCTGTAGCAACAACGAATTGTTTCGGTCAGGAGTTTCGAAAATACGTATAGCCCTGATGATCGCCAACCTTCGAAACGAAGATGGCACTTGAAGAAGAAGAAGCCGTTACGTTTAATTTTTAAGAGGTGTAACTTCTCAATCAACTGATAATTTTTCTTAAGAATAGAGTTAATATGGAAAGATTATCATGGATGCCTGAATTCTTCAGTGAAATACCTGTCTAATGATGTACCACACTTGGTATATTTCCTATTTAAAATTAAAGGTTTGTGTTATTGGAAGGAAGGAGGTTGTTGCTCGTTAAAACATATTCCCTTTTTAATAAGAATCGACCATTATAGGATGTTCACAAAATCCAATGAGTATTGCCAAATATCATGGGTGCCTCTTTTGAGTAGCCAAGTGTGTTACAGGAGGCCTCAGGCGAAGTACAAAATAAACAATGGATCGAGTCCTAACATAAAAGGGAAGGATATAACGAATATATTTAGATAGAAAAAGCAAAGAGACTACCAAAAGGGCAATCCTATTATTGAACTATTATTGAACGTATAGCGACATACAATATATCATATGACACTATGGATGATAATAGACGTAATTGCTTTATATATAAAGTATAAGCTATTTTTAAGATATATTTGCTTTATTGACCTGAAAAGGGCCTCTGACTGATTCCAAAATAAACAAACAGCCTAATACTAGCATATGACAAATCAAATCAAACGTGATCATACGTGAAACGTATAGTACATATAATGTATATAGCGTGCCATCAATATACAAGGTGTTTCAAAAAGGTATGTCATAAATTAAATCACGTATTCTGGGAACAAAAATAAATTGTTTGAATTCAACTTACAATAGTGTACACAAAAAAAGTTAGAGCCCTTTGAAATTATAAAATAAATTTTTTTTTCCATTATCTCCTAAACTCCTTGACATTTTGTAATAAAAATGGACACCTTACTTACTTGTTGTGAAAGCATTTTTCATACAAAAGAAACAACAGAATCTAAGCGCACACAAGAATTCCAAGGGGGATGTGCAGCCCTAAATCCCCCCAAACTTTTGAGTATGTTCAACTCAAATGAATTTTGGCATCAGTAGTTTAACACATTATTTTTAAAACTTTAAGTTTCTAGAAGATGGCGCTCCACCGCATTATAGTAATGAAGTCCTTTGCAGGCAGTATCCTGGTCGGTGGGTTGAAAGGGCTCGTGACGCACCTATTTCTTGTCCACCCAGATGTCCAGGTCTTAACCCTATGGACTTTTGCTTTTGGGGGTTTATGAAAGATAAAGTGTATTCTGTAACAATAGAGGACGAACAACAATTGAGGGTTAGAATAATTTGCAACAAAGTTGCAAATCAATGTCGTCAGAAAAATATGATTTTTCAGCTCATTCGGTTTTCCTTATTAAAACGATACCGAATGTGTATTGAAGAAAATGGGGGTCATTTTGAACATTTATTGTAATATCATATTTATAGAGGTTATAGACATTTTTTGTACTTGTTAATTCATTTAAGCCATTTATTTAGTTGCACGTAATTATTTAAAGGTTAATGAAAAGGGCCGTGACTCAATACAAACTGTTTTTTGGAAAAAGTGGGAAGAGGCAATTTTTTTTTAAATAATGTGTTTAACTAATAGTCATAGATGCCACAAAAATTCATTTGATTTGAACGTACTCAAAAGTTGGGGGAATTTAGGGCTGCACACCCCTCTTAAATTTTTTCTGTGCACTAGATTTTGTTGTTTCTTTTTTATGAAAAATGTTTTCAGAACAAGAAAGTAACGTGTCCATTTCTATTACAAAATGTCAACTAGTTTAGGAGATAATGCAAAAAACAATTTTTATTTTGTATTTAACTGTTATAATAATAAATGCATAAGGCAAATATATCAGATACTTAAACATTTGATAGATAATTCTAAATACCCATGACGAAATCTTCTCGGAAAATGTTATTAAATGTTGAATTACATCATAGTATTTAGTGTTATCAAATATTTATCAACAGAATTATTTCCTAAATTAAATTATATGTCCTAGACACCATTTCTCTATACGCAGAATTATGATATAATGTTTGCCTCTTTACAAAAACAGTTATGATAGAGTACTTACGAACCAAAATATTACATAATCTAGTTACATTTTTGTTATCTGCCTGTTTCTGAATTATTTCGTTATAAAGTGACAAAAAAATCTTTCATATCCTCAAAATATCTCAAAAATTGGGTATTTATATTTTTATGTGCATTTTGATTCTTCTTCTCTGCTAGAAACAAGACACGTGTTTTGGCATTGGTCTATTTAATTTAAATACGGGTAATTAATTGCGAGAAAAAATAGAAAGAAATAGAATGGAAAGAAAGCGATTACAGATTCTGTTGCTCGACAGTTTAGGCAAACATTTTCTTCTTCTTCTTCTTCTTCAGCCTTAAGTAATCCAACTTTGGACATAGGCCTCCCCCAAATCAATCCAGTGTCTTCTGTTTTGCGCCACTTGCTTCCAGTTGTGTCCTCCGATTTTCTTAATACATATCATCCGCCCATCTCATTTGTGGTCTTCCTCTGCTTCTCTTTCCTAACCATGGTCTCCATTGTTGTATTTCATGGTTTCATCTCGTATCCTTCAGTCGGGCATTGTGTCCTGCGAAGCTCCATTTTAATTTGGCAGCATGTTCTCCTGCGTCTTTTACTTTCGTTTTGCTCCTAATTCATTTGCTGGTTTTTAATTTGGCAGCATGTTCTCCTGCGTCTTTTACTTTCGTTTTGCTTCTTATCCATTTCCTGTTTTTCCGAGCATTGATCTTTCCATCGCTCTTTGTGCTTTTATTATTTTATCCATATTAGACTGAGTGAGTGTCCACGTTTAAACATTGCGTAAAAACACCAGTGGATCGCTCAAAGAAAAATAATCCGGTGAAACGGAAACACTGGATAACAGATGAAACTCTTAAAATAATTGAGAATAGAAGAAATCTTTGTAAAAGTGGTGTACATAGTGAAAGGGAAAAAGCTAGTTGAAGAAACCTCAATAAAGAAATAAAACGAAGATGTAAGGCCGACAAAAAACAGTACTATCAAAGTATATGCAAAGAAATTGAGAGACATGGTCAGAATAATCAGCCGAGAGATCTATTTAGAAAAATACGCTACCTAACAAGAGACTTCAGAGCCAGAACTTGGGCCATTGCGGATAACACTAGAACCCTGAGAACAAACAGAGAAGACATAGCAGAGACATGGAGATCGTATTGCAGGGACCTATATAAAGATGATCAACGCCAAGAGCTTGTTAGCCAAATCTCTGACGAGGTGGAAGAAGAACCTGATATACTCGAAAATGAAGTAAGACAGGCTATCAACAAGCTCAAATATAACAAAGCACCAGGTTCAGATATAATAACAGCAGAAATGCTTAAAGCCACAGAAGAAACCGGCGTAAAGTTACTTCATCTACTCTGTAACCAAATATGGCATTCCAAACAATGGCCTGAAGACTGGACAAAATCTACAATAACGACCATACATAAAAAAGGCAGCTTCCATAAATGCGACAATTATAGAACTATCTCTCTTATATCCCATGCCAGCAAGATAATGCTACATATAATCAATGAGAGACTGAAAACATTCCTTCAAAGAGAAATTCCACAAGAGCAAACTGGATTTACCAAAGGTAGAGGCACTCGAGAACACCTGCTGAATATAAGACAGATAATCGAGAAATCTAGGGAATTCAACATCCCACTATACGTCTGTTTTATAGATTACCGTAAAGCGTTCGACAGGGTCAAGTGGAGACACTTATGGCGAATACTAAAAGAAGTAGGCGTACCACAACATCTAATTACGCTTATAACCGAACTATATGAACACACTACTGGATCAGTTAAAGTACTTGACACACTTTCGAACGAATTTCATCCAGAACGGGGTGTCAGACAAGGATGTATACTATCTCCACAATTATTCAACATATATGGGGAGTATATTATGCGAAGAGCACTTGAAGGATGGGAAAAGGGCATCTCAATAAATGGTCATAAACTAAACAACCTACGTTTCGCAGATGACACAGCCCTTCTTGCAAATAGTCAAGCAGAGCTGATAGAACTTATACGACTGATCGAAAACGAAAGTCAAATATTTGGTCTGCAATTAAACATATCAAAGACAAAGATCATGATAGTGGATAGACTACACAACAATCATCCACACATAACCACAATTGACCGGTTCGAGGTTGTGAGCTCATACTTATATCTGGGATCATTAATCACAAACACAGGGTCATTACAAGAAGAGATTAAACGTAGATGTGATCTAGCAAAAGTTGCCACAGCAAAAATGACCAAAATATGGAAGGACTGTCAAATTTCAAGAGCGATAAAGATGAGGTTGATCAACTGCTTAATATTCCCAATACTGACCTACGGATGTGAATCTTGGACTCTGAGACAATCGGAGAGAAAAAAGATAGACGCCACTGAAATGTTCTGTTGGAGACGAATGTTACGAATTCCTTGGACCGACCGCAGAACAAATAATTCAATTTTAAGAGAGCTAAAAGTTAGCCGACGACTCTCTAGTAAAGTCCATCTTCAACAATTAAAATATTTTGGACATGTTATGAGAGCAAACACAGAAAACATGGAAAGACTCATAATACAACGAAAGGTAGAAGGCCGAAGATCACGAGGAAGATCCCCAACAAGATGGATAGATCAAATTACAGGAATATGCCAAAGACCTATGCATGAATTAAAAGAAATGACCAGAGACAGAGATCTCTGGAGACGGACAATACACGACATCACGTCGACCACTACACTCCCCCTGGGGGGTCAGGATTGAAGAGAGAGAGAGTGTCCACGTCTGTGAGCCATACGTGAGTATAGGGAGGATACACTGTTCGTAAATTCTGATTTTCAAATACTGTTCTATTTTAGTGCTTTTCAAGATCCAACTCACTTTTCCAAATCCTGCCAACGCTAATCTTATTTTCCTGGTAATTTCGACAGTTTGATTTTCTTTGTTAACTTTCATTATCTGTCCCAGGTAGATATATTCGCTTACTGTTTCTAAATTTATGTTGTTCAACGTTATTTTTCTAATGTTCGGTGTAGTGGTCATTATTTTTGTTTTTTCCTCGTAAATACTTCGTCTCAGGACTAGCCACCAGTGGAGTCTCACGTTGCCATGTTATCTATTCCTGTTGTAACTAAACAGTTTATAAAGTTAAAAAATGTAACTCAAAATTTTAACAACATTTAAAGAGTTTTTACCCATGTATTTATTGGCTTCAAACATGTACTTCCAGATAGCACTGATGATGGAATATTAATTCCAAAAACGTTCTCTGATGTAGCCCGATAGGGTTGTTAATGTTATACCTTTTATAAAGGAATTTTTAAATAAATTTTTTGTGATACATGGTATACAGCCAGCTAGAGTAATTTAGTTTCCTTGTAGACATTATAAGTAGACTTGATACTATTAGTCATGAATATGGTCTTAAAATTAATGCACAGAAGACAAAGGTCATTGATCGAACAAGAACTAACTTAAGTATACGAAGAGGAAATACGTCGACACCCTACAATGACCAGATCAGTAACAGTCAAACGTAGTAAGATATGCTACAGAAACTACCTTTGCTATCGATATAGAAATTTGGATCATCAAAAAGTCTGACTTACAAGGTATAATAGCCTTTAAAATGTGGATCTATTATTGAGTAATAACATATCCTGGATAGCACAAATATCTCAATATTAACAGAATTCGGCATTACCAATAAGCTTACCACAATTATCAACCAAAATATATTGAGGTATTTTGAACACACAGCCTGACGAAGGGAAGGTATGGAGAGAGGGGTAGTTAAAGAAAAGTAGATGGTAAAATAACTCAAGGAAGATCGTCACTAGGCTAGAAATCGGTTAGAAAAAGATCACCAACAGTTATTGTTTTTCTGAGGCAGCACACAACTCTCGCAGGAGAGAGAAGAATGGATAGCAACCATACGTCGAACACCATATCGTCACCATATCCTTACGAAGGATAAAAGACAGAGGATGAGGAGTTTCTAATACTTACATCAAAAAATTTGGATTATTTGTCCATCCTCATAATTAGTACAGACTTGGAGTGGTCGCGGATGTGGTGCCGGAGAAGAATGCTGTGCATACTTTGGACAGCTAGTAGGACAAACGTTTCCATTCTAAACCAACTTGAGATTAAAAAAGGCTGTCCATAATATGTCTGCAACGTATTCTGCAATTTTTCGGTCACGTGGTTCCCAGAGGTGACGATAGTTTGGGGAGATTAATTTTTTCTGGAAACGTTTTGGGGAGAAGATTAAAAGGGTGATCACCAACTAGATGGTCCGACCAAATTAAGAATTCAGCTGGAAGCTCTGAGAATCTCTCAGAACAGCTGAGGATAGAGACCAATGGAGAAAAATTGGTAGGAATATTGAAAGAAATCACGATTCTTAGTAACGGGAAAACGACAAGAGGTATTTGGACAAGTTATATTTTTGATATTGGTCAGACACATCGCCAATGTATGTGATCTCTATGCAATATAATAAAAATATGTAATTTACCACTAAATTATATTTCCTATCGAACAAAATCAACTTGACATATTTCTCAGAAACTGTCTATATTCTTGACTAAAACATTAGTTTTTTCAGCAGATTAATTTTAAACTCAATTTGTTTCAGTTTAAAAGTATTCTTGAATATTAATAAAATTAAATAGCTTCATCGGTTTTTAAAATATTATAATATCACTGTTTTAGATTTGACTAACAATATCAACTCATACATTTTCCATTATTACAAAATTTTCCGGTGTGTCTTTATAGCTGATAAAAAACAATGTTTTTGGAAGTAAACAAATACTGTTACAAATAATATTTAGAATGATGGCATTGAAAATAATTGACAACATATTAATACATTAAACAAACCGAGTAAACAATATCGGGTAAAAAATGCTTAAGATAAATAATGTGGGTTTATTATGTGTGTCAATTGTTACAAAGAAAGTTGCAAAATATTTTTCATTTGTTAACATTGTATTTTCCATTCAAATTTCCTATCTGAGGTACACTACAATAGTAGAATACAAACAGGAAATTCTGCAGGATATAAGCATAAGACAAATCAGGAAAGTGTTCAATCTAACTCAATAAATAGTTAAACATGTTGAAAATACCACAGAAGTTTATTATCGAATTTATTTTTACTTAAATTTTTCATTCGTCGTAGTGTGTGTCAAAGAATGGTACATTTATCATTTTAATGCATTCTAAATACTAAAGAAAAACCAATTTCTTTTCTACTTTGCTCCCTACTATCAATATATAGAGATAAAATCCTAGTAGCAGTTCTAAAAAGACCTGTTTGGTATATTTATGGCATTGGCGAACAATTTGCATGCCCTGTTTGGCCGCTTCGTTAGAGTTTTCGCAGGATCTGCTCTGTCAACTTTAATTATTTTACAAAGATAATATCTGAGTGAGCAGTGCCAGTGAGTGATTTTTTCTCTGGAAGACGTCTGTTCAACACCTGATCTACTGCAGTAAATTAGCTTATTGTACATCATCCATTAACTATTATACAAGTCCTTGAGCTTCAGTAGATCTGTTGTATTTCTACCAACACCAACACTTCTAATAGCAACAGTAAGTTTTACAAAAGCTACCTTACTGAGAGTAAGTAGTTTTTTGAGTCACATTCTGGATGATCTCTTTTTGTCTTCATCTCCATTTTATTATTACGAATTAGAAAGAAATGGTATTAGGCACGGCAGTGAGCCCATAACGTGCCAATGGTATAATACTCCAGAGTTGGCCAAGTTTCTGAGGCATCGCTTACGCAACACCTCTCTTCGTGGGCAGTTCCAATTTCTGAAAAAGAAGGAGATATCTAACCAAGGCACCTAAAAAAATCGGCATATAAGACAAGAGAAAATAGAATTTCAGATGCATCTTCTGTCACAAAAGGCTTGAGTCAAAGATGTTCTGTATCTTCAACTTTATTCGAAATTTATATTCAGGAAGCGTTTAACAACTGGAGGAGAAAATGCATCGAGAAGGAAATAGAACTTCGGAACAAGACTATAACAAATCATTTCTCTGCAGATGATCAAGTGATGATGGCAAACGATGAGGATTATATGGATTAAATGATTCGAAAGTTCACCGAAAAATACAAAATTGGGGACTCACCATCAACAATAACAAAACGGAATATCTACTGCGAATGGAAGACGAACGATGACCAAAACAAGCCTTAAACTAGAAATAAAAGAAGGAGATAAAACCAGCATTAGAATGGAGACAAGATATCAGATGAATAATGAGAGACAAAGCCATAAATGAGGATAAATGAACCGACCGAAAGAGGTGGAGATCGAAATGCGAGATGCGGCAGATTTATTTACTTAGACCTTATTCACCCCGGTCTATAGTCCTGTATACCCAAAAACGTTTTATGTTATATATATAGCTATTGGGATGCGCCGGGTCGGGTATCGACAATATTATACCCAGTCGCTCCTGCGCGAAATCTTTGTTCATCGCAACAGAAGAAAAAATAACCATTTGCTTGACTTGTCGGGAACACTTTCCCAATAAATTTTATTAAATTTCTTTCCCCATTTTTTTTTTGACGCCTTACATTATAATGCTTTTCGGGATAATGCAAAAGGGAACCTCGCAGTTCATTCATCAATTATCCTATATTTGTCCACTGTTGAACGTGTTTTGGAATGTGGAATATTGGACCTGTGGAATATTGAACTCAAAAATGTTGGTTTATCTGCCAAAGGCAGCCCATGTAAGATCCTTCTTTGTATTCGAATCTCATGCTGTAGATATTTATAAGCTGTTACGTCGTTGACGCTATATTTTTTAATTTGAATTTTGTTGCTTACTACAATATTGGTTATACACTTGGTATTTGAGGTGTTTTTAGAACCAACTTATTTTGAGGCTTCATAGAGTGTTTTAACATTTTTTTAGGTTTATCAACGCTATCAGATTTTAAAACGATGTCATCGGCAAATCTTAGGTGGTTAAGATCCTCTCCATTTATATAAATTCTCATATAATCCTCTCGTTCCATTTGCTTGAACATATATTCGAGTAGAGCTGAAACAATATCAGAGAGATAGTACCACCCTGTCTAATTTCATGTTATATCCGGAACTTTTTGGTATCTTTATAAAGTCAGACACAAGCTGTACCTGTTTCGTAGAGACTCTTAATCTAGTTAATATAGAGGTCAATGCGACAGTCAGCCAATGCTCGAAGCATTTTATGCTAATCTATAGTATTAAGTACCTTTTTGTAGTTTATGAATATAAGAAAGATATACTTGTTGTATTCTGTTCACTTTTCTATTAGCGTTCTAATTAGCGCACAGTGGATTAAGATAAAATAATTAACAATAAATGAAGTAAAAAGTACCAGTTACAAAGTACAAAGGTTGATGTTTTTCATCGCAAAAAGTAATTGTTCGTTGCCTTTATTTATGATAAATTATATTTGGCAAGCAACTTTTCATTTTGCAAAACCACGCATACGATGATGTCAACACATTGGTGATATGTTACTTTCAGCTCTCTTTATTAAAATACATTACAGTATAAACTAATTCAGCTGTAAAGATCAATCTAGCAACCATTTGTGGACAAAAACTTGATTATTGATGGGTTTAAATTGCAATATTTGTTATTCCTAGTTAGATATTCAGAGAAAACATAATATTGCTGTTTCATTCTACATTTTAAAAGCATTGATGAAGAAATATTTGATAAACAGAAAACATTGATCACTGAGATCAAAACAAGGTAAATTCAATAAAAGTTTAAGTACAATTTTGTATGAGTGCTGACAAGAACTAGTTATAGGCCGGTTATATTTATTTGAGAAAGATGCGATAAGCAGCGGTATGACTGGTGAAGAACAGGATAGTACTGACCCACATGAAACATAATATGGTATATTTTATAAGAAATTGGTTCTATAAATTTGTATTGTTATAAACAAAGCTTAATTTTATGTCTTGATGATTTTGTGTAAGTTTAAATTACATTAATGATATTTCTGCAATGCATTTTTTATAAAATGTTCAAACAATAATTGGTTTAGGTAAAGAAATAATAAATAAGACTTACTCACAATCAATTTAATTTAACTATCCAGACAGAAATTTCTCTGGATAGTTAAATTAAATTGATTGTGAGTAAGTCTTATTTATTATTTCTTTACCTATTTGAAATGGACTCACACAAGAAACACATATATGATTTGAATAATTGGTTTGTATACAAAAATTAATTAAAAATTGAGCGAACGGTTGGTAGTGAAAGATAAAAATATATAGATATTGCAACAATAAGTGCAGTTTTCATAATAATGCCATGTTTTTCTTAAAAAATTGAAGCAGTAGTTTGGTGTTGAATATATGTCGATAATCCCTACACCTGATTATGTAAGAAAATATTCCGGGTAAGCTCAGTATTGAGAGAATGTTGTCCTGGTATTACACTTCGTCACTTTCTTTCTCTGAATCACTTTTCTCCACATTGATAATAATTTTATTTAGAACAGGAATGTTTTTAACATATTCTTTTTCGATATTTTTACGTACTCTATTGCTTTCTTCCAGTTATCCTCAGAGATATTTTTAAATTCAGAATCAATTCTGAATTGTTATAACATTTCAACGACAGTGTTATAACATTTTGGACTTACATTTTTTTGTCTCACATTATATTTCAGTTGAGACCATAACAACACTATTGGATTTAAAACGCAGTAATATGGTGGTAGTCTTAAAGTTGTATGTCCATTTTTACTTGCTACATCATCAATAATATATTCATCATCAATAATATATAAGTTTTCTAGAATGACAGTATGCATTATCTAAAACAATAACACTGTTGTCTGCTAAATTTGGTAATAAGTTATTTTTAAATGACGATTGGAAAAGTTTACCCGTAATATCTTGATAATAGTCCAAACAACTATCTTTAATGTCTTTTGCACTTAATAGTAAGCCATCGGTTACCCAGCCGTCTTCCCTCCACAATGTAAAATGCATATTCGTTTGCCCCTGGAAGCTGGTACATTAACTTTGCACTTTACATTGTCATTACTCCAACATTTGATAGTTGTTTCGTTAGTGTTAAACCACGTTTCAACTAAGTAATAAATTTTTCTCCCACTATTTCTGTACTCGGTTATCTTTTTTTAAATACTCATTACGCCATTTTATTAAACGAGCACTTTTCATTATAGTACGTCGTTTATTGATTGTTTTATATTTAAAACCATTTGATAGTAAACATTTTCTTAAAGTTGATTTACAGCAATTAATAATATTTTTAGATTTTAATTCAGCTAAAATTTGGTTAAGTGTGGGTATAATATTACCTGCAAACATATTATAAATGGTTTCTGAAATGGGACCTAAAAGATGTTGCTCAATAGATCGATGTAGTCCAAAGTCGCTCCTTTTTTGTCTATTTGTAATGGCCTCCTGTAAAATTCGATATACAGTAGCACATGAAACTTTTGTTAAAGCCGCAGTTTTTACAACACTCTCGTACCGTTCCAATTCTTCACATAATCCATTAAACACATTTAACACAATTTCTTTAGCGTCTTTCGATAAATGTTTTTTTTTTTCTGGCTTTTTAATACTTCCTCTACTTGGTCCAGCAATAGTTTCAGGATTATTTGGTGGTAGAATTTTCTCATTTTCTTCAACAATTTCTACTTCATTATTCCCAACAATTTCTACTGCACTATTCTCCCATGGGCGCCACATTTTTATTTACTAATATTTTTCTAATCGCGAATCGTCACTAATAAATGCGTGCTTTCTTTACAGAGTTTAAACTAAAAATTATATGTATAACAATACCGAAAGCCACATCAGTCTTGTTATCAGTCGTTCAGCATTTCGTGGAAATTTAAAAACCTTGATCAGCACAGCAGGGCTGTGAAAAGAACCCGACAATCCGGTAAGAGAAGTCTTAAACTCATAAATTTTATTGAAAGGTATAAAAAGGGGCTTACATCGGCAACTTTTAGTAGTAGCGTAAATAAAAATATTATTGTAATTAAAGGTAAAAACATTATTTTGATTAAATAGACCCAACAGTTATAATTATTTAAATATAATATATTTATTATAATTGTACCTAATGAAATTATATTTTACAGTAATTATTTTTGCAGTTTTCTGAATACTATCCTGTAACAAGGCAAAATATTAAAGAGGAACTATTAAAACAGATGTCATTTAATCTAAGCTCAGTTCGGTACCCCTTGTACATCAATTGGTCTATCTCTTTAAATTTCTCAATTATCTGTAACCGAACTATACCTTCTTTTTAATGCACTACTGTTGCTGTTACATATTAAACATAATTATTTCTTCGAGTCTGCACGCCATACGCCATAGTAGGTGTTCTTGTTAATAAATCTTAGTGAATTTGTGTCACCTAACTGATTCTACATTACTGTATTCCCATTCAGCCGATTAAGTAGGCCTTGTAATACCACAAAGTGGGTGAGTGAAAACTCCGAAAATCATAGAATTTTTACGATAACTCTAAACATCTTGTTTAGACGAGAGAAAGTAAAAATAAGTTACATGCAGTAAGTAGTAGCAACAACGATATCAATGTGCTATTATTAGAATGAATAGCAGAGGCGGCTTCACTTGTAAACGAATGTCTTCGAGTTTTATACAATAAAAAGTTTGTAAAATCGCATGTTTTATTTTGAAGTTTCAATCTTCAACCCGCAAATCGTTCTCAAAAAGTTAAATTATAAAGATTGATAACACGTATGTGATGTGATGTGTCCTTGATATGTTGTTACCTCATTGGTATTATTGGTGAACTTCTTTCAGTATTGGTAAGAAAGTCTTGCTGCATTTTATTAATTAGTTTAGGAGCTCCATTTAGTAAGCTCCCTTAAATTGCCTCTTTTAATTGTCCAGTTCTTTCAAAATTATCGATGCATCTTTTTTTATTAGATTTTATCTTCAATCTCCTTCTTTGATCTTTTTTATTCACTGTTAAAATTGAGTTTGAGATAAAATAGACCTCAATTGGTTGTTTTAAATGTTATTGTGATGTTGTGTTTGTTTACTATCCTTTTGAATTTTTCTAATTAAGTTAAGCTTCGATCTTAATAATGTTGAAAGGGAGTATAATGCTCTATTTCCCGCAGCTATCCTTGCTAAGACCTCTTTTTCCATGTGGTTATCAGCTGTGATTATCGCCTCCAAGTCCAAGTATATATATATATATATATATATATATATATATATATATATAATATATATATATATATATAATATATATATATATATATATATATATATATATATATATATATATATATATATATATATATATATAGTGGAACCTCGATTATCCGTCTATTAACCGTCACCTTTGTTAACCGTCAGGGTCCATACATAAGTTATATTGACAACATAAGTAAAAATTGAGTCATCAATTCATTTTGTTTGAGCATTGCGATAAACCAAACGAAATTCGTTGAAATATACACGTGAAGTTATGCCACCACCCCATTTCTTATGTAAATAATTATTGTTGTTATTCAGGGCTCTGGATTAAATTTGCTTAATTGTGCTTTTAGATTTTCATTTTTAAAATCGCAAGCCGAAAATAAAAACGCAGAGCACAATAATTATTACAATCAATATCTGTGTGTCAACATAATTCAGTTTGATTCAAATTCGAACATTGATTGTGTCACTTAGTCGCATTGAGCAAAAAGTATGATATTATGAGAACAATAATCAATAAAAAAAAATGCTAATGGAATTGAAAAGTATGCTTCGCAAATGGAATCGTTGGATGTCCGGATAAAACATAGTTGGACAATGAAGAAAAGCCACAAATGAATGACTCAAGACTGCACTACACGACACTCTGTATTTGTGGTTCGTTTAAAAAAGAAGCGAAGGTGTTCTGTTGTCTGAACCAATTAATGCTGAAAAAGCGTTTTTCAACATGAAATTGAATGGCGATCCTTAATTCAAAGGAAGCAGCCGTTAGTTGAAAAAGTACAAAAATCGCCACGGTACACAAGAACTTGAAATTGAAGGTGAAAAATTGAGCGCCGCAAGTATAGAAGTCTTTGATGAATATAAAAGAAAGTTTCAAGATGTCCCAGGAAATATTCACTGACTGGTTCAAAAAGGTATGTACTGCAAACCAAAATTTGCCACCAAAGGCGATTCTCATTTTGGACAATGCACCTGCCCATCTTGAAGCTGGTATGTTGCGAAGTGACGATGAAAATATCACGTGCTCTTTTCTGCCTGTGAATACGACATCATTGATACAGCCAAGGGATCAATCGATTATTAAAACATGCAAAAGAAGATACAGAAAAAAAAATTATTTAAAACCTAGTTATGGAAGAAAAATATTCTTTGCCAGGATACTGGAAAGCATACAATTTAACACACGCAGTCGACAATTCTCTGGATGCTTGGGCTGATGTTTCGAAAGTAACGCTGAAAAGAACGTGGAATAAACTATGGCCTGAACATCGAGCAAAAAGATAAAAGAGGGAATCTAATCGTTATGAAAAGGAGACCAAAAAAGTGGCCTCTGATGGCGGGCATATCCGGAAATGCAAAGGCGCTAAATTTAAATTTTTCAACACTTGTTAACAATAGCTGTAAAATATTTTTCAGACAAGAAACTTTTGATTAAATATTAACGATAATAGTCTAAAAAGTGACACAATTGGTAAAAAACTTCAATATAAATAAAATGTGACAGTTGGGACAAACAATAACATAACCAAACTAAATTTGACTTATTAAACAAGGAAAGAGACTGTCTATCCTTGTTTAAAGTGGCCTCTCAAGATAGCACTTCCTGTCTAACAATATTTTTGTCCCCACTACCTTTACATTCCCTCTTTTATCTTTTTGCTCGATGGGCCTGAATCAACTCAAGATGAAAATGCCCCCCGTGAGAGCCGAGCGTGATGCAATAACAAATGAAGTTATGGCTAAATCAACTGTTTCGTTTTCGTTTCCTAAATATGACATAAACGAATTGTTAATTTGTAATGAGGATGCAGAAGGCTATCGATTGCTGACAGATGATGAAATTGTTGAAATGGCAACAGAGCGGACGAAACTGATTCAGAAGCAGACAGAGACTTTGATGGTGGCGATGTTGATGATGCTATTGCAACTCACAAAAATTTGCGTAAAGAAGCTAGAGAAGCTGCATCGCACATAAAACAATTCATCAAGTGGTATTCTCGGCAAGAAGAAGCAAATAAAGCAGATTTGATGATTTTACGTTGATTGCGAAATTCAGCCGTTGCAAAATGTGAAGTAACAATTTCTGAATATTTTAAATCAAATTGATTCGACTGTACTAACATAAATCCCTCTAAATAGTTAACAAAACTCGTAAATAAAAATGGCCTTAAAAAGTAAAAGAACGAACATACAAATTTCGTAACTAAACAATTTAGTAATGTTTTTTCATCGCGCAAATATGTAACGAATATTAAAGATCAATTTGTAAAATCGCTTAGACCGGATCTGTTCAAACGGATGTGTGAAGCTTTAGGTTATGGATTTAACCGTTCACTTGTCTTCTCTTTTCATAAAAACCTACTTTTTCTATTGATTCAAACTGTTCTGCGTTCTAACTATGGGAGAAAGCTTGTGTAACTTTCCACTGACTGTCGCTAATTTATAATTTGTTGGACTAATTACGCCTTACTCATCAAAACATTATTCTATAATATAATAATATCATTTATTTATTTGGATTTACAAGATATTTCTCATGAGATTTTATATACGAGCTGATGTTAGTAATGGAATACAAAACAAGCAGTTCTTAATCCTAACATACATTTAGGTTACACTGATACTCCACTTCAAAATTATACTTATGCCGTTGATTGCGTTTTATATCTTAGGAGTGAAAACCACTCCTATTAGAAAAAATGATATAATTGTAAATTCAAGCCATTTGGAATTATTTAATTATACAGTGACAATAAATTTATTTACTGTTTTAATTTGTTACCACATCAATTATATCCTTGTAAAATCCACCCCTTGCGAAGAAACTCGAATAGTTGTAGTTTTTTTTTTTTTTCATTGAAACTATGAATACAAAAATGTTTTTAATAACAATGTTATTTTGGCTAAGACCTATGGCGACCAAATAAGCACAAAATTTCTGTCTCTGATACTTGGTCTTATGTTTGTTTATGGATTTATGATTTATGGTACATTTATGCATGAGAATAATATACAATAAATCGTAAGCAATAAATCAATTTATACAGAGCAAATTTTATCGCGAATGAAAGAAGAATATGTTAAAATAATTTAGTAGCAATTTTAAATATACAATTGCCATTGCTTACTAACATTTCCAAGTACATTGCTAATCTTTTAATAGTTTATATAAGTTTAATAAACTTTTACAATCAGTTAGTTACCAATGACGCTAATTGTTTATAGAATTTCTACGTTTACATTTCATATTCTATTTTGTTTAATAATAGTTGTAAATGATCATGCCGATGACATGTGAGTAGTTCATTGAAACTTAGAAATGGCATATTCGGATCTTTGTTTATTTCAAAACAATTATCAAATTCGCGTGAACCGTAAAAAGCCATTACCCGATACTACTTCTATTTTTCGTTTCTCAGTAGCGGAGGACATACGCCACGCGCAGATCACAAATTACACGAAATATGTAAACACATCGCATTGTAAAATCAAGAAAATCGGCAAAAGACGAATATGCTGACTTGCAATATCAGATCTGCTAACTCTCAGCAGGGTAAACCTCTTAAATTTACACGTGCTTATGCATAACTAATCCAGTGAAAACTGATGTTACAAGATATTGACAAATGTTTAAAAATTTGGAGAAAACAATAAGTTTATTACTTCCTAAATCTAGTAAGTTGTATCATACAATTAAAGTTACTCCTACGGAACCATAGATATTACTGACCTCTACCTTAAACACTGTCTTGACATGTTGTACATCTTTGTGATATGAGCTCTTCTGCAGTCAGTTTATTGGTCACTAAATGTTATTTTCAGGCCATGGCTGATGCCTTATACCTGTTGAAACCTTTTATTTTACCAAGTATAATATATTTTGTAACAATAGCAGTAATTTAATAATAAAGTTGCCACAGCAAAAATGACCAAAATATGGAAGGACTATCAAATTTCAAGAGCGATAAAGATGAGGTTGATCAACTGCTTAATATTCCCAATACTGACCTACGGATGTGAATCTTGGACCCTGAGACAATCGGAGATAAGAAAGATAGGCGCCACTGAAATGTTCTGTTGGAGACGAATGTTACGAATTCCTTGGACCGACCGTAGAACAAATAATTCAATTTTAAGAGAGCTAAAAGTTAGCCAACGACTCTAGTAAAGTCCATCTCCAACAATTAAAATATTTTGGGCATGTTATGAGAGCAAACACAGAAAACATGGAAAGACTCATAATACAAGGAAAGGTAGAAGGCCGAAGATCACGAGGAAGATCCCCAACAAGATGGATAGATCAAATTACAGGAATATGCCAAAGACCTATGCATGAACTAAAAGAAATGACCAGAGACAGAGATCTCTGGAGACGGACAATACACGACATCACGTCGACCACTACACTCCCCCTGGGGGGTCAGGATTGAAGAGAGAGAGAGCAGTAATTTGAAGATATTTTTTAAAGTTTTAGAAGCGTTAAAAAATTTAACAAAAGACCACTCGCAGAAGGATGAACCTAAAAAAAGGAATCAAATGATTGAAAAACCAAACATAAACCGTGTGTTTTGCAAATATAAATTCGTCGGTCCATAGGCAGACAAACTCCTAAGAAATTTTTGAACTCCTAATATCCTTATAAAAGTTCGGTTTCTTTTAGGATTATGCTAGAGGATAGAGGCATCCTCTTTCTTTTCATTATCATCACTTAGCCCATCGATCTCACTCTCTATACTTTTATAAAGCGAATGATGCTTGGTTCATTATACAGTTCCTCCAGCTACTTGTTTGTTCATCGTACCCAATCTTCCACTATGGTTTGGCCTCCATATGTAGCTCTGAGCCTTTTTCTTTCCTATCTTTCCAATCTACCCGTATTTGCTGACCTTTTGCTCCTACCTATCTCTCGCTCTCCAAGTTATATTGCCTTGATTCATTGGATATGAAAGTATACTGTCTCTCCTCTTTTTGCTCCGCATTTCCGAATATCATGTATGTACTTTGACTTTTCCTGGTTTATTCTAGGTCAAAATATTTTGCCTCTTTTTCTAATCTTTTCTAAACATTTCTTATTTGTTTCTTGATTTTGTTAGAACAGTAAGATCATCAGCGAATGCCAGACATTAATGTTCATCGTTGAAGGTTTTCACTTACATATTTCTGATTATTGTTTCCAATACCAAATTAAAAACACCGTGAATAACGGTAATCTCCTTATGTAAGACTTCTGTTTATCCTCTCCATACTAAATGATTTCGTGTGCTATTCAGAGTCATTCTTACTAACCTAACCAGTTTTGCGGATATGTCCAAGAAGCTCAGTGCTTCATACATTTTATTCCTTCTCATCGTATCCTACGCTTGTTTAAAATCTATGAACAACGCATGAATGGTTACCTACCACAAGGATTTCTTGTCTTCCATAAACACACTACATCCAAATATTCAATTTACGATGGAAACCGAGAAAGATCAACAACTGGCGTTCCTAGATGTATAAGTAAATCGAAAGGAAGGTTACTTAGGACATAAAGTGTATCGAAAACCTACACACATGGACAGATACCTAAACAGTAACTCCAATCATCATCCAGGCCAAAAACAAGGTATCATATTGAAAATGCTTCATATTGAAATTGTAATGCATGCAAATTCATGCTTCTTCATATTGAAAAAGCGTTTAGTTCTAATGGTTAAACCAGAAGAGAAATACATAAGGCGATTAACACCGTCTCAAGAAACAGAATGTATAGGCAAAGGGTTCTTGCCCTATATATCGGGGGTAACAGACAGAATTGGGCGACTACTTAAAAAAGCCAATGTAAAGACCATTTTCAAGCCTACAAATAAAATCAAGGACTGTTTAAGATCGGTGAAGGACAAATGCGACCCATTAGCAACGGAAGGAGTATACCGAATACCATGCACATATGGAATGGTATATATGGGAACCACGAAAAGACACACAAACACAAGGATAAACGAACATAAAAGACATTGTCGTTTAGGACATATCGACAAATCTGACGTTGCCGAACACGCTTTGAGAAGCGGAGAACATCGGATACTGTTTTAAGAAACGCAGATTCTGGATAAAATCTCACAGTACTAGCCACGGTTGTATCGGAAAGCGGTCGAAATATATAAGCATCCAAATAATTTTAATTGGATAGAAGGAATAAAGATTAACAAAACATGGATACCAATATTAAAATCCACAAACACCCTTCCCGCCAAACTAGAAGAGATTTGGAGATTGACTAGAAAACAAATGAGCTCTTTACGAGCAGTTCCGAATCATGTGCAAACCGTAATCATTTTTTACTATTAAATTTTAAAATACCTAAGTAAAAGCACGCCTAAATTATATACCGTATTTTACTTCACGTACTTATTTCTATATTTTTGTTGTCGACATTTCTTGTTTTTTAACTCGTTATTATTAGAAGTATAAATAAATATAACATAGTTAAAATAAAACCCTGTTTACAAAAAGCAATTTTTTAATTTGACTACAATTTCCGATCAGATATCAAAACGCGTTTCACAGGTAATCCGTAACTCAGAGTTACATGGAATGAAAAATGTTTATGTATCAAATAGAGTTTGGAGGGATCCATTAACGTTGCTTTGAACTTAGCACCCAGATCGATATGTCTGGCTTGTATTTAGTGTTTGTGATGGGAATAACCTGCCTCAAGGAGAAACGTTCCATTGACGATTGAAAGCACAGCGAAGAATGTTAGAGGTAAATATTTTAGGACCGTTATTTTTTAATAGCTCTGGAAAAGAAAGTAGAACGAAATAGGCAGTACGTAATGTTTATAGATCTTAATAGAGCATATAACAATATACGCATTTCTTAATTATAAAGAAGAATAGACAAAATTATTTAATTGAGTTATGTTAAAGTTAAAATACAAAGTTAATAAAATCCACAAGGAAAATAATTCCTGTAGCTGGCTGTATACCACGTATCACAAAAAAGAGGTTAGTCTTCGTAAATGGGTATATTTATTTAAAAAACCCTTAAAAGGGCTACATCAAAAAAACAAACGTTTTCGGACTAAACAGTCCATCATCAGGTTTAAAATTGCTAGGTTAAAATGCCTGAGCCACCAAAATATCAGGGTAAAAACCCTTTAAATTACATGTAGTTCTTAAAGATTGTACATGTTGTTGTTATTAAAATCTGATGTTAAATATTAAATTGAATTTGACTTCAGGTAACATGTTTGAAGTGAGTTCCAGTGTCCGGAGAGTAAACCTCTTCAAACGGACTACAGCTGGTAACTGCTACCAGCTACAGTTCTTCACCGTCCTGGTCCTCACTTTCCTTCTACTTTTCCTTGTAAAATCAGTTGCAACAATCCATACCTTATTCTATTCCTCATTATGTGACCGAGGTATTTGATTTTCGCTGTTTTATTGTGATTAAAAGCTCTTTTTCTTTTTATATTTTTATTAAAACGCCCTGATTAGTAACGTGGTCGTAAAGATATCTTTAGAATTCGACGATATAGCCACATTTCGAAAGCCTTAATTTTCTTGTAGGCAGCGTCTGTCAGATTCCACGATTCAACTCCTTACAATAGTATAGGAAAGATATCACATCGTAGTAACCTGATTTTTATGAGTATTGATAAATCATGGCATTTGAATAGCTTAGCCATTTTTTTAAATGCAAATCTTGCTTTCTCTATTCTACATTTGGTATTTAAGGAATGGTCCCAATTTTCATTGACGTTCGTACCAAGGTAGTGTTTTTACTACCTTATTCATTACCTTTTACACTGATTTGTCAAAATTGCTGATCTTTCTTAGATATCATCATACACTTTGTTTTCTTAATGGTTAGTGAAAGTTTATGCCTCTAGCTTACTTCTATTATCCTATTTATTAACTCCTGGAGGAGTTAATAAAATAGGATAACAGAAGATAACAGAAATACATTCTCCGTTAATTTAAATTCCGGCTTCAATATCTTCTGCAGCTTCTTGAAAGATTTTTTCAGAGTATATATTGAACAGAAGGGCTGATAGTATACATCCCTGTCAGGCCCCACGTTTGATTTCGATATCATCGGATTCTCCTGCTTCTGTTCCAAAATCTACATGAAACAACGCGTTAAACTGTAATGTAATATTTTATTTGAGTTGATGATCAAGAATTCCAACGTGTTAAAATTATTTTTCGTGTCAAGCGTATAAAAAATTAAAATACAGTTGGAAAATACCTGCCACAAACAAAGCTCACACCTCGACTAGGTTGCTTCCCATCTTATTACCTGTCTCGATTAGAGTTTTGTTCGCTTCGTTACCTTAGCGAAACGAATATTAAAATCTCTATTTAATTGCCCTACTTATTAGCGTAACGAACAGCTATTAACATTTTCAAATATTCTAAGATCTGTTTAAATGTTCTCGTTTTATTACTATCTAATAGTATTTATTTTTAAATGTAATGTTAAATGCTATGTCTAAGACCTTTGCGATACAAAAATATATTGTAACAGAAATATGACGATGTCGCCATTATTAATAGAAGCAAGTAAGACTAAAGGAAACATTCAAATTTATCCTGAAGCACAAAAAAGAGGGCTTAAAATAAACGAAACAAAAACTAAGTACATGACCATCAAAAGAACCCTTGTAAATGAAAATAATATAGCAATAGACAACTATTATACTATTGAACGTGTGGATGCCTTCACATATCTGCGCAAAGAAATCAATCAGAAGAATTCCGTAAGTAGCGAAATTAATGCACGTATTTGCAGTGGAAATGGTACATACTATGTTAATAAAAGATTGATGATATCGAAATTATTAGACAAAAGAACCAAAATGACTATCTCCAGAACTTTGATTAGACCCGTAGTAACCTATGGTTGTGAAACCTGGGTAACGACGAAGAAAGAGGAAGACTAACCCAGGACATTCGAGACAAAGATACTGAGAAAAGTAGATGACTCGGTGCAAGAAGAAGACGGCACATGAAGAATCAGGAGAAACGACGAGGTTAATGAACTGAATGAAGGGTATGAGGTATGACATTGTAAGTTTTGTGAAAAGTCAAAGACTGCCATGGCTGGGACATGTTCAGCGACAAACAAAGACACGAAAACGACAAAGAAGATGTTCCAGTGGAAGCCTCTAGGAGGTCGGAAAAAAAGGAAGGCCTAGGATGAGATGGTTGGATGACGTGGAAGACGACCTGAAAACCATGAATATAAGACAATGGAGGAGAAGGGCCCAAGAGAGATCTAAATGGAAGGACATAGCGAGACAGGTAAAGACCCATCCAGGGCTATGATGCCAAAAGAAAAAGAGGAAGAAGTATTTTCTTCCATATTATCTTAAACAGAAAATAATAGTCTACAGTAAGGACAATGCTTCTGAGGTAACAGTAAACAAACAACAGAACGTAGAAATATTTTTCTGAAAATAAAATATAATGCCTTCATTTAAAACAATACAGGAGTGTCCAATATATATTTAAATTACTATGATATTAGCATCATTTTCAAATTGTCTTTTCACAAATTTTAATTTATTTAAAAATAAAGATAGTCTTGGGTTAATATGGGAACAGAAACTATATAAGCCTTAAACATCCCCTCAATAAGTAGCTTATTTAGTTATATTCGCTTCCCGATTCTGTACAACTGTTGTTTTGTTTATAATCCATTCACAAATTGTTGAGATCACGAAATGTGCCTCAAAGTCATAAAATGGTAGTAAAATTTGTACGATCATAGGCGTTCCTGAGGTGTTTATTCATTAAAATTAATGCGTTTTACATTTATTTTCCTTTCCAAAATGTTTATCAATATTAATAATGTTTTAATACTAATATATTTAGCAAAAAACAATTAAAACTTTCACGGCTAATGTTGGTAATAATATTATATTAATAAAAATAAGAATTTAACCATTAACAATTTTGTAAATAAGGATACCTTATCTCTTTGGATATTTCAATACTAATCTTTGCGTTTAATCACTTTACTAGAAAACCTAGACTTCATACCCGAAGGTACTATTCATTGCAAAATAATTAGGATGGTTGCAAGATAATTGGAGAAGACTATTGTCCTGAATGTTCACGATGCTCTGGTTTCTGTTTCTCAGACTGTTTCTCCCACAAACACTGTTCGCAACATAGTCGAAAGTTGTGCCAACACGACTGGCATAGGGGAGTCAACTATATATAGGTTCCTATCAGAAAGAAAAAAACACAGTATAGCTAACCTAAACACAAAAAAAAAACTCTAAGAGAGGGAAAAAGCCTATTGAAATTGATGAATTTGCCAAAAATGGTATTCGAAGGAAAATTCATGGATTTTTTTTCAAAAAAGAAATACCAAACCTAAACAAAATTTTACAAGACGTTAGAGACGACCCGGATTTGCTTCATATTTGTGGCAAGTTTTAAAAGAATTAAATTTCCGGTGGGAGAAATCAGAGCGAAAATCACTTTTGAGTGACCGGGAGGAGATAATATGTTGGAGAAGAAATTATCTAAGATCCATACGAAAATACCGGGCTGAAGGAAGGTAAATCTTCTACCAGGATGAAACGTGGGTAAACCCAGGTCATACTCTAAAAAAATCTGGTCAGATAAAAATATATTAAGCTCCAGGCAAGCCTTTATGGAAGGTTGCTCTACTGGTATCTCCTCACCTGCTGGTAAAGGCAGTAGATTAATAATCTCTCACATTGGCAGTGAAAAAGGATTAATTAAGCATGTTTTGTTGGAATTTCAGGCCAAAAGCACAAAAGACTATCACGAAGAGATGACAGCTGATGTTTTAGAAGAGTATTTTGAGTAGATGATTGAACACATACCACCAAATTCAATTATAGTATTAGATAATGCACCTTATCATTCACGACAAGTAGAAAGACTTCCAACTACTGCGTGGAAGAAACAGGATATTCTTGACTGGCTGAGGAATAAGTATCTGCCTTACGAAGATTAAATGGTAAAAGCAGAACTTAAAAATTGCCCGGCAACACAAATCTAAGTTCAAGAAATACGTAGTTGACAAAATGGCGGAAAGGTGAAACATCACAGTCCTTAGACCACACCCTATCACTGCGAAATAAATCCAATTGAACTCATTTGGGCACAAATGAAAAGTTATGTGGCTAGAAAAAATACGTCATATAAAATACAAGCTGTACGTGAATTGTTATACGAGTCTTTACAACATATTACAGAACAAAACTGGAAAGATGCAGTAAGACATGTAATAGAAGAAAAACAAAAAATGTGGGATCTTGATAACATAATTGATGCGACCGTAGAGACAAAACCGCTAATTATTAACCCTCAAGACGACTCGGATTCCGAAGTTGATCCTATTTATTTTGAATTTGAATAGTTTTCTAATCGTAATTATATAAGGTAAGTAATAGTAGTTGTAATCGTAAGGTATTAAACGGAAAAGGCGCAAAATGTCGCCTGTCAAAATGATCAATGTGTTTTAAATGTATATTTTTTTTTTCAAATTCTCATCTGAGAAAACTAAAAAGCATTTTTGAAAAATTTAAAGGCAGAATGAAATATTTATTAGAATAAAGAAAAAGTTTCTTTTGCATGCAATATTTTCAAATAAAAATTATACTATATTTTCTCTTTTATTTTCACCTCTGTTACATAGCATATTAAAATAAACATTGTAGAAGTTTTCAGGGACTTTCTGCCCTCAGTAATAATGTAATCTTTCATTCTACGTTTAAATTTTTCAAAAATATTTATTAGTTTTCTCCGGATTTGAAAATAATGGATATATTTAAAACACATTACAAAATTTTGCCAGGCGACATTTGGCGCCTTTTCCCTTAATTAAATAAATGTATCTTTTACAAATGGCAAGAAACTTTTTATTTTTGAATAAAATAAAGAAGTTTTATTAAAACAAAAATACAATTTACATAAGTACAATTTAAAAAATATATTTATTTAGTCCAAATAAATGGTTCAATCATACGCTCTACGACACTGGTCGGTCATCTGTAACCAAAATACCTTCGTAATCGGATTATAAGGTTGACTGCTGTATTGTATTCCTTCAGATATAAGGTAAATTAGTCGAAAATATCTTAAACCGTCAGTTTCAGTAGTGAGCTATCGATAAATTGTGAACCCATATTAGGAGGCTTTATTTGCCTCTAGTATTGCTTCGTTCTGTCTGATGCAATGCCATATTGTCATTTATGAAAATATGTTATTTATTTTCAACTTCTTTGGTGTAGTCCAACCAATCTTTTTATTGGCGCAGAAATTTTATAGAAACTACCCTTTCTATTCATGACGACTTATTGAAAATAGTTAATTTCTTACGGTACTCATGTTATTATTGATCTAATTGTTGTATTCCATATCATTGCGTTTTTAACTAGGTCTCAGATAATCTTCCAGACTGTGTTGTTAGGCCATTGTGGTGCTTTGTTGCTTTGTGTGTTCTCGAAATTACTACAACAAGAAACAATGAATTGCAGACCCACTTAAGTTAATGCGTTCCTTCACTTTTTGAGACATAAAAATAATAAAATCAATTATTTCTTGAGGAAACGAGCCTCAAGGAACTAAAATTTTGTGTATAAGGCAGCGCAAATAAACCAGAAAACATGGGGAAAACGGTAACATGATAGTCACGAATTTAAATCACCTCCTGTAATCACATGGTCTGCTTTATTTCATTTTTCTAAGTATTTTTTGAAGTAATAAAACTACTATTTCTTCTTTTTTGCCTTTAACCGTCAATAATGTCGTATGACCTGTAGTATTTATGACAGTATTTATACAGTTTAATAACAAAATACCGTAATAATATTATAATACCATCATAATTCCATAATAGTTTAAATTTAAATCATCATTATATTCTAGAATATGTAGACAGCACCGAAAAAAGTTTCCAGTTAAACGGTAAAATCCCCGTCCCACTTTTTCGAACACTGGAAACTCAACCAAAGATCCTTTTCCCATAAAAATGTGTAGAAATAAAAAATGAATTGATTGTTAATAGGATTTCGTAACATTTAATTTATAATTGGTTAGAAGATTTCGCGATAATCGTACGACCTTTCCATATCAGCTAAAATGCGCGACTGCTATTATCAAAACCTCAAAAAAACATTAATTTATTATATTTTTATACACTTTAACTGTCTAGAGATGTCGTTAATCGGATCCCATTAGTGATTCGGAGCTTTTGAATGAATCAATAACCAATATTTTTCCACTGTAACAATTTTTATTTACAAAATCTTCGTTTGTCATTATTTACAAATAAATTGGATTTTTTTTTAAACTAAAAACAACAACAAATTAAGAAGCATTTATAAAGCTAAGGTAAGGCTAAGGTAAAATCTACCTAAATGGGAAACTGAAGAAATTGAGGAGATCATGTTCTGGAATGGGTATACCATTAAACGATGAAACAACCTTATATAAGCTTCATTTCGTGGACGATCTGAATGGACACACTGAAACGTAAATCGAAGAAGAAAGTGTAAAAGAGAAAAAATAATAGGCGTCACCATCATAGAAGAAATACAGCAAAAACAATTTATTTGGTACGGACATGTACACTCAATGACACACCATCGGCTACCAAAATTAATACTGGATTGGGGACCACCTGAACGACAAAATCTTAACCTTTAGAAATAAATCATTGGAGATGACAATTCTTATTTTCAAATGTCAACATCCACACCGTGAATCGTTCAATATTATAATATCAAAAGATCGATTCTTGTGGTGCCCAATAAGGAATGTGGAGGTGATAAATAACTTTTTTAATGACAGTTGGTCTATATTTTTGAGCATATCTATTGTATCCTGAAAGACAAATATATAAACACATCATGATCATAAACTTTATATATTTCTTCATCTGATCTATGTTTCTAAGCCTTTCTCTCTTAGTTAATTTATAATTGTCATTATCGTTCTAATTATATGTTTCACCTATTGGGCTCATCACCTTTGATAATATCTGTAGATCAACCCCATCCTCCTTATCGGTTGAACCCTTGTCAGGTCATGGTGATACCCTAAATAATATTAGCCTGCTGTCTTCATTGACTGCGATCTTGTGTCCCGAGTCTTCATTTGGTCTGCCCATCGTGTTGGAGATCTTCCTCTTGGTCTTCGGCCTTCTACCTTTCTTTCTACTACTGATCTTCATATCCTGATCATATTGATCTTCGCTTATCCTGCTAACTTCGAATTCTTCGCTTATCCTGCTTAGCCGTTCAGCGATGGTAATCATTTCGACTTCATTCACTGCTATTGTAAGTGTGTCATTTGCGTATCGCAGTTTGCTGTTTTTTCTGCCTCCTATCGTGATTCCTCCATCCCATTCGTGTATTACTTTCCTCATTATATATTCAAAATATATGTTATATAAGAATGGTGATAGCGGTTTTAGAAAAGGCAGATCAACTCATGATGCCTTAGTAGCTATTGACAATATTATATGTGAGTCCTTTAGAAATAACCAGAAAGTAATTGCCATATTTTTTTATATAAATAAAGCATTTGATACTGCATGGAGATACAACATTTTACAAACCATGTCCAATTGGGGTATCCAGGGAAATTTTCTTGCCTTTGTAAAACATTTCATGAATAATAGGATATTTCAAGTACGTGTAAATGGAATTACCTCAAAAACAGAATGTCTTGAAAACAGTATTCCACAGGGCTCAACCTTAAGCCCCACTTTATTCTTAATAGCAATTAATAATATCGCTCAAGAGAAAAAAGCTACCTTTGATAGCAGGTCTGTATGCAGATGACTTAGTTGTACATACTAGTAGCTGCAATATTACACTAGCCTCAAACATTTTGCAATCATTTATGCATAAACTAGAAGACTGGTCTCAAAAGACTGGTTTTACGTTCTCAGGTGATAAATCTCGTTTCATCGTATTCAATAAAAGAAAAACTGATTGCAAAACAACACTTACTCTAAATGGTATCAACCTAGAACAAGTAGAGAGCATTGACTTTCTTGGCCTAAGACTGGACAGTCAGTTAACATGGGCAGAACATATTAAAAAGCTAGTCGTATCCTGCCAATCTAAAATAAATCTCCTTAAAATGCTATCAAACCGATCTTGGGGAGCGGACACCATAAAATTGCTGCATATATACCAATCATTAATCCGAAGTAAACTGGATTATAGTGCAATATGCTACTCAACTGCGAGTAATTATATACTTAAAAAAATAGACATTATACAAAACACATGTTTAAGACTAATTCTGGGTGCTTACCGAACTAGTCCTGTTTCAAGTTTTCAGGTTATCCTAAATGAATCTCCCCTATCAATACGAAGACAACACATTTCTTTAAATTATGCCGCGAGATTATCTTCCAACCCTAATAACAAAAACTATCCACTTCAAACAAGAACGGATATTAGAATACACTGGCCATAACAAGATTTTTACCGATGCGTCAAGAACTGAAAACGGACACGCAGCGGCCTTTATTCTAGGAAAGTCTGAATATGCAGTTCGCATCCTTCAATTCTGCAGCATTTTCACGGGAGAAGCAATCGCCATTTTAAAGGCTTTAGACATGTGTAAGAGTCATGCAAGCTCAGATTTTCTTATCATTACTGACTCTTTATCTGTTCTTCAGAGCTTAAGGCAAATATATCCAGTACATTCTATCCTGCAACAAATACAATTAGCACTTTATCACCTACAAAACAGACACGTGAACGTTACATTTCTCTGGGTACCATCACATACAGGTATAGCAGGAAATGAAAAAGTAGATGAATTAGCAAAGAAAGCTGCTACTAACGAGCAAACTGAAATTATGACTACAGTTCCATTCAGTGATATCCAGCTCAATATTAAACAGCACTGTGTAAAAAATTGGCAACAAATGTGGAATTCTACTAAGGCTAACCTTAAAAACGTGAAAACTAGGATTGGCACTAAACTACAATTTCCAGAAAACAGAAGGCAACAAGTGATTGTAAACCGACTAAGAATTGGACACACAGCGTTAACTCACCAGCATCTCATAACAAAAGAACTACCACCTGAATGTTCCTATTGTGAATGTCCAATAACTGTTCAACATGTATTGATTGAATGTCCTCTTTATTCCTACGAAAGAGCCATCAACAACGTACCAGAAGAAGCAAAGAATCTTAAAGATATTTTAAACAGTAATATATCTAATACAATCAAATTCCTTAAGGACATACGTTTACTACACAAAATTTAAGTTATATTATATGTATCTCTTTGTAATTTGTAATTTATTATGTGTAATTTAATACGCAATTTGTAATTAGTAAATTTGTATTTGTAATAACAACTGTAAAATCTGTAAAACCCGCTAATAACCTTTAATGGTTGATGCGGAAATTCTAAATAAAAAAAAAAAAAAAGAATGGTGATAGTATACAGCCCTGTCTAGTTCGTTTCTTTATTTTGAAAGCATCTGAATATATTCAGTGTGTTTTAACTTTGGCTTGGTTTTTATCATACAGATTTCTTATTAGGTTAACTAGATGGTTCGGTACTCCCATAGTTTCCACAGAGGGGATCCCATTTTACTGAATCCAAAGCCTTTGTGTAATCTACAAAACAGAGCAGAATTTTTATGTTGTGTTCTCTCACTTTTTCTATTATCTGTCTAGTGTTCAGTATCTGCTGCCACGCGTTTCTTTTCCTGGTACCAATCCATATTGTTCTTCCATATCTCTCGAAGTAGAAAGTTCTGTAGCCGTTCATTGATTATATGTAGCAGGATTTTGCTTGCGTGAGGAATAAGGGCAATAGTTCTGTAATTGCTGCATACAGTTAGTGATCCCTTTTTATGGAAAGGGTTAAAGATTGATTCGCACCACTCATCGGGCCATTCAACTGTGATCCATATTATGTTGTACATATCTACGCCAATCTCGCCCATTGCTTTTTGAGTCTCTGCTGGTATGCCATCGATCCCTGGGAGTTTTTTGTTTCTTAGTTGGTTGAGAGCCTTCTACAACAAAAGGTTATAAATAAAGAAAATATCATTATCGTCATTCAAGTCGAATATATGAGTTTAGTCTGATATTTAACGTAAAAAAATATCAACAAATCCAACAATTGTAGAAATATATTTCTTGTCCTTAAGACACCTTCTTCATTACTTAAGGTTGGCCCTAATATTAGCAAATTGATCTCTGTCTTACGCAGTTCTTAATAGTGATTGTGTATATATCATAACCAATCTCTTTTATTCTTTAGTCATAAGCGTTTTCTTTTACCCGGGTCAATTTTCCTTCTATTTAAATCGCTTCATATCGCATTCCCATTGCTTGTAACAAATTTTATTAGTTTCATATTATCATAACCAATCTCTTTTATTCTTTAGTCATAAGCGTTTTCTTTTACCTGGGTCAATTTTTCTTCAATATTTCCATTTATTTAAATCGCTTCCCATCGCTTGTAACAAATTATTGGTTTCATATTTTTCAACCCGCTTTCGTTACTTCTTACTACTTTAACGATTTATTTAAAAGTCAAATTGAATCTTCTTTACGAGACTACATCCTTGGATTGATTTCAGTTATAACAATTTTCCTTCTTCTTTTTCAAATAATTTTCCTTAGAGTAGACAAGATTTTTATCATGAAATCAAAATCATATAAAAATGAAGAAATTAGAAAAGTTTTTATTTAAATTCATTGACTCGAGGAATTGACTCATTTTGTTTCTGCCTAACGCATCTCTAACTGTGTGGAACAAATGGCATTGAACTTTTTGACGATCATATTTTTCAAATAACAAATACAGTAATATTATAAGTGGCTATCTTGAAACCGTGAACTTTAGGCTATAAATATATTATTAATCTTATATGCACAATACTAACCTATGTCAACATAATCTTACAAGTCGTACTTGTTAATGGTTGAATTTGATGACAAAATTTTAATTTAGCGTTTCTTGATAACTTGTTGAGTTATTTTTTTCAAATTAGCTTGACCCAAGCAGATATGTTGCTAATTATGCAATTTTAAATGCTCTTGATTTATTTTTAAACTACTCTGTACTATTTATCTTAAACCGGAGCAATATTAGTGACTATAACTCTTCGATCCCTCACCAAAAATGTTTACCCTGTTTTATTGACCATGAGAAAGCGTTCGACACTATCAAACATGAGAAACTCATAGAAATGTTACATCTTTCTGAACTTGGCACTAAAGGTACTTTTTTATTGGGAATAAGCCACAATTGAAGGTTAAAATAAGTTTATTGACGTTTCAATTTCCACTTCGGAAATCGTTCTCAAAATACTTCGAAAATAGCTTCAGAACAATATTAACACTATAGATATCCGTATTATTAAAAATCTTTATTGGAGTCAATCCACCCACATAAATTATGGACATATGGTGAGTGAAAACATAACCATTTCTAAAGGGGTTATACAGCTGCATTCTTTCTCCACTTCTTTTCAAACTATACACGGAACAATTATTTCTAGAGGCACTAGAAGAATTTAATGAAAGCATCACTCGCATTAGGCAACCAATTTTGACTAAAGCTCAACCACTAAAGCTGGTAAAGGAAGATGCAATAATACATTTGCCAGTTCTTAAATATTGTCTTCTCAAAATATTTTCAGTTGGGTTTTAAAAACAATATATTACTTGTGGATTAATCCCTGCTACATTTATAATACTAAAAAGTATATTGGTCATCTTCGAATATGTCTTGAGCAATTGTAACTAGCACAAAGTTTGTTTACAATATCAACACCACATTTGGTCAGGTTATATTCTGAGACTAATACTGGATTACATTTTTCACCAGTACTTTCATCTATATGGTCTTGGTCGTACATACTAGAAACCAAGAGTACATTTTTCTTCTTTCTTGGCATATATGACACCATGGTACATTTAGGTCTAAAGGCAAGCATACTATTATTGCTGGTCATGTTGTAAGTTTGTTAAACTCTATTAATAATTCAGGTTTGTTGTTTCTGATCGTTCCTGTTCCAGTCCAATCAAGCTGTTTCTGCATAAATTCTTCAACGAAAGATATTGACATAAAAGAATTGTCAATCGTAAAATTACGATGAGATGTTCGAATATTATAAATGGTCCTTCTAGGTGTTGTCCAACATACACTAAATTCTGATAGCATTTCGTCAATAGTTACATATTCAAAATTACTGTCATCATTTTGACAATTAGTTACTAAAATATCGAAAAGAGTTGGTATAGATGCCAGTTTATTTAGCAGTCTTTTTTCTTTACAAGAATTCATGTCGTCAAAATGTATCAACATTTTATGAGATCCAAATCGCTCTTAAGACATGCTAAGACGAAATAACTCTATATCTGAACCATCGGTTTTTCACAAATCTTCAACGTTCAGACGATTTGCGCGATAAATTCCGACCAAGTACAGTAGCCCCAAATCTCAATCGCATTTGAAGGTGCAGCATCTCGAGGTCGGGAAAAATTGTGGCGAATAGACTCGATATATTGATTTGTAAATTGAACAATCAAATGAATGATACCATCATCAATAAAGTATTCCCTTTCTCTAATCCCTTTCAAAGGCCTGATAATTCGTTTTGGAGAACGAAAAATGTTATATGCTCTGGATCTCATAGTCTTAGGAACTGATGAGAGTTTTCTACAGTGTGTTTACTGTCATTCTTTCCAATGTACGTTCAAGTCACGCAGCATTTTCACTCACCTGATCTGACACCGTCTGATTCACACCGTGAATTTGAGACATACTGAGGGAGATAGTATTTAAATTAGAATTCGTCAACAAATATTGGAGAACTACGAAGAAAGGTAATCAATAATTTTTAGAAACGACAGCAAAAACTATTTGTAGGTACATTATGTTTAATAATCTGCAAAATTGTTTGCACTGTAACGATTCACATTTTGACCACGACAGTCGTAAAAAGTAATCACTAAATAGAATGTTTATTTTCAGTACTATTTATTTTGAGGAATACTGTATCTAAATATATTATTTTTTGGTTACATTTCTTTGTCTGATTTTTATAACATATATTTACAGTTTTGCATTTATACAACAGTTATTATTTTACCTGTTTCGTTCAGATATTTTGTTTATTGGTATTAAAGAGAATTTTTAATATTTATAAAGCTATTTTGACTGATCCGATGACGTTTCGTATCTTTCTGAATACGTGACAAGATGCACGGACTTAGTTAGACCAAGATTAAAAGGTATTTCATTCTAAATATAATATGTTACAATTATTTTTTGGTTTATCGATACTATTACTAGCATCTATATTTATACAATGTTTCTTTCGTTCATTTTCTTTTATTTTCTTCGTGAAAAATTCCACAAGTTTAAATGCTCATTACGTTTATTACATTATTAAGGAACCATTATAAATTTACTAATGATAGTTTCTAGTGGCATTGACTAGACATACCTACTTACAAAGTTTGTTGCTATTTCCGGCTGATCATAATATAAGATAAGCTCAAGAACGATCAGGTAACGTTACGTAATTCAGTGAATTCGATAATCCTTGTTCAAATAAATATTTGGTTAAGGAAACCACTGATTTGTACCTGTGTGAGATAGCTTAAGTTAAATCCCACCGTACAATAGGGTATTAAATCGTTCATATTATCTGTTTTTAGCTTTTACACAACTGATCATTTGATTTTAAGTCGAAAAGTACGCAGGTAAAGAACTAAAGTTATTTAAGATCACTAGGAGGTATATTTTTATTTGAAGCCAAGTGAAATTTTATTCTAATTTATCATAATTTACCCTATGCAGAGACGGCTACAATAATTATATTTCCCTGTAAGTTTTTCTGTCAAAGCGTGTTCTTTGGTCTTCCTCTCCTTCTGGTTCTTGGAACTTTCAACTCGTAACCTTTTCAGATATTTGTTTCTTCACGTATCCGTATGTCAAATGCGTTTTCCCATATTTTCGTGGTCTGACCACAATGTTTTATAGATCTGTAGTTTGTCCAATGCGGAACATCTTCGTTTTTATAAATATATTGCTCCTTCAATCGTCTTGTGTTTGTCTTACTTTCATAATTCTATTAAATAAACCTCCAACTTGTTCATGTATCTCCTAAAGCTGTCAACAATTTCTCAGAAATATCATCGAGCCCAACAGCTTAAACTTTTTCTTGTTATAAGTATTTTAGCAACTTCATGGTTTGTTAGTTAGTTAGTTTTCTGTCAAATTATTTATTTATTAAACTGTCTTTTTTCTATCACCTTTTGACACGGTTTCGTCAATTTGATTATTTTTACATAGATTGTTTAAGTTTTGCTTTAGCTCTCGCTACTGCTACTTAAGCGTCCTTTTTGGGGACTTTATATTTTTGAATAATTTAAAATTATTGTAATTAGTTAATATTAGGATTATGTTTAAAAAAATGCCCTAGGCCTTATCGGCCTGTTGTGCGTAAAAAAATAAATAAATAGTTTTGAATGTCTGTGTCCCACCCATGTTCTTGCCACTTTTTATACATATAGTTTTTCTTTTCTTTTATTTTTGTTTTATTGTTTAAATACCGTTATGCTATTGCGCACGCTAACTCTATCTCTCTCACACTGTGTGACGTCACGTGCGAAGCAAAGTTTATAAATGTATTTTGAAGTATTTTGTCATCTTCAGACTGAGATTCTTACGAACCTTCAGTTTTTTCTACCAAATTAGACAGCATTTTTTGGGTTAAGCAAATATCTTCTGACGCCGAAATATCGCTTGGCAATTGAGGATTTTCTATTGAGCTGTTACTTACACAGGATTCACTAGTTTCAAGGGTTCATTATTAGCTAGAAAGATTAAACCACCTAAGATTTGCAGATGATGTATTAATCGCAGATAATTTACAAGATACAGTTTCTATGATGCATTCGCTAAAAGTCTGTCTGAAAGAGCAGGATTAAAGATAAACTTTGAGAAAACTAAACTTATAACAAATCTCGTAATGAGTGGAAATATAACTATTGACAATAATAACATACAACAAACAGACACTTACAAATATCTGGGACACGAAATCAAAATAAGCAGAGACAATCAAACACATGAAATACAGAGGCGAATAGGCCTAACTTGGGTAGCATTTGACAAATTAAGCCATATTCTAAAAAGTTCAATTCCCATGTGTCTCAAGCGAAAGGTTTATGACCAATGTGTTTTACCTGTACAAACTTATGGAGCGGAGACTTTAACACTCACGCAAAAATCTGCGAATAAACTCAGAGTTGCTGAACTCAATGCTGAACGTGAGCCTTCGAGACCACATAACAAACCAACAAATCAGGCAAAGATCAGGAGTTCAAGACCTCATCGAAAGAACCACGTCGCTTAAGTGGAACTGGGCAGGACACTTAGCCAGAGCACAAGATGGACGATGGACAAGACGTATTATGGAATGGAGGCCCAGAAACTATAAAAGAAGCCGAGGACGACCACCGACTAGATGGACCGATGATATAAAACGTGTAGCGGGAAACTGGCTACAAGCGGCCCAGTGTAGAGAACACTGGAAAGAACTGAGGGAGGCCTATGTCCAGCAGTGGACGCGATTGGCTGATTGATGATGATTATTAGCTGTAAATTGGTGCTGTATTACGTCGTTTTTACTTACTACAAGAATTTTGGTCTTCTTACAAATTAATTTCATGCCGTATCTGTCACAGGCTTCCACTACACGGTCAATAATGTTTGCTGATCCTACGCATTATCAGCAATTAAAACCGTATCGACCACATATCTTAAATTGTTTATGATTTCACCACTGATTTTTATACCTTCTCTTAAACCATCAATAGCTTCCCTGGACAGCATTTCCGAGTAAGTATTGAACTCTCTGTTTTATCGTGAATTCTTGTGAGGTTTCGTTGTCTACTCGTACAGTTGCGCTTTGGTGTAAGTATAAATTTTTAATTAGGCGTAAATATTTGTCATCAATACTAGATTCTTTCAGTATCTGAAATAATTTTTGATGTTGCACCTTGTCAAATGCTTTTTCAAAGTCTATAAAGCATGCGCAAACTTCGCAATTTACGTCTTGAGCTCTTTGTATCAATACTTGTATGTATGAAAATATGCGTTCCCAGTCCGCTTCTAAACCCAAACTGTACACTGCTGTTTTCTTCAGGTTTTCTATATATGCGAGAGTGAATAACAGAGAGAAAGATTTTGTGTGCATGGCTCAGTAAGCTTACAATTCTGTAATCAGAGCATCTGGTGACATTTGCCTTTTTGGGTAGAGGGATGAAGATGGAAACTAGCCAATCTGTAGGAAATTCTGCAGTCTCATAGATTTTGTTCAGTAGACTCGTTAGGAGTTTGTGTTGATTGTTTTCAAATAGTTTCAATATTTCAGCTTGTATGTTATCAGGTCCAGGTGCGTTGTTGGTTTTTAGTCTTATTTTTTGCATATGTTACTTCACTGAGCGTTATTTCTGGTCCTGAACATCCAGAAACACTGGCTTCTGTCTCTTGCTCTTTCTTCAATAACATGTATTGCCTCCATCTCTCAAGTATTCTCTTATTTTCGTAGAGCAGATTGTTGTGTTCGTCTAGTATTAAGTTATGATTTCGTGATACGTTTCCTCCTATTAAGTTTTTGATCTTTTTATGTAGGTTAAAGGTGTCATGCTTCTGTTCTAGGGATTCTATCTATATGCATTGATCTTGTAGCCATGATTCTTTTGATTTTTTAATTTTTGCTTATTGATTTTGTTTATTTCTTTGTACCTTTCCTCTTTCTTATTTCTGTGTTTTCTTCGTTCTTCCATTAGCTCTAATATTTCTTGTATTATCCACGGCTGTTTCTTTATATTGTTTCTGGTTTAAGTTTATTATCTACCACTGAATTACAGATATTGTACTTGACGTTTTTGTACTTGAGCTAGAGAAACCTTCAGTAGTTTATTTAAGGAATAGGAAAATTTTAAATGGTAATTTTAACAGTGTAAATTCACAAATACATAGAAATCTTAGAAAACAGTATCTTTCAATAAACAGAAATTCATTTTTTCTAAGCAGACATACATAAACATTTTACAGAAATTTAGATTATGTAAGAACTCAAACAAAAACAAATCATGTAATGATTATTTGTTAATTCTAACAAACAAAACAAAAATAAGAACTACGAAGTACTCTAAATTATTTATGTTAAATAATACAAAATAAAAAGCCACTAATAAGATTCTCTGAAAAATATATGATGTAAACAACATAACAATCTATTTCCATATTACATGTAGTCTTTTTTGGGTCTCAGACAACCATTGACCATTCGATCGTATTCTCTTACCTGAATTCCAAAAGAATTACTTTTTATTCTTATAATACTTAGAACCTTGAACCCGAAAATGACTAACCTTGAGTCATGTCTAAACCTGCAATATTTTGTTTATCTATAACTAGGTAAATATGATCAAAATAAAATAATTTTATCAATAATTTCGTAATATTGGATCACCTCCATGTATCTTTTTTTTGTGTGAAAATACTTATAGGTGGAAAACGATAATACAAAAGAACATTGATTTTTTATTGAAATTATAAAAAAATATAATTGAAAAAAAATTAAGTAATTAAGAAAAAAGAGAATTTGTTGATAATTTGTATCCTTGTCTGTGCCTCTAAAATTCATATCTGATAAGCCGGCATGGGACAAAACAATGAGAATTTTGTCACACAAAACAGAAAAAAATTTAATATGTGTACAATACCGAAGTTATCATATTATTTTTTGTTTTATTTCATATAAATTGATAATTTTACATCTAAATATGAAAATAAAATCTGCCAAATAGGTATGAGTTAAACATAAATAAATACGTAAACTAATTTTCGAAACCAAATTCAGATTTCTGCTTTAATCTGTGCCTTCTAAGAATTGCAAGGCAAAACAGACGTTGATAAAGATGTTATTAGAGAAATGGGCAATCTAAAATTTGCATTCCACAACATATCTCCTGTCGTCTGTGTATCCGCTTTCCGAGCACAAATCGATAAAAGTAGAAATTTTTTAAGAACCGTATCTTGCTTAAAATTAGACTTAAACCCTTCTCCAAAAAAATCTTTTTAAAAGTAATTGATTTTTCTTTCTACTAAATGCACCACTGCCTGTTTGACCAGGCGGTCAAACAAAAAACTAAATTGACCATGTACTAATTTATAGTCGACATTTCTCGGACGTATTACGAGTAGATGTAGCATGTAGATGCCCTAATATAGACTCTGACCACTAAGAAGGGCCAGAGCACAAAATCTACGAAATATAATACTGATGTGCTAAAATCTAGATGTGTGTAAGATCTAGATCCTGTAGTTATCACTAGATGCTAGTGATAACTACAGGAAAATGTTAAATGAAGAGCTGACAAGAATCGACGAAAATTTAAGTATAGAAGAACACTGGACCAAATGCAAGGAAGTTATCCATACAGCGGCTAAAGGCTTTTTAAAACCTAACCAGGCTAAAATAAACGAAGATTGGTTTGACGAAGAATGTAGATACATTAACCAACAGAAAAATGAAGCATATAGGCGACTTCAGCAGCGCAGAATGAGATCAAACCTGGAAGACTATGCAAATCTTAGACGAGAAGAAAAAAGAACGTTTAGAACGTTTAGGACGTTAACCATAACAATAGAAAAGACTCGCGAAAATTCTACCACAAGATAAACAGCTTCAGAAAAGAATTCAAACCCAGAATAACAACATGTAAAGACAGAGATGGTTCCATAATTAGTGACAAAGAACAGATACTAAACAGGTGGGCGAATCGTTTTGAAGAACTGCTTAGCGACAGTCATGAAGAAGACCAAATAGAAAGTACTTTGCCTGAAATGGATGAAAACGCTCAAGCGTCGCCTCCCACCGAAGAAGAAATTAGAGAAACCATTTCAAAATTGAAAAATAACAAAGCCCCTAATTTGGACAATCTTCCTGCCGAATTAAAAATGGTAGTGACACCCTTTTTAAACACATGCATAAATTAGTAACCGAAATCTGGCAACGGAAGAAAACGCCCGCAGACTGGAAATTAGGTGTAATGCACCCACCCTCTTCACAAAAAGGTGGTTCAGCGATCAGAAAAATTTTCGACCGAAGAGGACCAGTGGGAAGACGATCCAGAGGAAGACCAAAACTTAGGTATCAAGATAACGTAGAGGATGATCTAAAATCCATCGGAGTTAAAGCATGGAGAAGAGTTGCCAGAGATAGGGACGAATGGAAGATTGTTCTGAAGAAGGCTTTGGATCATAATGAGCTGTAATGCCACTGATGATGAAATGCACCACTGCATATACCTAAAACTACGTAGAAAAAGGTTATAGAACAATGTTTGTGAACAAATCGAGAGAATATCCAAAACTGAGTTTTTTCTGTTACGGTGTTTTGAATATATTTTGTAAAATGAAATTATTTTTGACTTTAAAAGGTGACATTTAGATAAGACATTTAATTTTGAACAACTTTTATGTAAATATATATGTACGAAAAGTCCATAAAATTTATCCAGATGCACCTAGTGCGTGGACAAATTCACCTCTTTTTCAAAACCGAACCCCTGTAAATAATAGTACTACACGATTTTTATATTTGGTGGTCCATTGACCATTGACCATATGAAACAATAAAACCTCTTTAACATTGTAGTTTCTTTATCCCTATATTTTTTAACATAATCAATAGCCTAATACGTGAGATATGGTCAGATATTTTAAGAACTTCGGCATGTACATTGTCATGACCTGGACTCTTTAGATTCATCTGCTCTAAGAGCTTGCTGAACCTCAGATTCAAGAATTTCTGGCCCAGACTATTCTTCCCAGTTGACGAGTTTTCTAGCCTCTCTCTGGTCTTTAAACAGTGCTTGAGCATATATCATTTTCATACGTTAAATATCTCTACCAGATCCAAGATCAACTCTCTGTCATGTTTCAAGGATTTTGTAGGTGCTTTCTTTGTGATACCAGTAATTTGCTTAATATTTCTAAGAATGAAAGATATTTCATCGTCATGTAGACTATGCCGCTTCTTGATATACGGAAATTACCCAGTTTTCTTTCGTTTGTTTGCATAATTATGTTCAGTTCCGAATACTTTCCGAACATGGTCCCCATTTCGGCATAAATCATCTTTAACTAAATTTCAAAATATTACACAAGACTATAATCGAATTGTCTAATAGTTATACTTTAATTAAGATAAACGTTTCACAAGTTTTCACAAAATATTTAGCAAACAGTAAACAGATAAGTATAATATGAACCCTAGCACAAATATCTAATTTAGAGGCCCCAAATTTTAAAATAGTCATTGCTAATCAATTATCAGTTTATAATCAATAATTAATAAGGGATTGTAAACAATTACAGACAAACCTGTATCTAAATTCGCAGTAAATCACATGAGCAAAATAGTTTAGGTAGATAAAACAGATTTCTTGATGATAGTTGCACAGTTGATAATTTGTTTACTTCAAATTTTTAAGGGGAAGAAATAAAATACTACTCTTACCCATCATATTGATAAAAAACTTAAATGTCATAGCAATTTCATAAGATGACCAAGAAATACAACAAACTCAAAGAATGAAACTAGGAAATTCGAAGAAGCTTGACATAACCCCAGGGTAAAAATATGGGAAGTTGAAAAAAATGCCCACAAAGTCACCAGAGCTAATTTTAGTTGATACTGAAAAAATCAGGTGTGCCAAATTGTAATAATAACACAATAATTGTACTGCTAGGTCTAGGTGTAGCATATAAGACACTGGTCAATCTAAAGCAATTACTGCGTAGCAGTTTTGAACACAAACTGACTGCACACGCGTTGTTTATTGGCCAAACACGCATACTATGAAATAAAAAGAAAAAATATTTATTTATTTTAAAGATATAAAAATCGTTGGGATCCCTATGAAATTGATAAACAAGATCAGATGGTGCTAGACGACAAATATGGTTTATGTAAATGGTCAGAAATCTTAAGCTCTCTCGGTAAACTGGGGCATAGAACAAAATGACCACTTATGAACTACACTATTTAGTTTAGTTTTACACAATATTTTAAGACAAGGTAATATCCACAGAAAGTGTACACTATACACTATACTGCATACATTACGCAGACGAGGTTGTTAAGATTAAAAAGAGCCAATAGACATAACCAAAAGACTAAAGGAGGCGGAAGCTAAAGGAAATCAACGAAACACAAACTATACATCCATTATAAGGCGTAACAAGCAAGATGTTGAGAATATTTCGTAGCCTTAGAACTGGCGGAAAATTTCGTAGCCTTAGAATGGTAACAGGTTTGCTTATGCTGACGACCTGGCCATTGGCTTCCAAGATAATAGTAAAGAAGCAGGAGAACGAGCTCTAAACGAGGACTTATCTACACTAAGTAACTATTTTAAGAACTGGCGCTTACGTCCTAACACAAGCAAAACTAAAACCTGTCTCTTTCACCTGTCGAATCAACTTGCGGGCGATACTCTCAATGTAACTCTAAATGACACAGCTATCAAACATAACAACAACCCCAAATATCTAGGCGTCACACTTGATAGAACACTCACCTTCAAATGTCATCTTACAAACGCAGCCGGTAAACTAAGAACACGAAATAACTTAATACCAAAACTTGCTGGAACAACTTGGGGTGCTTCTGCAGATACTCTTCGGACCTCTGCTCTAGCTTTGGTTTTTTCAGTGGCAGAATATTGTGCACCAGTATGGCTAAATAGTGCACATACAAGCAAAATCGATGTCCAACTTAACCAAACCATGAGAATAATCACTGGAACAATAAAATCAACGCCAGTGAGATGGCTGCCTACTCTGAGCAATATTGCTCCACCAGATCTACGCCTTACAGCAGCATTAGTGAGAGAGTACCAGAAAATTGTAGCCAACGTACAATTACCAATACATCAAGATATACCAGACATCTCAAAAGAGCACCAACGATTGAGATCTAGAAATCCTTCAATACGATCTGCCCGAAAAATTGGTAATTCCTATGATATACATAGGCAATGGACAACAAGATGGATGCCAACAGTAGAATCGGACTATATTAAGATATCCACCCCAACTCAGGGTTTCATCGGATCAAATCTGCCTCGGTCCATTTGGGCAAGGCTTAATCGTATACGTACCGGACATGGTAAATGTGCTGATTCGCTGTTCAGGTGGGGTCGTGCAGAAAGTCCACAGTGCGATTGCGGAGAATCTAGACAGACCATAAGCCATTGTGTTTCAGACTGCTTGAATCGTGCCTACCGTGGAAACCCCCAGGACTTTGCGGAATGTTCACCAGAAGCAATTGAATGGCTATGTAAATTGGACATTAATATTTAGTGTCATTCATTCTATTCATTCTATTTTTACTATTTTTAGTGTTTGAATAATATATATGTGTATATTATTGTAATTGTATTTGTATATTTATCGTACTGTGAAAGTCCATACGCTAAATAAATAATGGTAACAGGTTGGTCGAGTCTTTAAGCAAGACAAAAGCAAATACATGTTGGTTCCTAAGGATCCTATATAAAACAAGGAACGGGAAACAGTCGCTGGAAGTAATATCTTTGTACGTGTTGATAGGTTTACCTACCTTGGCTTGTTTTTGATTATTATAAAGAATAAGTGAATAAATTAGAAGATGAACGAACGTTAAACATAGGTCATGAACTCCAAAAACAATTCCACAAGAAACATCAAACTAACTAAATATATACAAAACACTGCCGTGGTCGGTCCTTACATATGGAGCGAAATATTCGAACACAAAATACTCACAAAAATATTTGGAGCTATTAGCGACCAAGATCAGCAGCGCAAAGATATAACTTCAAATTATACCAACTCTTTAGACATTGTCATTATCATCATCATCTTGGTGCTACAGCCCTTAGAGGGCCTCGTCCTTCTCAAGCTTTCTACGCCATTCTGTTCTGTCCCTTGCTTGAATTTTCCAGTTGCCGACTCCGATCTTCTCCGCATCTTGTGTTACCCCATCCATCCACCTCAGCTTTGGTCTACCCTGTCGTCTCATTCCTACATGTTCCGCTGTTAGAATCTTTTTTATCATGTTCGATTCAGGGGCCCGGGCTACATGTCCTGCCCACTGCAGGCGGTTTCGCTTAATTATAGTGGTAATATCTTTACCACCGAACGTATGCTTGTAGATATTCTGCAGTTCGAAGTTATATCTACGCCTCCATATTCCGTTCTCACAGACCGCTCCAAATATCTTGCGTAGCACCTTTCTTTCAAAAATGGATAGAGCGGATTCATCTGCTTTCGTTAGCCTCCATACCTCTGATCCGTATGTGAGAACGGGGACTATCAGTGTTCTATACAGCCTTATACGAGTTTTTTGAGACAGACGTTTGTTAGCTAAGTACTTTGATAGACCATAATAACACCTGTTTGCAATTATTATTCGCTTTTTTATTTCCTCAGATGTATTATTATTGAGGTTAACCGATGTCCCTAGATATATGAACTCATTGACTGCTTCGAAGTTTTGGTCATTGATGATTAAATTTGTGTCAACATTTCCAGCTCTTGTGTTTGTGTTAGTCCTTTAGACATTGTAACAGTCATTAAAACACTGCGACTCAGATGGGCTGGACACATAGTACGAATGACAGACAATACGATTGCTAAAAAGCTAACGAAAGGAACATCTATAGGAAGAAGAAGCAGTGGTCGACAGCGAATTGAGTAGTTGGATGGATTAGGGGTATTAAAAAAATGGTGATGATCAAAAGCCCAATGAAATTCAGGTGTCAAAAATATTTAACGAGATATAATATTAATAAAAATATGGTTGAAAACTGAGGTATCTTGATAAAAATAATACTATTAATTATCGAAAAATACTTTGAATATCTGAACCCAGTTTTATAAGCGTCTCATGTCAATCCAACGTGACTCTCAATAAACGTAATCATGTCATTGCAATAAAAAATGATTTAAATAATAAATTGTTTGTTTAAATATTACATGCTACAAAAGGATAAAAATACTGTAAATATTTTCCATATAATTATAAATAGCGATTAACAGTAATATAGAGGTGAATTTTTTACTGAATCTCTTGAAATGGACTGCTGCAGTGAAATAGGAATCGAATATCATAGGAATCTGAATTACTATGGTCCGGATCATAACGAATTGGACCATTGTAGAGCAAAGTATCATTATGATTATGAGTGTTTTTAAAAGTTAATAGCAATTATAGGTCCTTCTTTTTTTAATCACACGTCCTAATGTTGCCTTACAATATAACAATAAAGAAAACTCAATGTCTTGTTATTTGTCTTCATAAACAACATAACTGACCATTTTCTGCTACTTTGCGAGAGGACATCTCTACAGTCAAACCTATACCACTGTAAATTCCCAGTAAATAATTGGTAAATAAAAGAAGCTAATAATTGCATAAGATTGTTGTATTTAACACAAAATATTTTTGAAACGTAATGGAAAGTGAGTACGTTAAAAACATTTCTATAAACAAACAACATTTATTATTTAAAAGTGGTTCGGATATCCCAACAGTGGCGTCCACGATAAGACAAGGTTAAGGTTGAGTTTAAAATGCTCCAAAGATAAGTGTTATTTAACTATGACTTTTTAGTAAAATAAAAAGTGATATTAAACAACATTAATTAATAATAATATAATTATATGCGCAATATAGTAATTTGCGCAATAGTTGAAACAACAAAAATGCGCATCTAGATCGAGAAACCTCTGCATCCCAATGAAGTCAGCTATGTTGACAACAATGCTTCAAATTGTGCGTTGACATCAGAAAAGTGTTTTCCGAGACGGAGATTTCTTCTTTGTCATTTAGGATCAGAGGTTGCAATAAGTAATTATCGAAATATATCGCCAAAGACCCTCAAGTGCAAAATGAAAAATTTTTATAAGAATGTCCACCCTAAGAAACGATTCAAGATCTTATCGGGGGCTGCCAGGAATTTATCTCAACTGATTATAAGGAGCAGTATAAATAAGTACGAAAGAGCTAGGCAATAAACTGGTACTTCTCCCAACGAACCATCTTTCATATTAAAAATAAATCCCTGATATCGTGTTTGATAATGATAATTACAAGCTATTTTACATTCGGCCATACTGTGCTCACAAATCAACCAGTGGTACATGCTAATAATTACCAAATAACGCTGATAAAAAGTGTTATTGATGTGACGATCTTTATAAAAATTTGCTTGTTAAATATAATAAGAAAATCGTCAAGTACAGAGATCATGAGATGCAGATAAACAGACAATGGGAAATGGAAAGAGCGTTTGAGAACAAGCAAGCAATAGTTTAATCCAGCCTGAGAGATCTACAGCCCTTAAGTATGACAATAGGGTGATACTATTCATTGAAGCGGGAAGGAATCACTCCACCCCACCCCAATGCTACAAACCATCCACTCCCCCAGCTCTCTATATAGGTACAAGTTACTTACAAGGCCTCACACTCGAAATTCTACCTGAACAATGCAGATTTCCGCTATCTCTAGTGACTGATCATTGATCTATATTGCTTGCTTAGGCCTTGAGTTCTTCGACCAAGACATCACCTTGGCTTTCTCTTCTACAGAGCAGACGATTGCGTTTTCTCTATGTACTGAGGGAATGGGTTTTCTATCGTTTCTTAAAGTTCTTTAAAGCCTCCATAATACTTGCATATTTTGGCCCCCTTCCTCCATTTCTTTTACCTAATTGTCCCACTTTTGGCTTCTATGTTCCATTAGTTCTATTAGTATTTTATCTTCTTGGTTTCTTGTTCTTCTAGCTCTCTTTTTGGCTCTGTTCTTTTCCCTTCTCATTTCTTTTCTTTCCTGATTGATATCTCTAAATCTTCCTAGGTGAATTTTATATTCTTCTTTGGTAGTTATATTCCTTAGTGTTTCTTTTGTGGTGTTTTCGAAATATATTACTTTTTCTGCTATTTCTTGTAAATGGTCTATTATAGGAACGTTTCCAATTCCTATAATCACTAGTCGTTTGAAGTTAGACCACTTCATTTTCTTTATTTTCCTTGTTCTTTTGTTACCGTCCTCCGATGTGCCTTTATTTTGATGAACATATTATAAGGTGTTTATATAAATATGATGATTCTTAATGATAATATCAGATCATGTAGATACCTACAATAATGTTTTGAAATTATGTATTGCAAAATTTAAGATAAGGAAATTTGAAGTAATTTTTAAATTCTTCGTCATTTTTTTATGATATTGCGTTGAGGATTCTGATATGAATAATTTTCAAACGGAGTATCGTGAAGTTTCTTGATCTTAAATGAAAGGCTAGGAGACATCAACGCTACCAGTCTCTCAATTTGTAACAAACAACTATTGAATTCGTTAACATTTTCATAAACCGGCAAGTCAATGATGAGAGATATTCCAAAAGAGGGGTTAAGTACCTTAGCAGAATTTGAAAACAAAGTTGTTTTTGTTGAATTTTTGTAAACGTCAATAACATGTTATTTATAATTGTCTGAAATGCATTACAGGTATGTAAAAATACTTTATAACCCACGCGAAAACAAAAATAAGATTGCATTGGCGGCGAATAAGGTCAAAAATCTCATTTTTTTCGCAAATAAACTTGTTTATACTGGCTGAATATTTATCTCTTCGTTAAAACAATCAAAAAGGACCTAAATAAATTATGAAACATAATGTTTTTGTTATTACCATACACGAACAGTCTTATAAATATTTAATATTACTAATTTTCACCAAACACTGACCTTCACCTCTCTTACCGAAAATGTTTTCGACAAGGTAGTGATATCAACTCGATTATAGCAAATATTTTTACTTAGTCTATAGCCGACGTATCTATTTTAAGACCTTTCATATTCAAGGGAATCGGTACAATATGTAATTCTTTTCAATTAAAAACAAATACTGCAACGAAAATAAGTTTTATTTAATGGAAGGAAGTTTCATTTACAAAAATATCTACCAAAGGATATTACATAAAAATAAATGTGTGGAAAATAAAAGAGCTTGACAAGATCTTCTTCTTGCGTATCATGCCTTGGATACCGTGAGTCATGGCAGTTTGAGATCGCCCTTTCTTAGCGAAATTTACCTTGTATACTCCTTCTTCTTCTTTCGGTGCCACACTAACATTAGCAATTACATCGGCAAGCTGTTCATGGTCTTCAACTAATCGGAATAGTTGTTTAGCACTGCGTATTCTTGTCCAATGGCGAATATTCTTGAGTCATGACATCTGCTTCCTTCCAATTCATCTGCTGCCCTCAATTTTACCTTTCTGTACCGATCCCCTCTAATAACATGTTCTAGATCCGAAATTTTTCTTATTTAAATAGTTTTCAATAACTCACGATTGAAATTTGCTCTATATAACACAGCTATGTTGGTCTGCATCGCTGTCCAGGGTATATGGAGCAGTCTTACAACAATATGACTATATGTTTATATTGAAAATAAATATCAAAAAGTCAAACCATTATAGTGCATGCTCTAGTCTAAAAGACTAAAAGTCTAGAAGACTAAAAAATATACTCTACAGAAAAAGATGAAACTAGAGAATAAGAAAAGAATCAAAACAGCTGTGAGTCAAAGTGCAGTTGATAAAAATGGGGTTCTTAAAACAAGGAGGTAGTTTCTCCTTGAATTGAGTCACCTAAATGAGTTTTTGTGGCTTAGATCGTTCTATTTAATTTATTTTAACGTATATTGTCATAGGCTTTCTTGGAATCGATAAATAGCACGTGAAATTGTCAAGTAAACACTGTTTTCTTCTAATAAAATAGTAAATAATTGATCAGAATCTTCTTTCAGATAAGACATTTTCCGATTTTTAATATTCTTTAGCAATTCTCTATCTTTTTTGGTCCTTCTTAGTATTTCCCCATTAGTTTTTCTTGCTGTCCAAGGTATCTTCAGCATCCGTTTATCAATTTACATTTCCAAAGCTTCAATTTTGTTCATACTTAATAATTTTAGTGTCCACATTTCTGTTCCATACAAAAATACATCCCAAATATAGCACTTAACCATTCTTTGTCTTAGTTCTAAACTGAGATGATTATTGTAACGAAATGTCCCTTTTTTCATAAAAGTAGTTTTAGTAATGTTTATTCTTCGTATTATTTCTCTCTAGAGTGCTGAATATCCTGGGATTTTAAAAACATTAAAAGTCCAGTAAATCATATGAGAAAAGAAAGCAGTCAAGCATAATAATAAATTAGATTATGATTAGAGTGGATTTTAATGTTTCTGTCTGATAATTAGTAAATAATTGGTAAAATAATTTGAATTATTTTTAAAAGATTCTATTTGGGTTTAACATATTAGACAAAACTTGTTTTTGTTTGGTTAACTACTAATGACGGATATATCATAAATATTTGTTACTTTTTTATACATTGTTGCTGAGGTACAAAATTAAATTCATGATCGAAAGTCCGCCCAAACACAAAAGCTACCATGAGCAAATTTTTCTCAACAGTGATATAATTGTACTACTACTAAGTACTAAGGATTTCCACAGTTTTCACTGTCTTTCTTCACTCAACCGTTTTCTCCAATTTTCCCTGTCATTCCAGTCTCCATCTCGCAGGGTTATTTTCTCCATAGCCTCGTCGATTTCGTCTCTGAATGACCTTCGGGGTCTTCCTCTCTTTCTTCTTCCGATCGGGCTCCATTCTGTGATTTTGTTTATCCAGCATCCTCTGTCCGCTATTCTGACGTGGCCGTACCAGGATAGTCTCTTCTCCTCTATATAGTCGATTATGTCTGATTGCACTCCCATTCTCCGCTTAATCTCTGCGCTTTCAATTCTGTCTCTTTTTGTAAGTCTACAGCTTCTCCTCAGGAACTCCATTTCTACTACTCTCATTCTACCGCTATATCTCTTGTTTATTGTCCAGTTTTCGGACCCATATGTCAGGATACTTCTTGTCAGGGTATTATATGTTCTCTTTTTTGTCTTTATCGTAATGTTCTTATCCCACAGCACTGAATTTAGTTGTCTTATACAGTTTCTTGTTTGTCTTAGTCTGTTGTTTATATCTTCTTCTGTTATTCCCTGGTTCGATATTATGGTTCCTAAAACTTGAATTTATCTGTTCCATTTACTTGTCTTCCCTCGTCTATCTCTAGGTTTCTCATATCCTTGTTTTCTGTTGTTAGGTATTCGGTTTTCTCTAAGTTTATTTCCATTCCGTTGTTTTTATATTCTTCTTCTAGTTTTCTGAGCATAAAGCTGAGATCTTCTTCATCTTGTGCGATGACTACTTGATCGTCGGCAAAACTTAAGGTGTATAAGTATTCGTCTCTTACCGGTATGCCCATTCCTTCGCACTTTCTCCTCCATTGTATAATTGTGAAAACAATTTTTATGGGAAAGAAAATCCACTAATAATTTAATCCGTACTCGCCTTACACGTTTTGCTCCATAAAATAAAAAAGCGGGATATTACCAATAACGCTGAGCGATCTTCAGATCCGATGAAGACTTGTGTGTTAGCAAGCTCAATTTTATATCTCAGGTGACATCCAAATTCCATTAGATTTCTCCTGGCGTGCCATTTCCAGTAGCTTCTAGTTGCGCTAAAACCTATACGTCATATGTAGCTTCTTATGGTCCACACACGTACCGATTTATAACCGTGTGATTAGCGTATATTTGACAATAATATAGTCGCTAAAAGAGCGTTAATACAATTCGGACACAGAAGTATGGATAACTGAAAATATTTTCTTTTGAATTGGCTGAACCAAAAATAGCTTGTAATTTCTAAACCGTAGTAAATTTCAGAAAAAACTAAACGATAGTGATAATAGATTTGGCCTCAATTGAGGTTATATAAAAATAGCAAATATGATTTTAAATAAAAATGTTGTTCAGGTAACACCTCGGGGTCACTAAACTTATGCCTCAAGATAATAATAAATGATAGTTCAAAATCTTTTAAATAATCTGCCAGGAACATAATGTGGGAGTCCGGCTATTAGGCGTTAAGATAATATTTAAATTTATTTCGTAATATGTCACGTTTGCTTGCGCGCTAACAAAACGGTTTTATTGTTAGAATGAATGACAATGTTACGAATAATCCGCGCGAATAAATCGAATTAGGAAAGAATTTATCTCATTCAATAATCAATTTATATTAGCTGAAAAATCCAGTACTGTGGTTTTTTAAATGAAGATATTGCAGTCAAAATAAAATAGACCCATGCGAAAATATTTACGTTGGTAAATGTATATACATAAAAATATTCATTTTATCTTTTCATTTTCCAATTTTTCGAACAGGTACACAAAAACACGTTTAAAAATGAATGAATTCTGAGGTCAAACATCAACTAACTTTATTAGACAGACAGCATGTATATGATGTCCATATACAGTGTATTTTCTCGGCTTTATAGTCATAATGAAAATTATGCAAGAATGGGTACGCTTTAAAATTCCATACTGCATCTGCGAAAGTGCAATTTTCGACAATATAAAGCAACACTGATATTCGGAGCTTTTAAAAATCAGTACTTTCAACTTAATGATCAATAGTAAGTTCTAAATAGTTGTGATCATCTCCAGAAGAATCATTTTTTCTTTTCTGTCTTTAGAAAGTTCTTTTTTGAAAAGATTGTATAAATGGTTTTTAGGCCTTGCCTTCTTCATATATGTGGTTGAAAATTCGGGAGAATCTCTCTATATTACAATCATCTAAGGCTTTTAACCAGTGCCTAAAGTACTGGGTCCAGATGAAAGTCCAGTTAAATTAAGTGTAAATGTTTATAGAAATATATTATAATATTTTATTCACTCGGTTAAGCATTTTTCATAAATAATGGGAATTATTTATAGCTTTCTTTCCCTTTCCTCCTTTTTCTGTTTCGATACTAAATACCGTGGAAGAAAATTGTCTACAGGTAATGAATTAGGATGTACTATACCTACTAGTAGTGATTATCTGTATTTTCTTGATATATAAGTATTGATTGTAATATAATATGTATACTAGATCAACGATACTATTATATAACTAAGAAACACTTTCCTAAACCCCCAATAATCTTAAATACGCCATAATCAATAATCACTCTACCTATTTTTATTCGTATATTCAAAAGCTTTTATTCCAAATCCACTTTTTACTGATACCTTTCTGAACGGTAGATAGTTTTTATGTCTGACAGTTTATGTTGCTGTAATAGTAAATTCTTGTGACGCAATCGTGTTACTATTGAATAGATTTGACGGGCATTAGTTCTAACAATATCTAGTTACCGGGGCACTTCAAAAACTTTACCGTACGTAACAAGATCAATTTAAGATCTATGGGTTTTCCCTTCGACAGTGTCGCTATATATTTGTCCATAAAAAATAAAAAAATCATATGTAGCTATTTTTATTATTTTTAAATAAAAGTATTAAAATAGTAATAAAACGTATTTATATGTCTCTTTAAATTACTGGTAATGGTGTACATGCATAGATCTTTATATTTAGCCAAATTGACATGGCAAATATTTGCATAAAAAGACCTTTTACTCGTCTTTAAAAGATGATCAAATGAACAAAAGAACTTTTACTTTGTCGTTTGGTTTTGTCCCGAATCTTAAAATTTGGAACATCATAGTTCCGTTGCCAAAGGAATTACATTTAATATTAATCTACGCTGTATTTGTAGTATTTTTTTTTAATTTTTCATCAAGTTCTCAAATTTTCCTCTTAATATATTGTATTTTGAGAATATCCATTTAGTATTACCAAAATTAATAACTGGGGTATCATTATGGACAATGAGTTTTGTCATATAATATCATATTACCTTAAAAAAATCTTAAAATCTACTTAAAACCCCACATATCTGATCCATATATCAGGAAAACGATCCATTTCCATGCATTAGAAGTGGAAGTACTTCCAGTGTCTTACGAACAACAATAGGTTTACAGCACTTAATACTTTACTTGTATAAAACACCCATGCTCATATATGTTATCGAAAAAAATATAGTATTATTTTGGTGACATATTTGATACAAATGTTTTGATAAGAAGACCAGAAAAAGTGACAAGTAATTTAAATACTACCAAAGCAAAAAAAAAGGAACCTATTTACAATGTATCAGAAACAGTTCAAAGTAACAGACAATATTAATAGTTCTTCAGGGAAGGTTTACAGAATACAATGCAACTAGTAAGGAAAGATTTTCATGGGTTAAAAATTTATCTGCCTGATTTCACATAATGTACTCATATAAACTACACATTTGTTTTGAGCTACTATTAACCTGGATGTGCAGTGGGACCATATTTGACCCTAATATTGTTTGTTTACTTTTATATAATATTAATATTTGGTCTCTTTATGACAGTGAAATATCCTACGGTTTGAAAGTACACATCAATTGACATCATTTGACATGTGACAATAGTTTTGCATCGAGTTAGGGGAGTTACTGCTGAAAAAAATGGCAATAATAAAGACTGTTAGAAAAAACAAGCCATACATTTCTTAGCCAATAACTAAAGTATATAACTTTCTTTATTTTTCACAAGTGACAAAATCGTGTAAATTATTTACAAAAAAGCCTAAAAACATGGTCTTTGTGTGCACATTAAATCACGAAAACAAATTCAGCGAAAGAAATTATTATGATAAAAATTAGACAATATTAGACTACATTGCAATTAAAGGTATCACTGACTTTCTTGACTGACTAGTTGATACTAAAGGAGGAAATTTAATCGATGGTCTACGATAATATTTTACAAGATGATAGATATTTTCTGAACTGCTGTGAATTCAAATTGGAGCAACAACAAATATACAGAAAGAAGGTCATTTCTAGGAGAATTGGGAAAATCGTTACTAAAATTGCAGATGGAGTCAAAATTCCTACCCAGGGGATAAGCTTGGGTGGTAAAAATCCAGCTAAAACAGAAAGAAAAAGAAATGGACAACGTGCACGATGAAAGAAGCGTCTAAAATGATTTTCCCCAAATTGTGCTCCATAATGTTGTTTTTTTAATTTCTTATATTTTTACGTACAATTTTAGTGTTTTTTATACAATAAGGTAGATTTATAGTAATTTTATAACTAAAAGATATGTTTTTTTATTATAAATAATGATTCGGGTCATACAACATGGTTAATAAAATGTGAATAGCTATAGCTAAATCATATTAGTACGCTAACACATGTTTTCCACGCTGCTGTATGAAATGGAGAGCTGGACTCTTACGTAGACACTAAACAACGAATTGGAACCTTTTGAGAGGTGGTCTACCGAGGATAACTAGTGAAATTATGGTTGGACCGAATAAGTAGTTTGACAATTACTGAAATATAATACAGCTATAACTGGACATGTGATGAGCGCTATACACTTCATAATACAAGGCAAAATCGTCGGAAAAAGAGGCTCAGACGGAAGGAGGCCATCCTGGCTCCGAAATCTCCGGGAGTGGTATCATAAGACATCCTATGATCTACTTAGAAATGCTGCAAACAAAATTATTATAGCCAATATGATCGTCAACGTTAAATAATCTGACACGGTCTAACTAGAAGAAGAAAAGATTAATTGTGATGGCGAGTACTCAAAGAAAACATATTTTGTAACAATTCGTACAATAATTTTTCGAACTAATATGGAGCACTCAAGAAAAACATATTTTGTAACAATTCGTACATATTGTAATATATTTATTTGTTTTGAAATTTCGAATGACAAACAAAAAAAAACTATTGCGCCTCCCTGGTAATCAGCGGAGTTGTCCCTGTTCTGATTGGTGAGTCACTGAGGGTGTTGTCCTCTGTCTTTCCCCACCGGCGACTTTGATCAACAGCACCACGCGGCCCGATGACTGCGATCATCGCGTAATACCCAACTCCCTACCAACTAGTTAACTACGATCTCTCGTGTTCAGCGCTCAGTTGTTGTCGATCGCTCATACAAATTAGACGTGTTTTTAGTGAAATACATTGTTATTATTGTGCCTTTGTTGACATTGTCAGTTGTTCAAAAGTGATTAAAATTTTTCTTCGGGACGTTGAAAAAAATTTTGCCATCACGTCGGCGAGTACAGCGGGTGAGTTTTCTGTAATTTTTAAACAGTTTGCAAGATTTTCCATTATTGTCTAAGTTACCTTGTCTGACTTAGTACACAATAGATACGCTCTATTAATATTTTTGCACATCATTATTGGTGACAATATACAGTTAGTTGCTCTAATTTGCCCTGATTCTGTTTGGACAGTTTGTGTAAGATTGTGATGCAATACAGTAATTATTATTTTTGTATTTGAAATTTATTGCGTTTCTCAAATTATATGTGATGAGTTGATGAGTAACAACAGATTATCTTTACTAATATACGCTATTTATCACCGTTCTAAAAAAAAAATGTCGCGCAAAATTCATGATATTATTTATTTATGTTGGCTTTGCCTAATCGAGATATATATTTTAAATATTTTTAAATATTTTTTGGCCTCGATGGGCAATCTAAAAATTATATAACTTAAAATATTGTTTCTTAAAGAGCAATTCATCTTTACTAGGTCAATATTAATGTCTTAACTAGCCTAGATACTTCACTCTTGCCGTTGGCTCTTCTGCATTTTCATTGTTTTCTTTGAACAAGCGGTGATTCATTCTTTTGTTACGGTGTAATAGGAAAATCCGCTTCTCAAGAAACCACGTATTTGTCACTTTTTAATTTCGGCAGCACTGACCAACGTAATTTCCTAGTAAGTTTTTTGAATGGTACCTATTTATTGCTGCTGGCACCGCCAAAAATACCTTTCTTTATTTTGGACACGTAGTTCAAAATTTTTGAACAAATACCAGACTCAGTATTTGTTTCTTTGTTTTCAAGATATAATTTTTCTCAAACGATTTTAGATTTCTTTGAAAAATTCGCATTATAGAAAATATGCCAAGTCTTCTAAGAAAAACGTTTTGGCGGAATAGGTAATTAGTTCAAAATTTTGACCTGAATTTCTTTTTTCCGAAATTAGAAAAAACTGTTACCAAAACTATCATACAAACAGTGTAATTTGCTTTTATTATTTTTTTCTTTATGTGTAAATAAACAATTATTTTCTAACCGTTTTTCAAATGTTTTCTGTTAAATTCAAATGGAATAGTTGTGCCAATTTCCTTTTTTGTTGAGGTCCTTGAGCTGATAAAATTTGATGTTATGTCTGAACGAATCCTTGCTCTTTTAACTATATGATAGGTTATTTGCGTTAATTTGATTAAGAGGACAATAACATTTTGTGATTATTTTGCAGACGATGTTTATGACGTAGCTACTGTTTCCTTTGTTGTTAATAGTTGGCTAGATTAGTCATAATCAAAAGATAAAATTATATCAGTGAAAACTAGTATCTTTAGATCACTTTGTATTATTTTTAAACTGATCCTAAGTAAATAATCTACCAATAAAAATCTAGAGGCTAGTTTTGTAACCTAGGTATGATTTAGTTTTTAATTCCTCTGTTCTAATTGAGACTGAAGTAAATGTAACCTTTTAGTTCGCTGGTATGATCATTGTTCCGGAACCGTAATAGATAAATTACATAATGAAAGCAACTGGTATCAAGTACATTGTCTTATAGTCCAAGAAACCAGAACTCAAGATAGTTTGATACATAAACTGTACTGGACAAATCGTTCAGTATTGGGACCGTGAATAACCCAATTCATTATTCGAATCAGTTCAATAGGTTCTCAGTAATAATCCTTTCACAATTTTACTCCAATTTTGTGTCAAATTCCTTATGAATTGCAATTTTTTCTGCTCTTCTACTTACGTAAATTCTAGTATGTTGAGTCATGACTCTCAGTTCAAGTTCATTACAGGAAACAAAGCATAGCTTTAGCATATTACAAAACATTTCATAATATTTGGGATCCACAGAAATACCAAAATAACCAAAAATATTACTTATTTGCGAGGAACTCAATGAATACTTAATGATTTATCTCAACCACAGAATCGTATGATTTTTAGATTACTTTGGATTTTTTTCCTTCATGTAATATACATCCGATTCATAAAATTAAATTTGTGCCAATGACAACACTAGTGATTTATGTGAGTTTCGTTCTAGTGACTTTTTTGAGTCCCCTATATTCTAACAGGCCCCATAAAAAACTTATTTTAGTTTATAAAAGTTTTAATATTTCTAGATCATTCTGCTAATAAAATCTCTTTCATCTTTTTTTTATTTTTAATAATACCTTTCAAGAAGTAACTCGCGCATTTTTGACTGTTGTTAAAAGGAAAAATTTGTAAATTTCTAATAGTTTAATAGCAGTGAATGTACATAATGCAAATAAAGTGAATATTTGTTATTGCCTGGTGTATAATGTTTAACAATAGTCGTTTTCCATTGACTTCAAATTAAAAAAGGACAAAGTGTCCATATTGTGTTGGCAAGTTACGTGCAGCGCTATTCTATTTGAAAATAAATTAAATATGTTGACAAATATTCGTCTAACGGTTTAATATAGATCTACGATATTATGTAATAGACTTTGACCTAGTTTCCTTTTGATTTTAAGGAGGCCTGTAGGTTTTTCTGAATAGTACAACTCGTTTATTTATATATTATATCAATTTAGCGACGTATTTTTGCGCTACGTATCTTACCTCATCAGATATGCGCAATTTAAGTTGTTTATCATAAAATATATTGAATGATTCGAAAATTACAATGTGTTGGATAATTTCCCCGAAGCGGTGATGCTTTATTCTTTATATAGTTGATACGTATTCGGAAATTATTGCGAAAACTGTTCCGGGAAGTGTTTTTCCACTTTTTGCGATCGATTCCAAAATGTGCATGTGTACTTTTTTGTACAAAATTTATCTGATTAATTGGCTAAGCCAATGTCAAGGAGAAAAATAAAGCTTGGAAAGATTTTTAACATTTTTTGAGATGCATTCCTATCTGCCGTCACGTGTTTTTAATTTTTTTATTGCTTGCAGCAAGCAGATTAGTTTGATACAAAAGTGTTGAAGAATTACCATATATTATTTACTATTTTACATTTATCAAATAGTGGTCAAACTATGTTATTTTTATTTTTTAGTTCTGGATTTTCTTTTGTGTTAATTAATTTGAGATACACATTGATTATTTTAATAATTAATTGAATATAGCACTTCTGCAGCATGTTTTTTTTTTAATTCAGGAAATTTTAGAATTAATTGTTTCGATGATATCGATTTAAAAACTTTTTTCATTAATATTTCACATTTAATAGCAAAATCCAATACATGCATCGAGTATTACGTGGAAATCCACGTGTTTGTATGAAAATTACATAATGGATTTAAAGGTCCCGAGAAAACTATAAACGTGTTAGCATTTTCCGCGTGTTACGAGTCACGTTGCTCATACAGCTGTTTACGTAACAATACACATAGTAGACAGCAAAAAAGTCGCAAGATTAATTAATCTTATTAAAAAAACGAAGTCACGCGAGAATAATAAGGTCTTTTGAACAGATTTGAAAGTAAAGGATAACTGGTTGCCAAAAGAATATGAAAATAATATGATTCGTGCATCAATAATTCTGATAATTGTATCTTGTACTTGATGTACCTTCGGCCTTAACCACCAAGTGTAAGAGCAAATCCTTGACTGCAATTGTGGGCAAAAACCAGTCATTTTTACCATCCTCCTTTTTAAATACATATATATTTTATGCTAGATTCTTTACACTTTTAATTTTTTCTTTTTTTAAATAGAACAAATATATTAATACTGTTTTTTTTGTTTCAGATGTTATAAAACAACATATAATGGTTGCCGAATTCGTGGGCCGTGGTCAAAGTGGGTCCCCAGTAAATGGTGAAATACCACATCTCAATTCAAGTTTACCGGCCTCTCACACAATGGAGATGATGGCCAGCACATCTACGTCTGGTGACGAATTCCCCCCTGGAAGCTATGGGATGTCCTCTGTCAAACATAAGGAGTTGTTTTCCCAACGCAAGCAAAGAGAATTTACTCCAGATAATAAGAAAGATGACAGTTATTGGGATCGTAGAAGAAGAAATAATGAAGCTGCCAAGAGATCCAGAGAAAAGAGACGATTTAATGATATGGTTTTGGAACAGCGCGTAGTTGAGCTAACTAAAGAAAATGCCATTTTAAAAGCTCAATTGGAAGCTATCAAGGAAGAGTATGGAATCTGTGGAGAAAACGTTGTATGTGTAGAAAAAGTTTTAGCAAACTTACCATCTAGTGAACAAGTTTTAAGTTTGTCCAAAAGGCAGAAGCTCACTCATCCTGCAGCTCCTATTTTATATAGTCCACAGACACCTATCCCTACCCCAGTAATACACCAACCTGTTATGGGATCTCCTCCACCACAGCCAATTTCTCACTCCCACAGTGTCCTTCACGCTCCTCCTTCTTCACATTTGGAACCGGCATACAGAGAACCAGATTACCACCATCCTCATTACCAACTAACTTACCACACAGGTATTTCTTACGACTCTAATAATGCTCTGAATCTCTCTCGTTCCCGTTCACGAGTACAATCGCCTTTTGAAGTCTCAAGCAACTCAGGCGATGAAAGCGCTCCTGTGGCTTTAACGACAAATGAAGCCAACAATAGTCTACCTTTGAAACTAAGACACAAGTCCCACCTTGGAGACAAAGATGCTGCTAACGCACTCCTCGCCTTACAGAACATTAAACAAGAACCAGGTCCTCGCGCTAGTCCGCCATGGGATGGAGAAGGTTCCAGTGATGAACGAGACTCAGGCATTTCCCTTGGTGCCGAATGGTCAGCCGCTGCAACTGCCGCAGCTACTCTTCAAACCCTCAAACAATCCCAGCTAACCATGCAAGACAGTACGGAAGGCGACACCACCGCAAAACATAGACTGCACTCAGAAATAGTTCGGCTTTCCACAGAAGTCGAACACCTCAAGTCCATGATGACTAGGAAGGAGAAATAAACAGTTTCTGTTTCCTCACTGTTAGTTTAGTTGTTGATGTGATGTAGTGGTTACCAAAACGCCACTGTTTTTGTGATGATTCTCAAAAGAGATTGGACATATCGTGCTCCAAAGGAGCATATTTATTATATTTTTAGTTATTTATTATTAGTTAAGGATTAATTTGACGGATATTTTGAAATAGCACAAATATTGCTTCATTTTGCCAATGTATTCCTATGATTATTTTGTATTTTATTCAAATTGATTGTTTACCATGTTTTAAACTATAATTGTTTCTTATTGTATTATTATATTACGTCATCACCAGCTGATTCACCTATTCATCTTGTCATAGGGATTAATGTACCTTTTAATATAAGCTGAAAATATGTGTGATTTTGTAAACTATTTATCATATATGTATAAATGTATGTAATTTTTGTTATTTACCACTAGAAACCTAGCGGTCCATCTTATGTTATCTCATTATTGTATATTTATAAATATCAATATCTATTGTAAGACTTAATGCTGGACGTTACCTCAACACTCTTTTCTAATGTTCACTTGTTGTCTATCTATCTACTACATATTATATGTATGTGAAAATTGTATGAACCATATTTGTCTTTTGTCCAGCTTTAACATAACTATGCATATTATCAACATAAATTATTTCTTCCTATTACCGAAGTGAATGTATCCTAATATCTATGTGTAAAAATAAATATGGCATCGTTTCAATCATACTGACTTTTAATTTTATCCAAAAAAAAAACACACACATACCTGTAACAAGTATCAATAACTTCCAAAGGGGTATTTGTGGGAGGGTTATCGATAAACTGGAGTGGAGATTACAAACGAAGGATATTGTTACTTTATACAATCAACATTTAATGCAAAACGATTCGTATTTTCGTATAAGTTTATAAAGAATATAGAGAAGTGAACAAACAAATAACACAACAAAAGAATGAAAAATGGGAAAAAACCTGCTTAAATATTGACACATACATAGGAGGTAAAAGAACTTCGGAGTCATGGAAAGTACTGAGAGGATTGAAACAAAAAAGAAAAAATTAAATTGGGAAATATACAGGACAAAAAAATGGAAAGACTATTACAAGGAACTGTTAACATAACAAAGACCATAATTCATTGCAAAAGAAAACAGGCGAAGACGAAGCAGATCTCCACACGAAATAACAGATAGGAAAATGAGAACGGCCATAAAAGCAGTCAAAAATAAGAATGCAACCGGGACCTGGAGAGCTTATAAAATACGGCTCAAAAAAATTGACACCGCATGATAAAATGGATATTTCAGAAAGCCATAAATGGAGAACAGCTCCCAAAGGAATGGACAGAGGCATATATGACATCTATATTTAAGAAAGAAGATAGAAAACGATGTGAAAACTACAGAGGAATAAGCGTAATATCATCAATAGGAAGATACTACGAGAACAGATAGAACAAGCGATAAAAGGCAAAATCAGGGAGGATCAGGCAGGCTTCACGGCAGGAAGATTATGCATAGACCACATATACACACTGGAACAACTGTTGGAAAATAAAAAAGCAAAAAATAGAGATATAGATTTGGCATTTCTGGACCTGAGAAAGGCGTATGACTCTGTGCTAAGGTCAGAACTATAGGTGGCAATATAAAAATTAGAAATACAGACATAACTCATAGAAGCTACAAAAGCTCTATATAAAGAAAATAAAGTGGGAACAAAAATCATAGGAGATTTCACGACAACAAAAGGACTCCTGCAGAGTTGTTCCACATCTCCAACCCTATTCAAAATATACTTAGAGAAAGCCTTGACTACATGGAAAAGAAAATGCGAAGGCATGGGGGTACCGGTATGGAACGAATAAATATATATGTTAAGCTTTGGAGACGATCAAGTAGTGATTGCACAAGACCAAGACGACCTGTACGTAGTGTGTAAGATGTCACTGTACTCAATAAACTATCAGTGGGAAGCGACCACAAACCAGTAAGAGCTAGAGTAACGATAAATCTACAAAAAGAAAGAGCAAAGATGATAAACAGTTGCAAACGCATAGTTTGGAATTCACCAAATCATCCAGAAGCATACATAAAAAATATAGCCGAAACTTTACAGAGTAATAATCCCAAATCTCTAAGTATCGACGATCACAATAAATTAATATCAGACTCGGTTAGAAATGCACAACTCAAATTTTGCAAAAAAAAATGACACCAAAAGTGAAAAGATTAGCAAAAATACAAAAGCTCTCATGGAAATACGACGAAACCTAAGCGAGAACGAAAAGGGAAACAAAGAAGAATATAAAAAACTAAATAAAATAATTTCAGCGGAAATTAGAAAAGATGTAAGAAGATATAATACTAATGTAATTACTCAAACAGTAGAAGAGAACAAAGGTTTAAAGATAATGAAAAGAAAACTCACACAAAGTAAAAAAGAAATATACAAGCTGAGAGATAAAGACGGAAAGGCAACAACAGAAAAACAAAACATTCTGAAAATAACCAGAGAGTTTTATAAAGACCTCTATACCAGCCACAGACCACAAGACAATTTCCCGACACGAGTAAAGACTCTCATAAATCAGGCATCGGAAATACTTTTACCCATTACTGTGTCAGAAGTAAGAAAAGGAAATGAAGAACCATCGATCGCCTGGTGATGATGGACTCGTTATCGAGGCAATAAAAGCAGGAGGAGAAATTTTATTAAAATCAGTAAGCGAACTGTTTAATAAATGCTTACATGCGCGTACGATTCCAAAATACTGGAACAATGCAGTAATAGTCTTGTTACACAAAAAAGGCGATATTACTAAATTATAAAATTATAGACCCATCAGCCTGTTGACACATATGTACAAACTCTTTATGAAAATCTTAACAAAGAAGCTAACACCTAAACTTGATTTCTATCAGCCCAAAGAACAGGCAGGCTTCAGGGCAGGATATGGCACAAATGACCATTTGCATACCATAAAGATCTTAATAGAAAAGTGCATCGAGTACAACATACCACTGGTTCTTGCATTTGTCGATTACGAGAAGGCTTTTGATTCTGTAGAGTTTGAAACAATACTGGAAGCCCTAAATCAAAGCCGAATAGATTACAGGTACACGACACTAATCAAAAACAACTACGAGAACGATACATCAAGTATACGACTACACGAAGACACAGAAAAATTCAGCTTAGGTCGAGGAGTTAGACAAGGAGACAATATTTCACCAAAATTGTTCACGGCAGCTCTAGAGTCAATATTTAAGAGCACTCAATGGCAAGATATGGGCATCAATATAGATGGAGAAAGATTAAACCACCTAAGATTTGCAGATGATGTTGTATTAATCGCAGATAATTTACAAGATACAGTTTCTATGATGCATTCGCTTAAAAGTCTGTCTGAAAGAGCAGGATTAAAGATAAACTTTGAGAAAACTAAACTTATAACAAATCTCGTAATGAGTGGATATAACTATTGACAATAATAACATACAACAAACAGACACTTACAAATATCTGGGACACGAAATCAAAATAAGCAGAGACAATCAAACACATGAAATACAGAGGCGAATAGGCCTAACTTGGGCAGCATTTGGCAAATTAAGCCATATTCTAAAAAGTTCAATTCCCATGCGTCTCAAGCGAAAGGTTTATGACCAATGTGTTTTACCTGTACAAACTTATGGAGCGGAGACTTTAACACTCACGCAAAAATCTGCGAATAAACTCAGAGTTACGCAACGAGCCATGGAACGTGCAATGCTGAACGTGAGCCTCCGAGACCACATAACAAACCAACAAATCAGGCAAAGATCAGGAGTTCAAGACGTCATCGAAAGAACCACGTCGCTTAAGTGGAACTGGGCAGGGCACTTAGCCAGAGCACAAAATGGACGGTGGACAAGACGTATTATGGAATGGAGGCCCAGAAACTATAAAAGAAGCCGAGGACGACCACCGACTAGATGGACCGATGATATAAAACGTGTAGCGGGAAACTGGCTACAAGCGGCCCAGTGTAGAGAACACTGGAAAGAACTTAGGGAGGCCTATGTCCAGCAGTGGACGCGATTGGCTGATTGATGATGAAGATGACCTCAGCTACATGATGGAGAAACTACAAGAAGAAAATATACTAAGGGTGGCCTAGATATTAACATCGCGAAAACAGAGTACCTATCGACAAGTGAAGAAGACATGCAACGTAACAATCAAAGGAAAGGATAAATTAAAATACTTGGGGTTTATAATCACGAAAAAGGCAACAACAGAGGCAGAAATTAAGCAAAGATTAGGACAAACAAGAACAGCAATCCGACAACTTAACTCAGTATGGTAGGATAGACACCTAAATATGAAGACAAAAACACAGATTTATAAAACATTAGTGCGAAGTATTATGACATATGGGGCTGAAAATTGGATTTTAAATAAGAAAAACAGCAGTAAGATAGTAGCAACAGAAATGGATGGAAAAAGTAGACGACGCCATAAGTAAGAGAGGTCTAAACGATGGAGAATGGAACAACAGAGAGAGATGGAAATGGTTGAGCTAGGGAAGTTAGTGAACACTGTAGAATCCCTGAATATATATACGATTCGTATAATCACTTCTAGACTAAGTAAAACTGTATACAGTAACAAGTTTCGAATAGTCTTTTCTTGATGATCGAAGAGCATTTTTTGATGATTATCTCGATGATCTTGATCGTCGAAGAGCTTTTTTGGTCGCTAATCTCATTAAAACATGACATTAATAAAAAAGAGAGAAAAGAGAAACTTCTAACAGGAGACGAAAAGAAGCAGTGACCAAGGCGCAAGAAAACAGAATTACTACAAGAGTAAAGAAGGGTATCTAATAGGAGATAAGCAGGGGAAGCTAGATAGATGGCATGAGCATTTCAGTGAGCTGGTTGATGAAGAACTGGATGGAACTGATGAGAAGCAAGTTAAAATGGTAGGGGAAGTTAACTATACGGCGGAAACAATGGAGACTCCCACCGTGGAAGAAATCATATACAGGGTGTTTCAAAAAGGTATGTCATAAATTAAATCACGCATTCCTGGAACAAAAATAAATTGATTGAAACCAACTTACCTTACTAGAAAAGTTTACACAAAAAAGTTACAGCCCTTTAAACTTCCAAAATAAATTTTTTTTTGCATTATCTCCTAAACTACTTGATATTTTGTAAAAAAAATGCATTATTTAACATATACTCTGAAAACATCTTTAGAGAGGCCTTAGAGGAATCAGAAAATGGGATTGCTGTAAATGGCCAACTTATAAACAATATTAGATATGCAGACGATACAGTGTTGCTGGCAAATAGTGCGCAGGGGCTTCGAAGATGATGGATAACGTTGTAGAAACATGTAACAAATAATGTAACAAAAATAATGATCATTAGTAAGAACACCAACATAAACAACTAAATTACAATAGGCGATACACACCAAAAAGAGTGGAAAAAATATGCTATTTGGGCTGCAATATTAACGATACTTTAGATGACAGTTACGAAATAAAAACTCGTATTGAAAAAGCCAAGCTTTAGGAAGATTTTCTGCAACTTATCTTTAAGTATCAATATACGCCTAAGAATTCTTAGATAGACTGGAGTTAAGAGGTAATCATCATCATCAACTAGCCTCTAACGTCCACTGCTGAACATAGGCCTCTCGCATGCTCTTCCACTTAGTCCGATTTTGCGCCATCTGAGTCCAATTTGTAGTTACTCTTTTTATGTCATCTGTCCATCTCGTTGGGGGTCGATCTCTATTTCTGTATGCTTGTATTCGGGGTCTCCATTCCAAAATTCTTTTTGTCCACCGGTCATCAACTGATCTTGCTACATGACCTGCCCAGTTCCACTTTAGTGTTGTTATCCTTTCAATAACGTCTGCTACTCCTGATCTTTTGCGTATAGTAGCATTGGGTATTCTATCACGTAGAGAAATCCCTAACATAATTCTCTCCATTGCTCTTTCCGCAACTTGTAGTTTACTCACTGTTGTTCTTGTGAGCGTTAGGGTTTCTGCGCCGTAGGTCATCACTGGCAAAATACATTGATTAAATACTTTTCTTTTCAGACACATTGGAATCTTAGACCTAAAAATATCCTTCATCCTTCCAAATGCAGCCCAAGCGAGGTTTATTCTTCTTTTCAGCTCGATTGTTTGGTTGTCTCGACTTATTCTGATCTCATGGCCTAAGTATTTATAGGAGTCAACTGGCTCAATATCTTTGTCTTCTACTGAGATGTTTTTGTTGTGGACTAAATTTGTCATAAATTGTGTTTTTGAAAAATTTATTTTAAGACCAACTCTTTTTGTGGCAGTATGGAGTTCTTGGAGCATTATCTGTGCCTGATCAAAGCTGTCTGCAATAAGAACGATATCATCTGCAAATTTAAGGTTATTTAAAAATTTTCCATCTACATTGATGCCCTTTTCGTTCCAATCTATTGTTTTACAAGCGTATTCTAGCAAAGTTGTAAATAATTTAGGAGACATGTTGTCTCCTTGCCGAACGCCTCTTTCAATATGAAAAGTCCCAGTATCTTCATTAAGCCTTACACAGGCTGTAGCATGTTGATAGATGTATCTGATGAGAGATATGTATCGGTGATCTATTCTACATTGTGTTAGAGCTTGGAGCATTTCACTTTGATTGACCGTATCAAATGCTTTTTCAAAGTCGACAAAGATAAGTATCAGGGGTCTATTATATTCAATGGTTTTTTTCAATCAACGACTTAATGGTTTGCAAATGATCATTTGTTCCGTATCCAGCTCTAAATCCTGCTTGCTCGCAAGGTTGATAGAAGTCTAGTTTTGATGTCAACCTATTAGTTATTATCTTCATAAACAACTTATAAACGTGAGATAACAAGCTAATAGGTCTATAGTTCTTTATCTCTGTTATATCTCCCTTTTTGTGCATGACTACTATAACAGCTTTATTCCACTGAGATGGTGTAACCTCGTTTGAAAGGCATAAGTTATATAATTGCGTCAATGCTTTCAATACTGTCTTTCCTCCTGCTTTAACTGCCTCAATAACGATTTGATCATCACCAGCTGCTTTATTGTTTTTCATTCTATTTAATGACTTTAAAACTTCTTCGGTTGTTATTTCTGGGATATCCTCTGAACCCACATTCTGGACTTTTCTCAACTTGGTGCCGTCTTTCTTCCCCCTTTCTCTATATAATTCTGTGTAAAATTCTTCAACTACCTTAATTATCTTATCTTTATCTGTTACCACTTTTCCATTTCGATCTGCGAGCTTAACAATGTTCTTCTTACCTAGAGCTTGACATCTCTTCAGCACCTTTAAACTTTTATTTTTCTCGACAACCGTTGTAATCTTTTTTGTGTTATATTGTCGTACGTCCTTTCTCACTGCTTTATTAATATATTTATTAAGTTGTTGTAGTACGCGTGCATTCGTATCGTTTTTGTTCTTAAGTTCTCTTCGTGCCTCCATAAGTCTTTTTGTTTCTTGACTAAGCTTTTCCTCCTTATCTCTCCTAGAATTTGTATTGCACTTTTTCTCTGCGTTCTTAATAGCTTTTATTAAGTTATCATTTAAGGTTTCGATATCCATAACTTCTATATTTGTTGTCTCTAGACATCTCAGAATTTCCTCTTCGAATGACGTGGTGTTTTCGATTGGATTCCATTGTATTGGGTGTGTTTTTGTTATCATTTTGTATCTTTGTTTTTGGAGATTTAGTACGATCTTCGCTCTTACCATTCTATGATCACTTCCCACTGAACAGCTATTAAGAACTGTTACATCATGGATCATGTCGTTGTTGTTGGTTAAGACAAAATCAATTTCATTTTTGGTGACTCCATCTGGACTTGCCCAGGTCCACTTTCTTTGGGGACTTTTTTTGAAAAAGCTATTCATTGCAAAGAGTATGGCTAAAATCCAAGCATGTTTGACACGACAAAAACACGGCCCTCAGTCCCCGGCAGTGAGCTGATCCTTGGTCAAGGTAGCGATCAAGAAAGACAGCAAACAGAGGGTGCGAAGAATCCCCGGGTCAGATCAGGCTACCACGGACGACGACAAATGTATATCGCCACGTACAATGTAAGAACACTGTCATCTGAAGAAAAATTACTGGAATTAGAAGAAGAGTTAAAACACATAAAATGGGACGTTATAGGTCTCTGTGAAGTAAGACGTGAAGAAGAAAACTGTATAACTCTTAAATCAGGGCATCAACTTTTCTATATGGGAAACAAAGAAAAAAATAGGAGGAGTTGGACTTCTTATACATAAGAGACACACTAAAAATATCCAACAACTTAAAGGTATCAACCCAAGAATAATACTCTGCATACTGAAGCTTAATAAAAAAAACCAGCCTTAAAATAATTCAAGCCTATGCACCTACATCTACACACTCGGACGAGGAAGTGGAAACCTTTTATGAAGACCTAGAAAATGCTGTAAAACTAGGGCCTACTACACACAACCTAGTAATGGGTGACTTTAATGCTAAGTTGGGATGTAAACTAGACGGGACCGAAGTAGCAATAGGTCCCTATGGATTCGGACAAAGAAATGAAAGAGGCGAAATGTTTTTGGGTTTCTTGGTACGAAATGGCCTTTTTGCAATGAATAGTTAAGAGGTAAGCTAATTCTTTAATATAACACAGAATACTTTTTTCTTAAGTTCGGAGATTTGAGAGTCTGTAAAAAATTGATTTCTTTTGAGCTTGCTATTAAAAAGTAGTTTTCCCCAAAATAGGGAGTTAAGAGGTTTGCTAATTAGGGTATCGATCTACGTAATCATTAGATGTGAATAGGAAAGGTATTTTTACGAATATATGAACTCACGAGATTTCAAAATTCTGTTTTAAAACTATAATGAACCTATTAGTGAATGAGCACCAGAAATCACATTAGTTATTACTATTTGTAGTGTTCAAAAAACGATTTGGTAACGCCTAAATTGTTTCAATAAATTTTTTAATACTAACTATTTTCAAATACATTAAAACGTAACAATTGATAGTTTAGAACATTTTTTAACATAGTAGTTATGTTATTAAGTGTTCAAAATGTGCTCAATTTGTGAGTTGACAGCACCCTAATCGATGGTAGAAGGCGTCTACCACATTTCTCCATGATTGTCTAGAAATTATTCTAGATTCATTGATAATTCGTTGCCTTAGCTCTGCAAGACTTGCTGGTTAAGTTTTGTAAACTGAATTTTTTAAGTATCTCTAATAAAAATAATCTTTAGGATTGAGATGGGGTGAACGTGGAGGCCATTCAATTCTACTGTGGCCTATGTACAAATAGAATACGATGGCTTACTTGTAAATCCTTTTAAGTCCAATTTTTACACATTTTGTCTTTTATGCTGAAATATAATCTACTATCTATGTAAATGCATTGAGCAAAGCTTTGTAGAAGTAATGGATTTTGACAAGAGCTATGACCTTAAAAATAACAGGTAAACTTGTGTACTGAATAGGCATGACTCATGGCTCTTGTTAAAATCCATTAGCTTTAAGTCTTAAATTGGCTTAAGGGGCCGGGACATAGCTCCGAAAACGAAGAGAATCCCAGAAGAATGACGATAAAGTTCTGATCCTGAAAGACTTCTTTGAAACTTTGCCAAAAGTAGAAAGCCACTATTGTAAGAGGGATACCACGAAGCTTTATCTGGAACTAGTTTTTCAAATCAAGATGCAAGTTTATGAACTTCTTCTTCTTCTTAACATGTCATACACCAAAGTGTGTAGGCGACTATCTCATTACTAGAATTCTGTTCTTGGCGGCGTGACACAGCTCACCTGTATTGTGTATTCCTGTCCATTCTTTAATATTCCTTAACCAGGATAATTGTTTGCGGCCGGCTCCGCTCCTACCTTCGATCTTCCCTTGTAGGATTAACTGTGGTATTTCATATTTTGCTCCCCTCAATATGTGCCCAAGGTAACCAATCTTGCGTTTTTTAATTAATTCAAAGAGTTCTCTTTCCACGCCGGCTCTATTAAGGACGTCATCGTTTCGAACTCTATCCACCCAAGGTATGCGCATCATTCTTCTCAATGACCACATTTCAAATGCTTCAAGTTTGTTGATAGATGTTTTTTTCAAAGTCCACGTTTCCATGCCATAAAGCAAGATGGACCATATGTAGCACTTGACCATTCTGTAGCGTATTTCGAAGTTTAGGTGTTGATTACATAGGAGCGGTCTGAATTTCACAAAAGCTTGTCTTGCCATTTGTATTCGGGTTTTTATCTCGTGTTGTGGATCCGATTGGTCATTGATTGTAGTGCCAAGGTATTTAAAAGTTTTCACGCGATTTATACGATTGTCACCTATGCATATTATCGGGTTTTCTGGAGGGTTTCTGTAGGTATCTGAGGGTATTTTTTACCTATGCTATTCACCCTATCAAGTAATAACTGCTGATCTTCCAAATTATCAGTTATAATCACTGTGTCGTCCGCATAGCGTAGGTTGCTAATTGGTATGCCGTTCACCTTAATGCCTAATTCCGTATCTTCCAATGCTTCCGCAAATATATTTTCAACATATAAATTAAAAAGCATTGGAGAGAGTATGCAGCCTTGGCGGACACCTTTCCAGATTTCAAATTCATCCGTATATTGGTCTTGATCAATCCTCACCTTTGCCATTTGTTTATGAACTATACAAGGAAAAATGCAAAGAACTGGAGAAAGACTTTGTTGGCATTAAAATATTTCACGAAGAATTTGAAGCTCGCAATTTGTCAATCTACATTCCTAGAAAAGACCAGTACAATTTATGCACGAATTACAAAATAGGGAATTTACCCTTAGACACATACGAAAATCTTTTTCTTTTTCTTTTGGCATCATAACCCTGGATGGATCTTTGCCTATCTGGCAAAGATCCATCCCTACGTTCGGATTTTCGGGCGAGAACTATTTTAGGGATTAAACCATTACGTATTAGACAAATCAGTATAGAGTTTTAGAAATAAGAGTATAGAGTTTGTAAATGCTCTTAAGAAATTTTTGTAGATGCTCTTTAAATTGCTTGCATACAAGAAATGAACCGGAAACGACCAAAGGAGAAAGATACAAATTGTTATGTAGGGAAAAGCAATACTAGGAATGGGGTTAGTATAATTGCTGATATTGCTGGATGGATCTTTGCCTGTCTGGCTATGTCCTTCCATTCAGATCTCTCTTCTGCCCTTCTTCTCCATTATCTTATGCTCATTGTTTTCAGGTCGTCTTCCACGTCATCCAACCATCTCGTTCTGGGTCTTCCTTTTTTTTCGCCTTCCTATGGGCTTCCATTGTAACATTTTCTTTGTTGTTTTTGCATCGTTTTGTCTCTGCACATGTCCCAGCCATGACAGTCTTTGACTTTTCACAAATCTTACAATGTCATAACCTTCATTTAACTTATTAACCTCATCGTTTCTCTTGATTCTCCATGTGCCATCTTCCTCTTGTACCGGGCCATATACTTTCCTCAGTATTTTTCTCTCGAATGTTCTGAGTTGGGCTTCATCTTTTTTCGTCATTACCCAAGTTTCACATCCATAGGTTACTACGGGTCTAATCAGTGTTCTGTAGATAGTCATACATACGAACATACGAAAATCACTTATTAAAAAAGGAATTGGCAAGAAATGAAAAAATTTATGTCAACCAGAGTACAGATCATGTACTTACAGTAGACAAGCAAGCTATTTTATTAGCACCATCCTTAAAAGCTTCTGCTTTATATTATAAATCAAAGCTAGTTGTACTTAACTATACAGTGTATAACAACAAGACAAAAGATGGAGTGTGCTATGTATGGCATGAGGGAGAAGGAGGAGTCACTTCCAATGAGTTTGCTTGTATAATCACTCACCACATCGAAAATTATTTGAAACCGCTTCCTAACGAAACAGTAATAATTTGGAGTGACGTTTGTTGCTATCAAAACCGCAATTCAAATTTGACAAACAGTTTTTAACACCTGTCTGCAAAGAAAAATATAACTATTGTACAAAAATACTTGGAACATGGGCATGCACAAATGGAGCGTGACTCCATCCATGCTCAAATGGAAAAAGAGTCAGAACTCGAGAAATCTATTTTCCAGATGATTATATAAAAATAATGAAAAGCGCCAGAAGGAACCCAAAACCTTACGAAGTAGTTTACCTGGATCATTCTTTTTTTATGGATTTCTCATATATACCTCAATAAGACTAGGTACGAAAGCAGGAGAATCTATTGTTACAGACCTGTCAGCATTAAAGTACACTCCGGTGAAAGAAGTCTTTTATAAATTAAGTTTTGATGAAAACTGGGTTGTGTTGAGAAAAAGAGTGCGAAAAATTGATACATTTGAAGAGCCAAAACAGCTGTACCAATGCCCAAAAAAGATTAAACTCCATAAGTATCAGCATTTGCAAGAACTAAAGAGTCTAATTCCCAAAGACTTCCGCGAATTCTATGATTCTTTAAATACTAATTTTTTCTATATTGAATTTAGTCCTGTTGATTTTTTTAAATTCTATGTTGTGATTGTATCCTGTGTAAAAATCTGAGTTTTATTGTACGCATATTTTTAAATTTTAAATATATGTAAGTATTTTTTAATTTTTTAAAAAATTCTTTAATAACATTGCAAACCCTTGCATGTCACTTCTGCTGAAGTGTTAAAACTTGTATGTCTCATAGTAACAATAATTTACGAGATATATTCTTTGTTCTTTTTGTATCATTAAATATGCTATTAAAGTGTCTAAAAAACAACTCATGTTTATAAAAAGTGTCGTTTTTTGAAATTCAATACATTTTATAGCCTCCTGAAAAATATAGTTAATCAGACATACCAGGTTTTACGTGTAAGCAATCGAATAGTTCTTTGTAAAAACTTACCAATTTAGATTACAAATACATATTGGTTAATTCACACAAAATTAAAGTACACAGCAGAAGACTGTAGTAAATATTAAATAGAATAAAATTAATAACATTTTTCGTAACACAAAGTTTTAAAAAGTCTTATATAAAAAACACTTCGCTAACCGAAAGACAAACTATTTTACAGAACTATGGTTTTAAATGAATATACAAGGATTGAAAAAAGGTGAAAACAAAAAACAAGATAGCGTTGAGAGGTGTTGACTGTGATGAGACTTCTTGATTGTTTTTGTTTTAAAATGCAAACTATAGTGCGTCTCACGATTTTCGTTCAGTATTCAGTATGGGTTAAATGGGAAAATAGAACAGTGTTGTCAATAGTTGCTTGATGTAACTAGTACTAATCACTTATAATCACTTCTGTCTGTGTTTTGTCCTGTGTCAATATAATTCCTGGTTATTATAATTGTGTCAATGCAATTATAGGTTATATTGTTTGTTATTGTGGATTCAAATAAAAACACCCCATTTAAATTTTACATTTATTTGGTCTGATTAAACTCATACAGGGAAGATAAAACTGTCTTCATCGCTTGAATATGAAATGGTGTAATGAAATTAAATGTATCAAGCTGGAATAAATTTTACGATCTGCTTACTATAAATAGAAAAAGAATTTTTCTCATGCATTTGTGTGTGAAAATTGTTGATGGTGCTGTATATTGTCCTGAACTGTTCCCGAATTTGAATTAATTAGTGGTACATGAGTAATATTTCATACAAGAACTCATTCAACAAGATCCACTATCATATTTTAACTTGCCTGATTAATATTTTTTTTATCCAACTTTCTCACTTTTTAGAAAAAAATTGTATTCTTTAAATTTCTGCGATAATGTTACTGAAACTGTTTTGTATCAATACTGTTTGATTCTAATCTTTTAATGGAATTTCTACATTATATATGTAAATGAATTATTACATACATATGTAAGATTATGTTTAAACAGTTTATAAATCTAAATGAGGAAAAGGGATTAAGGATTTATTGGAAAGGAAATTATGAATGATAAAAAAATAATATATCTGCACATAATAATCAGCAACTTATTTAAAAACAAAATAAATTTTGCACAGGTTATTTTTCTTTGTTCTATTCATCACTATGGATTCATCAACAGTTAGAGCTACAGCCCTGACCTGCCTCAAAACATTCTTCCATCCTTCCCTGTCGAATGTCTCTCTTCTCTATCCAATTACTCCATCATCATCCAGTAATTTGCGTCCACTACTGGACATAGGCCTCCCTCATTTTTGTCCATTGTGCTCTATCTTGTATCTCTATCTGATATTCTCTTGAGATCGTCAGTCCAACAAGTAGAGGGTCTTCCTGTCATTCTTTTGTCTAACCCCGGCCTCCACGTCAATCAAGCAATCTCTCCGTCCACCTCCGTCAAGAGACAACTCTCTAGAATCTGCAAGAGTTTTAATAGAAAGATGCTTCAAGATAACCAACCATTGACGAGAAGAATGAGAGAAGCATGCCACTCCTGCCAGACGTGTCCGGTCCAGTTCCATTTCAGTGTGGCAATTCAGGAAATTGCATCGGTAATTCCTGTTCTTCGTCTTAGACTTCTTATTCTTCGTCTAGGTAATATCTTGAGCGGTATACTCAGCATTACTTACTTACTTACTTACTAGTCAACGCCCACCCTTGGCATGTTAGCCATTTGGTGGCGCGCTGACCAGTATAGACGAGCCGTTTCTCGTAAGCGATCTTCATCCTCCTCGGGTGGGTCTGTTTTCAGGGCTGGGCACTCTGGAAGGTGAGCAGCATCCATCTGGGGCTGATCACACAGTGGACAGTTCTGAACTGACCCCGTAGTTGTTCTGAACACGGCTACACTAATGGGTCTCCTCAAGTTGCGAGGGATTAGTGACTCTATTAGGTGGGCCCAAGATTTTCCAGCACCGGCTTGTATTTGCTGCTCTTTTATCTTCGCTTTGATTCCTCTTCTAATGGTGGACTTTGCTGATGTGTACGATTGGAAGGTAGGGGCTGTGGAAGAGTAGTGCCTTCTTTTGCAAGTTCATCCGCCGCTTCATTTCCTTCAACACCGACATGACTAGGGATCCATTGTAGAGTAATCAGCCACCCTTTTTCCATCAAGTTCGATAGTTGGACGCGACAAGATATTGTTTTGGCACAGTCGGTGTATCGATTTGTCGACAGAGCGAGGATTGCGGCTTGGCAGTCAATGAAGAAGGCAACTTTTTGGGGGTGTTGGAAATTCTCAAGATTTTTTGCAGCTTCGTGTATGGCAGCAATTTCGCCGTCATAGTTAGTGAGAGGGGCATCCTCTTTGAAGAACGTTGAGACGTATCCTGCATCCTGTTCTTCTTGAGTCCCGCATCGAGGATCCATCGCAGTAGATGTGGAGCCACTCATGTGCTGGGTACTTGGTGTGTATCGTCTCTAGGGCGGCTTTCCTTAGGGCAATGTCTGACGATAAGTGCTTCGGGTCGTTATGGTTTTCAAGCAGTAATTCTGTGTTTGGTAGACAGCGGGCCAGTGAGGTTTACGCTGGGAAGAGGGCGGCTTCCGACAGGACAATGTGGTATTTTTCCATGATTTGGTTTGATACTGTAAGCGGAGTGGTTTGTGTTTTAAGACGTGAGGCTGATAAGATGTATTAGCCTTTGCCTTTCCCAGAAGGTTAACGCGTGTTGCTCTCTGCGGCATTGTATTGGTTCAATACCGGTCTGGGCTTCCATTGATGTAATCGGTGTTGATTTTGGAGCACCGGTGATGACGCAAAGGGCAGTGTTCTGGGCGGCTTCGAGCTTGGAGGTGGTGTTTGCACTTGCAGTTATTGTAGCTTCACTCCCATATTCTAATATCGGCCGGACATAGGTTTTGTATGTTGCTACCAGGACGTGTTGCGTGGCGCCCCACTTTGTTGCTGTGAGACGTTTGAGCAGTCGACATCTCTTTGTGGCTTTCTCTGCAATGTCGTCGATTTGAGGTTTCCACGTCATTTTCTTATCTATGTACACTCCCAAGTATTTTGTTACGTCCTGTCTTTCCAGATAAACTCGTTTATACGTCAGCTTGACAGCAGTCTGTTTTGTTGAAAGGCTAAGTACTTGATATACAGATTTGGTTGCATTGACTGTTAGGCAGTTTTTATCCGCCCATTTTTCTAGATTTTTCAGAGCCTGGTTCATTTCTCTCTCGAGCGCTCTTAGACTGCTACTTGATGCCCATATTAGGAGGTCATCAGCATACAGGAGGGCTTCCACACCAGGTTTCTTTCTAATCATTTCGAGCACATCGTTTATCATTAAGTTGAACAATTGACAGCTGATGACAGCTCCTTGAAAATATACTCAGCATTGACCTTTCCATTTTTCTCTGAGCTGTTTGCAGTTTCAGCACCATCAGTTATTACAGGCAACACACATTGGTCAAATGTTTTAGGTTTTAAAGAAATTGGTATATCGCTTTTAAAGATGTCTTTGAGTTTTTCATAGGCTGCCCATGCTAGGTTTATTCTTCTTCGTAGTTCTCATCTTTGGTTATCTCTTGTGATCCTTGTTTCGTGCTAAGGTATATGTATTTTTTCACCAGCTCTACTTCGTTGTCTCCAATATTGATATTTCCGCTAGGTACCAAGTTTGTCATGAATTTTGTTTTGGAGACGTTTATGAAGATCCACACTGGCACACACTAACTGAAGTTCATGTAGGATTGTACATTTCTCCTTGAGGTTGTCCGAGAACAAAACTATGTCTGTGTCTGCGATGTTCAAATTTGTTAATCTTCCACCGTCAATGTTCAGGCGTTTCTCTTCCCAGTTAAGTTTTTTAAAAGTATATTCTAGTACTGCGGTAAGCAGTTTAGGCGAAAAGGAATCACCCTTTCGGATTTGGATATGATCCGTATTTTTATGTAGTTTCACCGACGATGTAGTTGCGTTCTTGTATGTATTGTAAATTAACCTTGTATATCGGTAGTCAATGCGGCATGCTTGTAGTGCTTCCAGGATTTTGTCAAATTCTACCGTGTCAAAGGCTTTATGAAAATCTTCAAAAACCAGAACGAGTGGTCGATTGTATTTTTTTGTTACCATTTTAATGCTTTGTAGGTGATCATTTGTTCCAAATCCGGTACGAAATCCCGTTTGCTCTATTGGTTGGTAGAAATCAAGTTTTTTCTCAAGACGATTTGTTACTATTCCTTGTATAGGTGACTCACAAGACTCATAGGTCTGTAGTTTTCTAATTCATGGAGATCTCCTTTTTTGTATAATAAAATTACCTCAGCATTGTGTCATTTGTCGGGTATATCACTGTCCAAAAGGCATATATTAAAAAGGTTTTTTATTTTCCTAAGTAGACAAGTGCTTCCGATTTTGATTGCATCAGTAACTACACAATCTCCGTCTGGAGATTTGTTATTTTTAGCATTTCTTAGGGCTAATTTTATTTTGTCTATTGTAATTTTCGGTAGTAGTTCTGATCCTTGGTTGACAATACCCCTTTCCTTGTTAATATTTCTGGTACTTGGTCTTCTCTTCTATTTGCTTGTGTAGAGCAGTTTGTAGAAGTCTTCAACTATTTTAAGGGTTTCCTCTCTGTTGGTTGTAAGATGACCATTTCTATCTTTAATCTTTATTATCTGCCTTGTCCCCGTTCTTAGTCTTTTCCTCAATACTTTCATAATTCTGTTGCTCTCAATGGTATGTTCGATTTGTTCTTGGTTGTATTTTTGAGTGTCTTGTCTAACAGCTTTGGATATTTCTTTATTTAATTTTTGTAGTTCTTCGGCTTTAATTTCCGTCTCGCTTCTCAGTTCTCTTCTTCTATGTATTAGTTGCCTGGTATTTTGGCTAATCTTCTCTTTTTTTTGAGTTCCCATTACTTCAATCGTCTTTAAATCGTCTGGTATGATATCTGAATTTCTATTTGGATTGCTTATATCAATATCTTGCAAGGTTTTAAAATCCTTATGATATCGAAGTAATAACATAGAGCGATGTATGAAAGCTACTTAATAATTTATTGATAATGTGTTGTTTTCGTCAACTTTCGCCAACGTGGAAGTTTTTTCAATTATCAAGGACAATAACTGCATTTTGTGGAATGTTAGGCAGTAACTGTTCTACAAACCACTTTTCATAAGTATATGCATCCATCATATCTGCATTCATAATAAACAGAAGAAAGTAAGCTCAGCGTTTTCTACAAAACCATCATTACCAGTAGCATGTAATAATGCAAAACAAGCTTCAGAGCCACCTGGTTTCTTACTGCATATATGCTACGTTATTGCAACATAAAGCGTTGCTTAAATGTAAACACTTTTTTCTACTCTCTTACTAGTAAATTGTATATTACCTACCATTTGAATGCTAAGTAAATGCATCATAACAGATACTGACACGTAATGACTTTTATAAAAATGTGTAATATCACATAAGCCTTGTAAGTCAGTTGGTCAAGTTACCATGGAAACGAATTAACAGACGTTTTTTTGACAGATTAAAAATTATTAATTTGTCAGTGTAAATATAGTGGTAATTTAATTTTTATTTTTATAAACGAAAATAATGGTAGAAAAAGTTTAGTATACAACTTGAGTTGTAAGCTTATTACATGCTTGTAAAATTACTGCGCTCGCCGCTACGCGGCTCGCGCGCAACTTTTTTACTCGCATGTAATAAGCTTCTTACAACTTTCGTTATGTAATATAATAAACTATGTAAAGAAACTATTTTTAAAAGCAGCATTGCGAATAAAAGTATATAGGGAGATGCTATCCCTTTGCCACCGGAACCAGTGTTGATTAGATGGGAACGTGGTTGAATAGTGCCATATTTCTTGCAAATAATTATATTGATATCAAAAATGTTATATCAAATTTTGATCCTTCTTGTTGTATTGCTGTTCAGAAATGTTAAAATAATTTTAGTGAGAATTCTGTTCAGAATGAACTGTCGTATATAAAAGCAAATTTTGACATAATTGTAAACTCTATTACAAAACTAGAGACTCAAAAATTATCTTTAAATGATAGTATTCGCATTGTTGATTCTGTCAAAGAAAGAATAGTAAACCTTTCAGGGACAATTGGAAAAAAAGTTAAAGATAAATGTGGTGATAAAGGTGGTGGTTTATAATCAGTGGATAAATTTAGTGAAGGCTTTTCTTTATTGCGATCAATAAATATCATAATCAATGGAAGCTTTAACGAAGTTATTAATATGGATCCCTCGCTAGTGTCAAATTTTAGATTTGCGCCAATTACATCCTGCGATGTTGAAAGATCGTTTTCATCATATAAACACATATTAACTGATAGAAGGCATAACATTACTCTTGAAAATAATGAACATATTATGATTATATACTGTAACGTAGTCTACATCGATCATATCTTTCTCAAACCGTTCATGAGATAGATTCCTCTTGGGAAATTAAAGAAGAACCAGTAAGAGTAGATGAAAATCGCAATAGAATAGAGAAAATTTACACAAAAAGAATGCTTTAAAATTAAAGACTTAGTATTAAAACTACGAATTTAAAGAAAAACACAAAGTAGTACTAATCGAGTAATACCGTAAACAACGAAATGCGTGACGTCAACATCTCATCGAATACAAATTGAAGTTTGTTAATGTTGTAACAGATAATCTTGATCTAGGAAATGAGGCCAAGTTTTAACTATGTTAGTTCATCATACGCTTTGTTTCGAGTTATTTTTACGGTGTTACCGTTACATTTTACCGATGAATTGAATTGATGATATGATAAGCGTGGATCATTTAGTACAATATGATGCAATGTCGTGCTCAATGAAAATATGTTACACGTGCGTTAGGCATTCTGAAAGGGTGGTACGTGGACCTAAGCGTAAAAATAATTTGTTTTTAATCAATAGATTCTTACAGGTGTTTTTTTAAGTTGATAGATAATCTATGATTTGACATCAGATTTTGAAATTATTTGTGCATCTAATAGAATATACAGGGAATCCCATTATAAGGGAATAATAATAATAAGGTAAGGTTTCTATCGGAAACTGAACTCCACTGTGGAAAGTGCCAATAAATCATATCCAAGCCAAGAAGAAATTCAGGAGTTTTGGGGAAATCAACTTTCCACATCAGCTGTTCTTAACATCAATGCTGGATGGATAGAAGATACGACGCACAGCTGTCAACACTACCGCACAACTGTCTATGAACCCTTCACCACAGAAGTCTCTAATATCATCAAACAGCTTCATAATTGGAAATCCCCTGGACCAGACGGAGTTCAAAACTTCTGGTTTAAGAAGTTTTGGAGTGCTCATGAGTGCTTGTCAACACTAATTAATCGTGTTATTTATAATCCGCAGGAAATACCATCATTTCTAACTCAGGGAACAACTTATTTAATACCGAAGGATCAAAATAATACCCAAGATCCAGCCAAGTACCGCCCAATTACGTGTCTTTCCAACTCTGTATAAATTGGCTACATCCTGTGTAGCCCAGCGTATCTACCAACACTGCGTTCTAAACAATATCATAGAACCTCAACAGAAAGGATGCGCCAATGGTTCCATGGGTTGCAATGAACAACTTATTATCGACTCAGTCATTTCTAACCAGGCATACACCAAAAAAAGGAACCTCTTCACTGCCTTTATTGACTATAAGAAAGCCTTTGACTCAGTGCCGCATGAATGGCTAGTAGATATATTAAAAATATATAAAGTCAATGATAATATAGTGACCTTGTTAAGACATATAATGACAGATTGGAAGACTAAAATTCACCTCCAAATACCTGGTGAAAACAACATCGAAACGGAAAATATCGCAATTAACCGTGGCCTATTTCAAGGAGACTCGCTGAGTTCATTGTGGTTCTGTCTAGCGATGAACCCACTATCCCAGCTATTGAACTCCACTGATTCAGTTTTTAGCATTAAAAACAACAACACTGTAGTGGCGAAGCTTAATCATCTGTTGTATATGGATGATTTGAAACTAATGGCTTCCACTCGAAATCACTTAGATCAAATGCTAAAAACTGTAGAAACTTTTTCAAATGATATCAGTATGCAATTTGGGTTAGACAAATGTCGTGTATTAAATATAGTCAAGGGAAAGGTTCAGCCGGGGGGATTCGATATGCAAAATGGCCAAAACATTGAGGCTATAGGTGAAAATGACGTGTATAAATATCTAGGAGTAAAGCAAGCGCGGAAAATTGACCATACACAAATGAAAATCAAATTAACATCAGAGTTCATACGAAAGGTAAAACAGCTAAAGGAAATGGATTTTGACAAGAGCTATGAGTCATGCCGATTTAGTACACAAGTTTACCTGTTATTTACAAGGTCATAGCTCTTGTCAAAATCCATTAGCTATACTCCGCTCACGTCTTAATAGTAAAAACTTGTTTAAGGCATTAAACACCTACGCATTGTCCGCGCTTAGCTACTCATTTGGAATTATTAAGTGGACTGAAATGGATATAGAAACTCTTCAGAGAAAAGTACGATCACACCTCACAAAGTCACAAAAACACCATCCTCGAAGTGCAGTAGAAAGAACGACATTATCGCGGTATTTAGAAGGACGAGGACTTATTGATATAAGCGAGCGATTAGAAAAACAGAATACTAATTTAATAACTTCTTAAAATTCTTGTAATAATTCTTGTAAAAATAAGTTAAAATTAAATGATTCTGAACCCTCTACAACATTCACAACATGATCCAGGAAACAATACAGCTCAACTCTGCCTGGACCCATAAAAACAAAAGCTCTCTGTTTATTCAGGTCGCCTCAGAAGATAGAAAGTTAGTAACAACTAGAAACGTTACAACATACTTTTTGAGCATGCAGAGAAGGCTTTTTACAGGAAACTGAATTTCACTGTAGAAAATGTAAATAAATCCTACCCAAACCAAGAAAAAATTCATGAGTTTTGGGGAAACCAATGTTCGACGCCAGCTACTCATAACAACCATGCTGGATGGATTGAAGAAACGACGAACAACTGTCAACACTACAGTAATATTCCTTATAAACCTTTCACCACTGAAGCAGTCTCGAACATTATCAAAGAGCTTCATAACTGGAAATCTCCCGGACCAGGCGGAGTTCAAAACTTGTGGCTAAATAAGTTTTGGAGTGTACACTAGCTTTTAACAGTATTAATTAATCATGTTATTTTTAATCTGCAGTCAATAATACCATTCCTTACTCAGGGAACCACTTATCTAATACTGAAGGATCAAAATAACACCCAAGATCCAGCCTAGTATCGCCCAATTACTTGTCTTCCAACTTTGTACAAATTGGTCACATCCTGTGTAGCCCGGCGTGTCTACCAACACTGTGCTCTAAACAATATATCGCAAGGATGCGATATCTACAACGTTTATTTAAACTATTTTATTAAAATTCTATATAAAAAAAAACAATTTATAGGCAAAAACTTATTTCTTTACTTTTTATGGCTGTTAAAAACAAGCGCAGCTAGTCGTTAAAATGCAATGGATAGAACACAAACGAATGAAAAATATTAATTCTTGGAGATCTTAAGGTAAAAGTAATAAATAACAGCAAAGAAAATATAAAATAGCGATTTCATGAAGGCATAATAAATCATAACATCTGATTGAATTTGGCGTTGATAATATTTTGATAATAAACAGCACATTTTGCCACACAAACCCCAACACAAATACATTTGGCAGAATGCACAAGGTCAACAATTAACGAGAGACTAAATAATAACAAATAAGAAATAATGCCAAAACAAATTTTCGAAATCGACAAATATAGGGTCAGGCAACAAACTAGTACAAATTTCTATTAAAAATACTACTAATTTAGGAAAAACTACCCGAATATTCTAAAAAACTAAACATATTAAATCCACTAATCAAGAAAAAACTACCCAAAAAACTATCCTCCTAAAAATCAGCAAGTAACGGTTATTGGTATAACCGTTACTTGCTTTGAACACTTTATGTTCAAAAGTAACTCTGAAGTTCTTAAAACGTTGCTTAAGAAAGGTAAAAATACTCACAGTTAATACTAGACTTTTTAAATCGGATCATTCAAAGCAATTCTGAGGTAGATTTTTTTAAAGACATCGTTGTCATTGTCATTGAATTAATGTCAAATTTTCGACCATTGTCTGTTCCATCTGTGATATCTAAGATTAATGAATATGCAATGCTAAAACAACCTTTATTATTTTTAGATATCAACCAAATTATCACAAAGCATCAACATGGATTTCGAAATAAATTTTCTACTTCCACAGCCATTAAAAGTTTTTATGAGGAAGTCTTAGTCTCAATTGAGAACAGTGAAAATCCAACTGCCATTTTTTGTGATCTCAGTCGTGCCTTTGATTGTGTGCAACACGATGTACTCCTCGATAGATTTTACAGATATGGTGTTAGGGGAGTTGCCCATAGTTGGTGTGGTTCCTATCTGAAAGACCGGCACCAAATAGTTAAAGTAAAAAATAACTTCAAGATTTCAATGTCTGATCCGATTATTAATAAGAATGGAGTACCACAGGGCTCCATATTGGGCCCTATATTATTTATTTTGTATATTAATGAACTACCACATATACCTCTATGAATGCATAGTGAAAGACTAGCCAATAGGCCAATAGGCTAGCACCACACGCAAGTCCATAGGCCCAGTATCTTAAGAATGCCAACATAATCAATTTAAAACACTTTAGGAGGTATCCATGTGCTGAGCTACATCAGGATGCCGAACGATAAAGAAAATCTACTGCCCTATTTATTTCTTCCAAAGTTAAATCCATTCCATTACACTGTAAACACAGTTTTTTTAAAGTATCTACCTACTAAATAAGAACTATATAACTAGACAAGGCAAAAAGCTCGGGTTCGTTCGGAAAAATATTCTAATGAGATTTTTTGGCACAACCCCTTTCATAATATACCCCAAAATAAGGTTCAAGGGGTCTCCTAGGCGAAAATTGTTTAAATTTTTTTAAACCATTCTTTTTTAAACAAATTGTAACAATAAATTTTTTTTGCCGGGATAATTTTTTTTATTAAGGTTTTTTGGATCATTATGAACAAAATAGGTTGAGGACCCTTAAGTTAGCGGGGACAAATGAGCGGAATCCAATTTAACCTACGTAATATTTTTTCACACATTTTTTTCTAATTTTGCTGACTCAAATATTAAGCTAGCAGGAACGTTTCCAAATAAGATTGGTTTAAGAGTGCAAGACTATCAGGTTGGTTAAAGTTTAGTAAATATTTAAAAAAAAACGCTTTTTTATGTTAGTTATGAGGAGGTTGAATTTGAAAAAAAGAATTTTTCCTCGAAATTTTCATCTAACGGAATTATTGACTTTCCATAAGGGGTAGTTAACGGGTGAAAAATTACTAAGGAGGTAATAAATTCATTAAAACCTAGCAAAGCACTGTGGTATACCATAAATATTTTTTTTTGGAATTCTACTAGTTTTAACCGTAAGCCAGCAAAATCGCTCCCCTTAAAGGTCCTGAAAAAGTCCTGAAAAATTATTAGGGTGGTAATAAATTAGTGAAAAATGGGTAGAAAAATATGCCATCGGCAAAAACCCGAACTTTTCTTCTTGTCTAAACGTGAATGAAATGGAAATTATCTGATATTTATTAAAAGTATAAAAATTCCGTTTTTTTTCTCTCTCGTATAAATAAATTGATAAAACTGTCGATATCAGGGCTGCGTTTTTTGTTATTCCATAATGAACTTGAATGAGAATTTGTAAAAATAAAATATAATTTATATTCATCTTAAAAATTTTCTTTCTTAATAAATTTCCTTTTTGGGTCATACCTATTTATAAAAAAAAAAATTGTGCAAAATCATAATTTTTTTTCAAATTTTTTCAAAGATAAACAAAAAGATATAACTTAGTTTGGCATTAGATAATCACAATCTTATTTTCTTAATTATAAGTAAACAGGAAATATTTGACCTTGGTATTTCCAATATTCGTCTGTTTACATCATTTAAAACATCCTCGATTATCGCAGGAATAACGGTGGTGTTTTATATTGTATATAGAAACTATGGATAAGGTTTGAAGATCTCCGTAGCTATTGTTACGACTTGTTTTTGAAGAATTTTCAATGGTGTTCTCTGTACTGGGAGAATGGACACTTCCAGTAGTCTTAACCCATGGAATTAGTCACCATGACGCATGAACAGCTCCTCCACCAATACAAGATCTCATTGTTCTCGGAAGGAAAGAAAAACCACAAACAGATCATGTTTACACTGACATGCAAAACATAAAAAGACAAACAATAGATACCCCTACCGATGAATGATGGTTGGAAACCACAATTACGACGAATACGTAGAAAGAAGAAGAAGAATCAAGAGAAAAGCCTAATAGGTTACTTCGTATGAAACGAGACTGATCCTTAAATAAATACTATGTTTATGTGGGGTTAAGCCACAATTGATTGTAATTAATATAACATTTTTAAATAACGTTTGACTTTTTAATTTCCCCTGCAGAAGTTGTTTTCAAAAAAGCCTTCTTTTGATTCAAAAAATCTGACGGTGGCGTTTTTAACCTTGGAATATCCAATTATTACTACTTTGTGTTGTTTTATTGTTCCATTTGGTTTGTATAATGTGTGTTTAACGTAGATTATGTGTTTGTGGATTGTGTGTTGCATACGTATTGCGTATAATTGTAGATGCTGTCTGCGACTTCCTTTAATCCGCTATTGTTGGTATGTTCTTGTAGTTGACTTCTTCTTTTAGTATTGGAAACAAAAGCCTGCTAAGTACTGCTGATGATTCTGCTATAATTTTTCTTCATTAACTAGGATAAGAGCTGCCTGCTTCTTTGATTTTCTTTTTTTTATGTCTGTTTCTTTCATGATTATTGATGCATCGTTTCATTGTACGCTGTGCTCATTATCCCAGGAATCCTTGCATATCTGAGATTTGTCTAAGTCTCTGTTCTTCATGTATGCTTCATACTCGTTTCTATCTGTATTTGAGAGTAGGGAGGGCGAGTTAAATTCCACAGAACTTAGACCAAAATTGACCCATTATGAATCCTTCCAGGAGCTGTCGTCCTTATCTTATTGTCCATCCTGCCATTTCTAGCTGAACAAATCACCAGGAGACATCTCCCTTATGTAGACATGTGCGAGCCATACTCTCGCATTAACAATAACTCAGGGCATTCACATAGGACTTGCTATATAGTTTCTTCTCCTCGTTTACACTACCTGCATTGTGTGTCTACTACCCTCAGTGTGTGGAGGTGTTTGCTTAGTCTACTACCCTCAGTGTGTGGAGAGTCAAAAAACCAATTGTAAAGCGTAGGCTTTTCCTTGTCATTCCCAAGTACTTCTTTGATGCTGATTCTTCAAGATTACTTCGTGTTACTCTGGCAAGTCTACATCCTTGTTATTTTTCCCATCTTTTCACGGTTTGCGTGTGGGAGTCACATTTGACAATTTCTGCGATTGTTGTAGTTGACCAACTAAAAAGATTGCCAGATCCTAAGAATCTTAGCCCTGCCGCCTTCCTAGCTAATTGGTCAGTACTGCGGTTGCCTTTATTCCTATTGAGTCCTTTAACCCACCTCAGGATGATGTTATTACCATCCGAAGCTTGAGTTAGTGACTCGTCACACTCCATGACTACTGATGTTGGTCTGGTCTGTTTCAGGATAGTAGCGCTTGTCTGTGCAGATTATTATAGCTTTCCCGGTAATACCTTTTGGGTGATCTCTTTTGCGGCTATGGAAATACCAGCTAGTTCTGTCTGAACTACGCTGGTATTTTTACCCATACCCCACTTTATTCTTAGTTTCAGTTATCTAGAGTTTATCCCGCATTCTGAGCCTTTTTCCACCTTGGAACTATCGGTGTATATATAATACGCATTTTCCACGTTTGACTCCCACAACTGCCTTGTTTTCATTTTGTAGGGTTTGTCAAAAACAAACTTTAGTTTAACTGAGTCCTAGCCTACCTGTCGCAGGGGTGGTGCATTTAGCTCTCCAGAAACTAGCCAGAAACGATGTCTCAATGGTCCCATTCCTACATCAAGAACTTTGATTTCTCTTTGACATATATGTCTAGAGGGGTGATGTCAATGACCAACTCCATTGCAGCACTTGGTGTTCTTTCCATGGCACCTTATATTATGGAAGCCATCCACTGAATATGGTTTATTTTGTTAATCGCTATTATTCCCTGTAGCACTCTTGGTACCCAAGCAATAGTTGCGTAAGTTAGCATTGGCCTAATGACAGCAATGTAGATCTAGGCGATCACCCTGGGCAAAAGGCCTCAGTTTCGTCCGAACGTTCGTCGATACTGCTCATAGGTAATATTTTAGCTCTACTATCTAAGTGGGAGTTCCATGTTAACTTACTGTCAAGGGTAATACGAAGGTTACTCACCTCGTCAGAAAAGTTTAGATTGTAGTTTAGAATCTTTGTGCGTATTAAGCCCGTGATTCTTCTTTTTATGGTGAAAAGGACCATATTTGTTGTCTTGAGATTTATAGATAGTGATCGTTCATTGCACCATGTTTCTATCAGCTGGAGAACAACTTACATACTCTTAAAATTACCGCTTTGCCGGACATCAATAGGCTATTGTGTAGAACCTGTTGCTGTGTGTCAGTTGGTCAACCAGGGTATCTAGAACTATGTTCCAGAGGAGTGGTGATAACACCCCTCCCTGTGGATACCCCCTCGTAACAATGCCTCTAACAGAAACAATGTTAGGCTAATTGGACGGAAAACGTTTGGTAGGGTGTAGTCCATTCTCTCTCCACTTCCTAGGAATATATCTCAGGGCCAAGGAGGTTCTGAGATATTGTAATTGTGATAGCCCGTTTGGGCATTTTATTATACAGATTGAACCAAATTAAAACGGAACATACAATTTAATACATGTCTGTTTGAACTGCATTTGAAATAGTGAAGCAATATAAAACTTGGACAAAAATAAATCCATACCTGGGTATAGACATTGTATAAAATATTGTTCAACTATCTGTCTTGCAACAAAGTTGTTTGCGTAGGACGGGTTTGTCTAAGGTAGCGATAATATTTCAGGAAATGAATCTCGGAAAAAGTTAAAACTTCGCAATTTTTTCGTCCTACATGTATCCAGTTGAAATTTTTACAGAAGGTAGGTGATAGCCCAAGGATCAAAATCTATATCGAACCGAAGTGCGCTGAAGGGTTTTAGGGGTGAAAACTACCCCTAATTGTCAAAAATTATAAAATAACATATTAAACCTGAATATGGCTAAGATTTGGTTTGAATTAGTTAAAGAATCATTATTTTATACTTTTGAATAGAGTTCCATCATATTTCAACCCTTTAAAAGCAACTCTTGTTAGAGATTAATGTAAAAAAATTACTAATTCTAAAAAATGATTTCGCTTTGGATTGATTTGGATAAAAATTTGGATTTAAGCTCAATTCACCCACTGCTTTATAGTTTATGTCATGTCGACGAACCCTGATTGTTCTTAGGGGTGAAAAATACCCCTAATTGTCAAAAATTATAAAATAACATATTAAACCTGAATATGGGTAAAATTTGGTTTGAATTAATTAAATAATGATAGTTTCGTGCTTTTGAATAAAGTTCCATCATATTTCAACCCTTAAAAAGCGACCCTTATTAGAGGTTAATATAAAAAAAATAGTAATGCGAAGAAAATGATTTCACCTTGGAACGATTTGCATAAAAATTTGGAATTAAGCTCAACTCACCCCCTGCTTTATAGTTTATGTCATGCCGATGACCCCTGATTGTTCTTAGCGGTGAAAACTACCCCTAATTTTCAAAAATTGTAAAATAATAGATATTACAAATCTTAAGATGAGTGAAATTTGGTTTGGATTGGTTAAATAGTGATTTTTTTATACTTTAAAATACAAATTCATACATTTTCAACACTTAAAAATCAATTGTTATGAGTGCTATAGGTGAAAACAATTTTTTGCCAAAATTTTGCAACTTTTCAACTTTTGAAAATCACCCTTTACAACATTGCAGTTTTTATAAACTAATTTATAAGATATAAATTGAAAAAAGTAGAATTAAATACAAAAAAATTTATCAACATAAAAAGGCACCATATATTCTTATACATTTACATAAATAGTTGAAAATATTTACATTTATAGGTAAAACAATTATAATATTAATTTTATTCGTCATCAATTACATCTTCATCGTGATCTATGTCATCCTCATCTTCTTCAATTATTGGTGGACTGTTATTGCACCCTTCACCTGAGCAGCCAGAACAAGTAGAGTTACAGTATAAACCAACTTTTCTGCACCCACATGAAACGCCGCATCCTTTTTTGCATTGGCAAAAAATAATTTTCAAAAGTTCATCGGGTGCAGGTTGTTTGTTCATGCGTACGGGTAATAACAAACCATCTTTGGAATACCATCCCCAATCTGTTGCTCTGATATTTTCATTGTCAAGCCATAGACATATGAGCAGATGTTTTATTCTGTTGTATGGGATTTCAAAATAAAAACGTTTAAAATTTCGAATGTATAACGCCCTACTAGCTAATATACCGGTTTTGTAAATTATTATGCTCCGAAATGTACTCTACTATACTAATGTAATTTTCCGGAAAAAAATTAACTGGTTTTTTTAACGTATTTCCTTTCATTTTTAACGATAGAGTGTTTCTTCAAAAACGATTTGTAGAGGTTTTCAAGAGCTACAAGGATCTGTGAATTAAATCTTTTTGGAACCCTTGGTTTTTAAATGAGGTGAGTTTAAAGGGCTCGAAAAAGATGGTGCTTGATCGTAAATCGATGCTTTAAACGGCTATATCTCGCCAAATATTCATTGTACAACAAATCTAAAAAAAGGATAATTTTAGTCATTAAAAAAAGCTACAATTTGGTAATTTTTTTTTTCATATATTCAGTATTTTCGGGCATATTTAAAAAAAGAAGGGTAAAAAATATGAAATTGTAAATCGTTTCTCGTTTTAAGCTGTACTTTTTCTAAAACTAAGCATTTTAAATGGGTCAAACTTCTTGGAAGTATTAACAATACATGTACAAAGGGAATTGCAGAAGGGTGAAGATCGATTTTAATTATGGGAGTGGTTAGGGGGTTGTTTTCATCGATTTTTTCGTAAAAAATGAGGTATTGACATTATTTTTATCATAACTCACTCAATTTTTGAGCTAGAATCTTTTTTATGATAGGTCTATTTATGCTCTTTAAAAAAGGTTTCGTGAGTTTTCTTCCAAAAATGCATCATTTTCCCGATATTTGACTTTGAATCTTTAAAATTTGGCATTTGAAGAAAACCGCTGAACATTGATAGGCCGTATTTCGGTTCCTATTATATCGCAAAAACATTTTAAAAAATGAATTGTATTTGTCTTTTTAAAAGCTACAAATTTGTTCTCTACAATTTTTTTGATAAAATTTCTGAGTTTCTGAGCACAATTTTTGAGTTATTCGCGAAAAATCGATTAAAAACGTGGATTTTTCCGTCTAAAAGTTGTTACTTTCAATCGCGAATAACTTGAAAAATATCATTTTAGAAAAAAAATGTATAGCACATTTTTTGTTTAGAATCACTTTTTTAATCGAAACCTGTAGTTAAAACCAACCAGTAGAGATGGGGTGACAACCAACCCCTAGGCTTTGGCGCACTTTGGTTCGATATAGATTTTGATCCTTAGGCTATTACCTACCTTCTGTTAAATTTTAAGTCAATCCACACAGCACGAAAAAATTGCGAGCTGAAATACTTCATTTCCTGGACTATAACTGGTTTGACAGCATAATAAAATCGTAGATTTATGTGTAGCTTTCAATATTTATGAGTTCAGAATCCAGCAGCCCGCAGAAGTATTGGGTTTTTATAATATAATTATTTGACAATCTTTTGTTGGCCAACCACTTACAGCAGAATTGAGCTGAAATACATTATATTCCTATGTTCCGAATTTATTTCGTTCAATCTGTATACCTTTTATAAAGGATTTGAAATATTTTTTTTTTAAACCAGTTGGATCGCATGTGTGTGTGCTGTCGATTTGCTTCGTACCTACAATTTCACCGAGCAATCGACTAGAATGGCCGGTAAAAAATCGATGTGTGTGCAAGCCTTTATTTAGTCACCTACGCCACTACTTTTCGGTACTGTCCGCGATACAGTGGCAGTTGGATGACCGGCATAAAATCGGCCGTACAAAATCGGTGTGAGTGCAACTCACCTTAGGATTTGGTTTCGATTATAAAATAAAACATACAATTCGGAAACCGTGAGTTGAATCTATACGTTTTAATTATATCTAACTAACTAAGAAAAATATTCGTTTCTCAAAATATTTATAAAACTGCGTAGAAATTACGCGACGTAAGTTCAAAGGAAGTTCAAAACAATTATTATCTTAATTGAATATTTTGGTCTAGAGTAAAATAATAGTAATAAACTTAGTAAATTTATATGTGTATAACAGTGTGTGTAACAGTTAGATTTATTCATAAACCTCCCCGTTCCTTTATACTCACCTAATTATCAGGCTAATTTTATTCGCACGGGGTAAAAACGTGTTCTTTGGATCCCGTACTATTAGATGAAAGGTTAAAAATAGATAAAATATATAACAAACTCGCAACGCATATATTTCGCATCTAGTGCACTGACCATGAAATTAATATGGGACACTGAATATTACGAAACAAATATAATATCTCGAGTACATTTATATCAAATAATATTCAATGTTTTTCTTAAAAGTTCGTAGAAATTAGCGAAATGTCATTGACCTAAGATAAGGCTAAAATATATTTTTTTGTTGCTCGACTGTTTGAATTATTTATTGCATCAGATTAGGTTCGACAATATTTTAAAATCATTCTGGGTTATTTTTGGCCACACAAATTACCGTAACCTTTGAACTAAGTTACATAATTTTTATCTACGCTTAACACCATTTATTTCGCTCGCGAATAGATCTACGCCTTTGTCAACACACTTATCCAAAATGTGATCATAGTTCGGGCTTCTAAACAAACTCTGTTTGGCGAAATTTTCCGTTACTGGACATGTTTGTATACGCCATCTATATTTCTCACTTCACTGCTGAATATTCCTCCAATACATCTCTTAATTCTCTAGACGAGATTATATTATAGTTCGTACCCAGTTATAGCCTAAGAATAGAGCCGAAATTTTGGAGCGATCAGTAATATAGCATTATTACTATTATTTATTATCTTTAATAGAGGACGGTGTCGTCACAGAAGCGATACAGATAGGAGGCTCAGTACTGATAACCAAAATTCAAAAGCTCTTTAATCTATGCCTATGGAATCAAAATATCCCAACAAAGTGGAATAATTCAATAACTGTACTCTTACACAAGAAGGGAGATATAGCAGATCTTGAAAGATACAGACCAACCAGTCTCCTTAACCATCTTTATAAATTATACACCCGAATAATAACGAACAGATTAGAGACAAAGCTGGATTTTTACCAACCTCGGGAACAAGTTGGTTTTCGCCCTAATTACGGCACAAACGATCACCTGCAATGCCTAAAAACCCTGATAGAAAAAACTAACGAATATAACTGTTCCTTGGCATTGATATTTGTAGACTTTAAAAAGGCGTTTGATACAGTGGAACTACCGTCCATCTTAAGAGCACTACAAGATTGCAGGGTCGACCACAGATATTGTAATATAGTCAAAAATATATATGAAAATGCCACAACAACCATAAGTCTACATTCTGCAACTAATAAAATAAAGATAAAACGGGGAGTCAGGCAAGGTGATACCATGTCACCAAAGCTGTTCATTACCGTTCTTGAGTATGCATTTAAAAAACTAACTTGGCAAGAGAAAGGAATATCCATCGATGGAGAAAGATTAAACCATCTACGTATTCAGTATTTAACCCTTAAGTACCATGGCGGGGTCAAAATTGACCCCCTGCGTTTTTAATGCCAAGTTTCGCTACCGAAACATAGATTGAGAATTGCGCGCTTTCTGCTAATCTTCGACCGGTAGGTGTTTTATCGATCTACGAAAATTCCGTTAGTTTATCTGTTACTACTGCAGAGTTAGGCACGCATAGGGTCAATTTTGACCCGTTTATGGTATAAGTGTTTCTAGTGCAATTAACGAGTAATTTGAAATGGCGAGGTGTAGTCGCAATAAACCTCCTCTGACACAGAAAGAACTTGAAGAGGAGGGACAAAAAATTATGGACAATGGACTAGATAGTGACAGTGAGTTTTTAGACTAGGCTAGTGAACACAGTGATCACGAAACAGACAGTGAAGAGGAATGGGACGATGATGACGAAAAAAATTGGCAAATTAATAATTCCGAAACTGGTAGTGAATATTCGGGTGAAGAAAGTGATACAGCTGACCCAAGGGATGTGTTTTATGGCAACAATAGGCACAAGTGGTCTAAAACTTCTCCCACCTTTTCTCGTACACGTAAGCATAATTTAATTAGTCATTTACCTGGTGTTATTGGAAAAGCTCGAGCTAGTATGCCAGAGAAACCAGTTGATGCTTGGGAATGTATTATTAGCCACGATATATTGCAAGAAATTCTTGAGAAAACCAATGAACGAATAACTAATATGGCCTCTGAATATAATTTACACAATTTATCGTGTCAATATACCAATCATCTTGACATAATTGAATTAAAGGCCTTCTTAGGCTTATTATATTTAGCTGGGGTATTTAAATCCAATAATGAAGATTTAAGGTCTTTATTTGCTACGAATGGTGTACTGGCCGTGATATATTTCGAGCAACCATGTCACTAAACCGATTTTATTTTTTGCTTGGAAGCCTTTGTTTTGACGACCCAGCTACTAGACAAGAACGTATTGCGCACGGAGATAAACTGGCAGCTATTATATATATATTATATATATATATATATATATATATATATATATATATATATATAATATTTTTAATATGTTTATAATTAATTGCTAATCCAATTATAGCTGTGGTGAATATCTCACAATAGATGAAATGCTTATTGCATTTAGAGGAAGGTGCCAATTCAGGATGAATCTCAAAAATAAGCCAGACAAATACGGTCTGAAAATGCAGTGTTTAGTAGACTCTAAGACATATTATTTGCTAAATGGTTTTATATATACTGGAAAAAATACACGCAGAGCAAATCCAAAAAAGTTATCCATATCCACTCTAGATGTTTTGACACTTATTCCACCAACTTCTGGTACAAATAGAAACATAACAGCAGATAATTGGTTTTCGTCCATTGAGCTCATAAAAGAATTGAGAAGCCATAAAATTTCATATGTTGGAACTCTAAAAAAGAAATAAAAGAGAGTTTCCTGCTGAATTTCAACCCCAAAAAACAGGCCACCTAATTCTGTCTTATTTGGTTTTATAGGAAGCGAGAGCCTTGTATCTTTTGTTCCTAAGAAAAATCGTGCAGTGTTGTTAGTGTCAACCATGCATCATTCCAATACAATGTTTAATGGAAAGCCAGAGATTATAAATTTTTACAACGAGACAAAAGGTGGGGTGGATTCATTGAATAAGAAATGTGCATGCTGTAAAACTGGCAGAAAAACTCGTAGATGGCCTCAAGTAATATGCTTTCGCAATTTGGACATTGCAGGATTAAATGCTAACGTAATTTTTAATGGAGTTCAGCAAAATCAAATAATGGAAAGAAGATTGTTTCTAACCACTTTAGGTCAAGAACTTATTAAGGCCCATTTAACTCGTAGAGCTCAGCAAACTTGTTTACCGAGAGAAATTCGTAGTGCCATTTTTAAAGTTTCCGGACTTCAGGAACCAATGCCTGCTGCAAATCCAGGGCCACAACGACGAAAAAAGAGGGGAAGGTGTAAAATATGTCCACATTCCAAAAACCAAAAGAAAGAAAGCTCATCGTGAGATAAATGTCGAGATTTTATTTGCAAAAATCATTCCCGCATACAGACGTTACGCATAAGTTGTGTTGAAAATTAAGGTAAAATCATGCTTGTCATTTTTGAGATACGAAATCTAAATCGATTTTTTTTATTTTAGGTAGGAGCTATGATACCTAGATTTCACCATTGGATATAAAAAAACTGCACATTATTATTATTTTTCTTAAAATTCAAGAAAGTGCATAGCTATGTTAATTTGACTGAATACAAAAGTTTTTTTTAAATAAAGTTATATCTAATTAACCAAATTCGTTTATTTTTATATAAATGTAAAAGTAGCTGTAAACAAAATAATTTAAAATAAAACAAGTTAAAAAAAGAATATTTTTTTATATAAAAAACAATGGGGGGTCAAATTTGACCCTGCCATGGTACAAATGTTACTATTTTTGGCCATGGTAGTTAAGGGTTAAAAGCAATAAACTATTAAAAAATTTGATTATTGTACTATTCTAATATTTTTTTTACTAATAGCTATAGAGACTGATGCAAGTTTGTAAATAAAAAAAACATAGGTATTAGGTTATTAACTGCTATGTCATTACAATGCTATATACGTCTACACTGTGAAATTAATATTGTTTACTTCTAGTTTAGTAGTGCTACCTTATAAAAGTTAATAATAATAATAAAGCTTATAAAACATAATTGCTTTCAACAGTTTGAGATAGAAGACAAAAAATTGTAGAAAATAGTATTAAGTATCCAATTACGAACAAATAAAGTTAATTTCAAGAGTTTTATTTAAATCTCTAAACAGCTGTTTTTAGCGATTACCCGGTGTTAGTAATGAATAGACTCATCAAACTGAAACTGACCTTTCTCAAGGATATTTTTTTATAAATACCACGTCTGTTATTTTTTACCGATGCGATACTTTAGTATATTGGGCACATTTTCTTCTAAAATTCTTTAATATTATGGAACGCTAATTTTATTATATTTGGTAGGACTTAATAAAATAATTGTTAAAAATATGAGCTCTATTTAACCCTTAAGTGGTATACATGTAAATAACTACGTAATGTCGTGGCCAGACAGAAAGCTACGCTATGTACGCTACGTTCGCTATGTTCGCTACGTTCGCTATGTTCGCTATGTTTGCTATGTTGGGTGGCCAGACCAAACGCTACGTTTCTTTATTACGAAAATATTTCAGTCTGGCTTTTCATTTATTAAGATCATGTTGGTGGATAGTGTACCCTGGCAAAGCAGCGATGGTTCTTCCGACGAAGATGATGTACTGTTGCTTTTAGCATTATGTAATAAGAAGAAACGTCAAAGAAATTGGGTTCATAACGTCAACTTAAAAAGGAAAGAATGTGGTGAATATAATCATCTAATGAAACAGTTGGGTGATGATGAAATTAAGTTTAAATAATATTTTCGAATGACCCAAACCCAGTTTGACAATATTTTGACAATTATGAAAGACGATCGAAAAGAAGAACCTTAACTATAGGGACAGTATACCACCAGAAGAACGATTAGCTCTTTGCTTGAGGTAAGTGAAACATGCTGTTTATAAAAACGATATATTTTTTGACTTGTTAATGAGGTACAAAAGTTAATGAAAATCAAATATTATTAATATTAACCACTGTTTACACGAAAAGTTATTTTCTCCTTCTGCCGTTAAATCATAATTAGCATCATAATCGTAATGCTGATTATTGTAGCTTTCTTCCGTCTCGTATGAATTGTAGGTAAGTGATGAAGCAGAACTTGACGGTGGTGCACTGATGTTAGTGGCTGACGATGGTGCAGAGACAGATGCCGGAGTAAAGCTCAGGGACTCCGTTTCAGCATTTAAAATTGTGTTCATCACTTCTCGCTTTACTCTCAACTGTAAATGTCAAGGCAGACGCTTCGCACTTTCACAGGCACTAGCAAAGAAGTAATCAAGTTCACCTAATAACTTTTTGATTTCTTGTTTTCTCTCCTTCATAAACGATATCACTTTATTAACATCCTGTTCATTTTCTTTAACTAGCTTCCTGTTTCGCTTACGAAAGATTCTGCTACGTCCCTCTTGCTCATTTTCAGCCTTGTCTTCACCACCATCTGTCTCTTCTTTTTCGTTTTCTTCATTGCCGCCACCCGTCGCGTTCAGTTCAACGAAGTCCTCATCATCCTACTTATCACCCTCGTTCTGCACTGTTGCAACATTCGAATCTGTTCTGTAAAGGATAATACAATAATCATATCTCCTCTATTCCCCTCTTTACTGTTTATTACTTACCTTCGTGGAATGGTATCTGCCAGCAAGAAGGACATCTGCAATTCATACTTCCAGACTTTCATTTTCTTTGCAGCTTGTCCACTTTTAGTTCTTCTTCTTAACATAGCCTGCCTGTAACTATCTTGTAGCTTTTTCCAATCCGCCCTTAGATCATCAGCTGCAACAAAAGTTGCAGCATTTATAACAATTATTAACAAATACATTAAATTAAATTTTAGTCCTTTCTTCAAGGTACCTCGCAACAGGAAATTCGTTCCGATCAATGGCATTTACTTATCGTATGGGTAGATCTACAGTCAGTAAGATTATTGAAGAGATTTGTGAAGCGATTTGGAAAAACATCCAACCTATAGTTATGCCTGAGCCAAATGAAGAGATTTGGAGAGCATCCGAAAACGTTTTCAGAGAAAGATGGAACTTTCGTTACTGTGTTGCTTCACTTGATGGCAAACATGTTAGAATTAAGGCTCCTCATTTGAGAGGCTCCGAATATTTCAACTACAAGAAGTACCATTCAATTGTTTTGTTGGCATTAGTCGACGGTAATAAAAGGTTCCTTGCTGTAGATGTAGGACAGTATGGGAGAGTTAGTGATGGAAATGTGTTTACGAATAGTGCAATTGGTAATCGTTTGACTGAAGGAAACATTGGCTTGCCTCCAGATGAAAATTTGGGCGGGGTCTCTTTGCCATACGTCATAGTGGGGGATGAGGCTTTTCACCTTAAAAGATACCTTATGAGACCTTTTCCGAGAACAGGCCGACGACTCAGTGAAGCAGAGCGAATTTACAACTACAGACTTTCAAGAAGCAGGAATACCGTTGAAAATGCTTTTGGTATTCTTTCTAATACTTGGAGGGTATATCATCATCCACTAGAGTGTCGTCTTGAACTTGCTGATAAAATTGTCAAAGCTACGGTGGTGTTGCATAACTATCTACGGGCATCATTGTTAACTCAGGCCAGAGTTCCGGCCAACGAAGAAGACGAAGAGGAGGTAGGCGAAGTAGTACAGCAATTAGTTCAAATGCGTGCTGGTACTGCAAGAAATGCAACAAGGGAAGCCCTAGGGGCTAGAACTTCTTTCATGGAGTACTTTATGTCTGATGAGGATCGAGTGGAATGGCAAGAAAGAGTAGTGAATCGCATAGTTTAAAAAAATATTTTATAATAATTAGTATTATAATATAATTATATATGTATTATGTATTTACCTGGTCTATGTAAAACTTTACTAATCTGCTCCCACGCACATTATCACACTATCCCTTACATTTTGATTCCTATAATCCTCCAAGGACTTTTTCCATAAACATGGTCGTTGTTTAACTTCCTCGATTAAAATTTCCAACACCATGTTTGTTTACTGTTTGTTTAACAATACGCGTCGGCACCACCTAGGCTTGCAACGGCGTAAATAAAAACCAAAACATACGTTGAACCATTTACTGCGCAAGCCCGTACTCGGCGACGAATAAAAATATATCCGACAACAAAACATTCAACGACCCAGCTAACATAGCGAATATCGCGAACATAGCGTACGCGGATCTGTGTGGCCAATCCCGTTGTCCACAACGGAAGATATATTTTCGTCGTATAGCGAACATCGCGTACGTAGCGAACATAGCGCTCTGTGTGGCCGAGCCTTAAGTGGTACCTATACTCCGTCTGGGAGACGGGTTAACGCAATTTGGAGAATTATGTAGGATTCACTTTTTTATGGATGTATTCGTATAAATAAATGCTTTTTTTATTTAATACATGTAATTTATACTAACAATCGAACATTAAATTTGAAACAAAAGATAAAAAATATAAATAAAAGATATTATTTTAAAGCATATGAAAATTTTATTTTTTATTCTTCTTGTATGATTGTTTATTATTGAATAATTTATTGCAAATTTTTTTAGAGCATTGTAAACAAATAGGTTGGCCACATTTGCAATAACAAAATTTTGTTCTTCTTTTCAGTTGCTAGCTACAAAATGTACAGGTTGCTCGTTTATCAAGTACGTCGTTTCCCATATTGCGCATTGGTGTAGAAATTAGGCCTAACAATATTGTTATAATCCCTCGAATATCATCTTGTAAATAATCGTTTGCAATTCTGGTTCGCATAAACGGTTCAGTCAAAGATTTTGTTAACACTTTTATGAAATTTAGTCTGGTTATATCACGGGGTTCTTATAACACCTGTATAATATATAAGCATTTACAGTATTTATATTTAAAATTTACCAAAAGATATTTGCGGAAACTACAGATGTATCTCTGTCACCAGTACCTTTAGCAGGCTGTTTGGTAAAATTTAAAAAACATGATTGAGAAAGAATACGAACCTCATGAAATTGAACAGCAAGCAGGATTTAGAGCTGAAAGATCTTGCGTTGACCACATATTTACCCTAACACAACTGAATAAAAAGAAAGTTGCAAGAAACCAGGAAATACATCTTTTATTTGTGGATCTCACAAAAGCATATGACACGATTCCTGTGAGAAAGCTGTGGCAGTCTCTTGAACGATCTTTATTAAATAGTACGATCATCGCCTCAGTCAAACAATTATACAATAAAGCATCATCAAAAATCACCTTATCAGAAGAATTTCCAGTAACAAAAGGCTTACGACAAGGATGCTGCCTCTCTCCAATACTATTTAAGATCTATTTAAATAAAGCACTGAAACACTGGAGAAGATCCTGTTCAGGAATGGGGATCCAACTTGACGACGATACAACATTATACACTCTACATTTTGCGGACGACCAAGTAGTGGCAGCAGACAAGGAAGATTTAGAATTCATGACGAGACGGTTGTTTAAAACATATGAAGAATGGGGCCTCTCTATAAATAGAAACAAATCGCAATACTTATGCATCGGGAATGAAGTAGAAGATCTAATGGTCAACGAACATGAAACAATCAAGAACTGTGAGGAATATATATATTTGGGAACAACAATCAACAAGAGTGGGCGCACCGAAAAAGAGATAGAGCAAAGAATCGTTAAAGGAAAAAAGGTGATAGGATGCCTAAACCCGATGCTATGGTCAAAATAACTATCAAATCAAAGAAAGCATCTCCTCTTTAACTTCATCTTTAAAAGTATAGTGCTCTATGGATGCGAAACATGGCAACTTACTAAATCCCTTGAGCGACGCCTACTTGCATTAGACATGGACTTCTGGAGAAGATCAGCTAGAAAATCAAGGCTTGATAGAATACAAAATAACCATATCAGAAATATAATGGGAGTCAAGTCAACCATTATTGACGAAATTCAAAGGAGACAACTGATCTGGTATGGTCATGTGAAAAGACTGGACGACGGCAGGCTGCCAAACCAAATTTTAAAATGGACGCCAAGGGAAAGAAGGAAGAGAGGAGGGCCAAAACAATCCTGGCTGGGCAGCATTCAGAAGGCAATGTCGGAAAGAAACCTTCACCTTGGCGAATGAAATGACCGACGTAGCTGGAAACTGGGAACCGGAAGACGGAGAACGCTATAAAAAACCGGGATAATAAAAATAAAACTATTTAAAATTGCGAAGAAAACAGCCATCGGCTAACGTCTTGTGGGCCGGCCACATGATTAAGTAGCACATTTTTTATCTAAGGTGTCAACACATTCTTTAGTTGTATTGTAATAAGCGATTATTTCATTCTTACCCGTAGAGTTGTCGACTTCATTGGAATGATGCATCGAAGAAACCAGTATAACAGCTTCTGATGGTTTTGTGAAATAAGAGAGAAAAGCCATTTCATTTGTAAATCCATATATACTAGATTTTTCTGGTCGTCTTCTGTTTGGCAAAAAGTCGCTAGGAGTTTCTAGGCCTCTTTTCTTTAGTTCCTGAACTAAACGTATGAAACTAAACCAGTTGTCCGCTGTCATATTACGGTTTGAACCTGCGATTGAGTTTGTGAGTCTCAGAACTGATTGTTTGGGTATGGAGTATTGTTTTCATTTTCGAAAAGCGTCATACCATCACTTCCTTTTCCACAATATATGTATCCATGATAAAAATAGTTACTTCTCGCATCAGTCATGCATAAAATCTTTATGCCATATTTTGATGGTTTTGCTGGCATGTACATTTTAAATTTACATCGACCTCTGAAAGCCATCAGCATCTCATCGATACACACAGAGGATCCAAGAGTGAAGAGTTCTTGAGAATTTTCAACAAGCTTTTGAAACATGTCCGATACAGCAGCTACTGCATTTTCAGTTTTTTCGACATTGTGTTTGCGTTTCTGTGACATTGTGGCTCTAAATATATCTCGCCCTGTACCCTCTGCAGCAAAGAGACTCTCAGTAGCTCGTGGCTTGTTCGAGTTTTTTAAAAAAGTTTGCAAGGACTAAGATCAAAGAGCACAACGGTAAATAGTGATACTTCGTCGAAGCTCGTCACTGTATCATTCAGTCCTAGTGTAATATCTTAATTTTCTTATTAAAATCTATATAATCCCTAATGTATTTTACAGAATAAGTCTGAATCTAAACAAGATGTGGACCTCAGAGTTACAAAATACAAAACAGGAACATGAAATCAATATTTAACAAACTTCCTCTCCTTGTCCATATGGAATAGGTACCAACGTAGGAAAAAGAAGAAATTGGAAACAAGAGCAAACTAACTCATCTACAAGTGACAATCGAGAACCTAAATAAGCTGACAAAATCTCTGCAGTGCTATAATTGCCAGTCCTATTACCACACAATAAACAGATATCACGCCCTCACATCTTGCGAAGTGTGTAAATTGAGAAGAATCCCAGCCGGTGAGTGATGGGTGAATAAGACTCATTTTCCTTTCCTTTCAGATTACAGAAGTAGTCAATCCGTAAAGAGTTGACAAAGAGGAACGGTCCTCCTAAGAAGGAGTTTAAGAAGAAAAACACAAAAGGTCACACAACTTCAGTTTAGAGATAGTAAACACAACCTATTAAATTAAAATCAAATCAAATTAAAGAAGACAGCAAGAGAAAGCCCTCATGGGCCACCTCGCACGAAAATAGCAGACATAAATCTCGAGGCATTGCTCATAGTTCGCCCGAGGTTTCCAAGAGAGGTCTTTATGCAGAGCATAAGGGATGGAGGAGTACCAAAAAGGACAGGCCCTCTAAATGTATGTGTGTGTGTACGTGTGTATGTGTGAGAGATCAGCGGCCGTCCGGACGAGTGAACGATCATTCATTCAGGAAACCAACTTTAGTTGTTGATCAATCTTCTTTCATTATGGCTGCTACAATGTATTATTACGTAGACACATTATATTGTGAATTAAGTAATCTATTTAATAGAAATGCATTATACAAAAAGCGAAAGGTGATGTGACTAGATTAGCGAATACTTATCTGCTAATACATAAAAACCAGATTATTTTTAATATCCTTATTAAACTTGATAAAAATACTTTTGTTTTTCAACTTGAAGTGGCCATTTGTTTTCTAAAATAATAGATGATGTAGTTATCGATACATTTATTGTTTCATTATATCAATCTAACAAAGTAAAATTGCAAATTTTTTGTTGTTTATTAAACATCAGTATTAGCAAAAATAATTTACGAAGAAATATTATTCCAGGATAATGACGGCTATAGACATTATCCTTATAAACGACGTCCTTGCTTCTTCAATTTATGATTAGTTATTTGTTTTCAATAAGTTTACAAGGTCTTTAAGAAGCATTAGATACAAATAATTATTTATACAATTTACGAATAATTTATGGATTAAAATATTCAACTGTTTACTTCTACGCCCTAGAATTTAGATGAAGAATATAACGGCTGGTCAAATGAAAATAAATCGTTATTAGAAAGTCCATCAACATCCCAAAACAATACGGAGACGGGTTGATTTTTTATTTAATAAGAAATTCTTTTCCTGCATTTTTAATACCTAAGCAGAGGTCCCTATCAGGCTGTTCCGCCCTGATTTAAATATGTAGCCTTTTTCTGCCAATATAATATTTTCCCCAAATCAAGAAAAATATAGAAATCAACAAAATGCGCCCCCTTATAGAACGCATAAAATCCTCTAACTTTGACTTGGATAAGCTAAATCGATCTCTACAAGTCAGTGTAAATTTTCCTCCATGGACAATCCAACCACTTACCATTGACTTAACCCTCACAAAATACCCCAAATCAACTAAAAATCAGATTTTCATCAAACACTTGTACTCCGAAGTGATATCTCATTATCCTAATTATCTCCAAATTTTCAGTGATGCCTCTAAAGCTCATGACGGACATGCTGCTGCATACTATTGTAAATACACTTCTCACACTATATCCATACCTACTAACTGCTGCATCCTCACAGGCGAGACCACAGCCATTTTGGAAGCCTTAATTTTCTTCAAAACGCATAGTGAGAATAAATGTGTCATCATCACCGACACATTAAATGCTCTATTAGGTGTAAAACAAATATACCCTACAAATCCAATATTTCGGGCTATAAAAATGAGATAAATATAATTCAATCAAATCGAAAAGAGATAGCATTTATCTGGGTATCGTCGCATGTAGGAATAACTGGAAATGAGAAAGTGGATAGCCTAGCAAACACACGTCGAATAAACTCACAATACACAAACAAATCAAGAAATTACCCATACTCCGATCTCAAAAACCTAATTAAAGACCACTGTATGAACATATGGCAAGACTACTGGAAAGATTCAGGAACCAAACTATATGAGATTTATCCCCTTGTGAAGACCATCTTGAATAATCCATCCAATAGAAGGGACCAAGTAATAATTAACCGACTAAGAATTGGACACACTGCACTGACCCATAAAATCAACAAAGAATCTTCTCCAACCTGCAGAAACTGTTCTCTACCATTGACGGTGAAGCATATTCTGATTGACTGCCAGTACCACGAAGAAACAAGAAGAAAATATGGAATTTTAGATGACATCAAAACCACAATAACCATAAACACTGGTGACCATGTAATAAATTATTTAAAAGATTTTCGTTTATATACATCTAGTTAATGTAAATAAAATGGATTCTTGTGTATGTTACTCCACTATTAACCCTGCGTGGTTGATGTGGATTATATGTTAAAAAAAAAAACAAAAAAAAACAAAAAAAAACAAAAAAAAAACAAAAACAAAAACAAAATGCGTAACACAAAATCAATATAAATAATAGACATATTCAGCAATACTACAGTCTGTCATCAACGGGCGATTAAGAACCAGAAACTGCGAATGTGTTAAAAAGAAAGTAGTGATCTAAAGCTGATTGATCGTATATCTACATTTTACCAATTATTAAAATTTAAAAAGATCTCTCTCTTCAATCCTGACCCCCCAGGGGGAGCGTAGTGGTCGACGTGATGTCGTGTATTGTCCGTCTCCAGAGATCTCTGTCTCTGGTCATTTCTTTTAATTCATGCATAGGTCTTTGGCATATTCCTGTAATTTGATCTATCCATCTTGTTGGGGATCTTCCTCGTGATCTTCGGCCTTCTACCTTTCCTTGTATTATGAGTCTTTCCATGTTTTCTGTGTTTGCTCTCATAATATGCCCAAAATATTTTAATTGTTGGAGATGGACTTTACTAGAGAGTCGTTGGCTAACTTTTAGCTCTCTTAAAATTGAATTATTTGTTCTGCGGTCGGTCCAAGGAATTCGTAACATTCGTCTCCAACAGAACATTTCAGTGGCGTCTATCTTTCTTCTATCCGATTGTCTCAGAGTCCAAGATTCACATCCGTAGGTCAGTATTGGGAATATTAAGCAGTTGATCAACCTCATCTTTATCGCTCTTGAAATTTGACAGTCCTTCCATATTTTGGTCATTTTTGCTGTGGCAACTTTTGCTAGATCAGATCTACGTTTAATCTCTTCTTGTAATGACCCTGTGTTTGTGATTAATGATCCCAGATATAAGTATGAGCTCACAACCTCGAGCCGGTCAATTGTGGTTATGTGTGGATGATTGTTGTGTAGTCTATCCACTATCATGATCTTTGTCTTTGATATGTTTAATTGCAGACCAAATATTTGACTTTCGTTTTCGATCAGTCGTATAAGTTCTATCAGCTCTGCTTGACTATTTGCAAGAAGGGTTGTGTCATCTGCGAAACGTAGGTTGTTTAGTTAATGACCATTTATTGAGATGCCCTTTTCCCATCCTTCAGGTGCTCTTCGCATAATATACTCCCCATATATGTTGAATAATTGTGGAGATAGTATACATCCTAGTCTGACACCCCGTTCTGGATGAAATTCGTTCGAAAGTGTGTCAAGTACTTTAACTGATCCAGTAGTGTGTTCATATAGTTCGGTTATAAGCGTAATTAGATGTTGTGGTACGCCTACTTCTTTTAGTATTCGCCATAAGTGTCTCCACTTGACCCTGTCGAACGCTTTACGGTAATCTATAAAACAGATGTATAGTGGGATGTTGAATTCCCTAGATTTCTCGATTATCTGTCTTATATTCAACAGGTGTTCTCGAGTGCCTCTACCTTTGGTATATCCAGTTTGCTCTTGTGGAATTTCTCTTTGAAGGAATGTTTTCAGTCTCTCATTGATTATATGTAGCATTATCTTGCTGGCATGGGATATAAGAGAGATAGTTCTATAATTTTCGCATTTATGGAAGCTGCCTTTTTTATGTATGGTCGTTATTGTAGATTTTGTCCAGTCTTCAGGCCATTGTTTGGAATGCCATATTTGGTTACAGAGTAGATGAAGTAACTTTACGCCGGTTTCTTCTGTGGCTTTAAGCATTTCTGCTGTTATCATATCTGGACCTGGTGCTTTGTTATATTTGAGCTTGTTGATAGCCTGTCTTACTTCATTTTCGAGTATATCAGGTTCTTCTTCCACCTCGTCAGAGATTTGGCTAAAAAGCTCTTGGCGTTGATCATCTTTATATAGGTCCCTGCAATACGTTCTCCATGTCTCTGCTATGTCTTCTCTGTTTGTTCTCAGGGTTCCAGTGTTATCTTCAATGGCCCAAGTTCTGGCTCTGAAGTCTCTTGTCAGGTAGCGTATTTTTCTAAATAGATCTCTCGGCTGATTATTCTGACCATGTCTCTCAATTTCTTTGCATATACTTTGATAGTACTGTTTTTTGTCGGCCTTACATCTTCGTTTTATTTCTTTATTGAGGTTTCTTAAATTAGCTTCTTCCCTTTCACTATGTACACCGTTTTTACAAAGATTTCTTCTATTCTCAATTATTTTAAGAGTTTCATCTGTTATCCAGTGTTTCCGTTTCACCGGATTATTTTTCTTTGAGCGATCCACAGGTGTTGTTACGCAATGTTTAACAGTCTCCCATATTTCTTGTGATGTTCCGTTACGAATAGAGGGCATACTTTTCTGTACTTCCTGTAGAAGGTCTTCTTTCTTTCTTAGTTCTATCCTCTTTATCTCTTTTTGTTTGTTGGGTGCTTTAAGTTTAAGCATTACTTTAGCTACGAGGAGAGTATGATCGGATCCACATATCGCCCCTGGATATGATCTGACTGTTTGAATGGACGATATCCAGCGAATATTGGTGAGGACGTAATCTATTTGATTTCTAAATCTATCTCCAGGACTTTTCCAGGTATAAAGTCGACGTACATGGTGTTTTAAATCGAGTATTCATGATGGAGTAGTTGTTTGTGATAGCAAATTCGATTAAACGGTCTCCTCTTTCGTTTCTCTGCCCTATGCCAAACTTTCCCAGTACATTCTTTAAGTCGTCATTTTGTGTAGTGTTGCCAACTTTTGCATTAAAGTCGCCACATATTATAGTAAGTTCTTTATTTGGTATGTTAGCGATTGTGGTCTCCAGTTTTTCGTAGAACTCCTCGATCTTTATGTCATCTGATGTGCTGGTTGGCGCGTAAACTTGTATGATATTAAGTTTATGTGGTTTGCCATCCAGTTTAATGAGTACTATCCTATCGTTCACAGCTTTAAATTCGACAACTGACTTTTGTAATCTTGGTGAGACCAGAATGGCAACACCTGTATAGTTCTGGGTCTCACCGCCAGAGAAGTAAATATAATTGCCATTGTCTGTTCTAAAATGGCCCTCTCCTAACCAATGAGTTTCAGCTAGTCCAGAGATTTCTATCATCATCATTTCTATCATCAGGTTTTGAACAGGTCTTGAACAGGTCTTGATCAAGTCTTGACCGGGTCTTGATCGGGTCTTGAACAGTTCTTGATCGGGTCTTGAACAGGTCTTGAACAGGTCTTGAACAGGACTTATTGTTTGTTTTCTATCTCAACGTGTTCCCCGTCCCCTCCGCTTTCCAACGATACCTTACACGTCACGATCCGATGTGCCATCGCGCCTTCACCAAAAAAAGCGTCAAAAATAAGCAGAATGAACCTTAGCGATTTCTTATGGGATTTAACATGGGAAAATACGCCGAACCCCTGCTGCCCTTTTACTTATATTTTCAATAACCGGTTCTAGGAATTATCGACCTGCTGGCGCCACACCTGTTCGTTTTTGATGCTTGATTGGTTTTGGTACCTTACATGCACTATTGTTATACCTCCACACGGCAATTTCGCATCTAAAGTTTGTATCTGGTGGTCCACGCGTCCAGATTCGCGACCCGTTGATACCGTGATTCCGTTCGCGAATTTCGCGCACGTATGCCGTTTCGCGACCCGTTTCGCAGGTCCCCGATTTGGACCGTTGATGTCGTCTTCTATTAAACACCGATTTTCTGGACTGGAACTGCTTCTCCGGTGTGTCCGTTCACGTTGTGAGGTTTTGCGAGGTGTGTGAAAAAAATACGTAACACAACTTGATAGATATGACCATTCAATATGGAAACCAATCAAACAATCATCCTTAAAACCTAAAACAATCCAGTAGGAAAAAACATAGACACACAGAACCAGTGAGCAAGAAGCGTTAGAGAAAAATCAGAATTATTTGCTAAATATTTAGCTACAGTATTCCAACCACATAAAAATGAAGAAGATCAAGAAATTATTAATTATTTAAATTCAAAACAACCATCAGTAAAGCCAGTAAGACTAACAACGCCAAAATAATTTATAGAAATCTTGTAAGAAAAGTTACTGGTATCCTATCAATTTCTTGGAAAACATAGATGAATGCAAAAAAAATCTCAGATAAATTAGACATTGATCCAAGTCAAATTTAAAAGACCACTGCACATAGAGAAGATGACAAATCAAAATAATGATATATTCGGTAGTTTCTACCAAATATATTCTTACAACTTTCTCCGAAAGTGACATCATTCTTTCTATTTTATTCGGAATTCAATGTCGTGTGGGAGTCCCATTCTATTTAAATTTAGGAGTTGATACGTGATAACCGACAGGCGAATGACTCACCTGCTCTGATTACGTGAAAAACAAAATATAAAGCTCCTTTAATTATTAGTGGCATTCAAAACGCAGCTAAATTATAAGCGTAATCGTCACATTACATGTGTACTTTCCACTAACTCATCCCATCAACATTTCTAATGGTGGTGGGTACACTATATAAAAATAGAACCACTTTTAAATTTGACCACAATGAATTCTGAACATAACAAATTTAGATATAGCTTATATGCATACAATTTGATAAAAAAAACCTATTTACCGGGGTCATCTTCAAAGTTTTTCATCGACGTATTTTTATTTATGCTCTAAAAATCAAAAATAATAGTAATAAAGAAAATATTGACGTAAAAATAAAAGTTTAAATTAAATTATTAAAGATTAAATTAGTATTACAAAATAGAATCTAATGACCTCTTAGAAAGGTTAGATAGAGAAGATCGAAAGTTATTTAAAAAGTATGGGTATTGGAGAAGAGTCGTCTAATATATAAAGTATATAAAGGAATGGACTACAATTAAATACGTCAATAACTCATTTTTTTTAAATTGATTTATTGACGTAGGAATGTTCTAAGGTCCCTGTTTGTCCTCTTAAGAAAGGTTCTAAGTGCCAGCATGAAAATTAGAGTTTCATGAGCTTCTAATAGATATCAGTGGCTATATCTTCTTCTTCAAGTTCCACTCCTATCGGAGATTGGAAATCATTCTGGCAATTATAATTTTATTGATTACTCGCCTGAATAGTTCAATTGAACTGCATCCAAACCACTCACGGAGATTGCGTAGCCACGAGATTTTACGTCTTCCTACGCTTCTTCTACCTTTGATTTTACCCTGCATTATATTCCTTAGTAGTTCGTACTTTTCACCTCTCATGATGTGCCCCAAGTATTCCAATTTCCTGATCTTTATGGAATTTAAAACTTCGCATTGTTTTCCTAGTTGTTCGAGAACTTGTTCGTTTGTTTTGCGATCCATCCATGATATTTTCAAAATGCGTCGGTAACACCACATTTCGAATGCTTCTAGGTTTTTAATGTTGGATTTTTTAAGTGTCCAAGCTTCAACTCCATACAAAAGGGTGGAGAAAATATAACATCGAAGCATTCTTATCCGGAGCGATATATTGATATCGCGATTACAAAAAAGTTTTCTCATTCTATTAAAAGTTGACCGCGCAATTTCAATGCGGCATCTTATTTCTTTTGTCTGATCAGTATCTTCTGTGATCCATGCTCCAAGGTATTTGTACGAAGATATTTGTTCAATTTCTGTATTATCTAGTACTAGCTTAACTTTGATGTTTTGTGCTTTTGTAAATACCATGAACTTGGTTTTCTTCAAATTGATTTTTAGTCCATAATCGTTGCAATATATATTTAGTTGTTCAGCAAGGTGTTGCAGTTCTTCTAGTGTTCCTGCCAAAAGGACGGTGTCGTCAGCATATCTTATGTTATTAAGTGGCTCACCGTTTATCATAAGGCCTTCACTGATCTCGGCAAGCGCTAATTCTAAGATGGCTTCACTGTATAAATTGAATAACAAGGGTGATAAAATACACCCTTGGCGGACCCCACGGCGAATCTGGATATCCTTGGTCAGTTCGTTTTCAACTTTCACTTTTGCTGTTTGATTCCAATAGAGGTTACAGATGATTCTAATGTCTCTACTGTCTATGTTTTTATTTAATAAAATTTCTTTAAGTCGATTATGCTGCACTCTGTCAAATGCCTTCTCAAAATCAATGAAACAGGCATATATTTCCTGATTAATATCTAAGCATCTCTGCGAAAGAACACTTACTGCAAACAGTGCATCTCGTGTTCCCAGTCCTTTCCTAAATCCCATTTGTGTATTACTTATGCCTTCATCTAATTTCTTATGTATTCTATTGTGAATTACTTTTAAAAACAATTTCAAGACATGACTCATTAAGGCTATGGTGCGATGTTCATTGCACTCCTTTGCATTGGCTTTTTTGGGAAGCAGTATGAATGTTGATTGGAGCCATTCTTTAGGTATTATACCTGTTCTATATATGGTATTGAATAGATCCAAAAGAAGATCAATAGATTCAGTATTCACAATTTTAAGTAATTCGATAGAAACTTCATCAGGCCCGGGAGATTTACCATCTTTAGCTTGTTTCATTGCATATTCAATTTCTTCTCGTATAATGTCAGGCCCAGTATCATCCTTAAATTCTTTTGGTGCTTCTGTTCTCTCTTTGTCTTCAAATAGTTGTGCTATATATTGTGTCCATCTCTGCATTTTTTGGTTTATATCTGTTATAAGTGCACCCCTTTCATCTCTTAGTTGCCTAGTTTGAAGTGTTTTTCTCATTCCTGTTAATTCTCTAATTCTTTTATGCATGTTAAAAAAGTCATATTTTTTCTCAATTTCTTCTAGTTCTTGGCACTGCTCATGTAACATTCTCTCCTTAGCTTATTTTAGTCTCTTTTTTATTAATCGATCAGTTTCATTATATTTAATTGGATTTTTTGTTTTGAATGATTTTCTTTCATTCATTAATAGTAGTATTTCTTCAGTCATCCAATCTTTATGTTTTCTATTCTTTGGTTTTAAGTTTTCATTTGCTGTTTTAATTATTGCTGCTTTTATATTTTCCCATTTCTGATCAATGTTATAGCTACTTTTATTCAGTTCTTGGGCATTACGTATATTTTCAGTAAGAGTTTTTACAGTTCGTTCCTTTGTTTGTGGTCCCCTTAATCTCTTAATATCAATTCTACTTTGTGTGGGTTTTTTACCCAGTTTTAATTTGGTTCGTAATGTGACTACTATGGGGTTATGGTCTGAACCGATGTCTGCTCCAGGGTAAGTTTTGGCAGACAGTATAGAATTACGAAATCTTTGTCTAATAAGGACAAAGTCAATTTGATTTCGGATTATTCTATTCGTTGTATCACCGGGAGATTTCCATGTATACAACCTTCTTTTTGGTAGCTTAAAAAGTGTATTAGCTATTACAAATTCTTCCGTCTGGCAAAATTGTATCAAACGGTCACCACGTTCATTTCTATTTCCTAGACCATATTCCCCCACATATCCATCCACTCTTCCCTGGCCAACTTTGGCATTGAAGTCGCCCATTACTATTGTAGTGTGATGTTTTTTCATTGATTTTAAGACTTGTTCCAAATCATGGTAAAACAGTTCGATATCGTCGTCATCTTTATCTGCCGTAGGAGCATAAACTTGAATAAAATTTACTATACCTTTTTTAGACTGTAGTTGTATTGATAAGATCCTATCAGAATAAGGAGTAAAACTTATCACAGAGTAATTGACCTTTTTTGCAACTAAGATAGCAACACCATAACGATGATTGACCTCGTTGTTACCTGAATAATACATGGTTCAATTATTTGTAATTTGTTTGCCTGAACCTGGCCACTGTACGTCACTTATACCTAAAACATCAATTTGGAGGTTTTCCATTTCAAGCAGTACGTTCGCTAATTTACCACTTGCATATAAACTTCTGACATTCCAGGTTGCTATTTTCAATGTCTTAAGTCCACAGGGATTTCTCTGGTTTACGACCTGGGAGGCCCTGTGATCTACAGTTATTCCTCCCCTGCCGGATCTTGGATTCCGTGCTCCATAATCAGTAAGTTTGTTTACTCTACTTGTCATTTGCCATTCATGACTTTACTAGGGGTACTCTAAGAGTCTTTAATGCAGTGGTTCCCCGTTGCCTTCTGCATCCTTACGCCGTTGACATATTTTTCGATTCATCCGCCTTTAGGACCAGTTTCCCAACCCTTGGACAAAAGAGTGCCCTTCCACTTATTAACTCATCCGCCCGCAGCCGTTGGTCATAAGTGGGGGATTGCTTATACCGGCAATCATTCGGTGAATTACCTGTTGGTCCACGGGAGGTATTTTATTTCCCTCCTACCCACCGGTAAACCGGGTCGGGCATTCCCCTATCCGCCACCTGGGGACGCGCTCTCTAGAGGTTACAGGTGCCTCCGAGAGTGGCTATATGCATGGCACCATTTTATTTAGGCCAACGATTCAGATGTCGCGGAAAACTACAGAAACGAAAGACTACTAAATAATTACATAGAAAACAACGACGAGACCATGGCAATGGGACCCATCCAACCAACACACTTGTTGGTTGTAGTTGCTAGAAATCTAGGACTCCAAACAGAAATCCAAACACTAAACGAAGGAAGAACAGAGCACAACCCCATACTACTGACTACCGTACCATTACAAAAGACTTCTGAGCACTAGAATATCCAACGTTCCAGTGATAAATATCCCACAAGAAATAGAGGAAAGAGTCCTAGAATTGGAGAATATCATACAGGAAGCACTCAGGAACAGGACTACAGAAGAGGAAATAGAAATACATATGAGAAGGTTGAAGCATATAACCCAGGTTATAAAGAACATGATAAGGGAAATGAATAGATCGAAGCAGAGGGGCAAAAGGACAAGGAAGACAACCACGTCCAAGATATGGAGGAGCAAGGCTCAAATATGCAAGATATTTGGAAGCTTCAAAAAATACAAAAAAAGGCAGAAAACCCATCCCCCCAATATACGGCGAGAATGGAATTGTCTACTCCATTGAGGAAAAAGCCGAGATGATAAGGATGACTCTCTCAAGAGAGAGTGTACACTAAATTATCAACCAGATGAAGATACAGACTTCATAAAAGAAGTCGAAGGACAGCGAGAAAGGACCAAGGAATCAAATTAAATCATTCCTCCAATATCATGAAGAAAGATAAATGAACTTATCAAAACAGTATCAAAACGCCGAAGAAAGCACCTAAACCAGACCAGATTACAAATAGGGCTCTGAAATACTTACTGGCAAGAAGCATAGTATTTCTAACAAACATAGTTAATGCGATGTTAAGATATAGGCTCTTCCCGAATCGATGAAAGGAAGCTCATGTTATTATGATACCAAAGCCAGAAAAGAACTTACTTCCAGCAATCAGCAAGATCATAGAGAGAGTCATACTCAGCAGACTCCAACCAGAAACAGATCTTATTCTTCTTGATGTGCCTATCCGTTACGATGGCAATCCGTTGGCTATCATCATGGCAATCTTTATCTTATCTTCAGCAGCGCGGAAAAGCTGCACAGATGTTGTATTGAACCAGATTTTAAGGTTCTTTAACCAAGATGTTCTTCTTCTTCCTGGACCTCGCTTTTCAAATATTTTTCTTGCAGGATGGCTTGAAGGAGAGCATATCTGGATTCATTTCGCATAATATGTCCGAAGAATTGTAACTTGTAACTGAGCTACTGAAATCCACGAAACTGAAAATAAATTAAAGTAGTGAGAAAATGGCATACAAATTTTATACATAATTTAACAAAGAAAGAGGTGACTACCCTTAGAGTCTGTAACGAAACTCCGTCGATTCCAATAAGTGAAATAGAACTGTCCAATATACAGTAGTACCCTGTTATCCCCTGTATTGCTATCCGCGATTTGAATTATCCGGGATATGTTACAGGCGCGTTTAGAAATATGTAATTTATTTGTTTTTTTGGCATGTAATTTTGAAATACTCGCGTTCCCCGTCATAGTCAAACTATCATACCATCTACCAGTAAAAAGTTCCGATATGTAAAGAAGAACTTAAATCTAAGACAAGCCGAATTATTGGTTTTTTTATTAAAAGAAGATATTAAAAGAAGAAGTGAAAATTTTGGATATGTAACTGATCGAGAAGAAACTGATCGTTTATATTTTTTATTTTCAAATGCCGTCTGTTGTAAACGTGACGTACTACAGCAAGTTGGATTATTGTATGTTTTCCATTCATGATACCCATTCCAGAATCCTGGAAACCTGGAATGTTAGATGTTTTTTTAGTTATTTGGTTATTTATCTCATTATAGATAGATAGATGGTTTATTGGTAATAAATTAATACATAAGTATTTTTTACAAGTCCAATAAAATAAAGTAAATGTCAATATAGTTAATATGCACACATAAATATAAACACAAAACATAGATACATTATTTTAAATTATACTGTTAACAATTACAACAAATTAAAATTGGAAGTAAAATACTCCTCATATGTAAAAAAACCATTCACTATAAGGTAACCCTTAATTTTTGCCTTAAACTGATGAAAATTAAGAGCCTTTATTCTAGCTGGCACTAAGTTATAGAATTTTATGGCTAAATACCTTGAACCATTTCTGGATCTCTCAACACGGCTAAATTCTGGTATAAGATTATTGTTAAATCTGGTGGGATAATTGTGAAAATCTACATGCGCATTGTATTGGCTAAGATTTTGTTTAATGTGCAACAGACACTGCATAATGTATACACAAGGTAAAGTTAAAATTTTTAAAATTCTAAAGGAGTTTCTACAGTCTTCTCTATAAGAGAGCCCAGAGATAATACGAACACACTTTCTTGTTGTGCAAACACTTTATCGATATGACAAGAGTGACCCCAGGAGAGAATAGCATATGTCAGATGAGAATGAAAATTACTATGATAAGCTGTTAAAATAGTTTCCCTGGAAGTCACTTGTACAAGGTTCCTGAAGAGAAAAAGTTGTCGGGAAAGCTTTTTCGATAGATTAACTATATGTTGTTCCCAGGTTAATCCTGCATCCAAATATATCCCCAGAAACTTCGCTCCGGTTACACATTGTAGTAGAGCAACGTTTTCGACACAAGTGTTATTTCTTAGAGTAAAATTAACACTTTGTGATTTAGAGTTGTTCAAAGAGAGACGGTTAGTTAAAAACCAATTGAATAAGTTTTTTTCAGATGTTTGGTAATCAAGGGTGTCGAATTCGGAAAGATGATAGCTTGCATAGAAAGTGGTGTCATCAGCAAATAAAACAGTGTTGACTGTTTCATTTTGAGAGTACACTAGATCATTAATATAGATAAGAAATAATACTGGACCCAAAACCGAGCCTTGAGGGACACCAAACAACAAAGATTGTTTTTGAGATTCACACTGGTTGAAGTAAACATATTGATCACGATTTGATAGATATGAATCAATTAGTTGAATAGCATCACTATGAAAATTATAATAATTTGAGGTTTGTCTTTTTTAACAAAAAAAAACAAAGAGATATGCATCCCTTTTGGTTATTATATACTTCTGGTTATTACAGAAATTACAGATAAGTCTCACAGGGAAGCTAAATGCAGATGGCTGTTCCAAGTTTTCTGAAACAGAGTTAGCAACTAAATAAAATACCCCCATTGTATGCGGTTACCTTTGATTGGGACTTGTACAGTAAGGAGGCCTGTAGATTGATCATTTTGAGCTGCTTACTGTTTGTGTTCCGCAGTACTTCAGCCCTTTTAGCGCATACCCGTTCAATATAGATTTTTCTCATGTGCTTGATTATTGAAAATATGATATTCGAATCCAGGCAAAATTTTCTGGTCCAGGACGGTGGTTTTTGGTACTCCTACTGCCTGCTCTGAACCGAAGTATTTTGTAGCTGATGCTCTTCTGTCAATTTCATCAGCTGTTTCATTGCAGTGTATTACCTGGTGACCTGGCACCCATATCAATGCGACACTGTGATGTTCCGCCAGACTGTCGAGTTCTTCTCGGCATTTCCAATTCGCATAGAGATTACCTTAGAACTCCTGCTACCTCCATAGCCGCTCGACTATGTGTGCATATGTTGATCTGCTCAATTTCAAAATGCCATATGGTAATTTCACTTGCACAATGCAACATTGTATAAATCTATGCCTGGAATACAGATGTGTATTCTCCCAGTGGAATGGAAATGTTTTGCAATCTGGGTTGTGTGTTTCCTCTGCCACATCCCTCTTGTTTGAAAGTACCTACTTGGAAAGTTACTTAAGACCTGCATTAGGGCAATATATGATTAGAAGCAATCACCCATTTGGTATCTCTGATTTTATTTATAATGTTGCTATATCTTAATCAAACCATTACGTTACTCATGTTTTCTTGCAGTCTATAATATCAAATTCTTACATTACAATACTACAAAAATCCACAAACAGAATAAAAATTATAGAATCTAAGTATAGATACACTATGCTAATCGCAGACTCAAATGTTGAATTACAAAATTTATCTTAAACCACTTAAGTGGAGCAATTCACGAGTTCGGAATGAAAATAAACAAAAAAAAAAAGGATAAAAAAATACAATAAATACCTAACCAAAACACTCCCTGGCTTTTGACAACGAATAAAACCAGACAGAGTGGGTCGGGAAGTTCTCATCCCTGACACGGCACCTCCCAATGGCTAAATAGGGATATATGGGACACATATAGGAAACAAATGCCACTACCAACGTAAAGGTATTATGTGGCTCTCATCGATTACGAAAAGGTTTACGATAGGGAATAGCATGGAACGTTTTTGACCAACGTAGAGACCTACATATCATAGAAAACTTATATTGGAAGCAGAAAGCAGTCGTACGAGTCGATGGAGATTAACCGACGAATGTTACATTGAAAGAGGAGTCAGACAGGAATGCAATCTACCCCCATTGTTATTTAACTGTCTAGTTGGATATAATTTTCAAACAAGCTTTGCAAGGTGAAGACTTTGGAATGGAAATCAATGTTGAACTAATTAGATAGATCTTAGATATGCTGACGACACTATTTTCGTATGTGATAGTCTCCAAGGGCATCAAGATTTATTGGAGTGTGTAAACGAGACAGGAAGTGAAATTGGTCTAAAAATTAATGTTTCTAAGACAAATTTTATGATATTTATTCGCTAACCTCACGACAAGCTTCCATATAGATAGATCGACAAAACATTGGGAGGGTTACTCACTTTAATATCTGAAATACTACATTACTGACCAATGAGACCCAAGTAAAGTGATATATACTGAAACAGCTCGCACAACGTTGCTAAAAATAAAATCATTCTTCTGTAACCTCAGCTTAAACCTAAAATTATATCAAAGAATGATCAAATGCTATATTTGGTCAGTGTTGTTATATGTAACGGAGACCTGGAATCTGGAAGTTGATATGATGAATACCCTGGACCAATCCCATACCCTGGACAGCGATGCTAGGTTAAATAAAGAAAATGCTATTCGTGAGTTATTGAAAACTGTTAAAATAAGAAAAAATCAAACCTAGGGCGTGTTCTTAGAGGAGACCGGTACAGAATCCTTCAGATTATCACGAAAGGTAAAATCGAGGGCCGCAGGGAAATTGGACGGAACCAGACGTCATGGCTCAATGCTCATGGCAACATTCGTGAGTGGAGAGCAATACGTAGTGCCAAACAACTATTTCGATTAGCTAAAAATCGTGAACAACTCGCTAATGTAATTGCCGACAATATTAGGACCTAATATGGTACCGAAAGAAGAGGGAAGCCACTGCGTACCTTAATTTTAATGTGTGCATTACAGAGGGCACCATCGTGCCCAGAGTATGCATGGTACAGAGAAAAAAGTGTTGACATAGCTATGCTCCAGAGAACTGGCGAAGTCTGAGGCTTATAGCCTTGGCACGATAAAGGTGCACTGTTATACCTAACAGCATGTCGTCTTAACTCTTAAGAATAAGAGAGATATGGAAACAGACGAGAAATCCCGAAGAGGAGTCAGATATGAGTGACTCAGATATAATTAAAAATGTAGAGGGAACAAGCAGAGTGACGACCACAGTCGAAGACTCTATCTCTTCCAAAATAGGTCTGAATAACCCCAATCAGGATCCTACTTCCGGTAAACTTACTATTGCTATGGAAGGATGTCACTTTGATACAAGAGAAGTGGGCATTCAGGGCCAAATAAAAGATCTATCGGATGTTGGCTGAGCGTTTATATATATAGCAGAATTGCCGAAGTACCGAGGACTTGTTTAGTTAATGGAAGATGGGTGCAGTACAAAAGGTATAGACTAGATGGCTTCCAAAGGAGAAAAGCAAACGCATAAATGGAAAAACGTTACAGCAGATAAACTCATTACAAGTACTTGTGTAGTGAAATTAACAACGTCATTCCTGAACAAGAAACAGAAACCAGAATGTCTCAAGCTTGGACTTGAACTTTTATTAAACTTAAGACTAAAACTTGTAATTGTAAAATGTTACATATAGTCAATATTACTTTATGAAGTCGAGTCTAATACACCATTTAATTGAGGATAAAGGGTAACCTACCTACCTACTTAGCAACAGAGGGCAAGAAAAAATTTTCCAGAGTAATCGTTAGCCTCAATTAATAAAGAAAGTACTTTGAGTAGATTTTTTCACGATTTAACTAATCGTGTATCATAGACAATTCTTGTTCAGTTGTTTCTTTGTTTTCTTGCATGGCTCCTTGATATCTAACTGTATAGTCTAAAAGCGTTATCAGTTGTTTTTTTTTACAAAATTTCACGGCATATTTCAAATAAGACTGGTACATTTCAAATTTAAACATTTTTTATAAAAAATACTTCTATCAGAGATATTTAAGTACGCGAAACACAAACAAACGCATGTTATCATATTTAAGGCGCTAAAATTTAAATATCCTAATGTTACCGTCTTACAGTCTCATTAGGATATTACGAAATTGTCGACCAGGGGTAGTTGTACATAATTAGTTTTGAATGAAGTAGAAAATCGTCGTTTGTTCATCTTTTCTATGCTTTATTCAAACATTTAAACAGCGGGCGCGGGCGGCTATGAACAGTCAGAATCCAGAATGTTTATCAGTGACGAAGCAAAAGCGGGTCCACGCGCTTTGACCATGACCACACTTAACGTTGCGCAATACTTAATTCTAGATTTGAGGGAATCAACATGGCTTGTCACGTCATGGGTATTTACGATATCTTGGCACAGTTGCCACATCTAGAATCAATATAGTATGCTTGTTTATTGTTAGCTGTTATACAACATATTATCAAATATTATTATAGACGGGAACGTCTGTATTTGGTTAAGCTATTAGAATCATCTAATCTCTGTTGAACATTTTCAACTTTTATTTACTTTATTATTTATGTATATCGGTGATTCTTTTATCGGAATAAAACCATTCTAGTGAATTCCAAAAAGCCGCATATTGGAAGATGTCCAAAAATGGATATTCCTGGCCAATGTAATGCAAAAAGTAAAGTTTATTATAATTACAACAATAGTATGAGGCGGAGAAGCATGACTTTTCTTGACGCTCACTTCGTTCGGCGCGTAATAGAGGGCAAGTCAAGAAAAGTCGCTTCTTTGCCGAATAAAGTATACTATTTTTTCTTCAAACGTAGCAATTTTCAACCATAAATAGTACAATTCATACGCTATTTTTACTCGAAATTAACTGTGACAACTATCAAAGTCGTCTAGATGTTAAAATTTAAAATAATTAAGTCGTCGGTGGGATTTGCGTCTCCCTGGTTACAGTTGTTTGACAGTTGTTTGCAATTATTAAAGACAGCTTATTGTTGTTGCAACCGCAAGCGCAAATTTAGTGCGAAAATGGAAAACCTAAACGAAATTGAGTCCGCGGCTAATGATGCAGTAGCACGTTTGGGGCCCTCCAAGTCGGGAATAAAGTATCGGTTAGCGTACAAGCACTTCCAAGAGTGGTGCGATACAAGAGGAGTACGGCAAGTTTCCGAAGACGTTTTACTGGCATATTTTAATATAATGGAAAATGAAAATAAATGGAAATCTTCTAAAATGTGGTCACGATACTCTATGATAAAATCCGAGTTAGTTATTAGAAAAAATGTGGATATAAGCAAATTTTTAAAGTTATGTGCCTTTCTGAAAAAAACAAGCGAAGGATATACTGCAAAGAAGTCTAAAGTTTTCAATAAAGACGAGTTTGATAAATTTTTGTTTGAAGCGCCAGATAAGTTGTATTTAGAATTAAAGGTAAAAAAAATTATATTGCAAAGCATGTAGTATACTCTACTAAATTATAAAAATATTTCAGATTGTTTTGGTAATTGGGGTTACCGGCGCCTGTCGATGCGACGAAATGGTAAAAATGAAGACTGTGGACATTGAGGATAAAGAAAATGTAATAATTATCAAAATCATAGACAGTAAAACACGACAAATTAGATATTTTACGATAATTGGTCAAAACTACATTAAACTGTATAAAACGTATGCATCACTGCGGCCTGAAAATTTCACAGAAAACCGATTTTTTATCAAGTACCAAAATGGAAAGTGTTACCGAAGCGTCATGGGAATACATTCGATCAGCGCAGTAGCCCAAAAAGTAGCTAGTTATTTAAATTTAAACGATGCAAGCGCATACACGGGTCACTCTTTACGACGAACTTCAGTAAGACTTTTAATTGATGGAGGCGGAAATCTTAGAATGCCTCAAACGACATGGGGGCTGGAAATCAAGCACGGTTGCCGAAGGATATATATATATATATATATATATATATATATATATATATATATATATATATATATATATATATAGGATTCAATAAGAAATAAGAACGATAATGCTCAAAAAATTTTAAACCCTCATGATTCGCCAACAACGGGAATGATTGCTGAAAGTTGTTCTCGACCATCAGTATCATCAACAATTACCAATGCGTATCAAAAGAGTCGGGAACATTTTTGCACGGTTTCAATTTTGAAAATGCCTCATTAAATAATTGTACTTTTAATATTACTATAGATAAAAATGATGTTTAATTGTTGTTAATGACACTTGTATTGTTGCTTTGTGACATGTTTCATATTGTTGCCATGACAACATTTTTCTCTCCGCCGTAAAGAAATGGGAAAAAAACTGCTGCCGACGGAGACATCAAACTTTGACAGGATCAAGTTAGATAAGTAATGTCATCATTATTTGACGTTTGAAGAAAAAAACATTTTTTTTCGCTCAATACGCAAAAAATAATCTTCCAGCTTCAGAAAATTGAACTTGGATTAATCACAGATATCCTTACTGGACACTATCCAGTTGGACATCATGACGTGATAGGGTTGGTACACCCCAAACATTTTTTTTATTTTTTGGACACAATTTTTTACTTTAATTTTTTTTATGATGAAGCGTTAAAAATACATAGAACCCTTCTATTGCAACTCCTATTTTTTAATAGCCCTATTAGTGTCAAATAGTTAGTTGCCACACTCCTGCGAAACGTCTTGACCGATTTTTATCAGTTTTTATATCTATATCCGGTAGGCCTGAAAATCGGTAATATATTTTTCATACCTCAAGTAATACGGGTGATCCACCATAAACATTTTTTTTTGACAAAATTGTTTATTTTTATTTTTTTATGATATAACAATAAACAACACAACTCTTAATTTTCACCCTTCTATCACTAACCCCAAAGTTTTAATAGCAATATTAGTAATTTAATCATTTTAAGCCTGGTCGATAACTGATTAATTATCACTAGATCAGTTATCTCCGCCAGGCTTCCACCAGTGTCATTTCTTCTTCTTCTTTCTCAGTGTTTTCCTTTTTAGGGGTCGCTGTTGCTTACTCTTCGTCGCCACTTATTTCTGTCCATTGCATCTTCTTCTACTAAACGTTTCTCTCTCAAATCCTATGCCACACAGTCCTTCCATATTCTCCTCGGTTTTTCTTTACCTCTTCTTCCATCAACTTTAAACAGCTCTTTCCTTAGTGTCACATAGTGTTCATCTCTACGTCTCATCTCTACGTCTGACATGGCCAAACCATTGTAGTCTTTGTTCTTGGCTCTTCTGTTCTTCAAGTTACCCCGGCTCTTACCCTAATGAACTCGTTTCTGATCATTTCCCTTCTAGTCTTACCCAAAAGCACCGTAAAATTTTCATTTCAGCTACCTCTATCTTCTTTTCTTGGATCTTCTTTACAAGCCACACTTCACAGCAATACACCAACGTAGGTCTTACCACAGTCTTGTATATCTTTCCTTTCAGCCCTTTCCCGATTTTTTGGTCACAAAGGACCCTGCTCATTCGCGCCCAGTTAAACCAACTAGCCTATATCCTGTGGCCAATTTCTCGTTCTACTGTATTATTTTCTGTTATGTAGGAGCCAAGGTATTTAAATTCTCCTACTCATCCTAGATTTCCTTCAAACAATTCTACGTCAACAATTCCTTTTCCTCCCAACCACATATACTCTGTTTCCGAACTGCTTCTGTACTAACGCGATATCATCAGTAAAGAGAATTAACCAAGGAGCCTCATCCCTTATATATATATATATATATATATATATATATATATATATATATATATATATATATATAAGGTTCTTGAACTCCTAAGTGGAGCATAGAGCTTCAGTGAAAACGCACCATCGGGGGTTCTATTTTGCGCTAAGGCCTTCACCTCATTCCAAGACTTTCCTTGGTCTCTTATCTCGTCCATGATGGATCTTCTCCAAGTTTGTACTGGGCGACCTCTTTTTCTTTTCCCTTAGGGATTCCACTCTAGGGCAGTCTTTGCGATACTGGAAATATTTTTTTGGAGTGTGTGCCTCCTCCCTTATGACACGATTAAAGAGGTAAGCACTTAGTGAAGAGCCCTGATGCAAACTAACCATCACTGGAAAAATTCGGTTAATTTCTACAACAGTCTGTACTTTGGTGTACGCTCTCTCATACATATCCTTCACGAGGTTACTTCTCAGAAACCCATTTCTCTCGCATACATCTCTATAGCTCTTGTCTAGGAACCATATCGTACGCCTTCTCAAGATCTACATCTTATCGTTGTCTAAATTGAAAAAACTTGCCTCGTTTAAGGGGTAAAGGTTCAGATGGTCCAAATCTGAAAGGGGTGCTAAGAGGTGTAGGATATTCGAAAGTTGAAGTTCATACTTTTCTTTTTTTATTTTCACTATAATTAGCGCTTGATTAACTACAACTTGGTTGACGAATTCTTTGTTTTTTTTTGTAAATACGGCATCAATAGGTTGAAATAAGAAGATATATTTACTTCGGAACTGTTAGTTAATTTTTCAAATTCTTTATCTGAATTTGACAATCTTTCAAATCTGTAATTACAAATAAGACAAAAAAAAATCTTTTGGCCCCCAAATATATAATTTTATAGTCAATTATGATATTGTTTTATTTTTTATGTTCAAAAAAGGACAGTTTTTAGAGATCGATATATGCTTATCACTTTACCGTGTATGCAATCCATTTTTTTTTCGTCACGTCCGAGACACGTCAGAAATTGAAAAAAAAAAAAGAATAAATCGACCTAGAAAGAGATGAAATGATATAATTGTAATAACATACGAGACAATGTTGAAGAAAAAGAGGCAATATGCCTAGATAAATGTAGAAGAATAAGATCGGTTTTAAATGGTTTAAACTGAATCAGTTTTTGGTTGTTTGTTTTTTAATGAAAAAATTCGATCCCGGAATATTTATTCCAGCTAAAACTGATCTTTTAGGAAATTCTTGGTAATAATTTTGACATGGTTTATCCAGAAATTTCAATAATTTAATAATTTCCGGAATTCTACATAAATGTGTCACAATATTTTATAAATGCGGCAGTCCTCTGTTCCCTGAACAACTAGCAACAACAAATTCCTGTTATTATACTTCACCGCGCTTATGTAGAGGTAGCAGCATGTATTGATTTTTATTATTATTACATTACTTTGATGGAAGTAATTGAGTAAGTAGTACAACTATGTAATATTCTGGTGCGGGTGGTGGGGGTATAAATGTAGTTGTAGGGTCAAAGAGGTGCCATTTTGTCTATAGAAATTCCAATTAAAAAATATGTATGACTAAAACAAGCATAATTTATTCCTTGTTTTTGATCCTCTTTTACTACGTCTGCTTAAAGTTGGCAATATATAAATAAAAATAAACAAATAAATAAATAAATAAATAAATAAATAAATAAATAAATAAATAAATAAATAAATAAATAAATAAATAAATAAATAAATAAATAAGTAAGTAAATAAATAAATAAATAAGTAAATAAATAAATAAGTAAATAAATAAATAAATAAATAAATAAATAATTAAATAAATAAATAAATAAATAAATTAATAAATTAATAAATAAAAAAATAAAAAAATAAATAAATAAAAAAATAAATAAATAAATAAATAAATAAATAAATAAATAAATAAATAAATAAATAAATAAATAAATAAATAAATAAATAAATAAATAAATAAATAAATAAATAAATAAATAAATAAATAAATAAATAAATAAATAAATAAATAAATAAATAAATAAATAAATAAATAAATAAATAAATAAATAAATAAATAAATAAATAAATAAATAAATAAATAAATAAATAAATAAATAAATAAATAAATAAATAAATAAATAAATAAATAAATAAATAAATAAATAAATAAATATATATATATATATATATATATATATATATATATATATGTTAGTTTGAAGTGTTTCACGAATGGAGTAATATGTTGAGCAATTATTCCGGGAAAATATCCGTTGGTCATTTTTTAATTGCAGACGTTTCGCCAAGGTCTCACTTGGCATCTTCTGTGCGTTGTCTTCGGTCTCGTAGTCGGTAACTGAATGAGCTGCGCTCAGTCCTCACTTCTTTTATATCGTGCGCTGTTCGAGCGGATCGTCGCTGATTGGCCGTATTCGTTACGCCGCTAGGCCCCGCCCCCTGGGGAGCGAAGCTCAGGCAGTCAGTTTGATGTTGGCGTCTCGAGATTATGGACTTCCAAGCTTGGGGCAGATTTAAGGAGTCGTCACGTTTGTTAAGAAGACCTTCTTTTTCAATTTCTATAGATTCTCTGATGGTTCTTGTTTTGAAGTGTTCAATGTTGGCTATTTGTTTGCAACTTTCGAAGTTTATTTTATGGCCTGTGTTATGCTCGTGTTGAAATAGAGCAGATGTTAGCTGTCTGTTGCGAATTGCTAGTTTGTGTTCCTCTAATCTTGCGGAAATTCTCCTGTTGGTTTGTCCGATGTAGGTTTGGTGACAGGTTCCACATGCAATTTTGTAAACACCCTGATTTTCCAGTTTGGTTGCATCTTTGGGGTTTCTTAAGATCGATCGAACTGTTTGCTTCGGTTTGTAGATTGTCGATATGTTCTTTTTTCGGAGAATGCGCCCTATCTTGTCGGTGGTTCCTTTCACGTATGGTAGAATAGCTCTTGGTTGATTTTTGTTGTCTTCTTGTGTGTTTTGTGTGGTCTTCCGTTGTTTCTTTATTGCTTTGTAGATGGTGTTTGAGCTGTATCCATTTTGTTTCAGTATTGTTTTTATGTTCTTGAGCTCTGCATTTCTATGTGTAGTACAGGTCAGGCTATTTGATCTTGATATCAGAGTGTCAGCTACTCCTTGTATTTGGGAAGGATGGTGGTGCGAGTTGGCTTGTAGATATCTATCGGTGTGAGTTGGTTTTCTATATACTGTGTGTTCAAATTTACCACTCGGTGTTTTTATTGCGAGAACATCTAAAAATGGAAGTTGGTTGTTATCTTCAATCTCCAGGGTGAATTGGATTTTTGGGTGTTGATTATTTAGATGATTAAGAAATTGTTCAAGTTCTACTCTTCCATGGGTCCAGATCACAAATACGTCATCTACGTATCTTAGCCACAGTTTCGGTTTTTTATCGTATGTTTTGATGGCTTTTTCTTCAAAGTAAATCATGAACATATTGGCCACCGCCGGTGATAATGATGAACCCATTGCTGCTCCATCTGTTTGTCGGTACATTTGTCCATCGTACATGAAGTATGCATTGTTGAGGCAGTGGTGAGCTAGTTCTATGATATGGTCAGGAAGGTCTTCGTATTCCGATATTAACTGGAGTGCTTCGTTTACTGGTACGTTGGTGTATAATGACTTGACATCGAAACTAGCTATAATGTCATTGTTGTTGAGTGTAGTTGAAGTCAATATTTGTGTGAAGTGGTGTGAGTTTTTAACGTATGAGGATGCCTTTTCCGTGATGGGTTGGAGTATCTGCGCTATGTACCGTTCAAGTTTTTGTAGGGGTGAATTGAATGCGCTAACGATGGGTCGCATAGGTACACCTGGCTTGTGGATTTTTGGAAGACCGTAGAATTTTGGGCATCTACTGGATTTTTCTCTTGGTATGAGTGCCCTTTTTGTTGTTTCGTCGATAGGAGATTTCAACCTTCATTTACAAAACTTTCTCATCATACAAACACGAGAAAGACTAAAGCTATTTTAAAACAAGCCAGCATTGCTCTACTTAGAGCAGAAATAAAGAAAACACGATTCAACATAAGCGTGGTTGAGAACCGCCTGTACAAACTACATCTACAGTTGAGCGAAACCATTCATGCACTTCTATGGAACCAACTTGAATTACTTACATACTGGCGCATTGAAACAGATAAACAAATTTCAACAAAAAAGCTAGAGGGAAAGATAGAAAAGCTCAAACCAAAAACAACGAAATTTCCACAGCCAACATGCAACAAACATACTGTACATAACATGTCAGACTATCCTCTTTCTGAACCCGAAAAGAGCGTTCTGGAGAAAGGGTTCAACTATGCCATCGCACCAAAAGTAATACCCAAAGAGGAAATCATAGCCAATGTTGAATCAAGCTTAACAACATTAAACGAGCAAGATGCAGAGGAAATAAGACACCGGGTTGCCAGCATCCTCAGAAAAGCGAAACCACCGAGGCCTAATCTTACGCACAAGGAGCATCAAGCCCTCAAACACCTCAATAAAAATCAATCCATCATCATACTACCGGCCGACAAAGGAAACACAACTGTCGTCATGAACATCGGGGAATACAAATCAAAAATGCAAGACCTCCTAAAAGATGAAACATATAAAGCGGTATCGAGGGACCCCACCACATACTTGGAGAAAACTACAAAAACTAAAATCAACAAATCTCCTATCGACGAAACAACAAAAAGGGCACTCATACCAAGAGAAAAATCCAGTAGATGCCCAAAATTCTACGGTCTTCCAAAAATCCACAAGCCAGGTGTACCTATGCGACCCATCGTTAGCGCATTCAATTCACCCCTACAAAAACTTGAACGGTACATAGCGCAGATACTCCAACCCATCACGGAAAAGGCATCCTCATACGTTAAAAACTCACACCACTTCACACAAATATTGACTTCAACTACACTCAACAACAATGACATTATAGCTAGTTTCGATGTCAAGTCATTATACACCAACGTACCAGTAAACGAAGCACTCCAGTTAATATCGGAATACGAAGACCTTCCTGACCATATCATAGAACTAGCTCACCACTGCCTCAACAATGCATACTTCATGTACGATGGACAAATGTACCGACAAACAGATGGAGCAGCAATGGGTTCATCATTATCACCGGCGGTGGCCAATATGTTCATGATTTACTTTGAAGAAAAAGCCATCAAAACATACGATAAAAAAACCGAAACTGTGGCTAAGATACGTAGATGACGTATTTGTGATCTGGACCCATGGAAGAGTAGAACTTGAACAATTTCTTAATCATCTAAATAATCAACACCCAAAAATCCAATTCACCCTGGAGATTGAAGATAACAACCAACTTCCATTTTTAGATGTTCTCGCAATAAAAACACCGAGTGGTAAATTTGAACACACAGTATATAGAAAACCAACTCACACCGATAGATATCTACAAGCCAACTCGCACCACCATCCTTCCCAAATACAAGGAGTAGCTGACACTCTGATATCAAGATCAAATAGCCTGACCTGTACTACACATAGAAATGCAGAGCTCAAGAACATAAAAACAATACTGAAACAAAATGGATACAGCTCAAACACCATCTGCAAAGCAATAAAGAAACAACGGAAGACCACACAAAACACACAAGAAGACAACAAAAATCAACCAAGAGCTATTCTACCATACGTGAAAGGAACCACCGACAAGATAGGGCGCATTCTCCGAAAAAAGAACATATCGACAATCTACAAACCGAAGCAAACAGTTCGATCGATCTTAAGAAACCCCAAAGATGCAACCAAACTGGAAAATCAGGGTGTTTACAAAATTGCATGTGGAACCTGTCACCAAACCTACATCGGACAAACCAACAGGAGAATTTCCGCAAGATTAGAGGAACACAAACTAGCAATTCGCAACAGACAGCTAACATCTGCTCTATTTCAACACGAGCATAACACAGGCCATAAAATAAACTTCGAAAGTTGCAAACAAATAGCCAACATTGAACACTTCAAAACAAGAACCATCAGAGAATCTATAGAAATTGAAAAAGAAGGTCTTCTTAACAAACGTGACGACTCCTTAAATCTGCCCCAAGCTTGGAAGTCCATAATCTCGAGACGCCAACATCAAACTGACTGCCTGAGCTTCGCTCCCCAGGGGGCGGGGCCTAGCGGCGTAACGAATACGGCCAATCAGCGACGATCCGCTCGAACAGCGCACGATATAAAAGAAGTGAGGACTGAGCGCAGCTCATTCGAGTTCGACTCGAGCAGTCGAACGGAGCTGACGTGCCAAGCAGTGAGAGGAGCGACACCGCCGAAGCGTAGAGACGACCAAGTCCGAGCTGAACTTTTTAGTTCATATCGTGAATGTAAGCACGATAGCGGTGACTTGGCGTTAAAGCGCCTAGGCCTGAAAAAGAGAGGCAAAACCTTGCGTTGCGACTAGGTTAGCCGGGGAGATTTGTTTTTTAAATCAAATCTTCACGGAGGCCAAAATTGCGGCGTAAGGTAGTGAAGAAGCAAACGGGCTTCGCCCGTCGGGATATTCTCTGTGCCTCCGTTGGGATGACACTGTGAGATATAGTTGTTTTGAACTCTATATCTGGCAGACACGGCCCCAGGGTCAGAGAATTGAGAAATTCAAGTGGATACCGCTTTAGTTCTGTCCTAAAGTGTGAACAACCGCGGACAGGTCACTGGGTGGCACCCAGAATCCGTGCTGGCAGCGGGCCAGACGGACAACAAAAAAGCCTTCTTCCAAATTTTTTGATTAGGCCCCGCCCCCAACATGGACCGTTCTAGGTCCCCGCCGATTCGTAAGGCGAACCCATCCAACCCCGATGGTTGCCGTGAGAGGAAACTCCACGGTAACATCTATAACGCGTTGCTGTCCCACGACGCTTCCGACGGACACGAAACATCTACTAACTACGATGTTTTCAATGACCTCCCCGTAGTAGATGACTGGGAAGCCCATGCCACGGACGAATTCAAGCGTCCCAAGACGAAGAAAAGGAGGACAAAAGCCCGTGCGGAGGGAAACCGCACAATAGAAGAAACTACGGACGACGAAACACCAAAAGCAGGAAAGAGGATCAGGAAGAAGAGCAGCGAGGACGAAAAGTCTGAACTGCAAACACTAAAGAAGCTCCTACAAGAAAAGGAAACCGAAAACAACGCCCTCAAAAAGAAGATAGAGGAGTTACAAGACATAATTGTAAACTCCCAAAAATCCATAATAGATCACATGGACAAAAAGTTCGACCAACTTGAGGGCAAAACTGAGGTAACCCTGGAAAAACAGGCACCGAAGAACAAAGAAGAAAACCTGGAAAACCAGGCCATAACCAAAAAGAAGGCTACAGGAGCAATTCCAAAAACAAAAAAACAACAAGAGGAAAAGCCCAAAGAGGCACCCAAGCCCAAGAAAGTGAGAGAAGACTTCCCAGCACTCACCCCCACTAAACCACAAGATGAAGCTCAAACAGTACAAGATGGAGATGCGCAGGCTGAACTACAACCTCAAGAAACAGTCATGGAAACCGAAGAGGTACCAAGGAAAACCTTCGTACAGAAACCGCCTGTAATCAAATTACAGAGCGTGAATTACACGGGGGCCATATTAAACCTTGCACAAAAAGAGCAGGTTTATACAATCAATAAACTCTCAAGGAGTGGACGAGAGACATTAATACAAACGAAAAGCCCTGAGGACTACCGAAAAATGGTAAAAATTATTGAAAATTTCAATAAAGAAACCAAAATCCAGTGGATTGCTTTTCCACTGGAAGACGACATAAAACCACGAATGGTTTTAAGAGGGCTACCCCCATCAACAAGCCTACAAAGCATCCACGAAGAATTAGTAGAAATACACGAGATCGAAATAATCTCAATAAAAAACATGATTTCTAGAAAAGAAGACAGGAGGATGCTACCAATGTTCGTAATGACAGTGGAAAAAGAGGACGTGGAAAGCCTTAAGCGCATCACCAACTTGCTACACATGAAGGTGAAAATAGAAGATCTACGCAAAGCAACAGGGCCCACGCAGTGCTTCAACTGCCAAGGCTATCATCATGCTCAAAGAGCATGTTTCAAAGACCCACGCTGCGTGAAGTGCGGCAAAGAACATGCAACGAGAGATTGCACGTTGACAAAAGAGCAGAAGCCCAAATGTGCTAACTGCCAAGGCCAACATCCGGCCAATTTCAGAGGCTGTCCCAGATGTCCAGTCTGGGGCAGACCCCAACAACAGCAAAGACAAAGGCCTGCTACACAAAACAGGCCACAAACAGCACATACTGGGCTATCCTACGCTCAGGCAACCAATCCACAAGAGAGTGAGAAAACCATCCTCATCTCTAGACAACACCAAGATGGCCTAGTGAACTCCGTAAGGGAACTACTCACTAGGGTAGTAAATGAAGCGATAAAAGACTTCAAGCTAGCACTGAACTAGTGCAAACTAATAGGGGATACTTGAGGATAGGCTCCTGGAATCCAGGGGGTATAAGGACCAACCAGAACATTCTGGACGAACTGGTCAACAGATACGAAATGGACGTCGTAGCCATTCAAGAAACAAAACTCACGAACAACGTAAATATCAAATTCCCAGGATACGACGTATATAGGAACGACAATACAGCGAGAACAGGCGGCACAGCAATACTCGTGAAAAAAGGCATAAGACACACTAGATTACTAACACCACAACTAGTAACAATGGAAGCCACGACAATAAAACTAGAAATGAGGCAAGGAGAAGTCAGAATTACCTCAGCCTACGTAAGACCGCAAGATCCGCTGGTCGACGACGATCTAAATATGTTCCTAAACGACGAACCCTCTATCATAATAGGAGACCTAAACGCAAGATCCCCTAATTGGAATGATAGAGCTACGAACAGAAATGGAAGACTACTAAACGCGTACATAGATAACAACGAAGAGGTTATGGCAATGGGCCCCACAGACCCGACACACTACCCGGGAAATGCACTTCCAACACACATCGACATAGTAGTTGCTAAAAATCTAGGACTACAAACAGAACTAAAAACACTAAACGAAGGCACAACCGACCACAACCCCATCCTATTAGAACTAGGAACGTGGGAAGAAGAAAGTAAAATTACAAGGATTAAAAAGAAAACAAAGTGGACAAACTTCAAAAGGCTCGTAAGCACGGGAATTAACATTGTCCCCGTGATAAACAATCCACGAGAAATAGAAGTAAAAGTCCTAGAGTTGGAGAACATCATACAACAGGCAATCAGGAATAGCACTACCGAACAGGAAATAGAAATGCAAACGGGCAGATTTAAGGATATACCACAAGAATTAAAAGATCTGATAAGGGAAAAGAACAGGGCTAAACAAATAGCACGACGAACTAGACATCAAGCACACAAAAACAGAGCAAATAGACTAAACAGAGAGGTCAAAACAGCACTACAACAACACCGTAGTGAAAACTGGGAAAACCATATAAGAGATATGGAAGAGCAAGGTCCAAATATGCAAAATATTTGGAAATTGCAAAAAATCCTACGTAGCGATAGAAAGCCAATTCCCCCACTACACGGAGAAAATGGCATAGTCTATAGCACAGAGGAAAAAGCAGAGGTAATGAGGAGTACTCTCGAGAGAGAGTGTACATTAAATTACCACCCAGACGAAGACATCGACTTCATAGAAGAAGTCGAAACACAAAGACAAAGACCGGAAAACCCCAACGAAATTATCCCTCCAACAACACCGGAGGAGATAAACGAGCTAATTAAGAACAGCTCACCAAAAAAGGCACCCGGTCCAGACCAGATCACAAACAGAGCTCTGAAGTATCTACCAGCGAAAGCTATAGTATACTTAACCAACATAGTAAACGCAATGCTAAGGTTCAGAAAATTCCCGAATAGATGGAAAGAGGCCCATGTCATAATGCTACCAAAGCCCGGAAAAGACAGCACATTCCCGCAAAATTACAGGCCGATTAGCTTACTACCAGCAATCAGCAAAATAGTGGAAAGAGTAATACTCAGCAGACTTAAAGCTGAAACTGACAGGTTAGATATAATACCAGAAGCCCAATTTGGCTTCAGGTCAGAACACTCCAGCGAACTACAAGTACTCCGACTAACAGAGTACATAGCAGCTGGATTCAATGACAAACAGTACACAGGAGCTGCATTCCTGGATGTAAGCAAAGCATTCGATAGAGTCTGGCATAAAGGACTTTTATACAAAATGAGACAATACGGGTACAGCGGAGCAATGACAAGATTGATCTCTTCGTACTTGAGCAACCGAAGTTTCAGAGTGCGGATAGGACAAGTCCTATCCGAACTCGGAAACCCGGAAGCTGGAGTACCACAGGGAGCGGTATTGTCACCTCTGCTGTACTCGATATACACAGCAGACATACCTAGAACACCAGGTACATTACTAAGTCTATATGCCGACGATACAGCAATAGCGGCCAAACATAGACACGTAGATATCGCAGTCACCAATCTACAGACCGCGTTAGACGACATTGAAGAATGGAGTCTAAAGTGGAAAATCAAAATAAATTCAGATAAAACACAAGCTGTACTTTTCCAAAAGAGGCGAGAAAGACCAGAAGAACAGGTAACTGTGCAAGACAACCCCATCGAGTGGAAAAGCGAAGCGAAATACCTCGGAGTGATAATGGATAAAGGATTAACATTCAACAAACACGTAGAAGCTACGGTACAAAAAGCTAACATAGCTAGAGCCGCAATAAGAGGTCTAGCAGGTAGAAAAAGCAAACTACGACTTAAAACCAAAATAACGCTAATAAATAGTATAATACTACCTATACTAACATACGCATCATTAGCATGGGGACACACATGCAATACAACCAAAAAGAAAATACAGGCTCAACACAACCAAAGCCTAAGGGAAGCAGTTAACGTACCAAGATACGTCGCTGAAAGGTTCATTTTCAGAGAACTTCAGCAAATCAGAGTGACTGATACCATGAAAGAAAAAGCCAGGAAAAAGTTCGCAGAACTAGAAGACCACCCCAGTCACATACTGAGAGAGATGATGAGGTATGACGCTTTCCACAGATGGAAGCACAAAAGACCTAAACAACAGATATTAGATTAACGCAAAACCAGAGAGAGAAATAAAAAACCACCAGAGGGATAAAACCTATAAACACCAGAGTGGGAAGAAAAAACAATCAAAACACACACACTAGGAAGATAGTTCGTAGCTCAAATCGCCATAATATGCCATCGCCCAACTAGTGGGCCCTGTTGCACGCACTAGGATACAGCCTATATTGTGGTAATGTATAATATTTATTTATTTTCTTTGCTATGATATAGACTTTATACTAATTATGATTTTCTTTTCACAGGCTACCTACCAAAAAAAATCACAAAAAACACAAAAAACCGGCCTCGGCCACCAAAAAAATCAAAAAAATACTAACAAAAACCGGCTTCGGCCACCAAAAAAATTAACAAAAACCACAAAAACCCGGGCACGTAGGGCCCATCACTCTCGAGCATCAAGTCGTCGAGCTGAGCCGGGACTCAGAGCGGGGACTTGATGCCCAGCAAGCAAATTTAGTTTCGCGGATATGCCACAGTAAGATAAACAGGAATAAAGCGGAGATGCGCTGTCCTGAGTTTTCACAATCGTATTAGGAAACCATGTTGGGGTTCTATTACCCAGGACCTCCACATGAAGAGCACTTGGCTGATTGTTGTGCCTCTATAGCGAATCAGATTGCTATAGGGGGGAAAGGGATGGTCTTGAGCATTGGAGCACGGTGGGGTGACTCCTGTTTTTACACGAGTTAGCACACCTTGCTCCAATGAATTGTTACACCCAATCGTACTACCCGGGTGAACATTTCTCTAAGGCTGGGTTTAATCAATTTGCTGCTGCTGCAGCTCATTCAGTTACCGACTACGAGACCGAAGACAACGCACAGAAGATGCCAAGTGAGACCTTGGCGAAACGTCTGCAATTAAAAAATGACCAACGGATATTTTCCCGGAATAATTGCTCAACATATATATATATATATATATATATTTATATATATATATATATATATATATATTTATTATATATATATATATATATATATATATATATATATATATATATATATATATGTATATATATATATATATATATATATATGTATATATATACATAAAAATAAATAAATAAATAAATATAAAATCAGTTTCCTATAATCAGTCATTCAAGGGTTGTTCCCAAAATTGATTACATCGATTTTTCACCTGAAATCATTAAGCACCATATTGACAAATTAAAAAACGACTCATCTCCAGAGCCCGATAAAATTTCTAAATTATTTTTGAAAAAATGTTCAGATGTCCTCTCTATTCCACTATCACTAATAATGCGTTCATCTTTTAATGCACACTCTCTGCCTCGAATTTCGAAGAGTGCCTCGGTGACACCTATATTTAAAAAAGGAAATAAGTTAGATCCCAATAATTATAGACCAATAAAGCCTTATACCTGTTATTTGTAAAGTGATGGAATCAATTATCACAGTCTCTTTCAGAATTTTTGCTTCGAGAAAAAATATTCCTCTACAACAACATGGATTTGTGAAAAGTCGATCAACCATGACTAATTTACTCTGGTGTGTTAATGAATGGACAGCATCATTGGATAACAAACGACCTTCTTCTTAACGTGCCCTATCAAGTCCCCTTGACGTTGGCGATTAACATGGCGAAACTGTCTCTGTCTCGAGCTATTCTAAAGAGTTGCTCAGCTTTCTTTATTCCTGTCCACTCTCTGATATTCTTCAACCAAGAGGCCTGCTTTCTACCAATTCCTCTGCGTCCTTCGATTTTACCCATCATAATAAGTTGAAGAATATTATATCAGTCTCCCCTTACTACGTGTCCAAAATGACACCGTATAAGAGGACTGACCAAATGTAGCATTTAACCATACGCTTTCGAAGTTGAAGTTTCAAGTTATCATTACAGAAGAATGACCTCATTTTTAAAAATGTCGTGCGGGCTATCTCGATTCTACATTTTATCTCTTGATCTTTATCTAGTTGTTCAGTAATATGGCAACCAAGATATTTAAAACTGGACACTCTTTGAATTATATGACCATCAACATCTGTATTCCCACTGTATCAATGGCATTTAAAAGGCATTGTAATCTATTCATGTCATCACTTAAAATAACTGTGTCGTCTGCATATCTTATTGTATTTATCAGAATTCCATTAACTTTCACGCCCCATTCCAAATTATGCAGCGCTTCTTTAAATATTATATCTGAATATAAATTAAATAACAGTGGGGATAGTATACAACCCTGTCTGACACCTCTTTGTATTTTACATATTTCTGTTGATTTTCCGTTTATGCAAGCTGTCGCTGTTTGACGCCAGTATAACTTTTCTATGAATCGTATGTCTTGACTATCAACTCCTTTATCTTTTAATATTGTAATTAATTTGTGATGCTGTACTCGATCAAAGGCCTTTTCATAGTCAATAAATACAGCAAAGACGTCTTTCCTTTGATCTCGACATTTCTGCAGTAATACATTTAGTGCAAAGAGGGCGTCCCGAGTTCCCAGTCCATTTCTGAAAATTGTGTTTCATCCTGATCTTCTTCACATTTATCTCTGATTCTACTGTGGATGATGCGTAGAAATATTTTCAAAGTGTGGCTCATAAGGCTTATCATTCTATAATCGCTACAGTTTTTCGGTCGTCGTTTTTTTGGTAGTGTTATGAATTCGGACTTTAACCAATCTTCAGGGATATAACCAGTCGAATAAACATGATTGAAAAGTTTGACCAGTATTCCAATGTTCTCCTCATTTATAAGCTTTAACATCTCTGTCGGTATGTTATCAGGGCCAAAGGCTTTCTTGTTCTTTGCTAACTTTATAGCATGCAGTATTTCTGATTTTAGTATTTCTGGTCCTTCACCTTCAACTAAAGTCTCCGGTTCTTCGGGTCTATCATCCTTACATAATTACACAAACGACCTATAGATGTTATATATTTAGACTTTGCAAAAGCATTTGACCGGGTACCGAGAAGAAAATTGATGTAGAACACTTTGGCATTTTGCTGATGTAGAGCACTTTGCTGATGTAGAGCTGGCACTTTGATGTAGAGCAACTTCTTGAGTGGATTAATTATTTTTTATCAAATCGAGAGTTTTGTGTTAGCTAAGAAAGCTTTCTACTCAGACAATACAAAAATATTTACTTCGATATTCAAGTGGTGTTCGGATTGGATGTTACTTCTCAATAGAGATAAGTGTGTAGTTTTACATTTGGGAGAAAATAACCCGCGTTTGTTTTATTCGATAGACGGGTATTTACTGGATACTGTGGGATCATATTGTGACCTTGGTGTTACAATTACTGAAAATTTAAATTGGTCGGAGCATATTTCAAACATCACTAAAAAAGCAAATAATAAATTATACCTAATTAATAAGACTTTTACAAAAATTTCCTTTTCGGGTTCTATTCGTTTGTATAAAACTTATGTCTGACCCCTATTGGAGTACTGCGGAATAGTTTGGTGCTCAGAATTAGTGCGCGATAGAATCTTCTCGAAAATGTCCAAAAGATATCCACCAGATTATCTCTCAAACGAATAAGGCCAGATTACCTACAAAGACTTTCTTTGGCAGAGTTACAAACTTTTGAAGCTCGTCGACTCCGTGGTGACTTAATTATCACCTTCCGAATTTTAAAGTTTGGATATGGAAATCTGCAGCACTTGTTTATTTTAGATCATCGCAGCAGACTACGTGGACACAGTTTGAAACTGAAGAAGGAATCCTTTTCATGGACAAGGCACCAAAATTTTCTGTGTAATAGTATTTTTAATATATGGAACAGTCTTACGGAAATTATAAATTCCCAATCTATAAACTCTTTTAAAAACCAATTAGACTGTTACATGTTTGTAAACTGAACAATACTGTATACAATTTACTAGTTCATAGTCTATTAGCGTAACTAATTCTTTTGTAATGTACTATTTCATTTTTCTTGTAAATGGGATTATGAGTCTTCATAAACCCAGCCCTTATTACTATGTAATAATAATAAATAGTTATGAACTAGTTTATGAACCCTTCGCCACAGAAGAAGTCTCTAATATCATTAAAGAGCTTCATAACTGGAAATCTCCTGGACCAGACGGAGTTCAAAACTTCTGGCTTAAGAAGTTGTGGAGTGCTCCTGAGTGCTTGTCAATACTAATTAATCATGTTATTTCTAATCCGCATTAAATACCATCATTCCTAACCCAGGGAACAACTTATTTAATTCCGAAGGATCAAAATAATACCCAAGATCCAACCAAGTACCGCCCAATTACGTGTCTTCCAACTCTGTATAAATTGGTTATATCCTGTGTATCCCAGCGTATCTACCAACACTGCGCTCTAAACGATATCATAGAACCTCAACAGGAAGGATGCGCTAAGGGTTCCATGGGTTGCAAAGAACAACTTATTATCGACTCAGTCATTTCTAACCAGGCATACACCAAAAAAAGGAACCTCTTCACTGCCTTTATTGACTATAAGAAAGCCTTTGACTCAGTGGCGCATAAATGGCTGGTAGACATATTAAGAATATATAAAGTCGATGATAATATAGTGACCTTCTTAAGACATATAATGATAGATTGGAAGACTAAAATTCACCTCCAAATACCTGGCAAAAACAATATCGAAACGTAAAATATCGCAATTAACCGTGGCTTATTCCAAGGAGACTTGCTGAGTCCCTTGTGGTTCTGTCTAGCGATGAACACACTATCCCAGCTATTGAACACCACTGACTCAGGTTTTAGCATTAAAAACAACAACACTGTAGTGGCGAAGCTTAATCACCTGTTGTATATGGATGATTTGAAACTAATGGCTTCCACTCGAAATCACTTTATATAAGCGAGCAATTAGAAAAACAGATTACTAATTTAAGTAAGACGATAGGATGAAAGTACCCAGACGATACTTATTATTCTTTCTACCACTGGAGTCATTCTGAAGAACCTTCTAGAAAACATAAAAAAGCTGGGTCTAAATGAACATCTATATAAGATCATGCAGAACGATGTGCTACTTTCGATGTCCAGATGCGTGCGAGAATTTTTGGGAGATACACCGACGTACCAAGTCGTCAATCTGTGCTCAATCACGAGCTCAATCCTTCTGATACCGTAGGTATCTGGGATGAATGAATTTTCTCGTTAGAAGGAGTGTGAGCCGTGTGGCTAAATCTGGATAAATAGTTATGGAAAAATCATCTTAATTTTTATAATAACAATAATAATAATTTATGTCCGCAGCATACAACTATTAAACTTAATATGTTTGCAACTGGTAGCTCATTACAAATGCAAATCTTGAATAATCTGCAAACACCAAGTAAACTGGTCAAACTGAAATCACTCAAAAGTTGGATATTATTTTTCCAAAGAGTCCACCCAGTTTACGTACAAATAACAATATAAACCCATGGATTATATACCTAACAGGTATGAAAATCATGGGTCAGTATTGGAGAATCAAAAAGGGACGGATTCATAATTTAAATAAAATTAATGTTAAAGCGGATAGATAGATCGTATTGATATCTAACACTTAACTAATTTGCTTACTTGTTTACTTATAAATTATGAATTTCTATCTCTTCCTCTTCTTCTGTGTCAAATTCGTTGTCCGGCCCGGTTGGAATGATTATAGATTGACAAAGTTCTTAAATGTTAATTAAAAGTCCACAATCTTTCTTCCTCTTTTTTTACGGGGTTTATGGCACTGGTCCAGTTATGTTTCGTTACCTTTTTATGGGTTTTAATAAAATTTGTTTGACATACGTCAATTTAAAAGTTGTATTTTGTCTGGCCACTTCACCTTTTACTTGAGCCCGTAATGAGCCCTCTATTGGATATAGTTGAGAATGATAAGGTGGCAAATATTATACCGTTATTCCTTTTGTTTTTGTCATTTCGTCAATAATATATTTTTTATAGTACCTACGATTTATGTTGCCTTGCAATTCGTAATAATTCCGACTCAAGCACAGTCTGATTATACGGTACTGTTTTCTGTCCGACCACGTTGTGTCATCACAAGGCGTGTTGATTAATCTCTTTCTAAGATCTAATTATTACAATATGAATGATAATGGGGAACAACAAAGGCGAAAGAACGAGGAAGGGATATGGCAAAGAAAATAAAATCTTCTTCTTCTTTGTCGGCTATTTTCCATCCACGCCTGAATGTGGGTCTCTCTCAATTGCTTCCATCTTTCTCTACCTTGCGCCAATCTAATCCACTGTTTGCCTGCCACTGCTCTTATGTCATCTACCCATCTTTTTTGAGGTCTTCCCATGCTTCTTGTTGTCGTTCTTGGTCTCCATTCTAGAACTCTGTGTCCACCTGTTGTCCTTATATCGGGCTACGTGATGTGCCCAGAGCCATTTCATTTTAGTAATTTCTTCCACAATATCCCTAATCTTCGTTCTACGTCTTATCTCGGTGTTTCTAATCTTGTCTCTTAGTGATATTCCAAGCATGATTCGTTCCATTGCTCTTTGCGTTGTTTCTAATTTTTTAGCAGATTTTTTGGTAAGGGCTACTGTCTCCAAGCCGTAGAGTAGTATGCATGTGTTATACACTTTTTCTTTAAGTTTACAGGCATGGAGTTGTTTTTCAATATATATGCTAGTTTGCCGAAAGCGCCCCATGCCAGTTTTGTTCTTCTTTTAATTTCAGCACCTTGATTTGCCTGAATTTCAGAACTCCGCCTGCATGACGGCTGGGCGAATTGAGTAGTTTAGCTGCCATGTTGCCGGTCCCAAGCCCGGATAAAGGAGGAAGGGGGAGGAGTAACAACCTCGTAAAAAAACCAGGGTTCATCTGGCCCGGATGATAGCACCCTGTAAGGGCCCCTGCCTAGGGTACAGGCGAATCTGCTGCCTTGTAGTTAGATGCTGAACCATCAAAGGCTAGAGGAAGAAAACCTCGACGACAAATCACCCGGTCCTCCAGGTTGGGGGTTGAGGCATTGGGCTAACTCCTCAATACTCAGAAAAAGGTACAAATGTTAAAAAGCCAAATCTACAGCCTCGGAACGGATGGAATAAAACACGACGACTTAAGCTACGAAAATGGATCAAGAATATAGGAATATGGAATGTACAGGGTCTCTCTACAAAACTCAATGAAGTAATGCATTAAATAAAGAAGCTCAATATGGACATCGTGGTGTTAACAGAAACCAAGAAAAAAGGTACAGGGTCAGAAAACTTAGGGCATTTCGACCATTTCTATAGCGGCATATCAAAAGAAAAAAGAGCACAACAAGGAGTCTCAATAATTATTCGTAAAAGCCTAAGAAGATATATCACCACTTAAGAAGCCATAGATGAAAGACTAATTAAAATAAACCTCAATATACATGGTCATAAACTAACAATAATAGGTGTATATGCAGTTAACGATGATGCACTGGTTAACAAGAACCAGCTCCGTATTACAAATGGATTCTATCAGCATCGAGAAGTACACAAATACACCTGGGGACAGAGAACAAGGAATCTAAAATCTATAATAGATTACTTGATTGTACGCCAAAGATCAAATATTAAAATCTACGACGTAAGAGCTTATAGAGGCGCAGTTTTTGGAAGCGATCACCATTTCTTAAAAGCAAAAATAATGTTTTCAAGAAGAAGCCAGAATGAACAACCAGTAGTTCGCTCAGAGATGGCAGAAGATGTAAGATATAATCTTATCAGCCTAGATCAAGATAGTGTAAAAATATTGTATCAAAACAGACTGAACGAGAAACTTGAAAACATAAATTTCAATAACATCGAAGACCACTACAATTACATTAAAGAAAGTATTCACTCTGCAGCAAAAGAAGCGCTTGGATATTACGAAAAGAAAAACAAAAATACTCCATACTGGTGGGATGAAGAAATAGACACAGCGATAAAACAAAAGAAACAAAAGTAAGAAAAATATTTAAGTGCAAAAACAGATACAAATTGGTCTGATTACAAAAACCATCAAGCTAAGGTGAGACAAATGATAAGACAGAAAAAAAATGAATCCTGGGATCAAAACTGTCAAAAATTAAATACGTACATAGGAGGAACTAGAAGTACAGAAAGCTTATTAAATCTCTTAGGACCAACGACAAGAAAAAAGATTTAATCTCACCAATTTCGTTAGAAACATGGGACATGTACTTCAGTAAACTGTTACAAGAAGACCGAATGGAATTCAAAATAAAAGAAAGTAACCAAAACATACGCGTTGAAGCATCTCCTATAAGAATCACGAAAAAGGAAGTAAGGGATATCTGTATTTCACTCAAAAACAAAAAAGCGCCCGGACCTGGCAATATACCCTCAGAACTGATAAAATATGAAACTGAAAAACTATATGAGCATTTGACAATACTCTTTCAAAACTGCATAAACAAAGTAGAGGTTCCAGCCGAATTTAAAACCTTAACCATTTCAACTTTACATAAAAAGGGAAACAAACAAAATTGCGACAATTACCGTGGAATAGCAGTTACTAGTACCATTAGTAAAATCTATGGGAAAATGATCAAAAATAGAATAGAAAGAGAATACACTGACTGATATGGAGGCAGAAGAACAGGCGGGTTTTAAAGCTGGTAGATCGACCATAGACCACCTTTTTTGTATCACCCAACTTATAGAAAAAAAGGTTGCTGTAGATCAAGAAGTCCACTTTTTGTTTGTTGATCTAAAAAAGGCCTACGATAGCATCCCTCAAAATAAGTTATGGAACACTCTCAGACAAACGAACATCAACTCAAATCTCATAACAGCAGTGGAAAAACTATATGAGAACGCCAACGCCAAAGTTAAAATACGAACGAATGTTTCCAAAAATTTTGTAGTAGACAAAGGACTGAAGCAGGGATGCTGCTTAGCGCCGACACTTTTCAAAATATATCTGGAACAAGCATTAAAACTCTGGAAGCGGAAATGCAGCGGCATGGGTATACAATTAAACAATAACAACCTGTACACTCTATGGTTTGCTGATGATCAAATTGTGATTGCTAACGAATATGACGACCTAGAATACATGACTCGAAAATTAATCGAAGAATACAAAAAATGGGGATTAGAAGTCAACATAGATAAAACAATGTACATAAACATCAGTGGTAAAGAACAAAATCTAGTTTTAAACGACGGACAACACATTAAGTACAACAATAAATATTCCTATTTAGGAGTAGAAATCACAGACGACGGCAAATCAGATCAGGCTATAAAAAAACGAAACACTCAGGGTAGAAGGGCCATATCTCAACTAAATAGTATTATCTGGGATCAACATATATCAAAAAAAAAAAATAAACATCGAATATACAACACTATTATAAAGAGCATAGTAATGTATGGAAGTGACGTGTGGCAGTTAAAGGCAACTACTGAAAGAACACTACAAGCCACGGAGATGGATTACTGGAGACGGGCCGCAGGAAAATCAAAACTCGAAAGAATTAATAACGAACGTATACGAGAGGTTATGGGAGTCACACATACGATTGTCGAAGATATAAGAGTACAACAACTAAAGTGGTATGGACATGTGCAGAGAATGCCAGAACATCGTCTGCCCAAACAGATCATAGATTGGTCACCACATGGAAAGAGAAAAAGGGGCCGACCCAGAAAGAGACCCATGGAGATTGGGCATCGGAAGACGTCGGAGGACGTTTTAAACCGATTATATATACCTTGATTTGGTTTTCCTAGTTTGATAACATGCCAAGATGATAAAGATGCCAAGACTTTGCACAGGTAAGCAAACTATCTTCATTTCTAAAATCACCATTTGAAAGTTGATGCAACGGCAGAATGGTTAGATGTGGCTGCTAAGCTGTTTAATCTGTCAAAAGCATTACTTCAAATGGAGATTAATGAATTACAAGAAGATTTGTCCTTGCACGTTTATAAATCGGTATCCGCTGAAGAATTTTGGGAAAAACATAACATTTGTGCCAGCAAAATAAGAAAGTTGCAGACAACTTGCAATCAATTTGGTCACTGTGTTTGGCTCAACGTATATGTGCGAAACGTCTTTCTCAAAAATGAATTTTTTAAAAAACAAATATCGCTCCCGATTAACTTACGTCCACCTCGAAGATATACTTCGAATTTGTTGTTCGACTCGAGAACCAGACTACAAACCGTCGATGCAATTTTTTGCATTAATTTAAGTTCTTTTATTTTATTATTAAGAATGTACCAAAATAATAAATATCTTGTCATTAAATGTTATCATTTCTTTTTTTTTCTGGACTTGTTCAAATTTTCTTCTAGTATCCGGACCACACATAAAATTACTTGCCGACCCCTGATATAGGTTCTTGTTACAGAGATTCATACTACTCAAAACAACTGTCGTTTGCCTAGTCGGTTCAGTGTCACGAAAAAAAATTTCCCTGGCCCAATTATGATACTTAAACTTCTTGCGTATTACAATTCGGGACCGCGCAAGTTCGAAACAGCGACACCTGGTGTCGTAAATCAGCAAAATTTACTGCGCTTTCATGTTAGATCGAGGCTACCGGATAACTGTCAAGGACGTAGCCCCAAAAAAGAATAAGAAGAAAAAGTAAGATTGAGGTTATGTCGGACAGTCGGTATTTTATTAAAAGGTAAACGTTGTATGTAGTGTAAATACAAATAAATATATTATTAAATTACAGCATTACTGTTAATATGGATGCAATAATAAAAACTGGATTTGAGAAAGTAAATCACCAAATAACTTTTCAACCAAGCACTGAGTCAAAGGGAAAAGCTTTAGTAGTGGCAAATGTCAAAAAAGAATGGAAGAATTATGTGGAAGAATTAAGAAAAATAAATTACCATAAATAATGCTAATACATAAATGCATAAATTAGCAGGTTAAGCCCATGATATCATCATATTGGTTTGAACAATTAATTCTTTCCCTGTAAACTATTGGACAGCGAATATATCTTAATGCATTTTCAGAAAAACTTGAACTTGATGCATTTTTGAAAACTTAAAAAAAATAAAATTTAAACATTAAACTTGATTTTTGGGTTAAAATGAACTCTAATTATGAAACTAAAATTTACACTTAAAAGTGAACTTTTATTTATTATTTATTTCAAACTGACATTAAAATCGAGCGCAAGAATAATGCATAATTTAGGTTATGTTACTTATGCTTTTTTATGATATAAATCCACTTTTCTCTTTGTAGTAATTTGTGCTTCGAAGTTGGAAACGAATAAAACTTAAATTGACAATTTTTTGTTGTATTTTTACAATTTATAACACAGCATTTCCTAAATCCCATTTTCTTCAGTGACAGGTGTAAATAAACAAACGAATATGAAATATGACAATTGACAATATGAATTTATGAAATCTATGAAATGTGCAGTAAAAAATGCAAGATTTCTCCGCTACTCGCGCACGATCGTTTCTCGTATCACATCCAAGTACTTGCACGTCGCCAATATTGTAACAGGAATATTCTACGCTACCGAGAGAGATAAAATTAAATTACTGGTTATGTTTATGAAGGTTGTGGTCGGTTATTTGTTAAAATGTTTTATTAATCTATTATACCATAAAAAAATAAAACGTCAATGCGATCTGGTAACCTCTACTCACTATTTAATCGAATCGCGTTCTCCAAATGTCATTGATTCTTTCAAATAGCAGATCCTACTACTACTTGTAGTAAATATTTGCAACCTTAACAGTTTTACCTTGGTGTTATCTCGATTGTTGTTTTAATACTTATTTGTTGTAATAATATTCTTCGATATAAACAAACCGACAGAAATTTAGATTTGTGTAATCTACTCGAGGTTGTTTATCGCTAATCCATTAGGTAATATCTTCTCACATCATAATGAGATCTCCGCCGCGCGGAGGTTAGATCATTATTGGTTCTACAGTAGTAAACGAAAGTATTCCAAATACGTCAGATAAGAAGTACAGTAAAACCTCGATATAATGGACTACATGGGGGGACGGGGTGTCTATTAAAGCCGAAAGTCCGTTATATAAAAATATGTTTAAAAGAAATCAGAAAACTTTTTTTTAATACGTACATATATACACTATATATATATATATATATATATATATATATATATATATATATATATATATATATATATATATATATATTATAAGGATCACTCAGACGAGTGGTGGGTTCTTATATCGGTCTCAAGGTGGAGAAATAAAAGACAAGTTGATAGGCTACTTTATCTATTTTGAAGACGTTTCGCTTTTGTATTCTGAAAGCATCATCAGTTCATCTAACAGATTTGTGAGTAAAACTCAAGTAAATGGACATTATACGGTAATATTGTATAAACAATCAATTAACTAACAACATTTAGCAACTTTTTAAAAAATTAGCACAGCAACAGAACATATGGTCTAAAGTATAAGTAATATTTTATTTTATATTAAACAGTGAAAAAGAACTAAGAATATCATGGATTCACTTCCAACTATTTGATATTATTTAAGCTTTGATTTTGACTTTAGGTAGCATTATTAAAGTGATTTGAATAAAAAATTCTTTAAAAAATGTAGTGTAAATGAAGTTACCGATCAAAGCCTCACAGCTGCCGCCGGAAAAATGGCGGTAATTGAAACAGACCGAACTTCTTCTTCTTTCAGTGCCTATTCGTTCCGAATATTGGCAATCATTCTGGCTGTAATTATTTTATTAACTGCTGCTTTAAATAAATTCGTTGTTGTTGTGGAGAACCATTTCCTCAGGTTCTTCAACCATGATATTCTTCTTCTCCCAATTCCTCGCTTTCCGAATACTTTACCCTGTAGGATTACCTTCAGTAATCTGTATTTAGTGCTGTTTCTCATATGTCCGAGATATTACAACTTTCTCCTTTTAATGGTATACATCACCTCTCTTTCTTTGCCCACTCTTCGTAATACGGTCTCGTTGGTTATTTTGTCTGTCCATGATATCCTTAGAATTCGCCTGTATAGCCACATCTCGAAGGCTTCAAGTTTTTTCTCCATTGCTTCAGTTAGTGTCCAGGATTCAACTCCGTAATACAATATTGAGAAGATATAACATCGTAGGAGCCTTACTTTTATCTCCAGATTAAGATTGTGGCTTTTAAAGAGTTTGGCCATGTTATTGAATGCACTCCTAGCCTTCTCTATTCTACATTTTATTTCCTGTGAGTGATCCCATTGTTCATTTACTGTTGTTCCAAGATAGTTATACTATTTTACTCGGTCCACTGGTGTATTATTGATAAGTAGTTGAGCGTCTCTAACTTTATTTTTGCTGATGATCATAAATTTAGTTTTTGTTATATTTACTTGAAGTCCAAATCTTTCACTCACTTCATTTACTTTGTTTATTAGTTGCTGTAAACTGTTCAAACTGTCTGCAAAAATAACGGTGTCGTCTGCATAACGGATGTTGTTTAGGCGTTCTCCATTTAGAAGTATTCCATGTTCGCATTTTTCCAAGGCTTCACTAAATATTTCCTCTGAATATAGATTAAATAATATAGGTGAAAGTATACAACCTTGTCTAACGCCTCGTAGAATCTGGATCATTTCCGTTGGTTCACCTCCAAAATTCGTTCTTATTGTGGCTGATTGGTTCCAGTATAAATTTTGTATTATACGCCGATCTTTATCATCCATTTGGGCTTTTGTTAGAATATCCATCATTTTTTGGTGTTGAACTGTATCAAATGCTTTTTGGTAGTCCACAAAGCAGGTGTAAATATCGCAAGTCATATCTCTGCATCTTTGAAATAATACTTGTAGACTAAACAGTGCATCTCTTGTACCTACGCCTTTCATGAATCCAAACTGTGTGTCTTGTATTCTCTCTTCGCATAGTTTGTATATTCTACGATGTATAATTTTAAGAAAAAGTTTTAATGTATGGCTCATTAGACTTATTAGCCTATATTCTCCGCACTTTTTTGCTCCCTGTTTCTTTGGTAAGGTAATAAATTCTGAAACTAGCCAATCTTTTGGGATGTTGCCTGTGTCATAGATATTATTGAAGATTTTACATAGTACTCTTAAAGATTCATCATCAAGAAGTTTAAGAAATTCAGATTGTACTCCGTCTGGTCCTGGAGCTCTACCTTCTTTTAGTGATATTATGGCTGCTCTTATTTCTGCCACTAGTATAGGTGGTCCTGTTTCCATAGGTATTGGGGGCTGGTTCTCTCTCTCATCAAAAAATAAATTTCTTATGTAATTTTTCCAGGTATCATTGATACTCTCTTTGTCCACGATTATCTCTCCATTGTCATTAACAAGTTTACTTACTCTTCTATTTTTACATTTACCTGTAATTTCTCTTACCTTCTTATGCACGTTGAAGTCGTCGTATTTACTTTGGAGAATTTCGATTTCTTGGCATTTTTTCTCCAGTTCTTTCTGTTTGGCTTCTCTGATCTTTCTCTGTATCTCTCGAACAGCCCGAACTAAACCGTGAAAAGACAGCCAACCTTGAGGTCAAAAATTTGACCGTGCCTGAAATGGATGAAAACGCTCAAGAGCAGCCCCCCACCGAAGAAGAAATTAGAGAGGCCATTTCAAAACTGAAAAATATCAAAGCCCCTGGATTGGACAATCTTCCTGCTAAACTCTTTAAAAATGATGGTGACACCCTTCTTAAACACATGCATAAATTAGTAACCGAAATCTGGCTACGAAAGGAAACGCCCGCAGACTGGAAATTATGTGTAATGCACCCTCTTCACAAAAAAGGAGATATAATGGTGTGTGATAATTATAGAGGCATCACCCTACTTAACGTAGCATATAAAGTATTGTCCAACATATTGTACAGAAGATTAATCCCCTATGCTGAACAAATAGTTGGGAACTACCAGTGCGGCCCGACAGTACAGTACCGACCCAATAAATCAACAACAGATCAAATCTTCACAGTCAGGCAGATTCTTGAGAAAACGTTTGAGTTCGAAGTCGACACCCACCACATATTCGTGGATTTCAAAGCCGCATACGACTCAGTCAACAGACAAAAACTTCTACAGGCTATGGTGGAATTTCAGATGCCACTTCATCTTGTTCAACTAACGGAACTTACACTCACAGGCGTAGAGAGTGTAGTCAGAATCCAAAACGACTTTTCAAGACCCTTGCATTGCAAAAATGAACTGAGACAGGGAGATGGACTGTCGTGTTTCTTATTTAACCCTGCACTAGAAAAAGTAATTCGAGAGTGCCATATTAATACGAATGACACCATCTTTAATAAATCTGTACAGTTGGTCGGATATGCAGATGACATAGACATTATTGCTAGGTCTACGGAATCTCTGATCGAAGCATTTCGATCATTAAAGGCGTCTGCAATGAGAATGGGATTAAAAATAAACGCACATAAAACCAAGTATATGTATTGTACTAGATCAGGCAACCAGATACCTAGACTATTATTTGATGATCTGGAACTGGAAGGTGTGGACACCTTCATCTACCTGGGCTCGCTGCTGACCAAAGACAACAATGTCAGCGAAGAAATTAAAAGAAGAATAGTGCTTGCCAATAAGTGCTATTATGGCTTGAGGAAACAGATGGCCCCAAAACTACCCAAAAAAATTAAAATTACCATATATAAAACACTAATAAGGCCAGAGTTAAAATACGGATCAGAAACGTGGTCACTCACAGAGAACGACCAAAAACTGCTTAGACGTTTCGAGAAAAAAATTCTAAGGAAAATATATGGAGGAGTCCAAAAACAGGGTTTGTGGCGTAGGCGCTACAACTTTGAATTATATAGAAGTTTTGGAGAACTTGACGTAGTAAAATTTATTAGATTAGCACGCATTCGATGGATAGGACATGTAATTAGGCGAGATGAAGATGTAACGATCAGAAAAATTTTCAACCGAAGAGGACCAGTGGGAAGACGATCCAGAGGAAGACCAAAACTTGGGTATCAAGATAACATAGAGGATGATCTAAAACCATCGGAGTTAAAGCATGGAGAAGTGTTGCCAGAGACAGGGGCGAATGGAAGATTGTTCTGAAGAAGGCTTTGGCTCATAACGAGCTGTAATGCCACTGATGATGAGATTGTAATAAATTACTTGAAAGATTTTTTAATCTCGTTGTTAACCCATTCAAAAAAAGCTTTTTTCATTTAGCTCGATCCATGAACAGTACTATGAGCTAATACCCTCACATACCGTTTGTAGGTACAAACCTTACAGCTATACAACATCTGATATAGATTACTGCATGGAATCTGCAAGACGCATTTAAGAATAATTATTAATAAAAATCTACTGAAGAATAATGTACATATTGTACAATGTACAAATTATTATCTATGCAAAACATCGTACTACGCTGAGATTACAGTCATCACACGAAATTTCTGGATTTATATGTAAATAGTAAAAAAAATAACATAACTGGCACTTGTTTTGTTGTGGGAGAACTAGGATATTGTTAATGATAAAATTATATTTTATTGTAACAGATAACTCCACGTATCTATTTCTGACTGAATAAAAGTGTCATCATCAGAGTTAGTTTTTTTGGGACTCCTTCTGTTTCCCAAGTTCATCCCAACCCCTAGGAACATGAGTGTACCACTGCTAATCAGTAGACCGGTCTCGTTCCAAAAGGAGCTAGTCATTTTGGCTCGGTACCTATCTGACCCCCAGGTTTTTCCACCACCCCTCGTCTACGTCTGACATACCAAGAGGAGGCTATGAACTATTACGTCGGGCGATTTTGGGAAAAGAAAACACCCTCCGTTTTTCTTGACTTGTGGTTAGGCCACCTGACTGTCTTCTTCTTCAAGTTCCACTCCTATCGGAGATTGGAAATCATTCTGGCAATTATAATTTTATTGGTTACTCGCCTGAATAGTTCAATTGAACTGCATCCAAACCACTCACGGAGATTGCGTAGCCACGAGATTTTACGTCTTCCTACGCTTCTTCTACCTTTGATTTTACCCTGCATTATATTCCTTAGTAGTTCGTACTTTTCACCTCTCATGATGTGCCCCAAGTATTCCAATTTCCTGATCTTTATGGAATTTAAAACTTCGCATTGTTTTCCTAGTTGTTCGAGAACTTGTTCGTTTGTTTTGCGATCCATCCATGATATTTTCAAAATGCGTCGGTAACACCACATTTCGAATGCTTCTAGGTTTTTAATGTTGGATTTTTTAAGTGTCCAAGCTTCAACTCCATACAAAAGGGTAGAGAAAATATAACATCGAAGCATTCTTATCCGGAGCGATATATTGATATCGCGATTACAAAAAAGTTTTCTCATTCTATTAAAAGTTGACCGCGCAATTTCAATGCGGCATCTTATTTCTTTTGTCTGATCAGTATCTTCTGTGATCCATGCTCCAAGGTATTTGTACGAAGATATTTGTTCAATTTCTGTATTGTCTAGTACTAGCTTAACTTTGATGTTTTGTGCTTTTGTAAATACCATGAATTTTGTTTTCTTCAAATTGATTTTTAGTCCATAATCGTTGCAATATATATTTAGTTGTTCAGCAAGATGTTGCAGTTCTTCTAGTGTTCCTGCCAAAAGGACGGTGTCGTCAGCATATCTTATGTTATTAAGTGGCTCACCGTTTATTATAAGGCCCTCACTGATCTCGGCAAGCGCTAATTCTGAGATGGCTTCACTGTATAAATTGAATAACAAGGGTGATAAAATACACCCTTGGCGGACCCCACGGCGAATCTGGATATCCTTGGTCAGTTCGTTTTCAACTTTCACTTTTGCTGTTTGATTCCAATAGAGGTTACAGATGATTCTAATGTCTCTACTGTCTATGTTTTTATTTAATAAAATTTCTTTAAGTCGATTATGTTGCACTCTGTCAAATGCCTTCTCAAAATCAATGAAACAGGCATATACTTCCTGATTAATATCTAAGCATCTCTGCGAAAGAACACTTATTGCAAACAGTGCATCTCGTGTTCCCAGTCCTTTCCTAAATCCCATTTGTGTATTACTTATGCCTTCATCTAATTTCTTATGTATTCTATTGTGAATTACTTTTAAAAACAATTTCAAGACATGACTCATTAAGGCTATGGTGCGATGTTCATTGCACTCCTTTGCATTGGCTTTTTTGGGAAGCAGTATGAATGTTGATTGGAGCCATTCTTTAGGTATTATACCTGTTCTATATATGGTATTGAATAGATCCAAAAGAAGATTAATAGATTCAGTATTCACAATTTTAAGTAATTCGATAGGAACTTCATCAGGCCCGGGAGATTTACCATCTTTAGCTTGTTTCATTGCATATTCAATTTCTTCTCGTATAATGTCAGGCCCAGTATCATCCTTAAATTCTTTTGGTGCTTCTGTTCTCTCTTTGTCTTCAAATAGTTGTGCTATATATTGTGTCCATCTCTGCATTTTTTGGTTTATATCTGTTATAAGTGCACCCCTTTCATCTCTTAGTTGCCTAGTTTGAAGTGTTTTTCTCATTCCTGTTAATTCTCTAATTCTTTTATGCATGTTAAAAAAGTCATATTTTTTCTCAATTTCTTCTAGTTCTTGGCACTGCTCATGTAACATTCTCTCCTTAGCTTCTTTTATTTTCTTTTTTATTAATCGATCAGTTTCATTATATTTAATTGGATTTTTTTTTTTTTTTTTTTTTTTGTTTTGAATGATTTTCTTTCATTCATTAATAGTAGTATTTCTTCAGTCATCCAATCTTTATGTTTTCTATTCTTTGGTTTTAAGTTTTCATTTGCTGTTTTAATTCACCTGACTGTAGGGGTAGCTTAATGTAGCTTTTCTCCCTATTTACTTTACTCAGTTTAATTATTGCATGACTTGGGCTCTGTGTCCCTGAAGATGTATGTCCGATCAGGGGGTCGGCAGCAGGCTGTCGGCCCTCTGTTCGGAAGTTGTGTGCTCGATCAGGCAGTCGCCAATTTGGCAAAACAAGTTTTGGTCTCCTTGCCGGCTGAGTGATCGATGGGTCTGGCCATCGAGCCCGTGTTTGTCGCACAGGCCTCGATGCTCAGGTTTTTTTGTTTTGGGGTCAAAACTTTTAAGCTATCGACTGAAGTTCTCTATGCGAATAACTTTACTTTGCGTTTGATCAAGGTTGCCATACGTATCCAGCCAGCTGTTGTTTAGGTCGTCTATGTAACGTCCTTAGTTTTGGATCGTAGTCTGTCAGCTCTCTTAGCAAACGGTTCCGATGGTTTCTGTCCTTCCCTGCTCTAGGAGGTGTGGCTAGGGGTCGCGTTTGGTGTCATTTAGGTGAAATACACATCTCGCTGCTTTTCTAACACACACATACACAGGTCCATAAAGAGCTAAGTCACCAAATGTTTATTTCGTACAAAACGAAGTTTAAATTTTAAAACCAGTTATTGATAAATTATTGATGGTTATCATGACCTTTATTAATTAGATCAGTTACTTAAGTAATTAATGAAACACACAGAAGAAATTAAATTTATATTGATATTATAAAAATAAAACAGAAGCTTTAATTGGTCAAACCACCAAACATTATTGGCCTAAAGGGGCCAAGTCCAAAAAAAAACAAGTTAAAATGATAAGTAGACAAAAGTTATTAATATGAAATAATTCTAATTCTTAGGCAGGTTATCAAAAAATTGTTTTGCTTCGTCACCACAGAATCGTTTCAAATCTTGTAGACATTTAAATTTTTTAGCCGAGATTGGTAAAAGACCTAAAAATAATGTTGTTTAATAATAGTATTCCAAGATATTAATAATTTTTTATACCTGAATAAGAATACGGAGGAAGTTCAAATTCATTTTGTAGTAGCACTGGTTCCTTTCGCTTACTATCTTTTTCTTTCACTATTGCTGACTCCCATGCTCCATTATAGGACTCCCGGTAATATATCAATCTACGATGATCTTGATGTATTTCTAATTTTCGAATTGGACGGGAACTGAAAGGACATTTCTTCAAATAATCTGTTTTCGTATTAAAAAAATTCGTCCATGCTCGAAAGTAGGATTGATCTATTTCCACAACGTCAAAGGGCGATGGTTCTGCACGAGCACTTCTAAAAATTTCAACCCAATCTAAAGGAATCTCAGCTCGTTGTTTTGAGTTTAATAAGCCCATATTTTTATCCGGTTCCATATAGGAATGGCCACGAATAGGGAAAGTAACTTAACATAATCAAGTCTACGTGTATTGTGGACAATATAATGCAAAAAACGAAACATGGTGAAATTTTTATTTTGTCCCCCACACGAGTCGCAGAATATTTCAAGCGATCTTACTTGTATATCGAGAAAATTCCAAAAAAAGTCATTCAGCATTGAGCATACATCGTCGCTTCCCTTTTTGCCAATTGTTTCCGGGTAAATGTAAAATACACTTTTTGCTGTAGATAGAATGTGGACATTAAAGGCATAGACGTTCAGCTGGCTCTTATAGTAAACATCGTTTGTTGTTATGTTTGAGACACTGAGATTTTTTCCAAAATCGAGACAAATAGCTTCGTGAGTCACATAGGTTCGAGTTTTTTTCTTCGCAGCTCTTTTTCTACTGTAAAATACCTCAGCCTTTCTTTTGTGTACATCATTTTGTATCGTAAGCTGGCGTATTTCCTTTTGCAAGCGTTCATTTTCAGCAAGATCGAAACTACTGTTTAAAATATCAGACTGAAGAGATTTTATTTTTATAAGAAACTCATCACAGGAACTACATGTATCAGTTCTGGGATATCCAAAGGCTATGTTAAATTTTGTATTAAAGACTGTTCTGTAAGACTCGTAAGATATTTTCATAGAAGGGTTCAACTCGCAAAACATTTTGAACATCTTTTTTATGTTTAACTCTTCAGGTAAGTATAATTTTTTACTATCACTCACACTATAGTGGCTTTTCCTGCCTTTAAATGACTTTATATGTTTGTATATTGCTACAAGAACGTTGGATTCCAATTTTCTAGGATGGTTTTTATTTTCTCCCCTTTTATCTTTAGGGGCGACTCCAGTCATTTTTAGTGAATTTTGTAATATCTCTATTTTTTTCTTTATTCCATGAATAGACATAAAAGCTTGTCTACAAATATTTATTTCTTTTAAGCTATTATCAGTGCTAAAACGTACCCTGTAAGAATATGCAGCACTTTTCAAATTTGATTCGTTTTCATCTTTCCTAGGCCTTCTTCGGCGAATAGGCAGTACTGTAATCAATCCACATAAGTATGAGTTCTGCTCATTAATAGAAGTCATTGTGTTAAAATTTTTGAGTACAGTTTTTCTTGCTTCTTCGGGCACATTTTGAAAACATTGTTTACGACAATTACAGGTTGCACCTATCTCGTGACTCTGCAGTCTAATTTTTTTCATGACATCTCTCATTCTGCCGTGCTTTTTCCTTTTTTTTTATTCATTCTGTTTAGGCACTACTTCAGTCTCATTTCCACTACTATTGTTTTCTGTATTCATTGTTATTTACTTTTAAATCACTTAAAAAACAATGAAAACAAACTAAACCGACGAACCTAACTCTAAACTGCGCGTATTAGATTAACGTCTATTAGCTGTTTATATGGACTTTACCCTTTTAGGACCTGCCTGATAAGGACTTGCCCCCTATTGGTGGTGTATGCGTAAATTAGAATTAGTATTTCACGGGAACTAAGCGCTTTTAGGACGTGTAACCAGTCGCTGACCACTTCTACGTTAAAATTGCTACAAGATGGCACCACTAGATCTATTTATGAAAAATTGCGACTTGCCCCCTTTTGGCCCTGTACCCTTCATATGTATTAGTTTGTTTTTTATTTAATCCTTATATTATTTTTATTGTTTAAAAACTCTGTATTTAGTTTTTTTGTTCTTTCCTCAATCTTTTCTTCTTGAAATATTTCCTTGTAATTTAATAACAAGTAAAAATATCTAACGTATATGGAAAATTTCTACATAACGGCAACGCTGTTGAAAATGTGCACCATATACTCTGCCAGAGCACAGGCCAGGATGTCCAAATCACGTCCTCTCAATCAAAAAACAAAATGTTATTCACATATATTACAGAATTGAATAATAACTTTTAATTGCGTAAACAAACAGCGTAAACAAATTTAGATTTGTTAATCTCTCTTTTACATTGTGTAAACATTTTTTCGCCAGACAGATCAAAACAATTAAATATTTGATAATTTATAAGTACTTGTATTTTCTATTATTCCATTTTAAACGCGCGATTAGATGTAAAGAAACATTGGAATATAACTGCATTTGCACACGATGTAAAGAAACGGGATATAACTGCAATTATCCTTTGTTTATGCCCTTAAACAATCAAGCCTAAAAATATGTAACATATTGGGTGGAATGCATAAAAAGTAGTAGATGCTATTGCTTCAGCAAATAGTATCTGGTTTGTAGCATTTACTTTTACATAAAAGGAGGTGCTTTGTTGAAAAGACCGTACTACACAACCGAAGTACTTGCTACTGACCTGAAAGTTCTACTACTAAACGTAACGCCAGCCGTAGTGCCCTTGTGCGCATCACACCAATCGTATTAGAACTAGTTTTCATGTGATTTTTCAACTTTTATAAAGATTTTATATTAATACTTAAATATATATACATATGCAGTAAGCTAAAATAAGTCTTACCTGCCCCCTACTCTCCTACTTTCCCATGTAAAAAATCAAAGTTATGACTGTCACCAGAAGAAAGATTGCTTAAAATTCGAAAATTGATGCTATACTATACTACGATTATTTTAAAAATCGACCTCTTCGAGTGTTTTGCTTATATACTAAAAATAAATGAGTTAATATGGGGGTTACACTTATTTCAGCGCACTGTATTAATAAAACTGCACGATTCATGATAATTACCTGAATATTTTACTAAAAATATCGTCATTGTATATTCTTCCTGGTTTGTAGATTTTTCTACGACGACCATTCATAAATGCTACCATTAAACAAACATAACAAAAAACACCTAAGCCGAAGTTGTTTATCTACCAACTTCACCTAAACTGAAGCAAATTCTACTAAACTAGCAAATACTTCAAAAGCGTAGTACATCCTTCTATGTATCTGATAAATAGTAGTAAATACTAAGGACGAAAGCAAAATGCTTTGTAAGTGTAGCAAGTACTACAAAAATGTAGAATTACTTGAAGCATTAGCAGATACTACGTTTTATGCATTCCACCCATTGTTTAGTATTCCTAATTTTTATAGATAAACCATACAAGCATAAGGCAAAGCACCCAATAGTCGGCCTCGCACCAGTAGTCGGTCTTTACAGTCTTTATTATAATGTAAATAGTGTTAAAATTAGTTTAAACCAGTGAAATAACTGTTTACAAAATCTATGTCTCTTTATTGGTCAATACGCACACCCTCGAACCAATAGCACCACAGGTTGATGAGCTGTAGTCGTTCGTTCTGACTCGTTCATTTTCACTGTCGCAAAGAAACTGCTGCAGTATTTATTATAAGTTTCATAATAAGTAGTATTTTGGGATTTTTATGAATTAAATAATTATATTAATATCTCACCACAAGATCAAGGAATATGACTACTACGAACAATCTAACGTTCAGGAAAGTTGTATTTAAGTATGTTCTCAGTGCCCTCTCTCTATAATGTATCTTGCATAAACCACATATTTCGCCTTAAGTTTGATGACAAGTTGAACAATTACTTTGACAAAATGTTTAATGTTATTTAGTTTAACTATTTCTTAATTTGGTTTGTAAATAAAATGTTTTGATTATGACTTTAATTTAATATAAAACGTAAAATGTTTGATGTAAAATCCAAATATTTAGTTATTTTGTCAAATCCTATTATTAATTATCCTGCTGATATATTTATTTTATTTAATATTTCGTTAACTAATAACTTTATTAAAGGTATGTTATACCAAAATTCAGAAGTATGTATTGATGTTTTTCTCTAATTTTCTTTCGTTACCTGGAATAATTGCGTTAAATCAGAAGTATGCAGTTGATTTGTAAAATGCGTTTATCTCGAAAACTGTTGAGTTTTGAAGTTATTAACAAGTATACCTTTTTTTGTTAAAAAAATGTATCTTTATTATTTTTTATCAAAAATACCGATAACATAAACAGCAAAAAAGTTAAGTGCAAATGTATGCCACATATGTGGCATATGTGCAGTTGTAAGTTTTTATACATAAATGTTTACAAAAATGACAGATAGCGAAAAATTTAATTTTAAATTTTCACTTTAACACCCTGTATCTTTCTTAATATCAACATTTTATTAAAGTAATTTGGCTTAAATCGTAATATTTTAAAGTGTAGAATCTATGGTTTCTTTTTGTACAATTACTTAAGGACCACCCTGTATATCTTCTTCTTCAAGTGCCGTCTTCGTTCCGAAGTTTGGCTATCATCAAAGCTATGCGTATTTTTGATGTTGCAGATCTGAACAGTTGGTAATTGGTGCAATTGTACCATTCTCTCAAGTTTTTCAACCATGAATGCCTTCTTCTTCCTATAGATCTCTTTCCCATTATCTTTCCCTGTATAATCAATTGCAGCAACTGGTATTTATCTCCCCTCATAACATGTCCCAAATATTGTAGTTTGCGCTTTTTAACAGTAAGTATCAGCTCTTTCTCTTTCCGCACTCTCCGCAAAACCTCCACATTTGTTACTTTCTCTGTCCAGGATATTCTTAATATTCTACGATACATCCACAACTCAAATGCTTCTATCTTTTTGGTATCGATCTTTTTCAATGTCCATGTTTCCATCCCGTAGAGGAGAACTGACATAACGTAACATCTCAAAAGGCGAATTTTAAGTTTTAGACTTAGATCTCTTCCGCAGAACACCTTTTTCAATTTAGTAAATGTGGCTCTAGCTTTCTCTATTCTGGTTTTGATTTCTTCAGAGCAATCATTATTTTCGTTGATAACAGTTCCCAGGTAATTATATCTTCTTACACGTTCGATTCTTTGATCATGCTCGGTTATGTCAGGGAAGTTTTGTGGTGATTTAGATATTAGCATTATTTTTGTTTTGCTTATGTTAAGTGATAATCCGTGTTCTTCACTGCATTCTACTATTTTGTTAATTAGTATTTGAAGATCTTCCCAAGTTTCTGCCATTAGTACCGTGTCATCGGCATATCTCAAGTTGTTTATTCGGATGCCATTTATCTTAATACCTATATTTTGATCCGAAAGTGCTGTGTTTATAATGTCTTCGGAGTATAGATTGAATAAGGTCGGTGAGAGTATACAACCCTGTCTTACGCCTTTCTTGATCTCGATTTCCTCCGTTGTCTCTTGCTTTATTCGGATATTTGCTTTCTGGTTATAGTAAATCTTAGAGATAATTCTAATGTCCCTTTTATCCAAGTTTTTTTCTACTAGCAGTTTCATTAAGTGATCGTGACGAACTTTATCAAACGCTTTGTTGTAATCAATAAAGCATATATATATATAAATATATATATATATATATATATATATATATATATATATATATATATATATATATATATATATCTTGGTTTATATCTAGACATCTTTGGCATATGACGTTAAGTGCAAATAGTGCTTCTCTTGTTCCAAGCCCGTTCCGAAATCCGAATTGAGTATTACTAATATCTGCATCTAGTTTTCTGTTAATTCTTGAGTGGATTACTTTGATGAATACTTTTAATGTATGCCCCATTAAGCTTATAGTGCGGTAGTCAGTGCACTGTTTTGCATTTGCCTTTTTTTTTTAAGGTTACAAAAGTTGAAAGTAGCCATTCCTTTGGTATTTCTCCTCTTTTGTAGATGCAGTTAAAAAGGTCAAGTAGAATATTCACTGATTCGCCTTCCACAAGCTTAAGAAGTTCTGATGTGAGCCCGTCTGGACCCGGTGATTTACCATTTTTCATTATTTTTATAGCGTATAATAGTTCTTCTTTAGTTATTTCTGGTCCTTCGTCGCCTTGCAAGTTATCTATATTAGGTTCTTGTCTTTCATCGTCGAACAATTCTTCTACATAGTTCTTCCAGGTCCTAAGCTTTTCTTGTAGATCGGCTATTATTTCACCATTTGCGTTGCATAGGAGATTGGGATGTTTTCGTTTTTGTGTACCTGTCAGTTCCTTTATCTTTTTATGTAAGTTAAAAGTGTCTTGTTTGAAATGTAGTTCTTCGATTTCCTCGCATTTTCTTGTATAAAAATTTTCTTTTGCAGTTCTTATTTCTTTTCTGATTTGTTTGTTTACTTCATTATATTTTTGGCTGCATTTTCCCTTTAACTGTCTTCGCTCTTCCATGAGACCTAAAATTTTTTCTGTTATCCATTCTCGTCCTTTTTTCTGTTTCTCTTTGGTAAGCATTTTCTGGGCAGGTTTTATTATGGCGTCTTTTAAATCTTGCCACTTCTCTTCTACATGCGTGTTCTCTGTCTTTGTAGAAAGCATTCGTAAGTTATCATTGATATGTTGTTTTAAATCTTCTTTAATTGTTGGATCTTGTAAGCGGCTGGTATCTATGTGATCTATTTTTGTTTTATTTGAAGGTCTTTTGAGTCTAATGTGTACCCGCGCTATCAGGGGGTTATGATCTGAAGAAACATCTGCGCCTGGATAAGCCTTAACTGATCTTATACAGTTTCTGTATCGCTGTATATACCCTGTATATACTAATCTATAAAGGATAATAAAATTTCAACAATAAATACGTATTTAAATCTTTGGTTTCTTGTATATTGTTAATACACTTTATGTTCAATATCTGTTGAATTAAATGATATTCTAATTTTGAATCAAGAATCTTAAAAATCCTAAACTTTTCGACGTAGTCTGAAACATGATGCACACCATGTTTGGATACATCAAAATTTATTGAATTTGTATCTTATTTTTGTTCAGCAATAAAAACAAGAATCTTAAATTATAAATACACAACATCAAAATTTAATTAAAATAGTTCACATATTCACAATCATAATGGTTCAAACACGAAACAGTTAAAATAATTATAGTTTCATTTCCAACAAAAACACGACAGTTAAAATAATGAAATGGCTCAAAAAAACACAAGAAAGGTCACCTTTACTTCCAGCCATTTCGAAAAACGTACTAATTTACCGCGTAAAACATATCAGTTCACCACCTAAAATATGACATAACTTACGAGTTAAATTAACAACCACGATTTGATCATGATTAACTTTTTCTTCTTAAGGTACCTTCTCCATTACTGAAGGTTGGCCATAACTACAGCAAATTGCTCTCTCTTAAGCTGTTCTTAGTATCGAATGTGTGCCATGCCTGTCCAGTCTCTTACATTCTTCAATCAGGAGCATTTTCTTCTTCCTTGACCTCTTCTTCCTTAATGGGGCTTTACACGCAACGATAACTCGTAACAATTCATTGAACGAATTATCGCTCCAACAAATCGAAAGAGTAGAGCACTGTTTACACGCTACGCTAAATTGTAACGATTTCTTGTCAAATGTCACCCTACATCGACCCCCCAGTCTTTATAAAAGCTTTAACCATGGAGGAAGTAGTGTTGCTGTCGCTGTACATCGGTTGTTTTTTGAGAAAGGTGAAGAAGTCGCGAAAACCAAGAACACAGTGGATCCGGGAGTGGTTGCTTAAGAGGAAGGATTTCTCTCATGTAAAATTGTTGAAAGAATTACAAAATGAACCAAATGACTGGCGAAATTATTTGAGAATGGACGAAGAGACCTATGTTGAGCTGCTAAGTTTAGTTTCTCCGTTTATAGCGAAATGTGATACTGTTATGAGGAAAGCGGTATCTCCCCACGAAAGACTCTCTGCTACCTTACGATTCCTTGCCACTGGAAGAAGTTTGAAGGACATGGAATATTCAACTGCCATTTCTAGACCAGCTCTCAGCAAAATAATCCCGGAAACATGTGAGGCTATCTACGAAGTATTAAAACAATACATACAGGTATGTTAAGAACAGTTTATTATTTGTAATCATATTCAAATTCAAGCTTAAAACAATACAATAAATTCTAATACAATACAATCAAGTGTAATACAATGCAATAAAGTAAATAAGCATAGAAGAAAAGGTCCTGCTACTCAGAGAAGTTCTTAAAGAAGGTCGAAACATTGTTACCCATTAATTGCTTGGAATATATCTCACTAGCTGAGTGTGACGTGTAGTTTAAATCAGTGTGTTGTTGAGGTTCTGGTTGCTGAGTAATGGGTTGTTGGGAGTCGGCTTGTTCAGGACTGTATTGGTTTGTTAAGAGTTGGCTTGTTGTATTGTGTTGTTGAGGATTGGCTTGTCCAGCGTTTATAAATTCAGTGTTTGGCGGTATCTTGTTAGACGCATTAAGAGTGTTATGATTGGGATTTTGGGAGTATACTGTTTGAGAGTTTGAGAGTTGCTGTAGAACATTATTACTAGAAGAAGTATGACTGAGATGTTGAGAGTAGGGTATATGAGAGTGTGAGAGTTGATGATTTGGAATTTGAGAAATGGAAGGTGGAGGGTGAGGTCGTTGAAGGTATGATGGAGGGTGGAATTGTACATAGTCATTTCCGAGTAGACGGTGTGGTTGACTATCCATTATTACTTTAAAATCTTTGGTGAGTGCTTCAAGCTCTCCCTCAAAAATCACATCGTTTATGAGTTTTCGTGCGAATACAGACTGGTTTGCGTATGCGCTATATACTTTCCGAAGGCTTCGAATTCATCATCAGGACGAAGACCTTTTAACTGCTCTCCCGCGAGGTGTATCACTTCATCTGCTGGAGTCAGGTTCTTTTTTCGTTTTGGCCGTGATAACATTGGTGAAGCTGCCACACTTGTTGATGCACTTGATCCATCATCCCCCGATGTCGGAGGAGCCGGTGTGTTTATCTCTCGTCGTTGAAAGTGGTCTTGGTCAGTAGGTTCTGAATCTTCCTGTTCAAAAAAACCACGTATTGTTAGTTATTAAGTCCACAAACACGGAAATATAACTATAATCTAACCTAACCTAACCCTACCTAACCTAACCCTACCTAACCTAACCTAACTTAATCTAGTATTAGATAAATAATTTGATAATAAAACTATTAAGTATAGTTTTTTGTTTCAGTTTCCTAAAACAGCAAGTGAGTAGTTAAAAATCGCTTCAGATTTTGATGAGAAGTGGCAATTTCCTCACTGTTTGGGGGCGATCGATGGAAAGCATGTCCGGATTGTTCAACCCAAGGATAGCGGTTCCTACTACTTCAATTACAAAAAGACACACAGTATAGTCTTGATGGCTATAGCAAACGCTCACTGTGAATTTATATATTGTGATGTAGGAACGAACGGTAGAATATCTGATGGAGGCGTCATAAATAACACTCTTTTCTATGAAAAACTTGTAAATAAGCAACTGAACATTCCTGAATCTGAACCAGTTACCTTCGATCTTGATCTGGAATATGTATTTGTGGGGGACGACGCCTTTGCATTGCGCCCTGATCTTATTAAGCCATACAGCCGGGATTCCCTTAACAACGAGAGAAAAATTTGCAACTATCGCATATCGAGGGCACGGCGAGTGGTTGAGAATAGTTTTGGAATTTTAGCTTCACGATTCCGCATTTTTCACACCGCAATAAACTTAGATGAGGAAACCATTGAATCAGTAGTTCTTGCGTGCTGTGCTTTGCACAACTTATTGCGAAAAAAATCAGCCACCTACACCCCTCCTGATAGTTTTGATCATGAAAATATTATCGATGGTACTATTCAACTAGGTGCAAGAGCTCATCCCGATTTGCTACACAACCTGCAAAATTGCAACGTTTTTGCAACGTCGCGTTCAGGAGGTCAAGTTTTACAACACGCGAAAACTATTCGAGAAAAGTTCTGTATGTATTTTAACGGTAAGGGGTCAGTTCCTTGGCAAGAAAAATTTGCACTTAACGCTTGAAATTAACAGTTCTAAAGTTAAGCATACTATACAAACACTAGATTGAATAATTTGTTTTATTATTGTAACAATTCAACCAAATCATTACACTATTTATGCTATTAATAAATTGCATTTTTACTTACGTCTTGTTGTGTTACTGCATCCACATCACTCATTGTGTTTCTACTAGGTCTTGCAAAGTCCTGGTCGTTCAAGAAATGAAGAAGGTCGAAATACCACAAACTAGGTTTGTATATATCATCCGCACCAGCCCCAGATTTCTCCGAACTCTTAACTTTCGAAAGTTCTTTCTTGTAAACCATACGCAATGCGTTAATTTTTTTACGACAGTGTTCCTATCTGCCGACGTATCAAACTCCTTGAACTTTTTAACTAGCTCAATATAAGCTAAGTCTTTTTTGTTCCTGTCGAAGTATTCTTTGCTCTTAACGAGTCACAAACAGGTAACTACGCGTTCGAGAATTACGCATTCTCTGTAGATTTTTATTCCTTCTTCAATATTTTCGAGGGCATCTTGAAAGATATTTTCTGAATATATATTAAATAACAGTGGAGAAAGTACACAGCCCTGACGAACTCATCTTTTTATTGGCAATTCTGCTGTCAGACGATTGTCTATTTTGATCGACGCCATTTGATCCCAATATAGTTTTTTAAAAAGAGCTACAGTGTTATGGTCTATACCGTGTTCTGTTAGGATTTCTATGAGTTCTGTGATAATAGAGAAACACGCCTTTTCGCTGATCTCGGAATTTTTGTAGTAATATCTGGAGGTCAAATAATACCTCCCTTGTACCAACCCCTATACGAAATCCAAATTGATTGTCGCTCAGGTTTCTTTCGCATTCCCTGTATATTCGTTGATGTACAATTTTGAGTAACATTTTCAGAAAATGACTCATCAGGCTAATTAATCTGAACTGTGAGCATCTATTTGCTTTATTTTTCTTGGGTATAGGTATAAATGTCGATCTAAGCCAGTCTTCTGGGAAGATTCCAGTGGTATATATTTTGTAAAATAACGTTTGAAGATTTTCTTCATTGATAAGCTTTATCATCTCTACGTATATTTCATATGGACCTGAGGCTTTTCGTGGCTTTGCCGTATTGATTGTTTTTGTAACTTCCGATGTTAATATATCAAGTATTGTTTCTTGTACTATATTCATTTGTGGTTCTGTTCTCTCGTCATCAAACAGATCTTTGATGTATTTTTCCCACATATCTCCTACATTTTCTGGACTAGATATTATTTGGTTGTTATCATCTACTAAAGTTGTTGTAGAGATTTTTTCCGTTTTATTTGTGACTTCCTTAATCTTTTTGTATGCAGTAAAGTAGTCAGTTGCTGCTCATCCATTCTTCTTTGGCTTTCCTGATTTTATTTCGGATGATTTTCTGGGTTTTTTTTTATATTTTTCTTCATTGCAATTTTTGTAAGATCTTCTTATATCCATCAGTTCTAGGACTTTTTCTGTCATCCATGTATTCTTTATTTTTCTGATGTTGTATTGTAGTTGTTCTCTTTGTATAGTTGTGATTGTTGTTTTGAAGGTGTGCCAAATACTTTCTATTTTTTCTTCTGCTTCCACGGTGCTTCACTGAACTTTTCTTTTTTCTTCTGTTTCTGCCTGTACTATTGGATCTTTAAGTTTTTCGAGGCTAGGTTTTATCTTCTCTCTGTATTTGATTTTCTTTAGTTTAATTGAAATTTTACCAACAACAGGATTGTGGTCGGAACCGATGTCTGCCACGAGATATGTTTTAACTCCCCTGATACCATTTCTATAACGTTTGTCAATTAATATATAATCAATCTGGTTTCTTATTCTGCGGTTTTGATTATCTTCAGGTGCTTTCCATATATATAATCTTCCTTTTGGTTGTTTAAAACAGGTGTTTGCGATCATTAGATTTCCTTCTTGGCAAAATTGGACCAGTATGTCTCCTCTATCATTTCACCTAACCTAAGTTTCCTACTACGTCTTCGGTCCGCCCTTCACTTACTTTAATATTAAAATCTCCCATAATAATGTTTACAGCATTTTTCTTTGTGCTCTTCATTAGCTGTTTGATATCTTGGCAGAATTCTCGTACTTCTCTTTCTGGTTTTTCTGCTGTAGGAGCATATACTTGAATAAAGTTAATATTACGAGGAGTGATATTAATTTGCAACATAGCTACTCTATCAGATATAGGTATAAAGTTCTTTATACATTTACTGCTTTTCTGGTCAACTATAAATGCCACTCCATTATAATGATGAGGATCGTCATTACCAGCATAGTATATTACATGGTTATCGATGTATTTTCTTAGATTTCGTCAAAATTAATACAGCAATTAGTCCATATTTTAAGCTTTGGATTGAATCTCTGAAATACAACATCGGCTACATTTAAGAGTCCCAGAAGTACCCCGTAAAATGGGACCAGACTCAGTACTTTCTAAAGATGAAGGGACTGCCTTGAAAGAGTGGTGCATAGCCTTAGCAAAATTTGGCTTCCCTTTAAAACGCGACGATCTCCTTAATACTGTCCATAATATGGTCTTCTTCCCAAGAGGACACACCTAGACCTAACCCATTTGTAAATAATAGGCCAGGAAAAAATGGTACCAGTCATTTCTTAGACGAAATCCTCAGTTAAGTGAAAGGACACCCGAAAATATATCTAAGGGCCGAGGAGCAATAACCGAAGAATGTATTCGGAAGTGATTTACTGAATTACTGAAGCACTTTAAAGATATAAACGCACTGATATTTTGATTGACCCAGATCGTTATTGTACCTAGATTATACAAGAATCTCTACAAAATCGTACAAGGCCAAGAAAAAGAGGCTGTTACAGTTCTTGTATTTATATCAGCTTCTGAGAAGATTTTGCCTCCTTGTGTAGTGTTTCCATTATGTAAGACCACCAAAAGATGTTATAAACAGGATGCCTGATGGATGGCTGTTAGGAAAATCAGAAATTGGGTGGATGAAAGCAGATATATTTTATGATTATATTGTTAAAGTGTGGAAGAAGAAAACATGAAAAAGCCAGTTATCGTTTTTGTTGATAGACATAAAAGCCACTTAACAATGCGGCTCAGTGAATATTGTATTCAAACCTTTAAAGTCACAATGGAAAAATACAGTACACGAATGGGCAACCCGTCCTGAAAATGTTAATAATATTTTGAGCAAATCAACTTTTTGTCCATTGCTCAAAAAAGTTTTAGAAAAAGAAAATTTGCCTATAATTATCAGCAATGGTTTTTGCAAGTATGGCTTATTTTCATACAATCCAAATACCTTGGATTACTCAAAATGTGTACAAAATATTCTTGAAAAACATCAGAATTCCATTAAGAATGTTAAATCTCCAGACAAGGAAATTAAGAACAGGCATTTGAACACCGCCATCAAGATAATTGATCAGCTTAGTATCGAGTTAAAAAATGCTGGACTTGACTCAAACATCGTTGTTGATGTATTAAACACAGCAAAGAATACCGATGCTGAAAGTCTCAATTCAACCGAAAATTCAATTAGCCATGCACAAATATATGACATAAGTTTTCCAAATAATAAACATAATCAATCACGCATAGTGTCACAACCAGTTCAAGTTCTTGATATAAGTTTACCAAATACAGGTGATTATACACTGAAAAATAATTTGAATAATTTGACAAAAAGTGACTTAAATGACTTTGAAATTGTAACCGAATTTGAAGTCATACCACAAAATCATGAAGTCCAGGAAACACAGCAATCAGAAGTTGCTGAATTTAATGCAAATACGCCAGAAGATATTAACTGTCACAAAGAACCTCCGACACTACATAAGTTGAAAATATCATCTAAGGAATCTCAAACAGAAACAAACATTAACCAAGATAAGATGGAGGATGGTAAAAAAAATCGAATGGAAGACGAACTTTTAGAAAACCATAACTATATTACGAAGAATTTAAAAATAACAAATAAAGAGTGTAGGAACCCAAACCCAACCAAAATGATATTTTGCAAGAAAATAGTACACAAAATATGCAATGCAAATTAAATGACAGTTCAAGAAATATCAAAAACAAAATAAATATCTTGTCGTCCAATGTTGTTGTCAAATCAACAAATCTATCATCCGTTTTAGATGTTAAGTATTTAACTTTACCTGGTACATCTGAGACCATAAAAAAGAAGATGTCCATTAATAGAATAGGAGCCATTTCCTCCGATGAGTGAAGACAGTTTGAGAAGCAGAAGAAATTAAGGAGCAGAAAAAGAAAGATATATTGATTAAAAAAATTAAAAGATTAGAAGCTAAGGAAAAGAAGGACAAAGAAAGACGAAAGAAAAAAGAAGAATTACAAAAAATAAAAGCTGAAAAGCTATTGAAGTCCAAAAACATTTAAAAGAGGAAGAATAGTAGAACATGCACAGTGAGCAGAATAAGGTGTGAACTCGTGTGAAGAGGAACTGACTAGTGACACAGAAATAAACGAATTAAAGAATATTGGTTGTGACAATTGTCCTGCGTGGTATCATCTAAAATGTACTGAATTTGCTGGTAACGTTTATGATAATGTATATAATAAAGAGTTTCTATGCCCAACATGCAAGAATAAGTAAGTGGCTGACTACAGGGTAGACATGGCCGATTTGAGGAGATATAAGGCTGACTACAGGAGAAAAGTGCCATATTTTGTTAAGTGTTGTTTTTTTTATAATTATAACATAATAATAACATTTAGTTAATCGCTTTCGATAATTTAATAAACAAAGTTTCTGATAAAAATATTTGTTTTTATTTAACGCCTTTATTTTTTTATATGCAATTGAAACAAATTAAGATTCTCACTAAAAGGCTAATCACACTGGGTGTTTTACCCTACGAAGCGAAAACAACATCGACAACATTTTATCTGGGAAATGTAAACATGTTTTACTAGATCAATAAATGGAAATTTGTTCTCACTTTTTCTTCCTTTTTCTTTTTTGTTACAAGTTATTACAAATTAATAACATTAGCTATTGATCTGTAGTAAAAATAACAACGGTACACAGATGTACTACAAAACCGCACTACGGGACATGTAAAACGGATGTTTTGAAAGCCACTCTTTTGAAATTGACATGTAAACTCATTATGTAATTTTAATCTAAGTGGTAGATACAACTATTTCATATTGCAGTTTTTATTCATGTGCTGTTGTTGCAAGTATTAGCTAATTTCGACTTGAACAATGCTATGTCAAGGCGCCAATATTCAGACTACGTTGAGTAAATTAGTCGGATATATTTTGTCACTAATACCGCCGCAATTTTTTAAAAGCGAATAATTTGTAATTCATTTAAATAAATAGTAATTACGAATTAAATACGAATCAAGTTATTTTTATAAGCACCTATTATGGTTTTTATAAAATATAATCCATAAATTAATAAGTTTTTATATATATTCAGGGATTCTACAGTATTCACTGCCTCGCTAAACCGTTTCCATCTCTCTCTGTTGTCCCATTCTTCATCATTTATTCTTTCCTTACTCGGGGGTCATCCTCTTTTCCTCCTTCCTAGGGGGCTCCATTCGGTTATTCTCTTTATTCATCTGCTGTCGCTAGTTCTTCTTACATGTCCATACCACTTTGGTCTTTTTTGTTCTATACAGGGTGAGTCATAACTATTGGGACATAGACTAAGGACAGGTTATTTGGACCAAAATATGGCTATTGAAATATGCCTTAATAAAATGTTGCTGAGAAAAAAGATACAAGGTGTTAAAGTTAATTTTTGTTTTTCGTTTTTTGCTAATAGTTTCCATGTATATTTATAAATTGCTATCAAAATTGGCACAGAGGCATAATCTTGGACAAGAAATAGTATTTTATTTACAATTTTACGTTTTGTCATAGAGGGCGCCACGTGGATCATTCCTAATGATCAAATTGAGTCTAAACTTTTTCTGATGAAACTTTTTAGTAATTTTTATTAGAAAATATGAAGTAAACATCATTTTTACGTAAAATTGGTACTCTTGTTTGAACATGATAATTTCAACCGTTTTCGATAAAAACGTAGTCGAACTGCTTAGAGTCTTAAAAAGGATTTCAAATATTATTTCATTTATGAAAAGTATGCTTTGGACTGTCAGATAATTGTTGTTGGTAAATGTCATTTATTCAGAGTAAATTATTTTTGATGTGACAGTGTAGTGTAATGTCGCATTTTTTAAAAGTAATCATTACTTTTTTTATTGAAATGCCTCGTCACAATCATTTTACTAATGAAGAAATGCGAGATATGATTTGCGTATACGCACAAGAAAATTTTTGCGGTCGCTCGGCAGCCAGAAAGTATGGAATGTTATATGCAAACAGAAGGCAACCAAATCACAAAACTTTTGCAAGATTATATCGTAGTTTAGGTGAAACTGGGTCATTTCACACTAAAAATCGAGGTGGTCGACCGAAACAAATCACACCTAATCAAGAAGATGAACTTTTGGTTCGATTAGATGAAAATCCTGAAATAAGTTCACGACATCTATCAGCAGCAACAGGAGTAAGTCAGCCGTCTATTGTTAGAATTCTAAAAAAAGAGAACCTCCATCCTTATCACTTCACTTCTGTTCAAAATTTACTACCAACAGATCTTCCACGGCGGTTACAGTTTTGCCAACGTATTCTGAATAAACATCGCAATGACAGACACTTTATTAAAAATATTATGTTCACCGACGAAGCAACTTTTACCAGACGAGGGGTTTTTAATTAGCGAAATAGTCATTATTAGGAAGAAGAAAACCCGCATGCTATTAAAGCTAGACATTTTCAGCATGAGTTTAAATTGAATATTTGGTGGGGCATTATAGGCGACCAACTACAAGGGCCTTATGTTCTTCCTCCGAATTTAAATGGAGATTCTTATTTATTCTTTTTGGAAAATACTCTTAGTGATATTTTGGATGATCTGTCACTGGATGTAAGAAGAAAAATGTGGTTTATGCAGGATGGAGCGCCACCTCATTTTTCATTAGCTGTTAGAAATCATCTTAATGACGTATTTCCCCAAAGATGGATTGGCAGAGGCAGTGATTTTCAATGGCCACCAAGAAGTCCTGAGTATAACCCTCTAGATTTTTATTTTTGGGGACATATGAAGTCCTTAGTTTATGCCAATGAAATTAATACACGAGACGAACTTTGGAGATACATTCAAAATGCAGCTAATCTTATAAGGGGACAGAATAATATTTTTTTAACGTCCGAAAATCCTTTATAAAAAGAATTAGAAAAGGCATAGAAATCGGAGGAGACCATGTAGAACATTTAGTTTGAGCTTTTGTGAGTTCTTCTAAGTGAAAGTGTGTTTAGTTTTGATTTATCGTCAAAACGGTAACCTTACGTTAGTTGCAACTTTGTTTATTAGTTTGGTATTTGATAGTGGAATTGTAAATAAAATACTATTTCTTGTCTAAGATTATGCCTCTGTGCCAATTTTGATAGCAATTTATAAATATACAGGGAAACTATTAGCAAAAAACGAAAAACAAAAATTAACTTTACCACCCTGTATCTTTTTTCTCAGCAACATTTCATTAAGGCATATTTGGCCCAATAGCCATATTTTGGTCCAAATAACCTGTCCTTAGTCTATGTCCCAATAGTTATGACTCACCCTGTATATGTTAGTATGTCTGTTTCTATTGATGTTCTTTGCTTTATTTCGTCATTACTTTTCCTATCCATTCTTGTTACTCTGCAGCATCTTCGCAGGCATTCCATCTCTGTTGCTACTATCTTACTGCTGTTTTTCTTCAGCCCCATATGTCATAATACTTCGCACTAATGTTTTATATATCTGTGTTTTTGTCTTCATATGTAGGTGTCTATCCCACCATACTGAATTAAGTTATCGGATTGCTATTCTTGTTTGTTCTAATCTTTGTGTAATTTCTTTCTCTGTTGTTGTCTTTTTCGTGATTATTAACTCCAAGTATTTGAATTTATTCTGTCCTTTGATTGTTACGTTGTCATCAATCTGTAGATCTTCTACGTCTTCTTCACTTGTAGATTAGTACTCTGTTTTCACGAAGTTAATATCTAGGCCAGCCTTAGTACATTCTTCTTGTAGTTTCTTCATCATGTAGCTTAGGTCGTCTTGGTCTTGTGCAATCACTACTTGATCGTCTGCAAAGCTTAACGTATATAGGTATTCGTTCCGTACCGGCACTCCCATGCCTTCGCATTTTCTTTTCCATGTAGTCAAGGCTTTCTCTAAGTATATTTTAAATAAGGTTGGAGATGTGGAACAGCCCTGCAGGAGCCCTTTTGTTGTGATGAAGTCTCCTATGATTCTTGTTCCCACTTTAATGGACACTTTATTTTCTTTATACAGAGCTCTTGTAGCTTCTATGAGTTCCGTCTGTATTTCTTATTTGTACATTGCCTCCCATAGTTCTGACCTTGATACAGAATCATACGCCTTTCTTAGGCCCACAAATGCCAAATGTATATCTCTATTTTTTGCTTTGTTCTTTTCCAACAGTTGTTCCAGTGTGTATATGTGGTCTATGCATGATCTTCCTGCCGTGAAGCCTGCCTGATCCTCCCCAATTTTGCCTTTTATCGCTTGCTCTATCTTTTCTCGCAGTATCTTCCCATATAATCTTCCTATTGATGATACTACGCTTATTCCTCTGTCGTTTTGCTTCATTTTCTAGCTCCTTTCTTAAATATAGATGTCATATATGCCTGCGTCCATTCCTTTGGGAGCTGTTCTCCGTTTATGGCTTTCTAAAATATCCATTGTATCATCCGGTGTAATTTTTTTGATCCGTATTTTATAAGCTCAGGTGAGATGTCTCCAGGTCCCGGTGCATTCTTATTTTTGATTGTTTTTGTGGCCGTTCTCATTTCCCTATCTGTCATTTCTATTTCTTGTTGTGGGGATTTGCTTCGTCCTCGCCTGTTTTCTCTTCCAATGAATTGTGGTCTATGTTATGTTAACAGTTCCTTGTAATACTCCTTTCATTCTTTGTCCTGCATATTTCCCAATTTAACTTTTTTTTTGAGTTTTGTTTCAATCCTCTCAGTACTTTCCATAACTCCGAAGTTCTTGTACCTCTTATACAGTATTGGAAGATTCAAAACGGAACATACGAATTATTAATACAATTATTAAGATCCCCTGACCTGCAATTACCCAGTGTAAATTTCAATATAACGTCGCGATGTGTTATAATTAATTCATTTGTTCGACTGGATTGCTACTCCTTGGCGATTTCTCTAGTAGCGTATTCGACAGGTGTACGTCGACACTGTTGTCTATCGTCCACTGATTTTCTGTGTTTTTGTGCAGATAATAACAATGTTTTATTAATAACAATTTTTTTTGTGTTCATTAGATATTATTTGAATTGATTAGTGTATAGTTTAATATATTTATTATTCCAAATATTGTTGATAATTTAAAATTTAAAAGGATGTACATGGTACATCAAAATCTACAGATTTTTGCCGAAGGTATCTATCGATTTGGCAACAGTCCCAAGGAACATCACTGGCCGAGCAAAACAAATACATGCCCTTTGCTTTGCTTCTCATTATAACGCCATAAGCTAAAATAGAAAAAGAAAAAGTATAAATTTTAAAATGGTATTATGGGGGCAACTCGTACCGTGATATTATAAATTTATTTACTTGTGCGTATGAAGATAGGCCAATACCGACACAATCAACTATTAGTCGTATTATTAAGGTGCGCACGTGCGCAGCAGTCGAAAAATATCGACTGGAGAAGGAGTCCAGTCGAACAAATGAATTAATTATAAGACATCGCGACGTTATATTGAAATTTACACTGGGCAATTGCAGGTCAGGGGATCTTAATAATTGTATTAATAATTCGTATGTTCCGTTTTGAATCTTCCAATACGTATATGTTTCAATATTTAAGCAGGTTCTTTCCCATTCTTGATTCTTTTGTTGTGTTGTTTGTTTTTTCACTTCTCTATCTTTTTTTCTTTATTTCGGCCTGGGCCCTCAACTAAGAGCGAGAAGTATGTCAATAGCAACAAAGTGCAAACTTTATAAAACAATAATACGCCCAGTGCTCGCATACGGATCGGAAACATGGACAATGACGACCCGAGATGAAGAGTTACTACGAGTCTTTGAAAGAAAAGTATTGAGGACCATATTTGGCGGAGTAAACGAACAGGGTCTGTGGAGAAGGCGATATAACTTTGAACTCTATAGACTTTTTTGTGATGCAGATATTGTGAAGACCATCAAGATAAACCGCCTAAGGTGGGTGGGCCACGTTATGCGGATGGATGAGAGTGATCCCACTAAAATAACTATGCTAAATAGGCCGGTCGGAAGAAGAAGAAGGGGGCGACCTAAACTCAGATATCTGGACGATGTACAGGAAGATCTGAGGGAGATTGGAGTGAGGGGCTGGAGAAGACAGACTCTCGATAGGGAAGGATGGAAGAACGTTTTGAAGCAGGCCAAGGCTCACGAAGGGCTGTAGCGCCAACTGATGATCTTTTTTTCTATATTCTTTATAAAATTCATCGTTGTTTGTAGTCAGCCATTTTCTGTATAGCTGTTTTTTTTCTTCAATTATTCTTTTTGTTGGTTCATTTATTTCATAATAGTGCTATTTATTTGTTACATGTTCTTTTTCCCCAAGGGCTTCGAATGCTCTCTTGTTTTATACTCGCCTTTATATACTCGTAAATTTCTTCGATGTTGCCGTATCTAAATTCTATTAATTTTTGGTCTAGACGTTGTTGGTTAGTTCTCTTATTGATTGTTCTTGGAGTAGTTCTATATTGTATTGTTTTTTCTCTTATAGTATTCAACGGCTCTTCTGTAGAGGGGGTCTTGTTATGTTTCCAATTAATGCCCATTTTTGCTGTCAGTAGTTTATGGTCCGTTCCACATTCTGCTCCTCTTCTGACTCGCACATCTTTCATCTTTATTGTGGTATCTTGTTTTGATTATTTTGTAGTCTATTATCGATTTCAGCTTTTGGTGTTTCTTGCGTCCATGTATATTTATGAATATTTTTATGTCTGAAGAATCCGTTGGTGATTTTTAGGTTGTTTAGTTCGCATAATTCAATCAGACGCTCTCCGCTATCGTTCTGTTCATCCTCTCCAAATCTCCGCACTATTTTATCGTTTTCTTTCCTTCTGGTTCTGCCGTTAAGGTCTCCTGTTATAATCGTCTCCACGTTCTTCTTAATTAGCTCTATTTGATGCTCAAATTGTTCCGTGAAATGTTCTTTTTCTACTGTCGGGGAATCGTTCTGTTGGTGCATATACTCCGAGTATCACTGTCTCTTTACGGTATAGGTTTATGCATTTTAATTATTCTCTGGTTGATTGGCTCTCATGTTCTAACCCTGTTCTTCCACTTATTTTTAATTAGTATTCCCACTCCTGCCTTTGCTCTAGATTCTTTATTAACTCTGCTCCAGCAGTGGATATAGTCTTCTATTGTTTCCGTTCCATTTCCTTTCTTTTTGGTTTCATTTTCTTTTAAAATCCACAAGGAAAATAATTCCTGCAGCTGGCTGTATACCACGTATCACAAAAAGAGGTTAATCTTTGTAATTTGGTATATTTAAAAACCCTTAAAAGAGCTACATCAAAAAACACGAACGTTTTCGGAATGACAATTCTATCATCAGGTTTAAAAAAACACTAGGTTGACATGCCTGAGCCAGCAAAATATTTGGGTAAAAACACTTTAAAATAAATGTAGTTACAAAAGATTGTACATAAGGTTGTTTTAAATATGTGATGTTTGATATTAAGTTAAATTTGGCTTCAGGTAACATACACCCATGGTTTGAATGGGTGTATGATCACTTCCGTCGCCTTTTTGTTCCATCCTTGTATATTCTACGTTGTACATATGAATGTTCTATCTTTTCTTCGTTTTGGTTGAGCTTTGATAGACTAGGAGGTCTTCCGAACTCTTCGCAACCTTCCCCCCCCCCGCAAACGATATGGATTTCCACCCGGGAATGTTTTCCGTATTTGGCTTTTTCATCTTGCGATTTTCGTTCTTCTTACCCTTACGTTTTTCTGTATGTTAGGTTGCTAATTCCAACGCCACAACCCCCGTTTGGAGGACCGTTTCTTCAGCCGCCCATTCTGAATCAGACGCTCTTGGTTCTTCCGACCTTTGGACCATTGTGGCTTTTCCAGCCATCCTCTGCTCTGGAGACCGTTGACCGGTTTTTACCTATACCCCAGGCACGACCTTCACAGGGTGCTATCAGCTCCTGGTTTATCTCCTCCGACCCGTACGCCGAGGTAACCAGATCATAATTACAGTGTTTTCCTATCCACACCTCACTCCCTCTCTACATCCTTACCACCTACCAACCCACATAGGCTAGCGTAATAGGTTATTGGCCAATTTCCCCAACGAGTTTTTAAAGTAGAGAAGTAAAACCCTCAATCTCCGAAAGTTCAGAAGTAGCCGGATATTTTGGTAGCAACCAGATAAAGCAAAGAGTTAGGATGCTACAAAGCCCCAGACACAGACAGCAGTATATAGACGAATAAGCAAAAAATATCAAAACGGATAAGAAAAGATATACTACAATATAATCATAAACGAAACAGCAAGGGAAGAAAGAGAAAAGAGAAGCAAGACACAAATAGGGTATATAAAACTGAAAGTTGATGGAGTGGAATAAACACAAAGGTATTTTGGAAGAAAAAAGGATATAAATTAGGGGAAAAACAATCCAGCAGCATTGTCAGCCGACGCTGATTAAATTCATGAAAAATCAACTATATCGCAGATTGAAAAGGATAAATCGTACGATAAAACAAACAACACAATAAATGTTGAGTGCGTTATTGCACACGATGCCGTAAGTCCTCTACCATCCACATCAAAACAAACAACTAAACGCAAAGGCTCACTTGAACTGTACTCACCAGTAGTCCGTTGATGGTGGAAGTTAAACAAAAAAAAAACAGAGAAACTGCATAGGCAAATTACAAGACAGGTTAAGACACTAATCGAAATAGACTCAGAAGAAGTATTTGAAAGTGAACCTCATGATGACGAAGATGATGCCTTCTGCCATGGATACGATGCTTCAAATGTAAGCAGAGGAGGCGAATAGGGAAAAATAGATAAACTGTTGTTGAAAGTTAGGAAAGCAGTAAGATCATTAAACGCACTGTTGAAGGCAAAAAACATATCCAATGCAGCCCAGATTCGAAATTATGAAACAATAGTGAGACCAACAGTGTTGTATGCATGTGGACCATTAATCAGAAAAAGAAAAAAAGCTAGAGATCTGGGAGAAAAAAATCTTGAGAAGAACAAATCACGAGTTTATGGAGATGTATAAGAAATCCAAAATAACACTGTAAATCAGGGCACAGATAGTTAGATGGTTGGGACAGATTATAACGAACGCCCAAAAGAAAAAAGTCTTAAGAGCTTTGAAAGAAGGAGAACAAGTGAAGAAAAAAATAGGGAGACGAAGTAACTGGTTTGATGCCGGCGGGACTAACATATGAGAAATGGGACCAAGGGTCTGGAGAGAAAAAGTGAAGGGCCGGAAAAAGTGAAAGAATCTAAAGTGTCGACTATCGAAGCTAAGGGCCTGGTATCATTTTGGTAAGTCAGAGGTGAAGTTAAAAAGATACTGGAAAATGGTGGGGAGTGATGGAAAAGTTAAAGAGAGTGGCTTGGAGTGGACTGAGAAGATTAATAAATAGCAAAAATTTTGTGATATATCGTATACATTAAACTACAGGAATTTAGTTTCTTTGTGGACTCTACTTAAATGTTAATGACTATGATGGTTTTTGACAGTTTTTGAATATATGAACCCAAATTTCCTACAATTCTCTTTAAAATATGCATCCTGCTTCTCTGACTACTAATTATCTTTTTCAGATTTTATTAGTTTTTCATTATACATAGCATATTTTGGAAGCCGATGATGTTATTAAATGTTTCCTAGTTGTGATTCAATAGAAGGTTGTCATGAGACTGAATAGCTTGTAAATGTAAAGTCCTGACAGGACTATGACATGGGACAGGCGGCACGTGGTCTCGGGGCAGAGGTTAGGTTAAGCACTGGAGATTAGGAGGTTAGGATGACCCTGTAATCTGTAATACTGAAAGTAATATTAATAAATATGTACAACAGTCCGTGTTAAACATTATTACATGGCGCAGTCTTGTGGTTAATGAAGCCTGCTGCTTCCAAAATAAATGAAAACAAGAAGTTGTTAGAATTAGAACAATATGGAGTTTAGAATACCTCAACCATTATCATTTGAAGGTAACGTGGCTGAAAACTTTCGGCGATTCAAACAGTCATTTGAAATTTACCTCTTGGCCAGTGACAAGGCCGAAAAGGAAGACACAGTAAAAATTGCTCTACTGTTAAATTTTTTGGGAGATGAAGGACTTGATGTGTTTAACACCTTAAAGTTAACAGATGCACAGAGAAAATCGTATGGTACAGTATTGGGTGAATTAGAGAATTACTTCACCCCTAAAAAGAATGTGATCTACGAAAGATTTTTATTCTACAATAGAAAACAAGAGGAAGGAGAGCTATTTGATACTTACCTAACTGACTTGCGTAAATTGGCAAAAAATTGTGAATTCGGAGATGTACTAGACTCAATGATCAGGGATAGACTAGTTTTAGGAACAATCAATAAAGATCTACAAGAAAAAATGTTGCAGAATCATGAGTTAACCTTACAAAAGGCAATAGACATGTGTAGAGCATATGAAATTTCAAAAATACAGTTTAAAGAAGTTCAGTCAAGTCAAGCACTTAATGTTCATTCTGTAAAAGGGGGAAATGGTAATCAAACAGCAAGAGCAAAAGCTTCGAATAACAACTTTAATACTGGAAGAAACAAAAGATGGGAACAGGAGGAAAACTCAAGGAAAAGTGGTCAGTGCAGAAAATGTGGCCGTGCTCATGAGTTCAGAAGGTGTCCAGCATTTGGTAAAATGTGCAATAAGTGTTTGTATTACAATCATTTCGAGAAAATGTGTAACAACAGAATCATAAGAGAAGTTCAGGAGATTCAAGAAGTAGATATGGACCGTAAACAGGAAGAATTTATGGTAACATCAATTGAGGTAAATGAAATAAAAGGAAATAAGGAATGGACTGAAAGGTTAGTAATTGAGCAATATGGAATAGACTTTAAAATAGATACAGGTTCTCAGGTTACCATTATATCAATCTACTTTTTGAATAAAATCAATAAAAATCATGAGATAATTCAGAGCAAAATAAGGTTAGAAGCTTATGGGGGATTTAAAATAAAACCTGTGGGTATTATTACACTAAAATGTTTATTTAAAGGGAACATATTTCAACTAGAATTTGTTATAGTTAAGGATAACCTTATGCCAATTTTAGGTTTAAAATCATGTTTAGATTTGGGTTTGACACAAAGAGTAGATACCATAGATTTAAGTATAACAAAAAATGACTTTATTAAACAAAATATTGATGTATTCACTGGATTAGGTAAATGTCCTCAAAAATGTAAACTAAAAGAGAATTGTGTTCCTGTGGCTAAGCCCCCACGAAGGGTCCCTTTAGCCATTAAAGAGAGATTAAAAAATCAACTGTTAGATTTAGAAAAACGTGGCATTATATCTAAATGTGAGGGTCCTACAGAGTGGTTGAGCAATTTGGTTATAGTTGAAAAACCTGATAAAACATTAAGAATTTGTTTAGATCCTAGAGATTTAAACAAAGCACTTAAAAAGGAATATTGTTTAATACCTACTATTGAAGAGATATGCAGTAAGTTAAAAAACAAATGTTATTTTTCTGTTTTGGACTTTAAAGAGGGATTCTATCAAGTTCAACTTGATGAGAGGTCCAGTAGAGTTTGTGCATTTGGAACTCCTTTTGGAATTTGGAAATTTGATAGACTTCCATTTGGACTAAATATTGCTCCTGAATTTTTTCAAAGAATTAACTTAGAAAACTTTGCTGATATTGAGGGATGTCTCATCTATTTTGATGATCTTTTGATATTTGCAGGTAGTCTTAAAGAACATGATAGAATCCTTAATAAAGTATTAGAACGTGCTAGAAATATTGGAGTAAAATTTAATCCCAATAAGATACAGTATAGAATGCCGGAAGTAAAATATTTGGGAAATACATTTGATAAAGATGGTATGAGACCTGATGTAGATAAAGTTAAAGCTATTATAAATTTAAAAGAACCCAATAATAAAAAAGAGTTACAAAGAATACTGGGCATGATCAATTACCATCGCAATTTTATACCAAATTTATCGGATGTATCAGCCCCACTAAGAGAATTGTTGAAAAAGGATACAGTTTGGATGTGGACTAGAAGTCACACAAACTCATTTAATTTAATAAAAAAGTTAATTTGCTCACCACCAGTTCTTGCAAATTTTGATGAAAATATTCCAATAATAATTCAAACAGATTCAAGTCAAAATGGTGTTGGATGTGTATTATTACAAAATCTTAAACCTGTATCTTTTGCTTCTAGATCTTTAACCAATTGTGAAACCAGATTTAGCCAGATTGAAAAGGAACTAAATGCAATCCTATTTTAATGATAATGAAGAAAGGCATAGCAGAAGTAGACTCTCCTAGACTACAACGTATGAAGGTGAAATTATTAAAATATGACTTAACTGTAGAATATAAGCCAGGCAAGGAAATGCTTATAGCTGATTTGTTGTCTCGAAACTTTTTGAAGGAAAAGGTAGAGGATGATGCATTTGTAACGGAAATAGTGCATACATTAAATATAACAGAAGAAAGGAGAGAGGAATTTATAGCTGAAACTAAACAGGATAAGAAGCTTCAAATAATTAGAGATTTTTGTGAAAAAGGGTGGCCGTCATGTGCATCGAGGGTACCTTACATAGTCAAAGATTATTTTAATATAGGCATGATGTTTACTCATTAAATGATTTGATGTTTTATAAGGACAGAGTCATAGTTCCGGATTCTTTGCGGCATAGGATGTTAAAGCTGCTTCATGAAACACACTTTGGAGTTACAAAAACACAGCAAAGAGCGAGACGGGTCAATGGCTGGCCAAATATGAATAAGAACATAGTGGATTTGGTTAGAAATTGTGTTGAGTGTGAGAAATATCAGAGAAATAATGTTAAAGAGCCATTAGTACTAAAAGAAATTCCAGAACTGCCATTTCAAATGCTAGCAGCTGATATTTGTGAATTTGGAGGAACATCTTATTTAATTGTAATGGATTATCTCACAAAGTGGATTGAAATTGTTCCGTTGCAGTCCAAAACATCCCAGTCAATAATAAATTCGTTTAAGACGATGTTTGCCACTCATGGGATTCCTTTGGAAGTTGTATCTGATAATATGCCTTTTGGCTCTAAGGAATGTCGAGAATTTTCTAAGGAATGGAACTTTAAATTTGTGACATCTAGTCCTAGATATCCTAGAGCAAATGGTCAGGCAGAACGAGCCGTCCAGATAGCTAAAAATATTTTCAGGAAGTGTGAAGATCTTCAGTTAGCTTTATTAGAATATAGAAATACACCACTATTAGGATCAGACAAGTCCCCAGCACAACTCTTGAATAGTCGTAGACTTAGAGGTCGCAAACTTCCAGTTTTACAAGAGAAATATTTACCAGAACAGGTAGACCTAAAAAATGAAAAGAATAAATTGGATAATAAAAGAAAATTGTACAAGCACTACTATGATAGAAATACAGTTGTTTTTTTTTCTTGTTTTTATTCTTAGTTCATTGTTGTAATGTCTGTATATTATAGGAAGGGAAAGATGTCATGAGACTGAATAGCTTGTAAATGTAAAGTCCTGACAGGACTATGACATGGGACAGGCGGCACGTGGTCTCGGGGCAGAGGTTAGGTTAAGCACTGGAGATTAGGAGGTTAGGATGACCCTGTAATCTGTAAAACTGAAAGTAATATTATAACATTATTACAAAGGTAGCCCAATTTTTTTAGATCATCTAAGTACATTATATACTTAACAATATATTGATTTTCCATGAGTTTTTATATCTCAAATCTAAAGGTTCTCTCCCTTTTTTGGTTTATTTACTATTTTCCTTCGATGGTATTTTCTAATATTAGTTATAAATAAATTCCTTCAAACACTTTATGACGCTAAAATGTCAAAGAAAAATGTCAGTAGGAATTATCGATATGTGTTAAGAAACACAAAAACAGGCTAAAGACCAGACACTATCAAATAAATAATATTTTTATAATTCATAAAATCAAATAAATACATTAACCCTATATATTTGTAATTAAAATTATTTTTCTTGAACAATTTCATAACTTACCATAATCTAACGCAAATCCAAACCGGCATTCCTAATTATTTTTATATATTTTTTAATGCGCATTTAATATTATTTTTTAAAATGAACTCTACAAAAGTAAATTGACCGCCAAAGGTCAATGGAATTGCTAATAATAGTTAAATACCTAAAATTTTCTCTTGCGTCATTATACTGGTTTTTGCGGATTTATAAAAGTTTAAAATAAATAACCAGTGGTGACATCTGAATGATAATATAGTAACTTTGTCCGTGTTGTGCAGTGACCAATTATAAATTCATTAATACAATGATTCATGTTTCATTTGAAAATGGAGTTTAGAAATGAACTGAAACCATCGAAAAACAATATACTTTTGTTCTCGCAGTGAATAAATTAGATGCTTATGAGGAAAAAATGAGTATTTTCAACGTTATAACTAGACTTCGGCAAATATGCATATTTTGCATATTGTGCATATTTTATGCAAATATTTCATATTTTGGCATATTTGTATAAAAGTTTGCATAAAGTGCATAAAAGTTCAGATATTTATACTGTATTTGAAAATTTTTAAACATACCAATTTCTTTCAATTTTTGTATAAAATTATGTAGTCATTTTAATCAAGAAATGATCTAAGTACGTAATCTCTACAGGTACAAAACATTTACAATTTCAAACAAGATCAATTTAAGTAGCCCTCAACATTCTTAGAAAGTCTCGGTCACTGAGGCATTCAGTTATTGGATAATCGCTAAGGGTTCGCTCATTTGCATTTTATGATCTAATCCCCAAATCTATCTACAATTTATTGTATCTTAACAGCAGGTAAACGGCTAATAGTTTTGTTCCTAATTTAGGGATTTTCCAAAATCTCCCAGTTTATTGAATTAGGTACCTAAACATTTCTAATTTGATGCTCAGATTTTTAAATCATTTTTTTTTTGATATTCAAAGCGTAAACACTTGTGATTTTATAATGTCTAAAACAACCAGTGCTTCAACTTGGATTAAACCTTATAAAGAGCTGTCTATGGATATGGGAAAAATCTACTGTTTAGTCTGTGGCAAAATTGTAAGTACCTATCTAATATTTTCTATTAAATATCTAATATTTCATACATACAGGGTGTTTCCAAATGACACTTACAACGTTTGACTGTAGATACTTCTCGAAAAATTGAACAAAACGATATAGTTAATGAGGGGTCAAACTTATTTACTTTTCGAGATACAGGGTGTTAAAATTTAAAAAAATTAAATTCTTTTAGTTAATAACAACAATAACTTTAAAACCAATAAACGTATTTACTTGAAATTTAGTACTCGTAGGTTGTTTTTAAATGAAAAATAGCTTCCTTTAGTGAGAAAAAATTGTCCATGGTACAATACAATGGTGTGAATTTAGAAAAATTTTTCACCTTTACTTTTTTTTATGAAGTCAGCTATTCTAAAATACAATTATTTTTATTGTAATTGAATTAACAAAAAAAAAAACTTTTGTTGAATTTTAAAATAAGTTATATGATGTACTAATGGTTAGTAACAAAAACTAATTTGTGGATTAATACTGCATTTAAAAGACTTAGCGAGTGTTTTTTTTCCAAACCAGTTATTTGATTAACCAAAAACACCTTGTATATTTTTATATTTTTAAGGTTGGGTTAAAATAAAGGTTTTTATTTTTATTTATAGATAGCATGTGAGAAGAAATTTCAGATAGACCAACATGTGAGAACTGCTTCACACATTGCAAAAAAAAAAAGGAAAAATAGGAGGAAAACATCAAACTTCAATGGCTAAATGTTTCCAATCTACTTCAAAAAAATTAGATGAGCAGGAAACTTTTAATGAAGACTTGTGTTCGGCATTAGTGTCTGCAAACATACCGCTTTCAAAATTAGCAAATGTAAATTTTAGTTCGTTTCTAAAAAAATATTGCAAACTTAATGTTCCAAGTGATCGGTCTCTAAGAAGAAATAATGTGAACGGGCTATACTCGTCGGTGTTAATTAATATTAAGGAAGAAATTGCAGATAATTATTTTTACATATCTGTAGACGAAACCACTGATTCCTCAGGAAAGTATATTGCTCATTTATTGATTGGTGTTCTTAAAGAAGATACCTTACCAAAATCTCATCTTATTTCATGCCAGCAACTTGAGAAAATAAATGCTTTAACAATTTCGCGTTTTATACAAGAAACATTACCAACTTTTTTTCTTCCGACAACTATTCCTTCTAATAAATTACTGCTTATTTTATCGGATGCTGCTCCTTATATGGTGAAAGCAGGACAAAATTTAAAAATATTTTTCCCAGATTTAATACATGTTACTTGTGTAGCGCATGGATTAAACAGAGTAAATACCATGATATCCAGTGTCAAAAAAGTATTTTTTAAATCTCCTATAAGAATTCAACTTTATAAAGAAATGCTACCTAACATTCCTCTTCCACCACAACCTATTTTAACGCGATGGGGAACATGGTTAGAAGCAGCTAATTTTTATGCAGATCATTTTGTTAAAATAAAGAACATAATTGATACGTTAACAGATGAAAGTTTCCAATCTCTTTTGGATTCTAAACAAACTTTTCAGAGTAACTTGCTTCAACAAGAACTTTCATTTATAAAATCAAATTTTAGTTTTGTTCAAAAAACAATTACTCAGTTAGAATCACCAAAACTGTCATTGTTCGAAAGTACAGCATTAATAAAAGAATTTGCGTCATGTTGTCGGAACGTTAGAGGTAATATTGGAAAAGATATTTTAAAAAAATTTGAAGCTACTATGGAAAAAAATAAAGGTTACCATATTCTTTCTGAAGTAGTCAGTGTTCTAGCTGGAAATATTTCGGAAACAATTAATTTAGAACCAAATGTTTTGGTTAGTTTGAAAAATGCTCCGTTGATGTTGAACGAAGTTTTTCCATATATAAATATATATACTCAGACAGAAGCCACAAGTTTTTGTTCGAAAATTTTGAACACCACTTGGTCATTTATTGTTACCATAATTCTAAATAAGTTTATTCATACTTAAAAATGATGTAGTTACTTAAAATAAATGTAAATCTTAATGAATAGTAGGAAATATTTAGTTATGTACACTTTTTTTTTTAAATAAAATTGTTACTATTTTACGATTTTTTTATTTATTTGTATGCATATTTTGTAAAATATTTGCATATTTTCGGGTAAACACGTGCACATTGATCATATTTTCTACATTTTTATTTGCATATTTGCCGAAGTCTAGTTATAACAAATGCATGAAACTAAGATGCCTTAACAGCTTACTCGGGGATTATGTATATGTATTTTATATAAACTGCGAGGCATAGTTAGGAATATAGCTTAATATTAAATAAACAATAATAATACAACAATTATACAATTTGTATAAATCAAATAAGTCACTTATCTACATCAACAAGTAACACTAGTTTGTTTTTGTTTTTTTTTTATTCAAAGAAATAAATAAGTAAATTAAATTCAATTTATAAGTTGTTTATAGTTATTACTCCATAAAAGAAAGTCAAAAAATCACTTGAAAAATTGAAAAATTACTGGGGGCTATTTTTAACTGAAATATCAGGGGGAAGTCTATAGAAAAGGCGTATTATGTCGTGGTTATTATACAGTTTGTAGTCAACATCCCGAGGTATAAGCAGGTTTGATTGTTTTGATTTATTTACTAATCGTGGCATTTTCTTTCTATTCATTTCAATTCTATTCAAAAGGTCTCCAAACATCCATTTCCGTAAATATGACAACAAGAGATATAAGAAATTTTCTATTCATCAATTACAACAGTGCTCAACAATTGATAAGGATCGAAGTAATATTTTACTCCAGAAATAGCGGAAGTTTGTAAAAATTTTATATAATTAAAGTAATATTAATACCATTAATAGTAAAAGGGGTGTAGAGTTGCGTTATAGAGGTAGCACCTTTTATCGGAACGACCACATCGAGCGTCATAGACGGGAGATGGTTCTTGATAACTGGTCCTCATAAGACAGCTAACTCTCACTTATGGCTCCACGTGCCACACCCCGGGCAACTGCATTGGTCTGCAGGCTAAACTAAGTGAGGGTTGCCAGATATGGCGAAAATTTTACCGAGCGATTGCCGGTATAAGCGATCTCCCACTTGCTGACCAACGGCTTCGGGCGGATGAGTTGGTAAGTGGTAGGGATCAAACTAGCACGCAGCGTCTGACCCAGAGTGGGCGGCTGCAAATAGCGTCTGTGTCCTGTGTCCAATCCCCGGGAGGAATAGCCTAAATATTTTAAATACAAATTTTAAGATTGCAACATGGAACGTTAGAAGTCTGTTCGAAACAGGAAAACTAGCAAATGCATGCCACGAAATGAAACGTTTAGGGTTGCTGATATTGGGTTTGAGTGAAGTTAGATGGTCAGGTTCAGGTAAAGTTAAAACCATGAACAAAACTTTCTATTACTCGGGTAATAACGATCCGGTTCATCGTAACGGGGTTGGAGTAATTTTAGAAGACAAATATTACAATGCCGTCACAAACTTTGGGCCATTTTCGGACCGATGTCTTCTTATTCAACTATCCGGAAAGCCAGTAAATATTAACATCATTCAAACTTATGCCCCTACGGCCGATAAACCCATATAAGAGCTAGAAGCGTGGTATGCTGACGTAGAAAAACTTATAAAGATGACCAAAAAACGAGACCTAACATTTATGTTAGGTGACTTTAATGCTAAGTTAGGTAGAGGAAAAGTTTCTGGATTGATCGGAGACTTCGGACTTGAAGCAAGGAACGACAGGGGAGAGAGAATCACCGAATTCTGCCAACAACACAACATGGTAGCGACAAATACATGGTTTAAATTACACCCTCGCAGATTGTACACTTGGACTTCACCACAACACAATGAAAACAGAGTAATCCGTAACCAAATAGATTATATATAGCTTATCAAGCTTAGCAATAACTAAGTACAGAGATCTGGAAATACAAATGAGGAGACAATGAAGAATGGAAAGTACCCAGACGATACCTATTCTTCTCTCTTCTACTGGGGTTATTCCGCAGAGACTCTTAGAGAACATAAAACAGTTGGGTCTTAATGAATATCTCTATAAGACCATGCAGAAAGCAGTACTGCTCTCAATATCTAGATGCGTAAGAAAATTTTTGATACTCCGACATACCAAGTCGGCTAGGGTCGAGAACACGGAAAAGGTCCCACTTGAGCTCATTCCTTTTGATACCGTAGGTATCTGGAATGAGTGAATTTTTCCCTTAGAGGAAGTGTGAGCCATATGGCTAAATATGGATAATAAATGAAGTATTGCAACAGCCACATTTCTATTTAAGAATATTATCACATAGATGACGTAAAAAATAAAAAAAGGTAAGCTGACAGAACGCCATCTATCTAGAAATACAGAGTGCCCCAAAAGTCTGGAAACGGCTAATTATTTCGTAAATTACTAGACATAATTATACAAAATTTGAGATACGCTTATTTTGGGATACGGAGATTCCATATTTGATATTATGTGCAATGTTGCCAGATTTTCAGTTTCTCTTATATTACTAGTAACTTTGGTTTTTCAAATGCATCACCCTGTATATTCAGTCATTATTGGAATTTCCTATTAAATACGAGTTCAACCATATGTAACACTTATGACTTTATGTAGTATGGAAGGTCGTAAATACATAAAACAGAAGTCTGGCAACGCCTAAATTGTTTCAATACATTTTTTAATACTAACTATTTTCAAATACATTAAAACGTAACAATTGATAGTTTAGAATACTTTTTAACATAATAGTTACGTTATTAAGTGTTCAAAATGTGCTCCTTTGTGAGTTGACAGCACTCTAATCGATGGTAGAATGCGTCAACCACATTTCTCCATGATTGTCTAGAAATTATTCGAGATTCATCGATAATTCATTGCCTTAGCTATGCAAGACTTGCTGGTTAAGTTTTGTAAACTGAATTTTTCAAGTATCTCTAATAAAAATAATCTTTAGGATTGAGATCGGGTGAACGTGGAGGCCATTCAATTCTACCTTGTCTACCAATTTATCGTCCGGGAAATATCTCATCTAAATAACGCCGAACATTTACACCAACTATCTGACGTTAAATTTTTTTCGATAAAAAATGGCCCAATTAAATAAGTACCTACTGTAACTGACCATACATTTAATTTTTGTGGTCTTTGAGTATGGTTTTCACGCATTCAGTGTGAATTTCACGAGTTCAGCTATTCAATACGAGTTCAACCATATGTTCACTTGATTTTATGTAGTCTGAAAGATCTTAAATACATAAAACAGTGCAAAATATGTAGATTTTAATAAATTTAAATATTTAAATGGAGAATGCTGTGATTTTGACATTTGTTCACCATTTAAATTATGAACTAAAATTGACAGTAGTTGTGGTTCAAAAAGTTCTGCAATTTAAATTGCTTCTCTAAAATGCCATTCTCTAAACCGTTCTCCTATTCATAAGACGACGGTACGAAAAACTGTAAGGCGATTTGAGGAATCTGGAGAAATAAAAGATAGATACCAATCAGGTTGACCGAAACGAGTTATCAATGACAACAAAACTTCAGATATAAACAAAGTTTTGTTGAAGATCCACATACATCCCCAGGCAGGGTTGCACAAGTACATGATGTAGGTCATTCTTCAGTCTTACGTTTATTACGTAAAAATAAATTTAAATCATACAAAATTAACTTATTGCAAGAATTAAGTGAAGATGACTTTGGTCGTAGATTAGAGTTTACTGAGGTAATGATGGATAAAATTGAAAATTATTAAAATTTCGTTAACAGAATATGTTTTTCCGATGAAGCCACTTTTACACTGTGTGGAAGTGTAAATCGACACAATTTAAGGTACTGGTGTGACGTAAATTCACACTGAAGACTGAATGCGTGAAAACCATACTCAAACACCACAAAAATTAAATGTATGGTCAGATATAGTAGTTACTTATTCAATTGGGTCATTTTTTGTCGAAAGAAATTTAACGTCAGATAGTTGGTGTAAATGTTCGGCGATATTTAGATGAGATATTTCCTGGACGATAAATTGGTAGACAAGGTAGAATTGAATGGCCTCCACGTTCACCCGATTTCAATCCTAAAGATTATTTTTATTAGGGATACTTGAAAAATTCAGTTTACAAAACTTAACCAGCAAGTCTTGCAGAGCTAAGGCAACGAATTATCAATGAATCTCGAATAATTTCTAGACAATCATGGAGAAATGTGGTAGACGCCTTTTACCATCGATTAAGGTGCTCTCAACTCACAAATTGAGCCCATTTTGAACACTTAATAACCTAACTACTATATTAGAAAATGTTCTAAACTATCAATTGTTACGTTTTAATGTATTTGAAAATAGTTAGTATTAAAAATTTATTGAAACAATTTAGGCGTTGCCAGACTTCGGTTTTATGTATTTATGACCTTCCAGATTACATAAAATGATAAGTGTTACATATGGTTGAACTCGTATTGAATAGGAGATTCCAATAATGACTGAATATACAGGGTGATGTATTTGAAAAACCAAAGTTACTAATAATATAAGAAAAACGGCAAATCTGGCAACATTGTAAATATCAAATATGGAATCTCCGTATTCCAAAATAGGTGTACCTCAAATTTTGTACAATTATGATTAGCATTTTACGAGATAATTAGCCGTTTCCAGACTTTTGGGCCACTGTATAAATCGAAGCGTTTCAAGATTCTTCTCAAAGTCGTTGATTTTCAAAATAATGAATTTACTTCAGATTTTTCGAAGAAAGTGTAAAATGATCATATAAACAAAATCCATATAAATTATTGTGATTGTATCATCATTTGTGTTTGCCGGTTTAATATTTTTAAAACGGGTTCTGGTTGTTTCAATTATAAATATAAATAATGTTGTCTTTGTTTTTATTATGAGATAAAAAGAAAAAGCATTTGCTACACTGCGATAAAATTTCTGTGTTGCATTTGTCATTTCCTGAATTTGCAACCTTGAATGGTCATCTATCAACTAATTAAAAGTTCGCGTTAGTAAGAAACTAAATTTTTATATTTTAGAGGCATTTGAAAACTACTAATCAATCCGAGATGGCCAGTAAAAATCAGACAAACAAAAAGGTAATTTGAAACGATATTCTGTATTTATTATGCAATTGTCATAGTTAATTAATTTTTATCGCTTAATTATATCGCCATTTCAATATGCAATATGAATTGAATTATAATATGTTTAGAATACTCAAGAAGTACAAATAAACATAGCTGTGAAACAACAGAAGTCTACTACGGGACCCTCAAAAACCCAAAATAAAACTCAAGTCAAACTTGATGTGGTAAGTATTAAGTTTTTAACTACTAATTTATTCCATTTTGAATACTGTCAAATAAGTTCAGATAGATACCAGCGTTCGCCATATTGTATTCATTTTATTGCAACTTTTCTGAAGTTAATTATTCTTTATACAGGGTGTTTTAAAAAAAGGTAACCCCGTCTCTAGGGTAGGTAAAAAACTGAACAATAATTGGGGTTTGTTTAGTAAAAAATTTTAAAAACGCCATCCGTTTTCAAGATACAGGGCGTTGAAGAAAAAAAAATTTTACGCATTTTTACGATTTTACCGAATTCCAAATAAACTTAAACATCATTCAATTTTACACGAAAAAGGTACTCTTGGTAAAATTCAGTGGCGCACCCAAGGGGGTGTTTGGGGGGTCAAACCCCCCCCTCTCCAGGACCCTATTCCGATACTGTTATTTACAAATTTTAAGTACTTAAAATGGTGGAGGCAGCATAAAAAAATTTCGGTGCCCCACCAAACCTAGATGCGCTACTGGTAAAATTCGATACTGTGTACCGTTTTCGGAATATTTCGATTCGAAAATTATGAAGTAATAATTGATGCTGGTATAAAATATTTAGTAATTAAACAAAACTCACAAGAAGAAAATTAAATTAATGACTAAGAACATAAAATAAAATTCAATTACAGTAAGTGTTCAAAATGCCCTCCGTTTTCGTGAATACACAAGTCTATTCTTTTTTCTAAAGATTCCATTAACCTTCTAAACGGCAGGGGATCAGCTATGATGTCATTAAATTGACGTTGACTTCTTTCTTCCAATTCTTGGTGTGAATTTATCTCTGTAGCGTAGACTTTTTCCTTAATATACGACCAAACTGCGTAGTCCAAAGGGTTAAAATCGCATGATCGAGGAGGCCAATGAATCGGAGCTTCTGCACCTCTACCAATCCATCGATTCGGAAAATGATTACTCAACAAATTACGACACCTTCTATCAAAATGTGGTGGAGCTCCATCTTGCATAAAAAATAAAGATATTCGCTCGTTTAGCATTAAATCTTCTAAGATTTAAGAGTTAAATCTCGAATAAGGAATTGTTTAAAAAATCAAGATACATATCACCATTTAAATTTCCAGGTAGAATGTGATAACCTATTAATTTGTTACCTAAAGTTGCTACCCAAACATTACCTTTAAATGAGTGTTGGTAATATGATACCCTTTTGACTCGTGGATTCTAATCACACCAGTAGTGTGCATTATGGGAGTTAAAAATACCTTGTCGCGTAAAGGTGGCCTCGTCCATAAAAAAAATGCATTTTAAAAAATTTGGATTGTGGGCTGTCCTTTGTTGCAATGTTTCACTAAAATCCACTCTAACCGGTAGATCATCTGGCAAGAACTCTTGGACTTGTCTGTAATGATAAGGATGTAATTGCTGTTCTTTCAGTATCCGCCAAGATCTTGAAGAAGTATTTGTTTGTCTTGCTATATTCCTTACGCTAACTGTTGGATCTTGATCAAGTAAATTTAAAATATTATTTTCTTTACTAATTATTTTTTTTGTTCTTGGTCTACCAGAATTTATTTTATTTGGTCTCACATTCCCAGACAACGTTGTTCAACGGCTCTAAATGTTTTTCTACTTGGTAAATTCCTTCTAGGAAACTTTACTGCATAACGTGTCACAGCTGCACTAGACCATCCTAAACATTCGAATAGGGTTAATAACATGTCAGTGTATTCAACATTTGAGTACATTTTGATTTGATTTTACAAATAACAAGGTTTTAAAACTCTAATTATTGTTGATTTATCATCATAACAATCAATAAATGTCAGATTTCCATGGTACACTTGGAGAAAATAAAAAAAAATATTAGAACTTTATCATTACTACCAGCATCAATTATTACTTCATAATTTTCAAATCAAAATATTCCGAAAACGGTACACAGTATCGAGTTTTACCAAGAGTACCTTTTTCGTGTAAAAATGAATGATGTTTAAGTTTACTTGAAATTTTGATTAATAATTATACTCTTAAAAAAGTTATATTGACTAATACTTAGTACGATCCGTGTAACTAGCGCCCTCTATGAGAATCAGATATAAAAACAAATTCATGGGATGTATCAGCTTACAAAACATATTCGTATAAAATTTACGCAAACCCCAATTATGTTTCAGTTTTTTACCTACCCTAGAGACGGGGTTACCTTTTTTTGAAACACCCTGTATAACCTTCAAACTTTTTATTAAAATGGTTTTATACTTGATTTTAAATAACAAGTAACACGCTTTATTTAAGAAATAAAGTTTTTAGTCAGGGAAATCAAGAAATCTTCCATGATAAAGATTATGAGCATCCATAATAATAAGAGCAATATTTGCAATATTAAAGTTATTCAGTCTATATTTTTTTTATTAATTGACGATTGAATAAACTTCTTTGAAGATACTGATATATTGAAAAAATAACCTTAAGATGTAATCACATTTTTAAGATGAAATTCACATTCAAAAACAAATATTCCTGTTTCCCAAAAAAAGATAGTCAATTTATTATGTACTTACAACATTCTATCTACTTAGGATGAAGAATATCTCTGGTACATACTGTAACAAAAAAAAATACTTTATTAGACTTTATTAGACAGTAGTACACACCTGACAACATCCCGCAGGTTATCTTCTTCTCTTCGTGCATGTTTTATGCGTTACCGTCAGTTTGAAGCTGCTAAATTTGGCATCGTTTTTTCTGGTAACCTTTTGACATCTGTCAATTTAAATAGGTGTAAATCCTTAAAACGATGATACCATATTCATGTTCTATTTCGATGACTGCTTTGATATAAGATATTTTACATCAAAATCTATATTTTTGTTTATTAACCAATCTCGCTTTTGAAAGCGATAAAGAAATAATAATGATTCATTTTGATGTTGTTCCGTGCGTGTGGGAGGCTGACCCTAATTTCAAAAAGACCAAATCACAAGCTATATTTGACGAGTTAAGGTCGATTCAGACACATCAGTCACGTCTCGTCAGAGTCCTGGCGCCGAACCGAACAATCCGTCATACAAAATATTCTTTAATAGAAATATGGCGCCGGCATTCACATTCATCAGTTGACGAACAGTTTGCCAGCTGTCAAATAGTTGATAGTTCTGTGACCAAACAGGACCGGTTCGGCGCCGAGACTGTGACGGGACTGATGTGTCTCAATCGACCTTAATAGTACCTACTCGATTTCATTGTTTGCTTCTATTCGGAGTTACATCATCATCATCATCATCATTCAGCCCATACTCGTCCACTGCTGAACATAGGCCTCCCGTAGTTCACCCCACAAATTTCTGTCCTGAGCCGCCTGCATCCAATTTTGATGTGTCCGTTTCAGGTCATCCGTCCATCTTGTTGGTGGTCGTCCTCTATTCCTAAAGGCATCTTGTCTGGGTCTCCACTCAAGAATGCGTTTTGTCCATCTGTCGTCCTTCGTTCTCGCGATGTGCCCTGCCCAGTTCCATTTTAAGGTTGATATTCTTTTGATTGCGTCGGTTACTCCCGATCTACGGCGCAATTCTGTGTTGGGTATTCGGTCTCTCAAGGTTAATCCCAACATGGACCGTTCCATTGCCCTCTGTGTTGTTCGAATTTTGTTTGCGGACGTCTGAGTAAGGGTTAGCGTCTCCGCACCATAGGTTAGAACCGGCAGCACACATTGATCGAAGACTTTTCTCTTCAAGCAGATGGGAAGAGCTGATTGGAAAACATCTCTTAGCTTTCCATAGGCTGCCCATGTCAACCCTATTCTACGTATTAGTTCATTGGTCTGGTTATCTCTACTTAAGCGAATTTCGTGTCCCAGATATTTGTATGCTGATGTTTGTTCTATACTTGTTCCAGCTATGTTGATGTTCTCACTCAGAACAAGGTTTGTCATTACTTGTGTTTTTGAGTTATTGATCTTTAAACCCACTTGTGTAGAGGCATGGTAGAGTCTTTCGCACATTTCGATGGCATGATCTATGCGGTCTGTTATCAGGACTATATCGTCCGCGAACCTGAGGTGACTAAGCTGCTCTCCATTTATGTTTATGCCCTTTTCGTCTAGGTTTGCACGCTTACACATGTATTCCAATAATGTTGTAAACAGTTTTGGTGACATGGTGTCGCCCTGGCGAACTCCACGATGAATGTTGAACTTGTGTATATCTTCATGGAGTCTGACACATGCCGTGGCATTATCATAGATATTTTTGATGACAGTGGTGTAGCGGTGATCTATTCGGCACTCTTTTAAAGCTTCTAGCATTTTCTAGTGGTTTACTGTGTCGAATGCTTTCTCATAATCCACAAATATTAGGACGAGGGGTTTATTGTACTCTATACATTTTTCGATGAGGTTTTTAATAACTTGTAGATGGTCGTTTGTGCCGAAGCCTGACCTGAATCCTGCCTGTTCGCATGATTGGTAAAAGTCCATTTTGTTCGAAAGTCTGTTTGTTATGACTTTTGTAAAAAGCTTGTATATGTGTGAGATGAGGCTGATTGGTCTATAGTTTACGAGATTTGTTAAATCTCCTTTCTTAAACATTTAATTCGGAGTTACACAGTTGCCATAATTATTTTACTACTATCGAAAAAGTTAATGCCCTTGCCATCAATTCCGCGGCATTTAGATGCGTCTTAATTGTGCTGTTGAGGATACACCTTCGACAATTAAGCTACATGCCATAGTAAATAGTAAATTTCGCAACATGGCGAATATACTTTGTCTTCTTTGTTAACTAAATTTTTGTAATCACAACTAATTTAAAAAAACTTTTTGGATAACACTTTAATATGATCTTCTTATGTTGCTTCTTTAGGGAACTGCAATAGCTAAGCCAAGAAAAGCTCCTCAGCCTAAAGCTCAACCTGTGTTTTCACCAGTCCTGCAACAAAACCAAGCGGTAATGTTACAGCAACAGATGATGCTCCAGCAGTCTTTGATACTACAGCAACAAAACATATTAGCAACCCAACAAATGTTAGCAAGTGCTTCAGTTGCTGAAGTTGCGAAAAAACCACCAGGTAGGCCAAGAGTTAACAACGCATCTTCAGATAAACCCAAACCAGCTCCAAAAACTACAAATTCCAATGCTAAAACTAAACAACAAGTTAAGGTTAATGTAAAGATAAACAATAAATAACTATATATATATATATATATATATATATATATATATATATATATATATATATATATATATACATGAATTGTTTTACATTATGCAAAGTGTTTTATATATGTAAAAATGTTAACACGTAAAAAGCTTTTAAATTTTTAAAATATATTATTCTTTTGATTTATTAAAGATTTTATTACAAACCTATTTTCAAGTACCTATACTGGTTTTGGAAATACATATCACAGTTTTTGAGTCAGAAGTATAAACTCAACAACAGAAAAATTGTCGTAACAACTACTGCGCTATCAATATTGTCTTAAAATTAATGGCTACCCTATCATATCATCAATAATACCATATGAGCGCATGTTTTTTTATTCCTATATTTTTCCATCAGCTTTCTTTTAATGTAAATTGCATCTGTTAGCAAATTTCTTTTCGGATATATCGGTTTCCACCTATTACTTACTCTCTTTCATATTTTCATGGTGTGAATATTTATTTATATGGCTCTCATTTGTGCATTGCTATGTATGTGTTCTTTTTTGTCCTCTATAGTCTGACAAATATTAAATGAAATTAGTCATCCGAAATCATGCACCGGAAGTGGTGAAATGTAGCCAGAATCACGTGCTTATCATGATTTCTAGGAAATTTTTAATTCGATCATTGGCGGCGCGTGAGAAAATATGGGGATGTAATTGGATAGTGAAGCGCAACATATAGCCACTCCTATTCAAATGTCAATCTCACCTGCTCGTATGATGATCCAGATCATGGTCTTCTGGTACATCCTGCTAGATAACTAACGAGGCTCTGACGTCCGAGTGTTTGCCGGGATAAGCAATCAACCATTTACTGAACAACGGCTTAGGGCGGATGAGCTAGTAAGTGGAAGGACACTCAGGAAGGAAATTGGTCTCTAAGGTGGAAGAACCAAGAAAGTGGTCAACGACGGCAACGAGAAACTACTGCATTAAAGGTCCCTGATGACATATCTAGTATAAATTATAATGGCTAGCACTATTTGCGCAAGAAACATGATTGATTATGGTAATCGGAGAACAAAATCCGGCAGGGGAGGACAACCATTAGAACGCAAGGCCTCCTTGGTCGTCAACATGCGAAACCCTTACACAAAATACCACAAAAAAATACTCAACCCTCTCAGATAAAAATAGCTACCTGGAATGTAAGAAGTATGTATCAGCCTGGAAAACTACACAATGTTATTAAAGAGAAAGAGAGGCCAGATATAGATATACTGGGGGTTAGTGATGTACAATGATCAGGAAATGGAGAGATATTAATAAATAACCACAATATTTATTACACTAGAGGAGACAAAACTGATCATCGATACAGAGTAGCTTTCATCATAAGCAACACTATTAGAAAATCCGTGCTAGGTGTGATTCAAATCTCAGAAAGAATAATAATGCTAAAAATTCAAGCACGGAACTGTAAGATTAATATGATCCAAGTCTACGCTCCCACTGCTGATAAGACCGAAGATGAGATCGAAAAGTTTTATTCAGAATTGCACAATACAATCAAGTTAACAAAATCTAGAGATATTACTTACAGTATTGTGCGAATTAATGGAATCATAGGCTGTTTTAATGAAAAAACAGTTTATTTAGTAAAAAATTATATTTTGACAAAACTAAAAAGGTAAACTTACATCATTCAGTAGGAAATATATCCCCGTTTGGCAGCAATTACTGCTTTTACCCGTTTTGGCATAGATTCTATGAGTTTCTGGCAGTTGTCAGATATCCTTTCTTCTCGATACCAAACCTGAATGGCCGCTTCTATCCATAGATAAATAATATAGTATATACAGATAGATAGGCAACTCTATATATAAATTTGGTTTATTAGCACCACTGATGAGTGGAGTCAATACTAATCACCATTTGGCGGGAAATTCGAATGGTTAAGTATTAATTTTATCCCTGTAGTGCCTCTGATGGGTCATTTCGGTACTAATTAAAATTTAGTGGGAAATTCAAAATATTTTATTATTTTCCAATGGAATAATCTCACATATCGTGAGTGATGTGACAATACCTATCTGCTTTTTCACAAGTTTTGTAGGGAGACGAAAATCTTTATTTATAGGAACTATAACTAAACTTTAGAAACTAAGGAATCAAATAAAACTAAACTGAAAAAACTAAAGAATCAACTAACCGAACTTTAAAAACTAAGGAACCAACTTAAATTAAAATTACTAAGATTAAATTACAAACGAAAGTTAAAGATAATTAAATTAAAAATGAAAACTAAGGTATCAACTAACTAAACTTTAAAAACTAAGGAAACAACCTAAATTACTAAGACTAAATACAAACGAAAGTTAAAGATAATTAAATTAAAAATGAAAACTGTAAACAAGCCAAAGCACGTGGAAGACGAAAATGGACGAAAGTCGAAAATATACAAATATCAATCATCAACTTGTCATTACTTTTGACGGAATTGACATGGCGGAATTAAGCTTCGTTTGATTATTTTATTTGTGACATTCAGAGATGGTGTTAAAATAAAATGATTGGTTAAAGTCTTCGTGAGCGAGATAGGCTGTCATCTCTCTTTATTAACCGACTGGAGTCAAAGTGATGGGGGAAATGTTCAAGGTTATTCATATAAGATTCCAGGCCATGGCTTCTATCATTTTTGTTTTAGTGGTACAGTCGATTTTTCGCAGTCTAGCTTTGCAAATGGCCCATAAATTTTCAATGGGGTTGAGGTCGGGCGAATTACCGGGCCAATCTAAAACATTAATCTTATTATTGAAAAATGCCATCATTTCCTTTGATTTGTGACAGGGAGCAGAGCCCTGTTGAAGAATCGCTCCTCCTTGGGGTTGACATTTTTGGAGTTGTTTGTCCAAATACTTTTCCAACATGGATTTGTATTTTAATTGGCACCAAAGATCCAACCCCCATGTATGAAAAACATCCCCAAAACATTTTCTTGACTGGATGTTTTACGGTTTGATCAATATGAGATGGTGTAAGCTTTTCATTGTCAGACTTCCTGACGAATGTCGACCGCTGTCCCTGAACTATAAAGTGAGTTTCATCTGTAAATAGGACTTTTTTCCAGTCGCCTAGAGTCCAATTAGAGTATTTTTTGGCCCACAGTAGCCTTTGTTTCTTCATTCGTTCAGTTAGAAGCTGTTTTTTCTGTGGACGAATTGCCCGTCTACCATTCTCCAAAAGTCTTCTACAAACAGTTGAGTCATGAATCACTATAGCTGATGCTGCTAGATATTGTTGTAGGTTTGGGCTTGATTTACTTGGGTCCAATTTGCTCTTTCGAAGTAAAAATCTATCATCTGCTGGTGTTGTTTTTCTCCTTTTCTCTTTCTTCCACATTTTCCTAACCTTTTCACATCCACTGATCCCGTTTCTCGTCTACGCTTCAATATTTTGCTTATTACCCCCTGACTCACTCCACACGTTCTAGCAATCTGTCTTTGTGACATACTAGTGTGTTCACTCAACGTGACAATCTTTTCACGCTTCCTAGGCGTAATATCCATGTTGGAATAAAACCAAAAACTACACAAAATAGTACAAAAACCCCTAAAACAACACAAGCTTGGTAAGAAATGACCTAAAACACACTCAAACACACCAGTAACACACAGTAAGGTTATGTTTTCAATGCTTGGTCAGCTGTCAACAGTGCAGGTAGTGTTGCCAACTGTGAATATTGAAAAAATGAAAAAAATTCACAGTGATTCCATTAATTCGTACAATACTGTACATTTTAGGAGATTTTAATGCAAAAATTGGAGTAGGTACAGTTGAAAATATAGTTGGACAGTTCGGACTAGAAACTAGAAACGAGAGAGGAGAAAGCAATGACGTATAATATATAGACTCGGTGAACGCTTTAAAAAGTGTCCAAAACATGAATACCTTTGTTATTGTTTATTGTTTTGATACGAAGATGCACGAAGTTCATGATTTCTTACGAAGCATCACGAAGTTAATCTTGTGTTTGAAAACATCATGGACGTATGAAAACATTTTCTCCATTTTGTGTGACAAGCAAATTTTATTTATAATTGTTGAGAGTTATTTACTTACTATTTTAGTAAAATGCCATACTATTTTATCAAAATAATTATTTCTCTTATAGACGGGAACAAAAAGAAATCATAAATATTTAATTTTAATTAAAAAAATATTTATTGTCATTAATATATAAATGAGCACGCCGCTGTTCTGATAAACATACCTTCAACCTTGAGCCGAGATCTTTCGGACACTCGATTCTATAGCGAGAATAGGGGACTGCGTAGTCTACATATTATACGTCATTGGGAGAAAGGCTCATAGAATTCTGCCAAGAATATGGTCATTGCCAATACTTGGTTTCAGCTTCCTAAAAGAAGACTATATACTGGACGTCTCCTTCACATACAGAAAACCACATTGTCAGAAACCAGATAGACTTTATACTCGTCAATAGCAGATATAAAAACTCTATAACTTCAGTTAAAACTTATCCTGGAGCAGATGTTAACTCAGACCACAATCCGTTAGTGGCTGACGTTAAAATTAAATTAAAAATAATTGAACTCAGAAAACAATAACTAAAAATTAATGTAAGAATGCTACAAAACGAAGAAATAAAAAACGAATTAAAAAATAATGTGAATGTTAATATCTGTTATAGATATTAATCTGTTAATATCGAGTAATGTTATTAACTCGATAACAAGTTGTTATCAACAGGTCCTCGTAGACACTTCGTCTCAGGACCATTTTACTCATGTAGACTCATACGCCGCCATGTTACCTATCCAACGGTAACTTAACCATCACAAATTAGAAATACTAATAATGTAAAACAACTTCAAATTTATAACATTTAAAGGGTTTTTACCCATATATTTTGGTGGCTACTAGCATGTACAACCGTTTGCACTGATGATGGATTGTTTAATCCGAAAACGTTTTGCAATGTGTTTGTGATAACCCGTTTGAGGCATTTTTATATACCTTTTATAAAGGATTTTAAACAAAATTTTTTTATCTTGGATATATCTTTAAATTTACCATACCACATGTTCAAAAACTTTCTCCCATTTCAATAAGCAAAACAAAATGTTACTTTTATAATTTTTTTTTCGGATTTTCATTTCTACACACTCGAAATTCCTTACTAATGTAGATGTAGATTTTGGAGGAATCTAGTAGCTAACAATTTTACTTTAGTCTAATTTTGATGTAGGTATAATAATTTTAGACAGGTTTTGGATAACAGGTTGAAAAATAGGGATAACCAGAATTTTTATTATAAAATTATGTCTGAACTTTGCACAACTTGTTTCGTTGAAGCATTCTCAAATTCTAGTTATAAAAAACCTTCTGGATATATTTTTACCAAAATCTAAGATCTCACTCCTGACAGAACTAATAACGAGTGAGATACCTATGTAGGTGGATCGTCATCCTCGGTGTGTTTATTTCTATGCGGGTCGGCTTTCCTAATTACATTTCTCTATAAGTTTTTCTCTTGGATCACACCAATATCAATCCTCTTTTGCCCCCAGATCTTTTTTGGTCGTTCTTGTTGAACATGCCCGAACCATCTTAGCCTATGCTCTCTCATTTTGGTATCAATTGGTGCAACCCCTGTATATTCATTCTTAATGTTATCCTTTTTTGTCATTCAACTAATCCTTTTAAGCATTCTCATGTCCGCTACATGTACTTCCACTTTCTTTTTAACTTCCCAAAATTTAGTTCTATACATCAGAGTTTTAAAGAATTTTCCCTTCAGTTTCATTGAACTCTTTCTCCCACACAAGATTCATCTATTTGCATTTCACCCATCTCACTCTAACTCTACTGCAAGTATCTCTATCTATTTCGTTATAAATCTATAATACCGACCTATGTTGATGAATGAAGAAGATTAAAAAATATCTGCATAAATATACTTTAATAACTCTAACAATATTTCAAAGTTGACACTTCAATACTAATATTGTAAAAAACTGTATCACATAGTTATAGTAATACTAGAATAATCTTGGTAAAGTAATAACAAAAATAATATGAATACAAAGGATTATCAAAATATAAAGTTCCCGGGATATTTTCAATATTAGGCATACTTTTTGTCGTCATCTTTTCCCGCTATCCAGTCTTCAATCTCCTGGACACTGTAACATAACATAAGTAAGTTAATGTCACCGATTAAACGCTTCAATAAGAGGTAAAAAAACCTTAGATGTTTGAACATAATTGATCCATAACATAGACAACATTTCATGATATATGTAGAAGTGGTTGCATATACTTAGGTAATATAGATTTGTATGTATGGAAGTACTTTTTTGTTTTAACTGTGAAGTGATTTATGTGTATGATATAATGATAAGTTTGAATTAAATTGATTCCCAATACATAAAAAATGGCTCATTGTGTGTATGTAGTAGCTTGGGGTGTAAAAAAAAATATTAAATATTTAGTAAAAAAATTAATACATAACTAACGAAATAATTAAAACGAAAGTTACTAGAAGTGTGTCGCTTTAGTTTTCGGTTTGTTTTTCCCTAATGAGGTTTTGTCCTAGGCTGCTAGGATGATTTTTTCGTTCTGTTCTTTGGCAGTTTTCATTTGAAGATTACGAATAATAAAAGAATTATGTACAGATTAAGGTGTATTTGTAATAATGCGGAGAACTTTTCACTGGAATAGTTTGATTTCATAACTCTGGCACTGGATAAGAAAATAGTTTTGGGGAAGAATTTGCCTAACTTTGTAAATTAAACGAATGTAGCAGCTTCTACCGAAAGCTTGAAAAATATTAAAAAAAAACAACATTGCCAAACAGCAAAAATTAATAAAATGACAAGACGCGATTAATTTCATCTGCTGTGACATGTTGCTGTCTAAATACAAACTGCTCATGGGGTAATGAGCAAATGCTTAACATCAATGAGAATTGGACAGACATTAAAACAGCGTTAATGAAACCAAGCATAAGTCACCTCCATAAAAGTAAAGAATATAAAAAAGAATGGATGACAGATGAGATACTGAACTTAATGGATGAAAGAAGAAAACAGAAAAACAAAAAGAACCAGAAGTATAAAGAGATACAAAAAGAAATTCGTCTAAAAATACGCACAGCTAAAGAAAACTGGTACGGGGAAAAATGCGAAGAAATCGAACAACTGCAAAATAAACACGACAGCTTTAATGCACATCGGACAGACACAACATATTTGTAGACGAGAGTGGAAACATTATTATGGACACAGAAGAAAAATTAAGAGTCTGGAAACAGTACATAGAACAACTGTTTAAAGATCAAAGAGACAATGTAGATAACGAATACATAAACAGTGATACGGGACCAGAAATAACAAGAGATGAAGTGGAATACACGATTAAAGAAATGAGGTCGGGGAAGGCTACAGGCCCAGATGAACTACCAATAGACATAATTAAACTCATCAAAGGCAACAACTTAATAAAGATCGTGGAACTATTTAACAGCATTTACAAATCTGGTATCATACCTAATGAATGGCTAGTAACAACAATAATAGCCATACCCAAAAAGTCTAATGCGAGACAATGCTCGGAACATCGCACCATCAGTCTCATGTGTCATATATTAAAGGTCTTCTTAAAAATCATTCATCGGAGAATATATAAAAAATTGGAAGTTGACATCGGACCCTCCCAATTTGGCTTTAGAGACGGACTAGGAACTAGAGAGGCACTGTTTGCTTTTAATGTTCTAACACAACGATGCTTATAACAAAGCATTTGATACAGTAAAACATAGGCCACTGATGCAAATACTGGAAAATAAAAATATTGATACAAGGAACATGCGAGTGATAAAGAATCTATACTACAAACAAGAAGCTACAGTACGAATTAACAGCTCGATATCAGATAGAATACAGATCAAAAGAGGTGTTCGGCAGGGCTGTGTGTTGTCTCCAACCTTGTTCAATGTCTACGCGGAAGAAGTTATTAAAAAAGCTCTTATGAACGAAAAAGCCGGAATAAAGATCAACGGTCACCCCATTTGCAATATCCGATATGCTGATGATACCGCGCTCATAGCAGAAAATATTGACGAGCTACAGAGATTACTAAACAAAGTGCTAGAAGCAAGTGAAGAATTTGGTCTGTCACTGAATACAAAGAAGACCAAATTCATGATAATAACAAAGAAACGTATCAATAATATCAACTTACATGTAGGACAGAATCTCATTGAACGAGTACAAAATTACAATTACCTCGGAACAAATATTAACGAGTCAAACGAAAACACCAGAGAAATAAGAATAAGAATAGAGAAAGCCCGCAGTGCATTTAACAATATGAAACAAATGTTGTGTAGCCGTAACCTAAGCCTAAAGCTGAAAATACGAATGCTTAAATGTTATGTTTTCTCGGTCCTATTATATGGGGTGGAGGCGTGGACACTAAATAAGCAATGTATGGGTAAGCTGGAAGCATTTGAGATGTGGGCGTACCGAAGAATGTTAAAAATCTCCTGGAAGGATAAGATAACTAACCAAGTTGTATTAGACAGGATGAACAAACAAAAGGAGGTCGTATTGAGTGTTAAAATGAGGAAACTACAATACCTGGGACATATTACACGTGGGAATAAATATCAACTGTTACAACTAATTATGCAAGGAAAGATTGAAGGTAGGCGCAGCATAGGTAGGAGAAGAATGTCATGGTTGAGAAACCTCAGGGAGTGGTTTGCTTGCACTTCCATACAATTGTTCCGAGCGGCAGCCTCCAGGGTCAAAATTGCCATGATGATAGGCAACCTTCGTAGCGGAGATGGCACGTGAAGAAGAAGAAGAATGGGGTAATGTTTGGCATTCTGAGAGAAGTAGTTATAATTTATTAAATAGCAACGTTTCAAAAACCTTTGACATCATTGGCAGTGGATTAATAGGTCTATAAGATTTAATGTCTTCTTTAGGCTTGCCTGCTTTACGATAATTTGTGCAGTTTTCTACAATAGAGGACAGTAGACACAACAGAATTGCAGTAATAGTATTTGGATCATATCCAGGAACTCTTTCTAATTCAGATCTGTTTGTATTTTCTAATGGAACTTATTTAGCAATAAATTTTTGTAGGACTAAAATTAGTTTTGTATCGGTTCGCCAGTATGTTGTGTAGATTGTGTCCAATTAAGTCGGCATTATATCGGAAACATTTTATTACTAATTTTACGAAAAACACAATTATTCTTTATAAAAAGTTGTGCATAGGTCATGCACATGCCTTAGCGTTTCTGACACGTTCAAGAATAGAACTTTGTTCACAAAATTTGAAGAAGCTAGTGTGGCCTGACTATAAATCAGGAAAAAGCCAAGCATACGGAAATGAGAAGGGAAAATGCAGAAGAAAATAATTCAGTCCAAGGATGAATGTGAGAGAGTATTTTGAGAAAGTAACAGAAGTTACCTTGGAGTAACAGTTACAAATAGAGGAGGTGAAGAGAGAAATAGATAAAAGGTTGTTGAAAGGTAGCAAAGCAGTAGGATCATTAAATGCACTGTTATTGGGAGAGGAAAACCTTAAGAAATGTTTTTGGTGGTATAAAGGATATTAACGGGGAAAGGCGCAGAAGAACAAACCGGGAGCTAATGGAGATGTATAAGAGACCCAAAATAACACAGAAAATCAGGGCACAGACAGTTAGATGGTTGGGACATGTTTTACGATGTCAAAAGAAAGAAATTTCTTAAAAGTTTTGCAAGTCGGAGAACAGGGTAAGAAAAGAAGAAGAAGACTAGGAAGGAAGTGGTTTGATACCGTCCGAATTGACAGAAGAAACGAGAAAAAGGGGCTGGAGAGAACAGTGAAGGACCGGAGAAAGTAGAAGAATCTTGTCAAAATTATCGTGAAACGAAGCCTGTTCAATCACGGATGTTCTTCAGGCAAGAACACTGCCTCCGATCAGGTCCTTTGTAGCCCTCTATTTTTCATTCCTAGATTAGTTTTGGGAGCACTTATATCTGGTGTAGAGATATGCGGTCTTTCTTATCTTGATTAATATTAACAGTTCTGTTTTTCCAATTAATCTCAAAATTTTCGTCATTTGTTACGTGATCCTCCCAAGACAGTCTGAGTATATGTCTGTAATCCATATTTCCAAGTCCCAAGAGGGTTCATTGTAGGTTCAAGCCTACTCGATAAGACAAGACAGAAAGAAAAAAAATAACATTTGACAAATCTGAACCTGGTTACTAAATTAAGGCTGCGATTGCTTGCCAAAGTATTCATGTTGAGGTAAGTTGCTCTTGTCATTTCTCACTTACAGGTTATATCAATTTTTTTATAATTTTATTTCCAAAATATAAAATATTCAGTAACTATAGTAACAATCATTGTTATGAATTATTAAATTATTAAAAGAGACTTATGGTTGAGACATTATTAAAAGGCTCAACAAAACTATTTTCCAAAATGTCGATCAATGACATTTTTCTCCGGTCCTCATTCTTTCTTCCATTTTTTCATCTCCCATCCTTTCATTCCTTTATAAATTCCTATGCGTATATATATATATATATATATATATATATATATATATATATATACATCCAAGAGTAGATTCATCACCTATAGTTCCAAAGATCCACAATCTCTCCAAAACAATCCAACTCGTTGAGCCACATCAGATACATCTACATTTGACTGCCCAAAATGTGAAAAAATATTGCGAATTTAAAGACAGAACCAAAAACGTAAAAGCTTAATATAAATTCAAATTACTTACGTTCTTGGCACTTTGGTTAAATTCCTAATACCATCTTCTGTAACTACTACATCATCTTCAATGCGAACACCGCCAAAATTCCTATAAGTGTTAATGACATCTGCGACTAAAAACTTGGATTTATTAGGGTCAGCTAGGGCATTATCTAATAGCTAAAACAAATAAAATGTCATTAAGTAAAAAAGTTCTGCTAGTTTTACCCGCAAAGTACATTTTTCGGTCAGAATGTGCATGAATTATGGTGAGGTAGAACACGCTACACGAAATAATGCAAAAATTAGAAAAGCGAACAGATGATACACCAACTAAGTGTCTGAAACTAATAGAGAATGATAACATAAAAGGAGTAGTAAGACTTTTTAATTCAATATATAACACCGGATTGATTCCCACAGATTGGCTCAAATCCATCTTTATCGCAATACTTAAAAAACACAATGCGAGAAAATGCTCAGAATATCGATTAATTAGCCTAATGAGCCACACTCTTAAAATTTTCCTCAGAATACTTCACAACAGAATTAAACGCAAATGCTAAGAAGATCTTGAAGATGCAAAACTATGGTAACTAGGGAGGCACTTTTTGAGCTTAACATCCTATTACAAAAATGTCGTGACCAAAGAAAAGATGTATTTGCATGTTTCGTTGACTTCGAAAAGGCATTCGATAAAGTACAGCATGTAAAATTAATGCAAATACTGAAAAATATCGGAATAGATGACAAGAATATTCGTGTCATTAAAAATTTGTACTGGAATCAAACTGCTATCGTAAAAATTGGAGATAACTACACCGATGAAATCTCTATACAACGAGGAGTCAGACAAGGTTGCATTTTGTCGCCAACGTCGTTCAATGTTTACTCAGACCAGTTATTTAAAAAGGTACTTTAGAGACAACCATATGGAATAAAAATCAACGGGGAACTACTTAATGTGATTACTATATGCAGACGATACAGTAATTCTATCCGATAATATTGAAGGTTTTTAAATTCTGCTTGATCGTATTCACGAGGTAGGAGAGGGAATGGGCATTAAAATAAACTCAAACAAAACCACATTTTTAGTCTTTGGTCGTGACCCACATCCCGAAGCAAAGCTTCAATTAAACGGAGTCCAAGTTAAAAAAGTTCACAAAATGACATATTTGGGACCTGTGATAACGGACCAACTAGATCCAGACATAGAAATAAAACGTAGAATAGCAATGACTAAAACTACTTTTATAAAAATGAAGTCATTTCTTTGCAATAACCATCTCAGTTTAGAACTAAGACAAAGAATGGTTAAGTGCTATATTTGGTCCGTACTTTTGTATAGTGCAGAAGTGTGGACGCTAAAAGTATCGATCATGAACACAATTAAAGCATTGGAAAAGTGGGTTCATAGACGAATGCTAAAGATACCTTGGACAGCAAGGAAAACTAATGAAGAAGTACTAAGGAGCGTCAACAAAGATAGAGAACTGCTAAAGACTCTTAAACATCGAAAAATGTCTTATCTTGGACATATAGTAAGGGGAAGTCGATATAAAATATTACAACTGATCCTTAAAGACAAAATAGAGAATGGACTCAGATACCAAATGCAGGACAATTATTCCATATTGCAGAAGATCGAGAAGCCTTCGCAATGGTGATCACCAACGTCGGATAATTCTGATATGGCACGCAAATAAGAAGAAGAAAAAAGTCCTATTGTAAGACCGTCAAAACCAACAAGAAACACACGTGTGTGCGATTTAATCTGATTCCATGTTAAATATAAGGAATACAGATAAATACTTACGATATTAATGAAATAACAGCCAGGTTCAATAGTTAGTACCATATTTTTTTCTAAAATCCTGGCAGTTCTCAAACTTTTTAATCCAGGTTTTGTAGATCGTTCCGGATTTCCTTTTAAATAACCTCCAACATCATGTACATTCAAACCAACAAAGTGTCCCAAACCATGAGGTTGAAAGATAGGTGCAATATCAGCCGCTATCATATCATCTACGGAACCCTGTAGAAGTCCCCCTTTCTTAAGTTCTTCCAGCAAGACTCTATTGGACAATAAATGCATATCAGTCCACGACACTCCTGGTTTACCCGCTTTGAGAACAGCTTCATTTGATTTTAAAACAGCTTCATATATGATTTTTTGTTGTGGAGAAAACTTGCCGTTAATTGGGAAAGTTACTGTAATGTCAGCTGCGTAACCATAGTATTCGCCTCCCATATCAAATAGGCTACAACGAAAAATAGAAATAAAAGTAATTGTACAGTATTTTAAATAAAATAAAAAGTGAGTGGTTCAAGAAGCTGATATCAGGTTCCAAACTATAGTTTATTTTTATGAACGAGAGAGTAATTAGCATAATTTTAACTGGTACCTTCGACCACTCCATGGGCGTGCTCAAAATTAATTGAAAAATTACTTTGAATAATTGTAAAAAATAAATGAATTATTTCAGTGTTATAAAGTGTTATGTGTATGTAAACAAAAGTGACCTCTTTTATCACACACTATATTAGAACTGACTGGCCTACATTAAAAAGGGTTTTAAAAAATTCATATTTTTTTTTAATTTTTAAAAATTACAAAAGAGAAAAAGAGTTTTTAAAACCGTCTAAGGTATGTTAAATAGATGAATAAAAATATTAATATAAACCTTACAGCTACTTGTTACAAATCCAAATCAGATTCAGAAGATGAACTTTCAGAACCAAGATTTATAATAACTGGCTCGATCATTTTATCAGTAATATTGTCCAGCATCCACATTTTTTCCACTTCTTTAATAGTGTGATTTACTGCCTTTTCCCAGTTTTCATGTTTTACATTATTTACGGCCTCCAAAAACAACTGTTTAACATCATGAATTTTAAAAGTGGTATTTTTTCTTGAAACTTCACTCTTTATCTGTGCCCATACCAGTTCAATCGGGTTTAATTCACAATGATATGGTGGGGATCTAAGTACTGTCATTCCACGATTTTTGGCAATTTCATCAATTTCGTATTTTTTAAATTTTTCTTTATGAAGGGCACACAACGAATAAAGTTCCTTTATTATAGATCCGGGATGGTACGTAATATTTTTTGAACTCAGCCAATTCTGCAAGTCTTTTTTTAACCACTTGGTTGTGGGCAGTCCTTTTATAAGTCTGGAGTGATAACTTGCATTATCCATTACTATTACACAGTTCTTAGGAAGAAGATCTATCATTTGTTCGAACCATTCTTGAAAGACATCAGCGTTCATGTCTTCATGGTAGTCACCGGTACGAGTTGATTCAAAAGTTAATAAACCACCTTCAACAAAACCGTCTGAACTGCCAATGTGTACTATTATCAGCCTGCGTCCCTTTCCTGATGGTGGGTTTAAACCAGTAGATAAGTTATTTACAAAAGCGTGCCTTTGACTTAACAGACGTAACAGTTTCATCCTGCCAAAATTTATTTGGTGTATGACCCTCGTTGATCCATGTTTCATCAAGATAAAATATTTTTCTTTTTTGGTTTCTCATTTCCTTTATGGTTCTTAGAAAATGTCTTCTCCATATGACAATATCGCTTCTTTCTAATAAAATAGACTTTCAGGGATTCTTTTTCCAGCGGAAGCCTATTTCTTTTAAAAGTTTCCATAACGTACTTCGACTCATTTCTGGGTAATCCTTATCATCTCGAACTGAGACAAGAACTTTATCCAATGTTGGAAATTCTTGTCTAAAGAAGAATTCATGCACTTTCCGTCGAAGTCCTTCTTTAAAATGATATTCTATTTAAAATTTTGGTTTTCCTGGAGCATTACGTGGGATTTGAAAACTACCACATTTCTCTTCTTTAATAACTCTGTAAATCGTAGATTTCCCAACACCAAGTGTACTGCTAACTAACTCAACGGTCTCATCAACACTTTCACATAAACGTTTGTCTGTAAATGATTTAAAACAATTAAATATTAATGTTTTTTCATTAACTGTTAAAGGACCAATTTTTCGGCGTTTACACGGCACTTCCAAATTTTCCATAACACTAGTATACACAATAAACTGCACCTTGCAAGTGAAGTACCTACTTTTAGTGAACTGTTAAGAATTTTGAATACGCCACTTGGACCTTCCTACAAAATGGAAAAATCCACTATCACATTTTCTGTAGAATAAGTTTAGAAGGTAATTATCTAGTCAATTACTGTCGTAGATTCCTGGAATTAAAGAATTAAATGTTTGATTGTTGAAACCCTTACTTCGTGAAATGTACTCATTTCAGATAAAATAAAACGTTTTATTTTATCTAAAGAATTAAACTTTATTTTGCAAATAGGTAGGTACTTATTAAACTTTTATTGGTTATATATAACCAATAAAATAAACATCTTACATTTCTTGCAAATTCATTAGTACCTGTTAACCTCCATCACTCCGACACTGGCAACCTTATTTAGGGATTAGTAACCCTCACAACTATTGTATTCTATTCTGCTCCAACCTTTATACCTGGTGGTCATACTCAATTTAAAATTGTTTTCCTATATACTTCTGTAAACTTGTTGACAAATATCTGTTTTTCATTGAGTCACCCGTATCAACAGTTTAGGAATTTGCATACATAATTTATTGTTTTATTACTCTCTCATACATAAAAATACACTATAGTCTCTCCTAGGAATGACGAAAATTCTTTAGTCACAGGCCAAAAAAGGTTATTTGGGCATTGACTAAGACCTTAAGTGAGACCTGAGGATTGACTAGTCAAACCTAGGAGCGCCGAGCTTCAAAAAGAGCTATATATATATATATATATATATATATATATATATATATATATATATATATATATATATATAGTTAATATTAAATATCGGATGAAAGAAGGAAATCAAAAATATTTAGAAACCTAGAATAATTTATAAGTTATATACTAGAGAATATTATAAAAAGCATTTATATGAGGACGTCCTTAAGAATTTAGCAAAATAATTTGTTTAAAAAGTTTTTATTTTGCAATGTATTTGGTTATTTTAATATTATAAATAGATATGTTTATGCCATCTACATAGACAACCACAGATACACTGAAGTAAGTTTGGTCGTTGGAACTTTTGTGAATAAGAGTGATATGGAACAGAAAGTGGACATTTGAAATAATAATTACGGATTAAAATAGTGTTATTTATTAATTTAAGATGTTTAATTTATATATAAGTTTACATTCTAATCTGAAAAGCCCAAATTTCCATAAAACTCGATAGGAAAGTAAAAAATTATCAAGGAGTTTAAAATAAGACATCAACAGAAAGAATTTAACCTCTTTTCGTAGGAGAATATTCGCGAACATTGAAATATTTACAAAATAGAAGAGATTCGAACCTATTTTCTTTCGAGAATATTCATGAACATTGAAATATCTATAAATACCACTTAAAAGTCTGTAGATATAGATTCTGAATAGCGACTTGACTCCTTGCAACCATATTGTACCCACTTATCTATACATTCACCTGGTATTGTTTACCTTCACATAATTTTATTCCAGTATCTTGAGTTCAATACTCTTTTGGTTAAGCCATAATTGGATTTACCAAAATCCCATTTTTTCCTATCAATTCTGACATATAATGGCAAACAAAAGACCTAACAAAGTATTAAAATAACTTACCACAATTTTCCATCTTCCAGTTGAAAGTTGTTGGGGGCTCCAGCATGCCCATAGTGCAAAACTGCCGAATTAATCCCCGATCCACATATACAGGTATACGCAGTATGCCTACATCCGCCATGTTTGTAGCAGTAGTTTAAGAATTCTGATTCACACTGATATTCGAATGTTCCCGCTTTAGCGAATCGCATAACATGTCTATGTGCTGCTGAAGACACTTCAGTAACGTATTTAAGTACATCTAGTTCGTAGGGTGTTTTAATTACTCGACTAAAAACATCAAAAATTATTATTATTATTATTATATTTTATATATTATTATTATTAGTAACAAAGTCTGTTACATATATAATAGGAGATATCAAAAAAGATTTTTGTAAATAGTAAAGTAAATAAAAATAATAAATTTAATTCTTGAAATACCGCTTTTTTCACTGCATTCACTTAAAATATATCTAAAACTATTAATTTAGTCATAGGAAATACTTAAACAAATTATACTACATTGACTTTTGCTTATGATGGTGGTATAATTACTTTACTGGCCTTAGACAATTTAACAATATTGTTAATCGTTTGGGTAGACTGCTAGATTTAGTCTTACCGCATTTCAGTTGTGAAGTGAAGCATGATGACTCACCTTTTGTCTATAAAGACTCACCTTTTGTCTATGAAGACTCTCATCACCCAGCTCTTCTAATAACATTTACCGATATATTTGTAAAAGAACCTAAATTTAGTTATGGTTTGGAGCAATTAACTTACAACTTTAAAAAAGCAAATTATCCTGCTTTATATCGAGAACTGTATAAAACGGATTGGAACTCTCTGGATACTTCTAATGACGTTAATGAAACTTTGTGTCTAAACGTGTTTAATAAGTATATTCCAATTAATAAAAATTTTAGCCATAAATACCCATCCTGGTTCGATGCTGATATCATTCACAACATCAAATTAAAAGCAAAGTTTAGAAAAAAGTTTAAACGATTCAAAAATCATTGTGATTTGCTTGAGTTTCAACGGTTAAGACACCTTGTCAAATCAAAAATCAGTTTCGCATACAATGTATATGTCGAGAATATCCAAATTGCTTTATCCATCAACCCCAAGAAGTTTTGGTCGTACGTAAATTCGAAAAATAATAGTTCAAGAATTCCTGGTGTGATGAAATATACTGGCATTACTACCTCTACCCACAAAATATTGTGAATGTGTTTGCAGAATTTTTCAAGAGTGTTTTCTGTCATCAGATATTAATTTCAAGGCTAACTCTTCCTCAGTTAACGCAGATTACTTAAATTTTTATCCTATTTTAGATTCTGAGATAATTTTTGCTAGTAAGAAATTGAAAGACAAAATGACGTACGGACCTGAGTATTGGTGAGTTTTCTGAGGATATTATTTCAGACTATCACTTTCTCTGTGCATTGGAGTGTTGCACCATTCCATCGGACTTGCAAGTCTCCCGATCGTTCGTCCAGTGGGGAAACAGAAGGAGCTTGCGTCATGGCTGGGTTCGGTTTAAGTTAGTTAATTGTTTCGGTAGTAGTTCAGCATGATATCGATAGTCCGTTCTACTTTCTCGAATATTTCTCCTTGCGTAGTAGAGGCCAGTTGATCGGCATCTAGAAAGTGTTGGTTAGTTATTTGTGTATGTAGTTGAGAATGGGGTTGACATTACCCTGAGACAGGCCATTAGTTTGTCTTATCCATCAGCTCCTTTTCCCTTCCAGCATGACAGTATCATCCAGTTATAATCAACAGCTTTCTGTGGTCTGCTGTGAGCTCAAGTCGACCAGTGCATATTTGTTTATTTTTGAATCCCTCTTCTATGTGTTCTGCATGTTGAGAATTTAGCTGGAGCATGATTTACCTGATCTGAACCCAGCTTGTAGTGGTATGCAATTCTGCTCGATTATACTATGTGGTTTACGATGAGTCTTTCGCATCTCTTGAAAAGATGGCATAGAAGAGAGATTGATAAGTAGTTTTTGGACGAGTCTGGGTTCTTACTCGGTTTTAAAAGCACTATTAGTGAGAATTATTATGAAATTATTTAGTTAAAATATTTTCCTATTAAAATTGATTAATTTTTTGTAGCATCTTTCCCAAAAAAGTTAGAGCTTTTAAAGAGAATGTTGCGCAAATTTTATGCAGCATACAATCCACAAAACTAGCTTATTTGTACGATCAAAAACAGTATATTATGGTGAATACTTACAGATCTGCTATTATTGGAAAAAGGTCCTTATTGTTCACTTTAAACCTAAAAATAATTATAATATGTAAAAAGAGATAAAAAATAACAAAATAAAATATTTATTTAGTCTATACGTAAGTAGTGTCTTCAGGTTAGTTAGGAATGCAGTGAAAGCTGAAGACTATTAAAACAACATTTATAAATAGGACCAAATGTAGTATTATACAGATAAAAAAAGGATTCTGTTAAACTTTAAGTAATAAATTCTGTATTTATCAGAAAAATTATTATATTATTCTAATTAATAAAGAAAAGAATCATTAGCGGTGGAGAAAAAACCAAAACATTAGAGTCCAATATAAATCGGAATCTACAAAAGAAAAATTACTGTAAAACTTATTTGGCAACAAATATGTTATTCAATTTTTTAGTGAAATTCTATGTTAAAGAAAATTCTCAAAGTGAGGCAATTTTTGTAGGTATTATTTAGTATTTTTATTGGAAATTGACCACAACTTCAGTTTAAAATATGTTTATTTTGATATTTCATTTGTTTAATTTGTATTTGGTTAAAGAAACTTCGTTTTATTGTCCGTGTATAAACAACTCCAAAAACGGGAAATTGTAACGGAAAAGAATGCTGAAGAAGTGATACAGAAGTTTAATAGACACTAGCTATCACTACTGTAGTGATAGCGTAGTGATCAGTGAACAGTGTAGTAGTGTCTGGGGGCTCGGGAGACCGAGACCTCGGAAGCCCTGAGAAAGGCATCAGAGAGGATGCCAAAAGCTCGGCAAAATGGATATCGACGCGGTTCAACCCGGAAGACTGGTGAGTTTGATATTAATTTTAGTAATTTTAGTAATAATATTAATCTTAGCTCTAGGTTATATATATATATATATATATATATATATATATATATATATATATATATATATATATATATATATATATATATCGGAAAAAGGAGTACGACCGTCAAATTCCAATATATAAAAGGATCACTCAACAGAGTGGTGGGCTCTTATATCGGTCAATTTGTAGGTGGAGAAATGAAAGACAAAGTTGATGTGCCACTCTATCTATTTTGAAGACGTTTCGCTTTCGTATTCTGAAAGCATCATCAGTTCATTCTAAAAAGTATAATATAAGAACCACACAATCATGGAAAAGATGTTACAGGTGTTACCTTAAAAAGACATGTAGCAGTCAAAGATGTTAACAAGCTTATGAATTAAACTTGAATAAATGGACATTATAAAGTAGAAATGTATAAACATTTAATTTACTAACAACATTTAGTGACTTATTAAAAAATTAGCACAGTAAGTGACCATGTGGTCCGAAGTATAAAAAATATATTAAATTATGACTTAAATGATGCAAAGAACTAAGAAAATCAACGATTAACTTCCAACTATTGATAATTATTAAGCTTTAATTTTAACTTTTGGTAGCATTATTAAAAGATGTTAATATAATTTAAAAAAAAATAGTGTAAATGAATGAAGTTACCGGTCTAAGCCTTGCACCTGCTACCAGGAAAATGGCATTAGATTGAACAGGCTGACACAGAACCACGAAAAGACAGCCAACCTTGAGGTTGAAATTATTTCAACAGAACAGCAAGGTCAAAGGTACCACCTCACATAATTGAGCGGTTTATTTAAATGTTAATGAGTTTTGGATGACAGCCCGCTTGTAAGAGACAATCCAATGAAAGAAACTGATATAGCAATAACAATTACTCGCATTAGCTCGTCTAAAAACAAACAAACAGGAGAATTTCATTCAAACTCTTATATTTAAATTTATGTTAAACATTGTGGCTGAAAAAATTTTTCCAACAGGTGAATAACAATTAGATAATTTCCAACAGTCTAAGCTTCAGGCACTTAGATCTGTAATTTGTAAAGGATTCTATGAATCAATTACAATGTTAATATTATTACTATATTATTAAATAGTGACTGGTTCACACTTATATGGAAAATTTTAGTGTAGAGGTAACAGTGTAATGAAAGTTGCCTATATTTAAGTAGTTGGTATAAAGAATTGAGTGTTTCAGTTTATTTTAATATTAGTTATTTATTTACTATGTTATATTATTAATTAAAAAAATTGTGTTCAATTATGTATATTACATGACAATTATAGTGAAAATGAAAGTAAAGCCTAGTTCTGCAATATTAGAGCATGATAAATTTGGCTCAAGTTACTTATGTCAGTTCTCTTATTTAGAGAATTAGGATGTTTAAGAATTGAACACATTTCTAAAAACTGTCTTTTAAATAGATTACGTTCAGTGCCAAGAATCTTAACTTCATTAAAATCCACTTTATGTTTATAAACATAATCTATTTGAACGTAATCTATTTAAAAGACAGTTTTTAGAAATGTGTTCAATTCTTAAATATCCTAATTCTCTAAATAAGAGAACTGACATAAGTAACTTGAGCCAAATTTATCATGCTCTAATATTGCAGAACTAGGCTTTACTTTCATTTTCACTATAATTGTCATGTAATATACATAATTGAACACAATTTTTTTAATTAATAATATAACATAGTAAATAAATAACTAATATTAAAATAAACTGAAACACTCAATTCTTTATACCAACTACTTAAATATAGGCAACTTTCATTACACTGTTACCTCTACACTAAAATTTTCCATATGAGTGTGAACCAGTCACTATTTATTAATATAGTAATAATATTAACATTGTAATTGATTCATAGAATCCTTTACAAATTACAGATCTGCAAAGTGCCTGAAGCTTAGACTGTTGGAAATTATCTAATTGTTATTCACCTGTTGGCAAAATTTTTTCAGCCACAATGTTTAACATAAATTTAAATATAAGAGTTTGAATGAAATTCTCCTGTTTGTTTGTTTTTAGACGAGCTAATGCGAGTAATTGTTATTGCTATATCAGTTTCTTTCATTGGATTGTCTCTTACAAGCGGGCTGTCATCCAAAACTCATTAACATTTAAATAAACCGCTCAATTATTTGAGGTGGTACCTCTGACCTTGCTGTTCTGTTGAAATAATTTCAACCTCAAGGTTGGCTGTCTTTTCGTGGTTCTGTGTCAGCCTGTTCAATCTAATGCCATTTTCCTGGTAGCAGGTGCAAGGCTTAGACCGGTAACTTCATTCATTTACACTATTTTTTTTAAATTATATTAACATCTTTTAATAATGCTACCAAAAGTTAAAATTAAAGCTTAATAATTATCAATAGTTGGAAGTTAATCGTTGATTTTCTTAGTTCTTTGCATCATTTAAGTCATAATTTAATATATTTTTTATACTTCGGACCACATGGTCACTTACTGTGCTAATTTTTTAATAAGTCACTAAATGTTGTTAGTAAATTAAATGTTTATACATTTCTACTTTATAATGTCCATTTATTCAAGTTTAATTCATAAGCTTGTTAACATCTTTGACTGCTACATGTCTTTTTAAGGTAACACCTGTAACATCTTTTCCATGATTGTGTGGTTCTTATATTATACTTTTTAGAATGAACTGATGATGCTTTCAGAATACGAAAGCGAAACGTCTTCAAAATAGATAGAGTGGCACATCAACTTTGTCTTTCATTTCTCCACCTACAAATTGACCGATATAAGAGCCCACCACTCTGTTGAGTGATCCTTTTATATATATATATATATATATATATATATATATATATATATATATATATTTATATATATACAATATATATATATAATAAATATACAATATTAATTTAGGCTTATGTGAATAGTTAATTCGAGTGGCAATGAGTGCATTCAGCAACAATTATCTATTCAAATAGGATGTATTCGTGTGCACAGTTATTTACATCTTTCAATTAATATCAGAGTTGATATGATTTATCTAAATTAGGAGGAGTACTTATATTATTCAAATATTACTTACTTTTCGATACCCTCAAAAGTAGCAGCTTTGGCTGTAAGGCCACTGTCACTATTAACACCATTCTTAAAAAAAATACAATTAATTTATGATAGCCAATATAACACCCATTTTAACTTACCAATACCAGTAAAGTCTCTCTGTTTAGGTTTTCGAGTACCTGTTTCAGCTGAAAGAAAAAAATTACAATTTTATTAACTTAAATTAAATTTAAAAGAAAAGAATAAAAGAGTATTTTTGTAGCCTGTTACAGACAGCCTGTAGACAGACTGGACTTAAGAGGTATACTCCATTCCACGAATATACGACTGTTTTAAATTCGCTTTAAGGTGTCGATTTAAATGGTCAAATGTACTGAATTGTACAATAGTAAATTCTCCCCATTTTTAAAATACTGTTACGACAGATATAAACCTTATAGGTTTATATCTGTCTGTCTGGAAATGTAACAATACTTAAGTGATCAAATAGTGTAAATTTTTTAGTCGAATATTCAATTAATATTAAAAAAACTTACTTATTCACATAGAAAAATTATTTGCATCTAACAGGACTGATGATCACCTATATGGAGAAGGAGAAACAGGACCTTCAATTCTTAAATCGGAGATAGAAGATGCCATTGCAGCACTAAAAAACAATAAGTCAGCAGGTCCGGACAATGTACCCTGCGAAATATTAAAGATCCTATGTAAATCAGACAAACAGTTCCTTGACAATCTAGTTGTACTTTTTAACAACATATATAATAGCGGTAAAATCCCGGAGAACTGGCTACAGTCAACATTTATTACAATCCCGAAGAAACCAAATGCCCAGATTTGTGATGACTACCGGCTCATAAGCTTGATCAATCATGTCACTAAAGCGTTCACTAAGATCATTCACAGAAGAATATATGATAAATGTGAGTCAAATATTGATAGATCGCAGTTTGGTTTTCGGAAAGCACTTGGAACTAGAGAAGCAATTTTTGCTCTCCAGGTGCTTATACAACGGTGTAGAGACGTTGATAAAGACGTGTATCTGTGCTTTGTAGATTTTAGAAAAGCATTTGACAATGTCAATCATGAACAATTGATAGGTATTCTGAGAAAGACAGGTATTGACGACAAGGACATTCGAATTGTGGCAAACCTATACTGGGGTCAAACAGCAAGAGCAAAAATTGGCAACGAACTCACTGAAAGCGTGCAGATCAAAAGGGTGTCCGTCAGGGGTGTATATTATCCCCACTCCTATTCAATATGTATTCCGAGGAAATATTTAACAAATGTATGGAAAATGCAAATGAGGGCATTAAAATAAACGGCGAGTTAACGAACAATATAAGATACGCCGACGACACGGTGATCCTTGCCAGTACCATAGACGAATTACAACAAGTAATGGAAAGACTTTATTCAGTTAGTGAGGAATACGGCCTGAGCCTCAACTTCAAGAAGACAAAGTGGATGCTGATAAGCAAAAAGCAACAACCTGCTCGACAATTACGGATAAGTAACATATTAATTGACCATGTAGAATCTTATGTGTACCTTGGCACCAACGTAAATGCAAAATGGGAACAGACCATAGAAATTAAGGCGAGAATAGAACGAGCTAGAGCAGCATTTAGCAATATGAAAAAGCTCCTCATAAGCAAGGATTTGTCTCTTCCCCTAAAACTACGTATAGTTAAATGCTACATTTTTCCGATCTTGCTGTATGGCGTGGAGGCCTGGACGCTGACGGAGACGCTAACGAGAAAACTAGAAGCATTCGAAATGTGGGTGTACCGACGCATTCTTCGTATATCCTGGACCGAACATGTCACCAACATAGAGGTACTCCAAAGAATCGGAAAGGAGAAAGAAATCGTGAATACAATTAAACAAAGAAAGCTTGAATATCTAGGCCACATATTGAGACACGATAAGTACCGTCTGCTACAATTGATTGTCCAGGGAAAAATAGACAGTAAGCGAGGGCCAGGCAGGAGAAGACACTCGTGGCTCCAAAATCTGCGGAAGTGGTTCGGGCTCACATCGGTCGAACTATTCAGAAGCGCCGCAAACAAGATCAAAATTGCCATGTTAATAGCCAACGTTCGCAACGGACAGGGCACTTGAAGAAGAAGAAGACTTATTCACATATTCTCTTAATCTTCTAAAACTATCATTAGCGATCAGATTCACAGCCATAATCAGTCGGCGATACATGAAACTGTATATAAATTTTCGTTACTTTTTAATATCCGTAACGACTCGGTACTTTAACTATCAATAGCCGGTATGTTATACCCGTTACTTTCGGAACTTTTAAGAGTACATAAACTCAAAGCAAACAAATATTTAAAACTAACAAAGTGAAATATTAGATCCTTTTTCTGGTTTGTGAACCATCGTTCTGCCAATTTCTTTTCATTTATATTCAAAATAGTATATTTCTTTTTATTACAGTTATAATACCTAATAAAGTAATAAAATGTGTTATATCAAAGAAACCCGGCACGCCTCTTTGGTGTTTGTACATTTCACGGAAAGCTTACCCAAATGTCTGATGAACACATTTGGCTTCATAGACGTCATTGTATTTATTTGTAGATTTTAACTGAAATAATTTTAGTTTAGATGTCATACTAGTAGACCCTTTTTATTGGAATAATGATTAGACCAATTGACCTTCATACTTCTACTTGCACAGTAAAATATTCGTTGTCGCAGTAAACCAAAACAGTCGTATATTCGTGGAATAGCCTTATACGTTAATTCTTTAATATAACACAGAACAATTTTTTCTGGAGTTCAGAGATTTGTCAGTCTGTAGAGAATTGATTTCTTTGAGCTTGCTATTAAAAAGTGGTTTTCATCAAAATAGTGAGTTAAGAGGTTTGCTAATTTGTGTATTGTTATGTAATTAAATATTAAAAATACTTTATTAAAAAAAATATTTAATTTTTCCAAAAATGTTATATCTCGTGTTTGTGTTTTTTTGTAAAATATATTAATAATAAATCATTTTTCTTCCTTCATTTGTACAATCAGTAACGGTGTCAGTTCTAGATAATTCAGTCATGACTTACTTAAAATCTGTAAAAATTTATAATCGGTTCACAATTTGTCGATAGCTCATTACAAGTTTAATCCTAATTAGAGAACTGAAATACAGAGAGGATCGGTAATACGATATAATAGTAAAAACCAACCTGAAACTGACGGTTTAAGATGTTTTCAACTAACCCACTTTGAATCTAAAGGAATACAATACAGCGATTAACCTTATAATCCGATTACGAAGGTATTTTGGTTACAGATGACCGACTAGTGTCGTAGAGTATATGATTGAAACATTTATTTGAACTAAATAAATATATTTTTTAAATTGTATTTTTGTTTTAATAAAACTTCTTTATTTTATTCAAAAATAAAAAGTTTCTTGCCATTTGTAAAAGATACATTTATTTAATTAAGGAGAAATTCGCCAAATGTCGCTTGGCAAAATTTCAATTTGTTTTAAATGTATCCATTATTTTCGAATCCGGAGAAAACTAATAAATATTTTTGAAAAATTTAAACGCAGAATGAAAGATTACATTATTAATGAGGGTAGAAAGTCCCTGTAAACTTCTACAATGTTTATTTTAATATGTTATGTAACAGGGGTGAAAATAAAACAGAAAATAAATTCTAATAAATATTTCATTCTGCCTTTAAATTTTTCAAAAATGTTTTTTAGTTTTCTCAGGATTTGAAAAAAAAATGGATACATTTAAAACACATTTAACATTTTGACAGGCGACATTTTGCGCGTTTTCCCTTTAATACCTTACGATTACAACTACTATTTACTTACCTTATATAATTACGATTAAAAAACTATTCAAATTCAAAATAAATAGGATCAACTTTGGAATCCAAGTCGTCTTGAGGGTTAATAATTAGCGTTTGTGTCTCTACGGTCGCATCAATTATGTTATCAATATCCCACATTTTTTGTTCTTCTTCTATTACATGTCTTTCTGCATCTTTCCAGTTTTGTTCTGCAATATGTTGTAAAGACTCGTATAACAATTCACGTACAGCTTATATTTTATATGACGTACTTTTTCTAGCCACATAACTTTTCATTTGTGCCCAAATGAGTTCAATTGGATTTTTTTCGCAGTGGTAGGGTGGAAGTCTAAGAACTGTGATGTTTCGCATTTCCGCCATTTTGTCAACTACGTATTTCTTGAACATAGATTTGTGTTGCCGGGCAATTTTTAAGTTCTGCTTTTATCATTTAATCTTCGTAAGGCAGATACTTATTCCGTAGCCAGTCAAGAATATCCTATTTCTTCCACGCAGTCGTTGGAAGTCTTTCTACTAGTCGTGAATGATAAGGTGCATTATCTAATACTATAATTGAATTTGATGGTATGTGTTCAATCATCTGCTCAAAATACTCTTCGAAAACATCAGCTGTCATCTCCTCGTGATAGTCTTTTGTGCTTTTGGATTGAAATTCCAACAAACCATGCTTAACAAATCCTTTTTCACTGCCAATGTGAGAAATTATTAATCTACTGCCTTTACCAGAAGGTGGGAAGATACCAGTAGACCAACCTTCCATATAGGCTTGCCTGGAGCTTAATATATTTTTATCTGACCAAATTTTTTTTAGAGTATGACCTGAGTTTACTCACGTATCTCCTCCCGGTCAATCAAAAGTGATTTTCGGTCTGATTTCTCCCACCGGAAATTTAATTCTTTTAAAACTTGCCACAATTTAGATTGGGTATAAAAAGCCGGCATTTTTATACCCATTATATTATTAAAAATCTGGGGAATTCCATCCTAATTATCTTGCAACGAATAGTACCTTCGGATGTGAATTCCAGGTTTTCTAGTAAAGTGATTAAACGCGAAGATTACTATTGAAATATCCAAAGAGATAAGGTATTCTTATTTACAAAATTGTTAATGGTAAATTCTTATTTTTATTAATATAATATAATAACCAACATTAGCCGTGAAAGTTTTAATTGTTTTTTGCTAAATATATTAGTATTGAAACATTATTAATATTAATATTAATTTTATATTTATTCCGCAGCTAGTCAAGAATTTAAATATTCCGTTCCTCAGGAACGCCTATGATGATACAAATTTTACGACGGTTTTATGACTTTGAGGCACATTTCGTGCTATCAACAATTTGTGAACGGATAATAGATACCTACTTAATAATTTACTTTGAAAAATGAAAATATCTCAAAAACTAATAAATTTAGACATGGGGAATATTAAACAAAAATTGGAGTATTTAAACAATAATAAATCAGTTTGATATCTTAATATCCACCTTTCTTGAAACATCAGCAAGTATTTTAAACTTTATTATTAAACCTTCATATTTTAGCCTGAATTTGAGAAGTGTACCACAAAACACAAACTTTTTTTGTAATTAGAATTTTAGTATTGTAAAATTATTAGGATGACTCTGTAAGATTTTTCTCTGTCTTTTTTAATATATAATTCACTATCGTACATTCAAAAAGGTGGTATGGATATATCGCTAATCTTAAGATTTGTGTTTTTATAGATATTAGATATAAACTTTATAAACAGTTTAATCGCCAATTAGAGATATTAGTAAATAGAAGATAAAATACAGATTGGCAACTGATATTTATGGTTTCGATACAATTAATCAGACTTTATACAAAATTTTAATGATTTGTTGATAAAGTTGTATATAGTACATGATTCATTTTTTTAAGTAAAATTGTATAATAATGTACTTATAAGAAAGCTTGTGTATAGATATTAAAGTGGAAATAAGAAAGATATACAAAAAACTTAAAACATAGAAATCAATTATCAAGGAAAAGAAAAAGATAAATATGATCATAAATCATGTCAAACATAATGTAAAATTATTTTCGGGTAAAAAAAAATTAATAATAAAGGTTGCGTTTACGCACCTTTGGCCGTTTACGGCCAAAGGTGCGTAAACGCAACCTTTATTGTTAATTTTTTTTGGCCCGAAAATAATTTTTTTAATGTTTTCTTTTTATTGAAGTAACATCTCAATAGATTGAGGTAAATAGTATCATTTTTCTTTTGACAAAAATATTACTTTTTAAATATTTTAAGACTATTATAATTTTGCATAATTTAATGATTTATGCACATCTTCATACAAAAATTTTTCCGATACTAATTATAAACTTAATTCATATTTTGTATTCTATAATTATAAAAATATGTTGAAATTTTTATTATTCTAAAAACTTATTCATTCATATATCAAAATAAGGTCTATAATTACATGCTTATACGATGGATTCGTATACGCACCTTTGGCCGAAACCATATTATATTTTTTTCGTAGACTAAAAAATCTGAAATTACGATCTCGTCAATAGTCAATACACTTCATTCACTATTTATAAAATTGCTGTGTGCTGTAAACGTTATATTTGCTTTTTTCTTGACTTAAATCACTTTGAAAGTTTCCTTGTGTTTATTTGTTTTATATTCCATATAAGTTGAAATGAGGTAAGCTAAATTATTATCATATGAATGCGTGTATATAGTAGTAGTAGTGCATTTTTTTGTTTATTTTAGTAAATTCTCGAAATATGAAATGAAGAGGGCACTAACTACTAAAGAGTTAATGGCTTTGTTAGAAGAAGACTCAGACTGTGAAAATGCTGACTCACTTGATGTAGTTTATGTGCCGCCGGAAACAGATGAAATTTCCGATGTAGAAGACATTGATGATAATATTATTGGTGAAGAAGGAATAAAAACAGATATTGCAGGTACATATGAAATAAAAGTGAATGGGAATTCTGGCGATTCTGATGATGATATTCCTCTGAACGACAGATCAAAACGTCCAAAGAAAGAACCAGGCAAAAATAATAAATCCAAATTTGTCCCAAGTTGGGTAAAAACAGATACTCCTTCGTACTCGGCAGTAATTCAACATCAGTCTGATCGATATTTAGAAAATATAAAAGCCAACCATGGAGCAAGTCACCTATTGAAGTTTTTTTCACTCTTTTTTGATAAAGAAGTAAGTGAGAGCATTCGATATTTTACAAATCTTTATGCATCGCAGAATAACCGTCACAGATTTACAGATTTAAAAAAAATTATTGGCATATGTATATTATCTGGTTATCACACTCTGCCTCAAGTTGATTGATATGTATTGGTCGAAGGATGAGGATAAAGAAGTGCACATTGTAAGAGAAAGCATGAGCCGACATAGATTTATCCGACAAAGAAAACAGAATTATGAAAAAAAAAAGGAAAGAGGTTCATATACATGGGCATTCGATTCCAATTTAGAAGTTTTGGTGACAAGATGGAACGATAATTCAGTAGTAACTGTAACGACAAATACATGTGACGTTTTACCCCTTATGCAAACTAAACGTTATAATCGTAAAGAACACAAAGAAATTCTTATCCCTCAGTCTAATGTAATTCGCCAATATAAACAATACATGGGTGGAGTGGATCTGCATGATAATGGCATTGCGAATTACCGTATTAAAATAAGAGGAAAAAAGTGCTGGTGACCGTTATTTACTAACATGATTGACAGTATGGTGGTCAATAGTTGAAAAATTTTTAAAATTGCGAATGATTCTAAAATTTCCCAACTGGAGTTTCGTTCGAAATTGGTTCTTAACTTACTAAAATATAGTGGACATGCAGAGAATAGTGAAGAAACCGCTACATCATTGTCAAACTCAGTATATGGACGTCCATCTAAATTTGCTTTACCAGATGAAACTAAATTCGACAATATTAGCCACATTATAAAAAGAGACGATAATAGTGCAAGAAGAAAATGTCGGATGTGCAAAAGTAATACCATTTATTTATGTAAAAAGTGTAAAGTGCATCTACACCCCGAATGTTTCGAAAATTTTCATCTTAAAATTTAATTTACAGTTAAGATATAATATGAAATCGTAGGCTTCCACGGCCAGAGTCAGAATTATAGTTTATTCGTCTTCCGGGTTTGGACCGTGTCATTTGTGAGTGACCCAAAAGTGGGTTCATCTCGACGTTTCGCTACAATTGTATGTAGCTTCTTCAGGAGAACAAAGAAAAAGAAAAAGAAAACAAAAGACAGAAGATGGGTAGTTAGCAACGGTAACTCAGTTACTCAACGCAACCAGAGGCGAATACTAACTACCAAGATGGGCATTTTGGTCACAGTAACTCAACCACTCAACGCAGCCAGAGGTGAAAACCAAATGCCAGGACAGGGATTCACGTCCAACAGCTCAGAACACTAACGCGTCGAGAGGCAGGGAGTGAATCCGACGATTACTCCGCTACCGCTCTATTTTTTCCGTTTTAACCGTTCTAAATAGAGCGGTAGCGGAGTAATCGTCGGATTCACTCCCCGCCTCTCGACGCGTTAGTGTTCTGAGCTGTTGGACGTGAATCCCTGTCCTGGCATTTGGTTTTCACCTCTGGCTGCGTTGAGTAGTTGAGTTACTGTGACCAAATGCCCATCTTGGTAGTTAGTATTCGCCTCTGGTTGCGTTGAGTAACTGAGTTACCGTTGCTAACTACCCATCTTCCTGTCTTTTGTTTTCTTTTTCTTTTTCTTTGTTCTCCTGAAGAAGCTACATACAATTGTAGCGAAACGTCGAGATGAACCCACTTTTGGGTCACTCACAAATGACACGGTCCAAACCCGGAAGACGAATAAACTATAAGATACAATATGTTCCTTTTTTAAAAATTGTATAATAATGGCCCTCGATAATAATGTATTCTTTCATTCTGCGTTTAAATCTTTCAAAAATATTTGTTAGTTTTCTCAGGATTCGAAAAAATGAATACATTTAAAAAGCATTGGCCCGAAATTTTGCGCCGACGCTGTTAAGTCAATACTTTGTTTGCACATTACCTTTTTCATCAAAAAACGAAATTTAGATATTCATTATTTAATTATTTTATATAATTTAATAATTTTTTACTACGGATTTAACTACGTTAGACTACTCACGGAGTAGTATCGATATCCATTAGAATAGTAAAACATAAAATAAAAATTAACATACACTTGGTACTTACTTCATCGACGTAGTGTACATGATGTGACTTATACTTCTTTTTAAATTGATCCAAAGGAGTGAGAGGACCCATCCATACAGCATACTCTACTGGAAGACGAGGAAAGAATAAATGGCTATCTCCTGTTACAACATCTATGATTCCATAGCAGTCAGCTTCAGTAACTCCAAAACACCAATTGAAGTACGCTTCCTAAAAAATTGTAAGTACTGGTTCAAACAACCAATATAGGTAGGCTTAATAATCTGGCTAAAGACATACAATGAAGATAAAACCATGAGAAAAAAAGGTTACAATTATCTAGATCAGAACAAATCTAGATCTAGAACAAAGGCTGTAGATGTTAAAATCATAGATCTAGAACAAAGGCTGTAGATGTTAAAATCAATACTCGGCTGTATTCTTATTCGGGATAGGTTACTCGAAAGTACATATTTAGAAAGCCTTTTCTCTCCTATCGCAAAAATTGGGTTTTTTCGAGAAAATATTTCCTGAACGATCCTTTGACTTATTAAAAATTCTGAAAAAATTCATAAATATATATTTTCACGCCCAAAAAAACTGTTTTTTTCTTCAGATTTTGTTGATCAAAATTGAGCTCCGAAAAAATATTTGAATTTTCCAAAGAATTTTTAGGTCATGTGGGTATTGGCAAACTTCTAAATAATTATTTTGTCTGTATATTTTTACGTTCTTTTGAATATCGGGGTTAGATTTGCCATTTTCTGTCCGGAACATCCTCAAAATTCGAAAAACAAATTTTGTTGGTATTTTCCCTCATGTTTTTAGCACTCAACTGCATGTCAATAAATCGAGGGCTGAGAACCATAGGGTTCCAAGCGACATTCACAAACTTTTTCAAGAAACGAATTTTACAGTTTTCTGTCAAATAAAATGGTTCTGACAATAGACAATAATAGCCTATACCATGATGTTGGAAGAATTTTTAAAAACAAAGGAAGAAGAAAATTAACTAAGATTGGAAAATAACGTTTATTTATAAACTGTTCCGATTCAGAAGTCAAATATTTTATGTAGTTCTGATCTTCCAGTGGCATCCATTTATACGAAAACTCAATATGCTCAAGCTTTTTCTCAGTCAGAGATTTGGGTTTTGTATTATCGGCGGGAGCTACTACAAAGTTAGCAGTTGAATTATTTATAGGAACCACTCTTTGTTTCTTTCTAGTACTGCTAGTAACTGTACCAACATTTACTGTAGAAAATTCGGCGCTGTGATTATTCAGCTTATACTGAACAGTAAACATGTCTCCTTGCATAAAACCAAGTTGACATGCTTTAGTGTAAGGTATTTTATTATATTGGTATAATGATTTTGCTGTTTTTTAAACTTTTTAAAATGTGTTAGTTCCATATTAATCACAAATACTGGAAACGCAAACTCGCAAACAGGAAAACATCTACATCACATATATCACAAAATGGAGTCCCCCAAGGCTCAGTTCTGAGCCCCACACTATTCCTTCTTAGCATAAACGATATAAACTCTCTTGTTCTTCCTCCAATAAAATACTCAATATATCTCATACTCAATTTCATCTAGAAAATCTTAAGTCATAAACTTCTCTAGAAGACATCACACTGACCCTCCTCTACTTCACCTAAATTATTAGGAGTAATATTCGAAAAAATACTTACATGGAGAGATCAGATATAGAATACAAAAATAAACTGCCTAAATAGAATCAATATCTTAAAAACTCTATCTCACCATCAATGGGGGGGCAGAAGAGAAAGTCTTCTTAAGAATTTACAGAACATTGATCCGCTCTAGGTTGGATTACGGAATCATTCTTTACATGTCTGCTTCCAATACTCACCTTAAATGTTTGAATAAAATTCACAACACTTCTTTACGCATTAGCGTAGGCGCCTTTAAATCAAGTCCTTCTGAAAGTCTTTATATCGAATCTTGAGAACCTCCACTTTTTATAAGACGGCAACGTCTACTTCTGTCTTACTTCTCTAGAATGTCTGCTAATCCAAAAAACCCAGAAATTAAATTAATTAATACTCCCCACCCTGTCCCAGATAATAGTCACCCTCGAGCACATTCTCTCTCACAAATTTTAAAAACTTTACTAAAAGACATGGACCTAAAACTCACAACTCCGTTTACTACGTCCAGAATTCCCCCGTGGACCAAAAAACTACCTACTGTTCTTGCCAGCTTGAACCGATACAAAAAAGAAGAAACTCCCAGAACTCTCTTGGTACAAGTATTTGAGGAACTTATACAGACACAGCGTTATGACAAAATTCTCTACACAGATGCCTCCAAAAAAGAACAGGCCATCGGTTGTGCCGTCAGTACCTCAAACACAACAATAGCGTCACATCGGCTTTCTCCCAGATGCAGTATACACACAGCCGAACTGTATGGAATACTTAAGGCATTAGACTCGCCCATTGCTAATGAGAAATCATTAGCAATATGCACCGACTCTCTCCGCCATTGACTCAATCAGAAATATATACTCCATACATCCCATTGTACCGGGTGGTCCAATAAGCCGATCTCTCGGCCATATTGCAGAAACTATTCATGTTATAACTTTAGTAGAAAAAATTCGTTAGTAAAAGTGGCTAAGAGAAATCGCTGGAAATAACTTTCAAGATTCTGGATTAACCGCTAGGGGCGTAACCTGCGAAGAAAATTTTGAAAACCAGTTTTTTGGGAAATATGTCCAATTAAATTAAATATGCAGGCATAAATTCTGCACAAAGTTGTTCAAGTACTTTTTTTTTATTTTTTCAAATAAAGGGGGGGGGAGAGTGGGAAAATATTTGTGGATAAATACCTATAACTTTGATTTGGATCAACCGATTTTAACAAAATTAGTGTCATTAGAAAGAGTATGGATGAATTAATTTACATCTACCATAAAATAATTGCATTTAGTTTTAATTGTCGTAGGTAAAGGGTACTTTCGAATAGAAAAAATTAAAATTTGTTTTTCTTCAAAATTTTTAATGGAAACACCTATTTATTGTAAATTATAATGGAACTGGATTAAATTCGTAACAAAATGGCGCAAACCGCATGTTAATAGCTTTTATCGAACTCGAGATATGAATAAAAACACATAAACATAAGTAAGTATAGTATTGACACACCCTGTATTATAAAATAAATTAAAAAATAAGTCAGTAGGTACTTTCAAAATTTTTTGTAGCAGAAAACTCTTAATGTTGATACCTATTTTGACCATTGTTATTTCATATGATTAAAATTTTTTTTTTCGAAACTAAGTAGGTAATGAATTTGCCAGGGAGTTCATATTGTTTATTTATTGACAGCAGTCAAAATATTGTTAAGAAGTGTTATATGTAGTATAATTCGAATTGAAAATTGGACTTTTTTCAATAGATATTAATATTGGTAATATTAGTAATTAATTATCAGTACTAATAATTCGTGATGAGTATATCAAATTGTATTTTATGATTGGAGTTTATTTCGAATATCACCAAAATGGCGCTATTGCCTCACGTATATATTCTGTAAGATATCCTGGCAGGAGATATTGTGGCAAAGAAGTAGAGATTTCGGACTACTTATATGTGGATTCTGTTGAATTAAAGCAAGAACATTGATTGAATTATCTTCGGTCATAACTCTACTACGTCGTTTAAAACAAGGACGAGAAAAACTACCAGTTTCTCTTAATCTTTTTGCTTTTCTTTCAAATACTTCTTTGCCATAATGTCTCCTGTCACGGTATCTTACAAAATATATACGTGAGGCAATAGTGGCATTTTGGTGACATTCGAAATAAACTCCAATCATATCATACAATTTGATATGCTCATCACGAATTATTTGTACTGATAATTAATTACTAATATTACCAATATTAATATCTATTGAAAAAAGTGCAATCTTTAATTAAGTGCTATATTATAATTTAATTCGAATTATAATATAGCACTTCTGAACAATGTTTTGACTGCTGTCAATAAATAAACAATATGAACTCCCCGTCAAATTCATTGTCGTAGTCTACTTAGTTTCGAAAAAACTTTTTTTTACAAAATAGGTATCAACATTAAGATTCTTCTGCTATAAAAAAATTTGAAAATACCTACTGACTTTTTTTTTAGTGTAATTTATAATACAGGGTGTGTCAATACTATACTTACTTATGTTTATGAGTTTTTATTCATATCTCGAGTTCAATAAAAGCTATTAACATGCGGTTTGCTCCATTTTGTTACGAATTTATTCCAGTTCCATCATAATTTATAATAAATAGGTGTTTCCATTAAAAATTTTGAAGAAAAACAAATTTTAATTTTTTTTATTTGAAAGTCCCCTCTACCTACAACTATGAAAACTAAATGCAAGTATTTTATAGTAGATGTGAATTAATTCATCCACACTATTTCTAATGACACTAATTTCATTAAAATCGGTTGGGCCAAACCAAAGTTATAGGTATTTATCCACAAATACTTTCCCACTCTCCCCCACCCTTTATTTGAAAATAAAAAAAAAGTACTTGAACAACTTTGTGCAGAATTTATGCCCCTTTTTAGTTTACTCATTTAACACTTGGTATAATTGGACAAATTTCCCAAAAAACTGGTTTTCAAAATTTTCTTCGCAGGTTACGCCCCCTAGCGGTTAATCCAGAATCTTAAAAGTTATTTCCAGCGATTTCTCTTGGCCACTTTTACTAAGGAATTTTTTCTCCTAAAGTTATAACATGAATAGTTTCTGATATATAGCCGAGAGATCGGCTTATTGGACCACCCGGTACAGTGCATCCACAGTATCTACCAACAACAGTCAAAAAATGGTGTTTCACTAACTATCATCTGGATACCATCCCATGTTGGTATCAATGGAAATGACAACGCTGATCATGCAGCAAAACTGGCCTGCTCCTTAGAAAATATGGAAAACATACAACTTCACCAAGACCTAAAGGCCAGTATCAAGAACAATATACTAAGCACTTGGCAAACACATTGGAACATGCAAAATACAAAACTACGCACAATTCAACCAACTGTTAGAAATGTTCCAAAACCTCGTAGACCTCGTAAATGCGCATGCCCGAAAAAATAAATGGATCCTAAAAACATGTACCATTTTAATTTCATAGGAAATTTTCTAGTAATTCCAATAAACATGACATATTATGTTTCTCTAATCTTAAACATTCCAGTTAGTCATCGCATTTTTATTTTTTCTCACATTGGAGTATTAAAAATTTACGACTTCCCGTCTTCACTGCCGATAAGAATTGCTGTGTAAAAATGTAAAATATTTACATAGCTCTAATTTGGCTTATAAATAAACCTTTTAAGAACTGAAAAAAATCTAGAGCACAAATAAATAAATAACAAATTAATGTATGATAGAAAAATAAAAATATGTTGATACGAAACGAAAACCTCGAATTCCTTGGGGAAAATATTCGCATGAGATTTTTTGCATAATCTCTTTCATAAAAGACCGCAGAATATTATTCAAGAGGTCGCCCATACAAAAAGTGGTCTTAATTTATTAAATAGTTTTGTATAAATCCATTTTTAGGTTGGGATAAAGCCCTCAAACAACTAAAAACAATGTTTTAAAATCAAATAAGCCCAAACTCAAGTATCAGAAATTGATAGAATTTTTGGTGAATTCAAAAATAATTGTGTGTTTTAAAGCCGCTTTTCGTTTTTTTCCGTTTTAGATTGTTTATATGTTATAAAATAAAAATATAAAAAGCTATTTCACTAACGCAAAAACTAGTTCGTCTTTGTCTCGCTACGATAACGCACTGAAGAGAACTGCATATTTTTAGCAATGCCTGATTTCGTTGTTTCGTTCGTAGATCGACGTCACTAAATGATTACGTCTGGTCCAGGACATTATGAATTATCTTTACCTCCATCACCATGCCTCAAATGAGCAGAAAAGACAGTATCATTATCAGAAGGCTCAGAATAGGTCACACTCGTCTTACTCATGGATATCTGATGTCTTCTGAAAACCATCGTCGCTGTGAACATTGTAATGAGTCCTTAACAGTCCAATACATATTACTAGAATGTGTCCACTACAAACATCAAAGTGACTACTACAACTTTCAAAATAATTTAAGTGATCTACTCAGTTCTACAAACATGTACAGTGCCATAATATGTTTTCTACAAGACTGTCACATTTACTACTTAGTGTAATTATATTAGATGTTGTTAATGTATCGTAACTTGTATATAAACAGATTGTGTATGTATGTGAACATAAACATATTGTAATCAATTTTGTACCAGTGTCAATGGCCCATAGTTGCGGAGAAACTTTAATTTAAAATAAATAAAAAAAAAAAATCGTAAATGTCCTGAACATTTAAAACTTTCGAATAAAAGAACAAACTGGACCAGATCTAGAGAAGAAATAAACATCTTCATCTGAAAAGTGATAGTGATATCAAAAGACAGAAATTACCTACAAACACAACTCCGAAAGATTTCCTGCTCACATAAATAAACTTTTATTGAAAAAAGAAAACTGCGAAAGAGGTGGCAGCTCACTAGGCATCCAAAAGATCAAGCAAATCTTAATAGAGCTTGCTGACTATTCAAAAGATAATTGATCCAACATAAAGACAATGGAATCAACAAATGCAGAAGATACAGATTATTCCCTGTGGAAACTTAAATGCTATGAACAAATGAATATGACAAGCAGGAAACTTTGTTCTCAGTATTGTTTTTTCTGTATTAAACTTTGTTTGTTAAATTAAAATTAAGTAATTAATTGTTATGTCATAGATTAAATTTATAATATTATACATATGTCTTACCTGGGTGCTCGCCACTGGGCAGCTTCCCACTATGGTTATTGTACATAACTTATACATATTGCTTATTATTTGTAATGAGACAGAATATTATCCCGCTATAACTTTTTATGAAAAAATAAATACATATAGACATTAAAATAAAAAAGTATGAAAACTTGGAAATAATACTTGGAGGAACTGGAGAAATGGACCGTTATATCTTAATATTAAGCTTCAGTGAATTCAAAAAAGGTATGATAACACTACAATAGACACATATTATATTATTCTGGTAGAAAAGCACCGCAGAGACATTAAACAACAAAGTTTTATTAAGTTGTTTGGTGTACTATAAGATCTATTAATACAGGCAATATACCATTATTAACATAAAAATCGCTGATACTTCAATTTTATTAAGCAAATGGAAAACACTTACCTGTCTGAAGAGGTAGCTTGTGTCCGAGTCATAGATGGAAACCTCAGATCCACCTTGGAGAACCACAACAGAGTTTTCTACAACTTTTTTCAATCGTTCCACAAGTCTCTTTCTATTGGTTTCATATAGTATGGGGGGAATTTCAAAAGTATGAGAGCCCATAGACAGTGTTCTATAAATTTTGATAATCATGTTTGTATATATATAAAATAAATAGTATAATTAAAATAAATTTAAATACGAAAATATTTTTCTGTTAGAATATCATATAAATTTTTTATTTTTAAGTAAGGATTGAATTTCCCATGTTATTTTTTTCTTAATAAAAATAACATAATAACTATACTATAAGTGGTTTTTACATTTTATCTACCAGTTCCCAATCTTTGATTTATCTATTTATTCTATTTATCTCAATCTCCTTCTGTATGTTCTGTGTCACTATCATCATTCAATTCAATAATAAATTTATTTACACCATTTATCCCTAATGCTACAAAAAATCATGTGCAGATCAATCCTAGCCTAAGTCGAATTGTATACATTAATTAAAAAGGATAGACCACTTTATAATAGATATATTGGACACACTTTTAGCAGAACATGAAATTTCGACATTGCATCTATCATCTCCTCACCTGGAGCTGAACACAATTGAAAAATATAGGCACAAGTAAATAATGAATTAGCCGAATGTAATGTCTCATTCAAATTAGATGATTTACTCCAGCTAGCAGAAGAAAAATTTCAAGAAGTAACAATTCAAAACTGGCAAACCATTTGCTCCCACATAGAGAGAATTGAAGAAGAGGTATATGGAAATAGAGTACATTATGGATGAGGTGCAAGATTTAATAATCAATGTTGGAGAAGATACCAGTAAGAGTGAATCAGAACTGTCTGGCAATGAATCAGAATACGATAATTTAGGTTGTCAACTATTAAATTAATAAAAATTTCAATTTTAATAGTTTTTATAATAATGTATTTAATATTTACAATTTAAACATAATTGCAAACAATCTCACATCTTATTACTTGAAAATTAAATAAAAACATTTTGAAATATTATCGAAATATATTTATCTTAGTTTTTTTTTCTAACCTTTTTGTATTATGCATTTGTTCTTTTTCCTAATCTGAACTACCCATATACCTATGTTCCAGACACTTATAATTATTCAAATCCAGTTGAGAAATGTAGGAATTAACTACATTTGGAACTAATATGTTTCTATGTTCAGGTCTGAAGCTGTTTTCAAAATGAAAATTTATAAAAAAATTAAATTCATCAAGTGTTAATTTCACAATTATTGTTAATTTCAATAGAAATTTGTGTTAATTTGACAATTATTGTTAATTTCAATAGAGATATAGAACAATATTTGTAATTTCCTCTTAAATGATCCTAACTAACGTGAATAAATAAAGACTAGCACTCAATACTACTGTTCAGCTGGAAAACCTATCTTACTGGACTAGAACATATTGCTTTCTTAAGATCAAGTAATATTATATGTTGCTTTTGTCTGTTTATGTGGTGCTAGGTCTCCCCATTAGTTGGCTGGGGTGTCTTTAAATATGTCTTTATAATGAACTTTTAATAAATATAATGTCACCGCTGTAAATAATTGTTGGACTTTGTAATTTAACAATAAAATGTTTCAATTAATTTGACAATAAGAGGAATAAAGAATTTAACAAACCACTTGTTGACCTTTGTTGTGTACACAAATTATCTAAAGTACCCATAAAAGTCTTTTGTTAAGATCTGATCTTGTGCAAAATGCAAAATAGGAAAATTTATTTTTTAACTTTTTAGAATAAAAAGTATTTATGTATAACTTTAAATAGTTTCCTTCATAAAGTATTGGATTTCCATTTTTAGATCAGTTTAATAATGACAAAACATATTTCTGTCTCTATTTTTGATTACCTTATTTTAATACCAAGAGTTTTTTGTATAATTAAACATTGTTTCAATGCAAATATTTAATTATTTATGTTAGCATTAAAAACTTTTTATTGTTAGTATTGATAATTATTTGTAATAAAAGAATAAAAAGGTCAAATTATCTTACACTAACACTTTATTTCTATTAACAAAAATAAACTTACCCTACATGTTTATTTGCCATTATGCCTACACAATCTGAAACCACAATAGCTGATAAATCCTCTTTTATATGTCGTGATAAGTAATCTAGCCTGATTTGTTTATTATTTATTGTGTGTGAACTATAAAATGTAAAATAACTGGTATCTGGTATCTTTTATACACTGTAGGTTATCTATATTTGAAATAAAATCAGCTGATTGCATGTCAAAAGGAACATATGGGCAAAAGTTCCCATATTGTCCACTGAAGCGCTGTAAAACGACGACTGTCATGTGAATTATTGTGAATTCCAATGTTTTTTTTTCAAATTCAACTTGAAACTTGATTTAACAAAACGTATATACCTACATAACTTATAGTGACTATTCAGATTTAAAATATAATTTTTACAGTTTACTTATAATAAACAACTAGGATGTCTTTCCTAGGTAATTCCCAAATTAGTAGAAAAAAAATTAAACCTATAAAAATCAACGGCAAATTTGGGAAGCAACTATTTCCCAAAAAGACTCTAGAAGCATAAGTTTGATTAGTCCCACAAGTTTAAAATTATTTTTATACACGATAGAATATTAGGTATATCCAATAGGATAATTATTATAGATCAATTTTAATTTGGATTTAGAAACCTAAAATGACCTGAAAAAGGCATTGGAATTAATAATAATTTAGTCATCATCATCAACCTGTATGCGTCCACTGCTGGACATAGGTCTCCCTCAGTTCTTTCCATCTGTGTCTGTCTTGTGCGGCTTGCATCCACTTATTGCTAACACACTTCAGGTCGTCTAATATTAGTCATTATTTGCGTCTTGTTCATATTAATCTTTAGTCCGACCTCCAAAGAAGCCTGATATAATTTTTCAAACATTATTATTGCATCATTCATACGATCGGCTATTAGGACGATGTCATCTGCAAATCTCAAATGACTGAGCTTCTCTCCATTTATGTTAATACCATGCTCGTTCAGATGTGCCTTCTTACAAGTTTGTTCTAAAAGCGTCGTGAATAGCTCTCCAAAACTCTATTTAGTATCCAGAGTTAATTCAAAGAGCTGGAGATCTATAGAATAATTTCGTAATATGTTACGAAATAGGTTTCGATAATGTAGGTAAACCACAATAAACAACTGTCGATATTTTTAGAAAAACAGAATTAAAGATAATAATATAAGAATGTTAGCAAATTTAAATAATATAAAGAAATTGTAAGGGTAGATAATGAGTATTCCAAAAAAGAGAAACTTTTTTACATGTTTATTTCATAGCTTGAGTAAAAATATGGGTAAAATAATATAACACCCTAATTATCATTCTATTAATTTTATTGTTGTCGTTTATATAAGAACATAGGTACATTGTTTTTGAGAAACTAGCTTTCAAAATTTCAAACTTGGACTTTGTATTCGATACGTAAACAATTATATTATTTTAAAGTTCTATGCGATTTCGGGGATAAAGGGGTAGAATGCGAATATATAGAGTTGATTCCAGTTTACTCCAATTAGCCTCTTCTACTCAAATCCGACTCTCACCTTCACGATGGTGTCCCCTGTTAACCGAGCAACCCAGCTGGAGATCCGGTATCCAACCCCAGGTGGAAAGTTGGGTCAGGAACTGACGAGAGCGGCTAAAATGGCCCTCCGAAAAGGGGGGTTTGGCGTTGGGTTAACTACCCAACCCTGTAAAAACCCATAGTTATGAAATCTAAAGTTAAAAATGCTGGACGGAAATCTCGACGACGACCTATGCAACGAAATAAGGACAACGATCTTAAAGTATTTACCTGGAATGTTCGCACACTCAACGAACCTGGAAACATCCGAAAACTGTCTGACATATTAGCACAATATAACGCTGATATTACTGCAATACAAGAAGTACGATGGACAGGCCATGGCATAATCTAAAAAACAAACTACAATATATACTACAGTTGCCATAGAACTAGACATGAATTTGGGACAGCCTTTATAGTCAGTAATAAAGTCAAGCATTTGGTTATAGATTTTAAGCCAATAAATCCACGAATGAGCTGCTTAAGGATCAGGGCTAAGTTTTTTAATATTAGTCTTATTAATGTACTTGCCCCAACAGAGGACAAGGAAGACGAAGAAAAAGACAATTTCTATGAGGAATTAGAAAGAACGTATGACAGTTGTCCCAGAAATTACATTAAAATAGTAATCGGTGATCTGAACGCAAAAATCGGAAGGGAAGAAATATATCTACCGCACATCGGTAGATATAGATCGGTAGATAAATTGATCATGTGATCATAGATGCTAGACACTTCTCAAACCTAATTGATGTCCGCACCTATCGAGGCGCCAATATTGATTCAGATCACTTTCTAGTTGGCACACGAATTCGAGCTAGAATCTCAAATGCGAAGAAGGAGAGAAGTACCAAAACAACGCGTCTCAATATTGAACTCCTCAAAAATCCGCAAACAGTAGAAAGGTTTCAAAACTATATCGAAACTAAACACATAATTCATGAGGACCTAACAATTAGTAAACAATGGGAAATGTGTAAAAATAATATTAAAGAGGCAGCAAATAATATTCTAGGGCCAGAAAGACCACCACCACGTAATGACTGGTTTGATGCTGAGTGTGAGGACATTACAAGAAGAAAGAACGATGCATATAAACTGATGCAGCAAAGAAGAACCCGAGAAAAACAGCAAAAATATAAAGATCTCAGAAAAGAAGAGAAGTGCATTCATAGAAGGAAAAAGCGAACTCACGAAAATAGAATATTGGAAGAACTTGAGGTATTAAAAAAGGAAAACCAAACAAGAAAATTCTACAAAACTCTGAATAACCCAAGAAAGGAATTCAAACCAAGGCTCAGAATGTGTAAGGATAAGGAGGGGCATATACTAAATACAAAAGAAGAAGTACTGAAAAGGTGGGTGGAACACTTTAAAGAACTACTTACTATAGAAGTAGAAGATCCAGATCCAAATCAACCACCCGCAGGAGCAAGCAACAATTCACCATTAGAGCCTCCGTCAATTCAAGAAGTACGAGATGCAATAAAACACCTAAAAAACAATAAATCTCCAGGAAGTGATGGTATACCCGCGGAACTTATTAAATGTGGAGGTGTTTCTGTGACTAATCAAATATATAAAATAATACTGAGAGCCTGGAATGGGGAACAAATGCCGGAAGAGTGGTGTATTGGAATCGTTTGCCCGCTACACAAAAAGGGTGACCAATTGGAATGTAGAAACTATAGGGGAATAACCCTCCTTAATACAGCATACAAAATATTTTCGAGGATCATATATGTTTGCCTAAGTACATATTCAGAGGAACTTCTCGGGGAATATCAAAGGGGCTTTAGGCCTGGTCGATCAACAACAGATCAGATCTTTGTGCTAAGGCAAATACTGGAAAAAACCAATGAATTCAATATCGATACATACCATCTTTTTGTAGACTTCAAATCTGCCTTTGATAGTGTCCTAAGAAATAAATTGTATGAAGCAATGAATGAATTCCACATCCCCGATAAACTGATAAGATTGGTTAAGGCTACAATGCGTAATGTGGTTTGCAAAGTCGAAATACAGGGCGAACAATCACAGGCGTTTGGAACGCATGTTGGGCTGCGACAGGGAGACGCGCTGACGTGTCTCCTTTTCAACATAGCACTGGAAAAGGCGATCAGAGATGCCCGAATAGACAACAGAGGAAATATTTTTAATAAATCATCCCAAATTTTGGCATATGCAGATGATGTGGACCTAGTTGCCCGCACAACACGCAAGCTAGAAGAAATGTATACCACCTTCTCAAATGCCTCAAAATCTATGGGCCTGCAAGTAAATGAGGAGAAAACTAAGATGATGGCATCAACACCCAACAATAGAGTCAGGAACATCGGTCCCCAATTCACGGTTGATAACTCTACCTTTGAAGTGGTTGACAAATTCACATACTTAAAATCCCTGATCACCAAAGAGAATGCCATAACGGAAGAAATCAAGCGAAGGATAATAATGGTAAACAGATGCTATTTTGGACTGAGTAGGCATATGAAAAGTAGAAATTTAAGCCAAAAAACAAAAATAACTATATACAAAACCCTTATACAGCCAGTGTTGACATATCTCCAAGGCAGACGAAGACCTTTTGCTTATATTTGAACGAAGTATCCTGAGAGGAATGTTTGGTGGCATCTGTGAAAATGGTCTTTGGAGAAGGAGATACAACTACAAGGTATACCACAGTTATAAACAAATATTTGGTGGTAAAGACGTAGTATCTCTTATAAGAATAGGAAGACTAAGATGGGCAGGACATCTAGCAAGATCACAGCAGAACAACCCTCCTAGAAGAATCCTTATCTCACAACCCGTGGGAAGTAGAAAAAGGGGTAGGCCAAAACTCAGATGGAAGGATGGTGTAGATGAGGATGGTAGAAAGATAGGCGCAGCAAACTGGCAACGGTTGGCAAGGACTACCTGGCGTAATAGACTTGGGAAGGTCGAGGCTCTTTCATAGGGCTGTAGCCATTGATGATGATGATGATGCGATTTCGCACTTTTATTTTAAAAGCATCATTGAGAATAATCAAATTAAATAAGATAGTACTCCAGTAAACGACCATTTTGGAGTGTAATTTTCCTCGTTACGACGGATTTGCTTGAAAATTTGGATTTAGGTTCCTCTTACCCTCTATTTCATTTTTGGAGTTTAGCCCACGGTTGCTTTTACTTAGGGAGTGAAAAAATACGTTAAAAATAAGTCCGGAAATTGATAAATTGACTAATTCTAAGCAACTTTTATTTCTACAAAATGGTTTTAATAGCTTTAAAGGTTACCGAGTTATGAGAAAAAAATAATAAAATATTTTAGGAGATATCAGAACGCGTATACTGGAGCATTGTAATATTCACATAATGTGCTATTAAGGCACATACATACCTACTTTCATCCATCCTAACAAACTAATAAGGGTTGTTTTTAAGTTGAAATAAAATAAATTCATAATATTTTTATTAAAAAAAATATTGTAGGTATTTATAGTTTCAAATTTCAGTTTTCTCTTTTTCAAATGGATCTTCGGTAGTAGCTCGGTTTGTTAATAATTCTTTTAGACGTAACCGAACCAGTCTTGGAATATATGGCGAATTGCATCTTTTTAACGTAAGTTCATATACTTAATACTGACGGACATTACCCACGGAATCCCAAAGTGTCATATTTTTGTCTTATGATGCATAACGACTAGTACCACATTTTTATTGTAGTTCTTTCTTGCAATTTTTAGGGAGTCTCGTCACATTTGCTTAATGTAACATTTGTTGCCTATATTTAGTTAGCATTACAATATAAGTACATCATAATCTAAATTGAAAATTAGAGAGGGAACTTTTTTAACGATTTATGCGTTTTGGAAAAAAACTTCCGCAAAATAAATTCAAGTAATGTTATAGGTATATATTCTACTTAAATGACGTGTCTAGAGATATAAAATTTTAAGTATATTAGTTCGTTTGTACAAAACACAATGTTTCCCCTTCTTCTTATATAAGATACGTGATAGTGCCCCTCACTTGTTTCAATGACCACTTTTTGTAATACTTTCCTGGGTTTTGGCAAATCTTTATAAACATTGTATGGTATTAATGACTAAATTGGGAAGCGGATAGGAACTCCTTTGGATAGCCTTATCAGGGAAAATGACTCAATCCCTGCCCTCCGCAGATTCTAGGTGTTTCCTGACCCGCGAAAGTAGTACCTCCTGCTTAGGGTCCCTTGTCCAGGGTCACGGATGAAGTCCAGAACCCCGGTAAGTATAAGTACGTACATAAGACAAACTAAGTACGTACTAATGGGACATAAAGTATGTACAATGTACGTACTTTGCTGTACGAAGTACGTACTTAATACGTACATAAGGCTTACATTTTCCAATTTATGGTACATATTTAGCAAGTAGTACGTACCTAGTACGTACCTAGTATACGTACCTAGTACATAATATTGAAGATATGTAGAGGAAAGGAGCCACATATGGAATACCATTTTTATTTTTTGCTGTCAATAAGTGGTTTTCGATCAAATGAATCTAATTCTTTAAGCTAAATTGGATCATAATATCGTTCATCGGAATTATTATCTGAGGATTCAATCAATTCGATAAGTTTTTCACAAAAAAACTTTTACTGCATTGACACGTTTTTGTACCTAATACGGAATATGCACCTAATATGGAACACTGTATGTTCTAAATACGGAATAAAACAAAATTATAGAAAAAATATTTATTGACAACTCAAACTTTTTTCATATTCTTATAAATAATTTTAAATCTTTAAGAGAAAGGTACCTTGCAGTTTTTTAATTTTCTTTGCAGAAATCACATGAATGTTTCCGTTTCTGCCCCTGCGCAATCAACATGGCACCACTGCTGACAGGACAGACAGCGCGCAGCGTATCCAATTTTCGCCTCGAACATCGTTTAAAAAACTTCCATCGCAATAAAAGCACACTGCATCTGGATCTCCTAAATCTGTTATCCCTATTTCTGTGATGTTATCGTCAGATGACTTGTCATCTAACTCTTTGACATCTCGACGTCAGACTCCGATGAAGATGACTCTTTACGATGTGATCGTTTCATCGTTGATTTGGGAATATTGACACCACTACAAGATGGTTGTGAATGGGATAGATCGAATATCACATTTCGCTTTGCCATATTCTTTGATTTGTTCGATAAAGGAGAATTTATTGAATTATTTAGGTTTTCTTTGTATGGGAATGAGGATCTACCTAGTACATACTATATATACATATTATGTACATACTATGCACACTTATGATGATTTATGTAAATAAAAGTAAATATAGGTGAATATATCTTTATTATTTTTTAAAAAATAAATTCAATTTTTATTCTGATTCCTTTTCCTTGAACGTTTTTAAGCGATCCCCGACTCTCCTCAACCATCGTCCAACTTATTTATCTATCTAACTTCCTCACCCACAAAATACATTTTTCAGTATGACTATATAAGTTAAGAAATACTCGACTGAATAAGATAACAGGAAACCACACTATAAGCACCAACACCAAAAATAAGTAAAAAAAAATCTAAATAAAACTCTCTTGCAATGAATTATCACATCAAAACTGTACTCGAGGGGGAAAATTCCTAATCAAATAAATTAGTATTGTTCTGAAGCTATTTTCTTGTGGCATTGTAAATTAATTCCCAGTTTAATAGTAATCAAATAAATTAGGTTAGGTTAATATAACCTAACGTAATAAATATGCTTTAGCTCTTCTTTCTCATGGTACATACTTAAAACGTAATAGTACGTACTCTTTTGTACGTACTGGTATGTACCCCAGTGTACGTACTTAAAACGTACATTTTACATCATGTACGTACAGTACCAAAATTATACGTCCTCAAAACGCACTGTGCTGTTTGGGACGGTAGCCATGGTGGAGAAGAATACCTTCGGTACGGTGTGAATGGCGGAAGTGGCAATCCCTTGATTTTAGGGATTGTATAAAATCACTCACCAACACGTCTAGCCAGTGTGGTGTTTTAAGGCTAAAAAACTTCCCAACAGGAATATGGCGATATCTAAAACAAAAGGAATGGGTTCCGAGGTGGGTAGACCATACAGTAATGGCAAATTCCACTCCTTTGGAAAAAAGGACAGCTTCATGGAATCTGGGGGAAGCAAGAAATCGCTAAAAACCACACGGTTGAACATCGCAACTTTAAATATAAGGTATTTAAGCAAAGATGAAAAAGTCTACCAGCTCGAAGAAGACATCAAGAACTTAAAATTGGACATAGTTGTTCTAGCAGAGGTAAAAAGAAAAGGGAAAGAGTGCATAACACAAGAGTCCGGTAACGTCCTATATTACAAAGAGCGAGAAGAACAAAGTCTAGATGGCGTAGGATTTCTAATTTTCAGATAGGCAGCATTCGGAAGACTCTGATACGTACTTAAAAATAAAAATATAGCTCAAAGACTGCGAACCAAAGCGTTTAATTCCTGTATCCTACCTGTACTTACATATGGAGCTCAAACCTGGATATTCACTAAAATAAACATGGAGAAGATCAGAAAAACTCAGAGAGCTATGGAACGACAGATGCTGGGTATCTCACTCAAAGACCATAAAACCAGTGAAGACATTCGTAATAGAACAAAAGTTTAAGATACTGTCGAACAGGCAGATAAACTGACGTGCAAACGGGCTGGACATAACGAACGTCTTAAGGATGGTCGATGGAATAAAAAAATCGGGAAATGGCGGCCATATGAAGTCAAAAGACCACGAGGCAGACCGCAAATAACGCGACGATATAAAAAGAACTGCAAGGATAATGTGGAGACGTCTTACAAACAACAGAGATGAATGAAGAGAATTAGGAGAGGCCCATATTCGGCAATCCGAATAGACAGAAGGGCTTAAAAAAATTACTAAGGATGATCCTCGTTTAACTATTTTTGTTTTATTTTCACCAGGAAAAATCATTTTAAAAACAAATAGAAACGATATTCACATTTATTGATAACGTTTAAGTAATGTGGACGAGTCCAGTATAACGACCGTTTAGAAAAATCAGAAAAAGTTTATGGACGCAGTTATCATTTAAAATACCATATTTATTCAAATAAGGTTTTAGTTTCTGATGTCCTCAGCATACTTTTCATAAGATGGTACGTAACCACTGAGTGCTAATCGCAAGCATGATGTCATATGATCGTCAGTTAGTCGATTGTGATATTTTTTGCATTTTCAGAAAATGCAGACTCGCACAAGTAAGTTGACCCAAAAAATGCCTTCAGCTGAAGGGCGATTTGCCTTACATTCGGATATTTATCTTCAGATATAAAACGCCAGAAATTTGTATCAGATACTGTAGCTTTGAGATGTATATCTGATATAATCTGCACCAACTCATTTTCAACAGAACATGAGTTCATATTAAACTGACTTGCTATTTCAGTAGCTAATTCCTCAATGTTTTTTACATGAAAAAGGATAACTCATAAATGATGCTATATTTTCCAATTTACTGCAATCATAAAAACGCATTTCGAATTGTTCCAAAATATTTGATAATTCAGCCTCATACGTATCATAATTCAACTGAGGAATCCTTGCTTTCAAAGACGGAAAATGTTTCAGATCCTTTCTTTTCAGTTGATCTATCATAAGTTGCAATTTACTTTTGAATGCGTTTACTGCGCTAGTCATCTCAATAATAGTTTTTCCTTTACCTTGAAGCTCCAAGTTAACGGTGTTTAAGCGCATTGTGATGTCAGTCAAAAATGCCAAATCATTTAGCCATTTTTCGTTTTTCAAAATCTGAGTGTCATCACCTCTTTCGTCTAGAAAAGCTGTTATTTTGGGCAATAATTCTTGAAACCTTTCTAGGAATTTTTCGCGACTCAACCACCTGACGTCCGTGTGAAGAACTAAATCAGTGTGTTCAGCTGACTCCCTATCTTCCAACTTCAACTGAAAGAGCCGCCGTTGCAAGCTACGTGCACGGATAAAATTCACAATTTTTGTTGCAATGCCCATAATTTCCTCCGTGTTTAAAACTTTTGAACACAAAACTTGTTGATGTATAATGCAATGGAATGAAAAAAATGAAGGGAATTCTTCATTAGCTCGACACAATGCCACAAAACCGTTTTTGTTTCCAGTCATTGCTAGTGCTCCATCGGTTGTAATGCACATTAATTTATATATTGGTAGCTCGTAGTTTTTTACAAAATTTAAGAAAACGTCATATATATCTTCGCCACGGGTCTTCCCTTCAGAGGAATGATTGTCAAAAATTCTTCCTTAGCCAACATGTCATTGAATACCATCCGAATAAAAATACACAGCTGGGCAGTGTCTGTCATATCGATGGATTTGTCGAACTGTAAAGAAAAGTATGTACATTCCATGATATCATGTTTTAGTTTATCTGCGATGTCTTGACTCATGACTTCAATACGCCTTGTGACAGTCGGACGAGATAACTGAAGTTCTCTAATAGCAGACATGATTTCTGTTTTATTTTTAAAATCTCCAAATAAAGTCTCACCCGTTTCAATAAATGCTTCCTTCACCACCGATCCATCTTCAAATGGTTTCTTGTGTTTCGCCAAAATATGAGATATTTTAAATGACAATGTTCACTGGTCTTGTGAACATGGATTGTTCTTTTTTCAAACAAGATATCAAATCACTTACTTTTCGTTTTCTTAATTCACTCTGTGGCGGAAAATCCTTTTCATAGTTTTTACGAACCGTTTTATGATGCCTCTCTAAGTTACCACGCTTAGGTATTGCAACTGACGTACGACAAATAACACAAATGCACTTATCCTTCACCATAGAAAAGAAAAATTCTTCCTCCCAATCCTTATTAAAATGATACGTTTTAGATTTCTTCACTGCACTCATTTTCCACTATTTAATAATAAACTTTGTATCGACGTAGGATCGCTATCAAGTTACAATTCAGAATAACTCCAATTCCTGCAGGCGCAACATTTATATCGGCGTGAACGAAAGTCTTGAATGTTCCCATCAAACGCGCAGCCCGAAACTAGACTGTACTGTCTCGTCTAGAAACAACACGGCTTTGCTTTGACAAGTGCGGCGCGTTCCTTTGATAAAGCCACCTTTTGCCGCAATCAGTGTTATTTTATTACGTAATATATTTTTGTAGTTAATAGAATATCATCCCAAATTTGATTAATAATTATAATAAATATTGAATTAATAAAATAATTAGTTAATATATGTAAATATAAAATATGCTATGTGGACAGTATTTTGTTGTCCGCACTTCTTTGAATTGCAATGATGCTTAGTCAAGCATTCTATGTATTTGTATAGTTCAGTATTAATAAAAACGTTTAACTCTGCTGACAGTAGTTTAGTTACCTACCTACTTATTAAAATTTTTTTTCTTCTCGAGATCTACCCAAAAAGCACTCGCGATCGACTAGTCTATCGCGATCGACCGTTTGGGCACCCCTGCCCTATACAGTAGATACATGTTCGACCAAATTGATTACAAAGTTTGTAGAATGACTAAAAAACATTTTTCTGTATCAAATTCGAAAATAAAACTTGTATGAAAAGAAATAAATAGTGGAAGTTTTTCTAACAAGAAAACGAAAAAAAAAACAATTTGTTTGTAATAAATTACGAGATTTAAAAATTCCGTTTGAACTTTTATTAAAGGCGTTTGCTAGTTCACTTTTAAGACAGACAGCAAAAACAAATATTTATAACAGAATATTTACTGTCTCTCAAAATATTCCTCATAAAGACAAGCAATCGAAGAACTTTTTTTTCATTTCAAATAGTTAACCTACAGAACAAAATTTTGTGAAGTCGTCAATCTCCTCTTTCGATGTCAAAAAACGTTGGTTTTGAACTCAAAACATATCATTGATCAAATCAAAAGTAAAAAATAACAAATATTCCAGTTCGGAGTTCTCATACAACGTTATTTGAGCCGTCCTGTGGTAAAACCGGGGTGTAGGGTTGTGTTATAGGGGTAGCACCTTTTATCGGAACGACCACATCAAGTGTCATAGACGGGAGATGGTTCTTGATAACTGGTCCTCATAAGACACCCAACTCTCACTTATGGCTCCACGTGCCACACCCCGGGAAACTGCATTGGTCTGCAGGCTAAACTAAGTGAGGGTAGCCAGATATGGTGAAAGGTAGCGTCTAACCCAAACGCAAACTAAACATCGGCAGCTGGATGTTTAAAACTGAGCATGAGCAGAGGTCATGGGGACTGGTATGGTTATGGATCAGACATCAGAGAGCGCAGTGGGAACCACATACACGGTCTCTGCACAGCGGTGAAGTAGGCAAGAGGAAACCACTTCACTACATTCCTAAGACAATTTTCTACAATATGGAGTGTTACAAAATTAGATTAGGTCAGTCAGGCGAACCGATTGACAATCGGCGTCTTTCCACGTCCGGGGTGGGAGATGTGAAATGGGCTACCGGGCTCAATGCGACAGGGAACCAGGTCGCAGGTGCACAAAGGACTACTGGAATACTAAATAAAATCTCTCTTCGGAAAACCAAAAGATTTGGAACTTGGAATATACGAGGTTTGATCCAACATCCCGGAAAGTTACATATAATAGAGAGAGAAATGGCTGATTATCGAATTTCTATGCTTGGCATCAGTGAAACTCATTGGAAGGGTAAGGGGCATTTCCGAAGCTCCTCTGGCAATACCATTTATTTCTTAGGCCACCAAACAGAGAGCATCAATGGGGTTGCAATTATAATACCACCCACATTCCAGAACTACGTAAATGGATATGATGCAGTTAATGACAGAATTATACATCTGAGACTAAACTGCTCAAAATCCATTCTCCACATCATACAAATATATGCCCCGACATCCACGGCAGAACAAGCAACACTAGAAGACTTTTATATGGCTCTCGAAGGTGTACTTGATAAAATACCAAACAAGGACATAGTGCTGATACTAGGCGACTTTAATGCCAAACTTGGAAGAACGAATCTAGATGATCACATGAAGATGATTGTAGGGCCATATGGTCTAGGAGATAGGAATGAGCGAGGAGACCGACTACTAGAATTCTGTAACCAAAGGAAATTTTCTGTAATTAACACGCATTTCAAACATCATCCGCGTAGACTCTATACCTGGAAATCACCTGGAGATAGAACAAGAAATCAAATAGACTTTATTCTGATCAGTTCGAGATGGAAGTCTTCAATTACCAACGCAAAAACATTTCCAGGAGCAGAATGCGGAAGCGATCACCAACTCTTGATGGCAGATTACAGAATGCGTTTCAAGAACATACGCAAAGCTTCTCCCCGTTCTTTTGGGCTAACGGACCCCGAATTAGCTACCTTTAAAGAGAGAATTGAACCAGCACTAATCAGAATAGGGAACAATCAGTCAGAACAAAGCGTGGATAAAGCCTGGACAGATATTAAAGAAACCATCGTAACAACAGTAAACCAATGTCGCCAACCATCTATAAATAATATCATTAAACCATGGATCAGCAGAAACACGTGGAAAGTGATTGAACAAAGAAAGCAACTTAAAGTTGGCCACTGTGATCAACAGACATATAAAGCTCTCTCCAGAGATATTCAACGAAGATGCCAAGAAGACAAACAAGAATATATCTCTGAAATCTGCCAAGAAATAGAAAATCACGGATATCGAAATGAAACCAAAGACCTCTTCCAGAAAGTGAAAATTCTTGCGAGAGAATTTAAACCCAAGAACTATGCAATAGAGGACAAACATGGTATTATCATCAGTGATATCGACAGAGTGTTGGAAACATGGAAAAACTATTGTTCAGAGCTCTACAGGGAAGAACACGTAAATCTAGGCCACACTTCAGCCCTCGAAAACACTGAATACAACCCTGAACCTGAAATTCTGCTGTCCGAGATTAAAGAAGCTGTAACTCACCTCAAGAAGAATAAATCCCCTGGCTGCGATGATATCACGGGAGAGCTCCTTCATAACATGGGAGACAAAGGATGTTACATAATGTGGAAACTTTGTAATACAATTTGGAGATGCGGAAAGTGGCCCAGAGAATGGCGCACATCATTGTGCATACCAATCCATAAAAAAGGAACAACTACAAAGTGTAATAATTATCGTACTATCTCACTGATTTCCCATCCAAGCAAAATATTACTAAGAATCATTAAACGCTGTTTGCAACAGTACTTAGACAACCAAATTCCCCAAGAACAAGCAGGCTTTGTCAAAGGGAAAGGTACGAGAGAGCAAATCCTTAATATGCGGCAGCTCATAGAAAAGGCCCGCGAATTTAAAATTCCAATAATAATCTGTTTTCTAGACTACCAAAAGGCATTTTATTGTGTAAAGTGGGAAGTTCTCTGGACAGTTCTTCATGAGATGGGAGTTCCAGATCATTTGGCAATATTAATGAAAAACTTGTACGAAGATAACTCAGTTAAAATAAGAATTGAAAACCAGCAATCTAATACTTTCAAAACCAGCAGAGGTGTACGACAAGGCTGCATACTATCTCCAGACCTGTTCAATTTATATGGAGAATACATAATGAGGAACGTACTCGATGGATGGAGAGGCGGCATCTCCATTGCAGGGAAAAAGATCTCAAACTTAAGATTCGCAGACAATACAACACTGATAGCAACATCTGAAGAGGAGATGTCGAGACTGATAAAGAGAGTAGAAACCGAAAGCAACAAGTGTGGGCTCAAGATTAATAATCAGAAAACAAAAATCATGATTGTGGACCACGCGAATATCCTCCAAACAACAGGCCCCCTAAATCAATTCGAGAAAGTAGACGAGTTCACGTATCTAGGATCTTCCTTAAGCAATGCAGCCTCCTGCCATACGGAAATTCGCAGAAGAATAGGAATGGCCAAGAACGCGATGAGTCGACTGTCAAAAATATGGAAGGACCGCTCCTTGTCCAAAAAACTCAAAATGAGACTGGTACGGACACTCGTTTTTTCAATCTTTAGTTATGGTGCCGAAACATGGACAATAAAATCAGAGGATAGGAAAAGGATTGACGCATTCGAAATGTGGTGCTGGAGACGAATGCTACGCATCTCGTGGACAGAGCACAGATCCAATCAGTCGATTCTCGAAGAGCTAAACATTCAGACCAGACTCTCCTCTCAGTGTCTTGCAAATGTTTTAAAGTTTTTTGGCCACATTGCGAGAAGAGACAATGACAACTTAGAAAGACTAATTGTGTGCGGAAACGTAGAAGGACGTAGAGGCCGAGGACGCTCACCTATCCGATGGTCAGATTAAGTACAGAAAGCCACTGGAGAGACGTTTTCCGAGTCCATGAGAGCAGCCCAAAATCGCAAGAGATGGAGAGAATTGACAGCCCGCATTGTAGGGAATCACGATCCTCAGCAATGAGGAAACGACAAGAGAGAGAGTGGTAACAGCACAATTCCGTACATCACCTCGATTGTCATCAAGAAGGATGATACAAAGGGTCTGCGTGGCTTCAACAGCATACTTTTACTAGCTTTTACAACTGCAAATAATACAGATAAGTAAGGATAACTACAAAGCAATGATAAAAAATATGGAATTGCATGTAATAGAATTTGACCGGGTTAGCTGAAATGAACAGATACGAATGGTGTGATGTATATCATTAATAGCACCTGACCACCTATACTACAGGTTTTCGAAGCCTTTACGAAGTCTTTGGATTGACCAATTACTGTCGTGGTAAATATGGACAATATTCAGGCGAAATTATTAAGTTATGACAACTCATTGGTGTTCATGATCAACGATTAATATGATTCATCATGACTTCTCTGAGAAGGCTCTTTTTGATGTATTACGTTTTCCTTTTTCGTGTACTCTCTCTCCCTTGTTGCCTTTTGCATCTGGTTAAATTACATGACTCTTTCTATTCACTTTTATGCATCCTGGTTTCTTTCTGTTTATTCTATTAACAATATTATTTATTATTATTTTTCTACCTGCTATTAACTGTAATCGTGTCGGCTCATCCTTACAGCAAGTTGAATTCACAGTGGATCATGACAAACAACACTTAATTAAACTTCGCACAGCCGCTTCACCTGGTTTAGATGGTTTAACACCAAAACTGTTAAAAAGGTGCGCAGACACGCTTGCAATACCCTTAACGTTAATTAGGCAAATTTCTTTCATCTAGAACTCCTTACCCCCTAGTTGGAAATTAGCTTCCGTTACCCCTATTTTTAAAAAAAGGCAACAAACTCGACCCCAACAATTATTGTCCGATTAGATTACTGCCAGTAGTTGCCAAAGTTATAGAAGCCATTATTTCCAAGGAGATGAGCAAATTCCTTCTCCAAGAACATATTACTCCAACACAACAACATGGATTTGGCTCTGGTCGCTCTACTCTAACCAATCTCCTACATTGTGTTAACGACTGGACGTCATCCCTAAACAGTTCGCAGCCGGTCGACGTTGTTTATCTAGATTTCTCTAAAGCCTTTGACCGTGTACCTTAGCGCAGACTTCTACATAAGCTAGAACATTTCGGAGTTCGCGGTACTTTACTTCGTTGGATAGATGATTTCCTGACAGATCGATATTACAAAGTGAGAGTTGGTGAATCTTTCTCACAGGACAGGTTAGTGGAAAGTGGAGTGCCTCAGGGTTCTGTCCTTGGACAGAACCCTGAGCTTTTTACGGTTTACACCAGCGCTGTTTCGTATTATGTCTCAAGTAAAATATCGTTCTACACTAATGACACAAAAATATATGCCAATCCAATCACAAACCAGCTAACCCTCCGAATGGACGGTGTTCCCAGTGGTTACTACCCTTAAACGCAGAACGATGTGTAGTGCTTAGAAATGGTAAAAATAACCCACTTGTGCCGTACTTTGTTAACGGGCAGCCATTAGATTCTGTGTTTTTGTATAACGATCTTGGTGTAATCGTAAACAGCAGCCTAACTTGGTCTGACCATATTACCTCTATTTGTGAACGTGCGAACTCCAGACTGTATCTTATTCGGAAGTGCTTTTCGAGTTTCAATGTAATCATTCTGTAAACTTTACACTCTGTACGTAAGACCCATACTTGAATACGCTGGACCAATGTGGTATCCTGATCTGGTTCAAGACAATACTTTGTTGGAAAACGTTTAAAGAAAACCCACTCAAATTTCTTTGGGACCGAGAAGACCTTCTTATGCAGAAAGACTTAGTGTGGCTAACCTAACTTCTTTTGAACTTCGCCGACAACGTGGAGACTTAATTACAACATTTAATATACTACAATTCAATTTTGGAAATCTTGATGGAATATTTATCATAAATCAAGATGAACGTCTCAGAGGTCATCAGTTTAAACTAAAGAAAGAAAATTTTTCTACAAAATCAAGACAGAACTTTCTACCAAATACAGTTTTTGAGTGCTGGAATAACCTTAACGATAACATTGTCTCTGCTCCCTATACCAACTCGTTTAAAAACAGACTTGACTGTTTTATATTATAGTTAAAATATTGTTTTCCTTTTAAACCAAAAAATTTAGTAGGTTATTAATGAAATTTCTTTGTTTTTGGGCATAATAGGGACTTAGTTCCTCTGCCCTCGCTTATGTATAATAATAATAAAGGCGTCCATTTAGCACAGCATCGCAGCTAATGGAGACAGTAAGGTAACAATATTTAGACTACCACCACGCCTTTATAAAGGCTCAAGGACTGAGGAAAAAGATATATGACACCAATGATAGTTGTATTACGTGAAACACCGAAATTATCATCTTCAAATATAAATAATCTGTTTAAATGTAAGTTATATGATAAAATAGACGAAAAGGTCAAACTGCACATGATGGAAGATAAGACAAGACTGATCTGTAAAACGAATTAATCTTGGTATGGCTCAAGATAGAAATATATCAGAAATATAATTAGGAACCTGAAACTGCATAGAGATAAAAAAGATAGTTATCATTATTGCTATTTAAATTATTCTATGAAAAGTTATAATACTGTATGTTGATATATTGTCTTAATTTTTGTGCACATATTATCAGTTAAACATATCAGCAAATGTAGCATTTTAGAGTCTTAATTACAACAGATAATATAAGCTGGAATTTTATGTGTTTTCTGAACAGCCATGTATTTTTTCTTATTTATTTAATTAATTACCTTCTCTGCTTTGAGGTTGTCTCTTTCCAAGCATATATAGTTTTGCACAATTTCCACAATGATGCCCAGAATAGTTACATATATTTTGCGGCTTTAATTGCTGAAACACTACATTATAAAAATGTCCCTGTATACAAATGCGAGAATTGCTAAGTAAAGTTTAATACCACATTTCTCTTTATTCATTTATAACGCTCTAGCAAACAGTTTGTTTGAAAATAGGCGACAAAACAACGAAAATTGGCCTTCTTGGATCGGGAGTATATATCAAACCTATCAAACAAACATCACCGTAGATATAAAACACCAGCCATCTGGAAAAATACAAGTATTTTTATGGATTACTGGAATCCGTAAAAGCAGCCGAGAAACGTAACTTTCTGTGCTCAATTAAGGAATTCGGGGAAGGAGTCAGTTTAGGCCTACAAGGGCGGATCTCAAACAAATAATACGTTCGGAACTTTTCACCTAAAATAGCTAATACCATATCTCTTCTATCAAAGATAAACTTAAAATTATCGAAGTGACTTAAAGTTTCTACATTTACAAGAATCAATAGTCATAGAGATTTATTTATTTATTTATCGTATGATAATTACAACACATTTAGAACAAAATTACAAACACTAGTAATATAGGTATATGAAAAACTTTAAATAATTACAAACAAACATCAAGTGTATTAACATAATCAATTGACTCTGAAGTTGCAAACAGGAAGTCTTCAGGGCTACCGTTGTAGGATCTTGAGGGACACTCTTCAATAATGTGGTCGATCGTTTGGTTCTTCCCACAGTCACATTGAAGAGACGGATTCTTTCCCCATTTATGTAGCATGTATGCACATCTGCTATGTCTGGTTCGGATCCTGTTTAGAGTGGACCATGTTTTACGTGGAAGATCAAAACCTGGTGGCTTGTGGGTAATACAGGGCATGTTATTTTGCCATGCATTCCATTCTTGGGACCATGCAGTCATAGAGATGATTACCCCTGTTTGGTACCTAATGGTCTGGGTTGGATTCATATTACAAAAAAAAAACACGAAAAAGAGTGTCACGGTAGTTCATAGAATTCATAGTAGCAGTGTGTAATTTATTTAAGTTTATAATACCGTTAAATTGTTGCGTTCCATGTTGCTTGCCATAAATTTATTATATGATTCACGGACTGTCGTTTATGGTCGGTGTGGTGATACTTAGTAATTTCTGGAACATTTTCATTTCTGATGGATTTTAATGCCAATTGATCAACTTCCTCGTTGCCCTTAATGCCAATGTGTGAAGGTATCCAGATAAACGTAAACTTTTTATTTTTACTCTAAGTTGAAAACAATAATGCCTCGAGTAGACGCCAGCCCACTACAACAAGGAAAAAGGAGAGATCAAGTAATCGTAAATCGTCTTCGAATCGGCCACACAATACTAACACACCAACACCTTCTAAATGAAGAACCAGCTCCGATTTGTACCTACTGCTCTACTCGACTCACCGTGAAGCATCTGATAGTCGACTGTCCGCAGTTCCAACCTCAGAGAACATGCTGAGGAATTAGTAGAAACATGTGAAGTGCGCTTACGACAAATATCTCGGATTTATTGCAGTTTCTAAAAGACATAAACATTTATTCTTCTTCTTTAAGTTCCATCTTCTATCGAAGGTTGGAAATCATCATGGCTATGCGGACTCTGATGACTGCCGCTCTAAAAAGTTCTGCACGACTGCATTCAAACCATTCCCTTAAGTTCTTAAGCCAGGATATTCTTCGTCTTCCCACATTTCGCTTTCCTCGGATTTTGCCCTGCATAATAAGTTGTAACAATGCGTATTTTTGCCCTCTCATCACATGTCCCAAGTACTCAAGTTTTCGTCTTTTAATAGTTAATATTATTTCCGCCTCATTTCCTATCCTTCTAGTTACTTCCATGTTTGACATTCTTTGAATCCATGATATTCGTAGGATTCTTCTGTAACACCAAAATTCAAAGGCGGCCAACTTATTCAGATGAACTTGTTTTAGTGTCCAAGCTTCCAGACCATAAAGAAGAGTAGAGAACACGTAACATCGAAGCATTCTTAGGCGTAGTTCTAACCTTATATCCCAACAACAAAGAAACATTTTAAGTTTAATAAATGATGTACGTGCTATTTCAATACGTGTCTTAATTTCTTTGGTTTGGTCTACATCTGATGTTATCCATGTTCCTAAGTATTTATAGTTATTAACACTCTCAATTGCAGTATCTTCAAAAGTCAATTGGATATTTACATGTGCAGATTTAGTTATGATCATGCATTTAGTTTCCTTTAAATTTATCTTCAGTCCGCACTCATGACAGCGTTCATTAAGGCGTTGCATTACGTTCTGTAAATCATTGTTGTTATCCGTAAGTATTACTGTATCGTCTGCAAAACGTAAGTTATTCAAAACATTATAAACATTTATAATAAACTTTAATTTATCAAACTGTACTACTGTGTATGTCCCCCCACTAATAACCCTTAGTGGTTGATGTGGGTTCTCTTTGTTTAAATAAATAAAAAAAATACCGTTATATTATTGATTACAAAAATGAGTAAAGTTTCTGCAAGTGACTTTATAGACAGTAGCAGTGATGGTTTAGAGGATCCTAAACAAGAAAACACAAAAAAACGGAAAAAATTGGGCGGATGAATGAGGTTCGTAAAAGGCTACAACTACAGAGTCACGTAACAGGGCCAGACTGTAAGTGCAAAAGATATCGTTGCTTTAAAATTGTATCACCTGACGCTAGACAGTCAATAATACGTAGTTTTCATTTACTTAACTCAGAGTCTATGTGGTCTTATTACAGTTTTACAAATTAAATAACGGAGGTCGAGAAAAGATTTGACCGATCCAGAAAACTACATGATTCAACATTTATGTTTACAGAATTCGATTTAAAAATGCCGACGAAGTTACTACTGACATACCTATCTGCGCTAAAGCTTTTCTGTCTATTCTTGGAATCGAAAGAAAGAAGTTAGAGTTATTGCAACGATCTTTGAAATTAACTGAACAGGCACCTACAAACAAGAGAGGTAAAAACGCTAATCGCCCTCATAAGCTATCGAAGGCTGTTACTCCTGCTGTGATGGAACACATATCTTCCTTTAAAGGAAGAGAATCCCATTATAGCTTAAAGGATTCTTTTAAAGTGTCTTACAGAACTTTATTTACGAATAACTTTGATATTTCATTCGGGTGCCTCCGAACAGATAGTTGAAGCACGTGTGATATACGCTGCAAAACTAAAATCACTCGAGAAAGAAAAAGCTAACTTGCCAGCCCCTCACTGCAAGCGAATCAATTCTTGTCCTGGAAAAACAGATGAAAAATCTTTACACTGCAAGCAAACTTCATAAAATGAAAGCACAAGCTTTTTACAAGAAAAAACGGAAAATGAAAAGGTTATAAAAAACCAATGAAAAAATCGAAAGCATTTGCATTGACTACCAAAAAAACTTGGCAATGCCCAACATTTCAACACTTGAAGTCTATTACAAAAGACAATTATCTGTATTTACGTTCAACATATGCGTACTAGCCTCTAATAAAAGTGATTTTTATACATACCCACAGACAATAGGGACAAAAGGCGCAGACGATGTGTCTTCTCTCCTTCACCATTTCGTCTATAATTTCCTTGATCCTTCAGTTGAAGAGTTGTTTATATTCGCAGATTCTTGTGGGGGCCAAAATAAAAACTATAGAGTTGCAAGATTTCTGTATCAACTTGTTCACATAGAGAAGAGACTTAATACCATACATATGATTTTTCCAATGAGAGGGCAGAATCATACATGGAAACTGATAAAATATGGGGATTATAAATAAAAAATCAAGAGTTGAATCGCCAGAGGAATAGGCTGAAGTTTTCCGGAATTCAAGATAAAAGCCGCTTCTTTTTGATGTGATTAAAGTTGACCAAGATATGCTGAAATCCTGGACTGAGTATTTTGATAACAAATTCTTTAAAAAATGTTCATTTCAAACAAGACCTATAAAAGTTTTGAAAATTGAAGAAAAATCTCATTTGATTTTTCATCGTTCAACTTACTATGGAAATTTCGTTTCAAATACAGTGATTCCAAAGAGCAAAAAAAAACCAATGACACTCCAGTTACCTTTAGCATCTCATCAGCAGCTGCTACGTCTTTCTAGAGAAAAATTTGAAGATGTAGTGTCTCTTAGTGTATTTTGTTCCAAAGAATCTCAGCAGTACTTTGAATCTTTACCACATCAGTAAATAAGTATTCTTCTTAAGTATATTGTTTTTTAATTATAATAAAAGATAATAAGGCCTTGTTTAACTTATTTTTGTGCGCTAGCAGTACTGTTAGAGTTAGCAGGCTGTTAAAAAAATGAATTTAGGATTATACAAGTTAAATCTTACAAAATAAAAAAATAGAAAATGTAGTTTTCTGAAAAATGTACTAATAGTGACATTGCGCCTTTATTCCCTGCACCCTTCATATGTAAGAGATTAAAACTTTTAACAAAAGCTGCTATCGCTTTGTTAAATTGAATGGCCAAATATATGGCCTAGCAGGACAAATTAGTCAAACTTCCCGTGCTTGAATCGGTATCAATGGCCACCAAACCTTTGGTGGCCATGAACGAAACAAAATTATTTAAGAATATCGTTTTCCGTCTTCTGGGCTATACGAAATATGTAATAGTTACACATTTCCACAGCCCAGACCTCGCACTCTTCGATTATCATCTATTCCCTAATCTGAAAACATTCTTGGGAAGAAAGGAGTTTGGAAACGATGAAGAGGTATCCTAGCTCAGACTTTGGCGGTGAAAGACTGCAACACTGGGGCATCGAGAAACTGACCCCATGACACAATAAGTGCCTTGACAACCAAGACAACTACATTGAAAAATAGCCCAAGGTATCGTAACTGTAAATAAAGTTTGTTATTGATATCTTTTGTTTTTAATTTTTTATGTCAAAACGTTCTTTACTTTCTGGACGACCAATGTAATTAACATTCTGATGATGAAAAACTTTCTAAAATTAAAAATAAACTGCTTTAATTATTAAGAATTAATCAAAGAAATAGTAGTGAAATGAAGGGAAGATTTCAAGTTACAATTCGTTTTTACAATTTTTATTCCTCTTGCCCTTAGTGTCTCTTTTTCGTCGCCACTGTCATGGAACGCATGTTTATTGTTTGTATGTTCCTAACGAGAAACACTTTTTAATAATGAATAGTGAATAGTAACAAGGTCGTTACTCAATGGAATCGCAAATGAATTCCAGAAAGAGCTAACGGGGTAGTTTCCCGGGAAAGTACCCACAAATCTTATCACACTTCAACTTAACAGACCGTTTATTCAGCTAAGTGAAATAAAGCCAATTCTGAGAACTGTATCGATTATGTTCGGAATGTAGGTTGAAAGCAGAGCGACTGAACATATCGCATTAATCATAAAACTGAATTTGGGGAATAAGTTTGTCCAGTTGAACGCACTACATGCAAGGCAAAACTGAAATTAAAAGGGCATATACCTTTAATATAAAATTAATTAATATGATTAAGTTGGTTAGTCATAATTTTCTTTGAAATATTCACTTCTTTCGCGGAAATTTAGTGTACTTGCATAATTAATTAAGTTATACATCACCTTACTTTCCCATTTGAGTGTCATTGATATAAAAACTAATAATTAAATAGAGATTATGTCCAATAAAAAATATATGAAACGGCTCTGGAGTGTTCATTCATTCACAAGCTCTACATGTTGATGAGCTAAGCATACAACTATAAATATTGTACATAATTATAGTGATTGGATTAACCCTTTAGCGAACGAATGATACTTTTATAATCGGAAGCACCGTCTTGGTTTAATGGGATAGAATTTAAAAAGTTGGCTAGCTATGTTATATATTACGACAATTAAAAAAATAAATAGACAATTATGTTATTATACTATATATATATATATATATATATATATATATATATATATATATATATATATATATGTGTATATATTACACTTTTCAACCCTGCGTGGATCCTAGCTTCCTCAAAAATTTCTGTCTAGTCGTCCCAATCCACCGCCTTTCTCCCCAAGCACGTGTTCCTATATTTTTCATATCTTTTCTCATATCTATCTGTTTGAAATGAACAACGATGTTTAGCCCAATGGTTAGATCACTAGGCAATGATCTGAGTTTATGGTTTTTTTGGCTGAGCCAATTAGCCAGGCAAATTTAAAGCCAAACAATTTTTACAATCAGAGGAATTTTTTCTATATTTCTGATTTTTTTTTAAATAGACATACAATTAATAAATTATAATTTTTTTTTAATTCTCCTTTTTTTCCTGCGCTAAGACATAACCCGATTCAACATCTCGGAGGTTTACATCTTCTTTTTTATTTTTTAATTCTTTAATATTTTTTTTTATTATTTTTATTTATTTATATATATTTTTTTAATATTCTTTTTTTAATTTTTTATTTATTTATTGTTTTTTTTTGCTATAATATAATAAATATTTACTTAAATGTAAGGGTTAGTTTTAAAGCTACAATTTATATTTACAGTTTTTGATATGTTCGTAATCGTTATATAATATATATATATATATATATATATATATATATATATATATATATATATATATATATATATATATATATATATATATATATATATATATATATATATATATATATATATATATATATATATATATATATATATGTTGGCCTTTGAAGAAAAGATGAAGGCAATGGAGAGGAGGATTGAGGAAACAGGGACAGCAAAGAGAGGAAACAATCCAATTACAGTATAGACAAAAGAAGACGAGACGAAATGTAAGTTGGAAACACGGTCGAAATTTGAAGGAAGTGGAGGTTCTGTTCATGTTAAAGTCCCAACTTTCGACGGAAAATCGTCATGGAACAACTACATGAAACAGTTCGAATCAGCTGCAAGAGCGAATGGATGGTCTGAAAAAGAAAAAGCTGTAAACCTGACTATCTCTCTTCGAGGAGATGCCTTAGATGTGCTTCAGATCATAGCCGTAGAGGAGACGGATGATTTCGAACAACTCAAGAAGAGGTTAAATATGCGATATGGCCACGAACACTTGGAGCATGTATATCAGTCACAGCTTAAAAATCGAAGACAAAAGAAAGATGAGGCTCTTCAAGAATATGAGGTAGATATTGCCAGATTAGTACGATATGATACGATATGTAGAGTCTTATGTGTACCTTGGCACCAACGTAAATGCAAAATGGGAACAGACCATAGAAATTAAGGCGAGAATAGAACGAGCTAGAGCAGCATTTAGCAATATGAAAAAGCTCCTCATTAGCAAGGATTTGTCTCTTCCCCTAAAACTACGTATAGTTAAATGCTACATTTTTCCGATCTTGCTGTATGGCGTGGAGGCCTGGACGCTGACGGAGACGCTAACGAGAAAACTAGAAGCATTCGAAATGTGGGTGTACCGACGCATTCTTCGTATATCCTGGACCGAACATGTCACCAACATAGAGGTACTCCAAAGAATCGGAAAGGAGAAAGAAAACGTGAATACAATTAAACAAAAAAAGCTTGAATATCTAGGCCACATATTGAGACACGATAAGTACCGTCTGCTACAATTGATTGTCCAGGGAAAAATAGACAGTAAGCGAGGGCCAGGCAGGAGAAGACACTCGTGGGTCCAAAATCTGCGGAAGTGGTTCGGGCTCACATCGGTCGAACTATTCAGAAGCGCCGCAAACAAGATCAAAATTGCCATGTTAATAGCCAACGTTCGCAACGGACAGGGCACTTGAAGAAGAAGAAGTACGATATGTTTATCCAATAGCTCCCGAAGACATGATGGAAAAGTTGGCCGTTCAAACGTTTATTGATGGTCTTCGTGATCATGAAATGCAGAGAACACTACGATTAGCTCGTCACAAGACACTGGTTGATGTCTCATCCGCTGCCCTCGAATACGAGTCAGCTACGCAGGCCTCTGGCGGATACAGTAAAGTTAGGACTGTAAAAGAGGAAGAAGATGAAGATAAACTTGACCAGCTCGTTAATATGATGAAAAGCATGACACACAAGACAACGAAGACCATAAGACCGAAGACAAAACCAGAACGGGTCGGCCTTAGGGGGGCAGCTTCGAACTAGAACTTTTCCAAAGACCTTCTCATACTAATAGCTTCTTTGAAATGTCATGAAGATAGTGTATATGTAGATGGAGAAATAAATGGTCAAAAGCATACGTTGTTGGTGGATACTGGAGCGACCAGAACCATTATACGCCCGACAGTTATAAACAGCCGTAAAAAACTGTTACCAACGAGGTTGCGACTTTAGACCGCTACGGGTGAAAATGCCAACATTCACGGAGAAATCCAGATACAATTAGGAATTGGAGCAGAAAAGTTCGTCCATACTGTTATAGTTGCTGGCATCGAAGAGGATGTTATATTAGGAATGGACGTAATGAATACGCATGGATTTCAATTGGATTTTAAGAATAAGGTAATCAAAGTTGGTAACGAGGAGGTATTTCTCCATCCACATGATGACAACACTACACATCCACAAGATACAGTCGTGCCTGCGAGAAGTGAAACGATAATAGTAGCGCGCCTACAGGGAATTGTGGTCGAAGGGACACCTGTTATGATAGAACCTTGGAACCATGACGACGAATTCATCCGTGGAATCATAATTGGAAAGGAATTGGTAACTTCGGCTAAAGAAATTCCTGTGAGACTTATCAATGTCAATGACTACCCAGTGACCATCAAGAAAGAGCCAAAGTAGGAACTTGTGTACCTGTGACATCCATAATGCGTCAGACGACAACGTCTGATAATTCCAACGACACATTTGACCAAATGGTTGCAGTTGCTGGACAGTCTCTGAATCAGATTAAGAAAAGCAAATTAAGGGAATTTCTTCGGATCACAGAGGATGTCGAAAGCTCGGCAAAATGGATATCGACGCGGTTCAACCGGAAGACTGGTGAGTTTAATATTAATTTTTGTAATAGTATTAATCTTAGCTCTAGGTTTCATATATATATATATATATATATATATATATATATATATATAATATATATATATATATATATATGCAATAAAACCAATTTTAGATTTTAAAAGACGTCAACAGTATCAAACATTTTGTTGCAAAAAAAAATGTTTAAACAGCTCTACTGGAAAACTACGTTTTTTGAGTTGTAACCAACCCTCTTCTTCCGCATGGTCGATATATTGTGTAGTAATTATGTAAAATAGTTTTCTTAACGATTTTTGTATACCCAGTTTTCCTTTCATAATATATATTATTACTTACATGTTCTCTATTATAAAATAAACAAGGAGTAAATCCCAGAGTTGGACAGTTAATTTTAAAATAAACCGTATCAAATTGATAAATTGTATGAGTCGTTTGATTACATACAAATCATTAGATACCGTACGGAGAACTTACCTACCAAAACAATTTACTTGTGGACCTTAATCTAATTGCTTATAATGACTTAAAATTGCTCACATATACACTTCACTTTATTCCTCTAAGTCATTATTATATAATAACAAGTCATTGTGTGACTCACCGAATTTATCGTTAGTGCATTGTATAAACAATAATAAGGGAAATCCGAACAAGGAATTAATTCAAGGACTGAAGGACAAATATTTCTCTGTCCGTCCCAATGCTTTTGTAATATAATACTTCATATCTTGCACTTAACAGTATTTTTTTTTTGGCCTTAGGTTCAAGACCTATTTAGTCAGACAATATAGGTTGAATATATAAAAAAATCTCCTACACTTCCTTAAAATTCATGACAATTTCCTAACCGTTCGTTCATTCGCACCACATTCACTCAATTTCCTAACCTTCCCATTGAAAACACTATTGGGTGACTATACAAAGAGAATTGAACAGGAACACATGCTTCACGCTAAGGTGCCCTTCATAGCGATTTTTTTTAACACAAACAATACAGGCAACGGTTAAAGGTAAATGACATAAAAGAATAGACAATGGGAAATACAACAACTAACGCACTTAACAGTATTTCCTGCTCTTTCTTATTATTTCTTGTTCTTCTCATCACGTCAGATATTGCTAACCTACGTCAGTCATTGTTAGAGCATTCATGTATTCCATAAAAAGTACGTACCTCTGGCAGGATACGGGCAACAATACAGGACAATATAATATTTTAGGTACAAACCACTCAGTCATCCTCAAGTAGTCTCCTCCTCGATAGTCGCTATACGTAATGCCAATATATCATTATATTTTTGTTGTGATGTAGGTATTGGACTTCGTGATACCAGTTGCAAATATTTTGGCAATGTAAGGTGTCGCCTTCCTTTCTTCGCGAAACCTAACAAGGTTAATCTCCTGGTTTTCATCATGAAAATTATTTTTCAAAAACAGAGTTCCCTTGCTGTTTTATTTTTTTTTATAGTTGAACACAGTTTGACAGACGAACTTGTTGTTTGTTGATGTCTCTTTTTCTATTAATAAAAGGCGGATTTTGAGATGTTTTCACATAGTACAAAGACCTAAAACTTTTAAAATCTTCTAGTTCCATATTATGCAAGGTATATTTATGCAAGGGCTTTAAAATAGACATGTTTTCTCTTTTGCTCTATCAGCGCATGGACAGTATCCGCATCATTTGGGTGTGACCCTTTATAAGAAACTTCTGAGTAATGATTTTTACTTGAGGATACTTATTGAGTATCCAGAAGAAACACATAATAATGCTAATATTTTTATTCTGGCCGTAGAAATTGTCTGACCATAGTAAATTTCTTCTATCTCACTGCTATTCACGGTATTTGCCCATTTCAGTGTCATGCAGATCCGATTTTACTTCCACCACGAGCCCTTTTGGATCCACCCCACATAATCCAATGAACTAATGAATCAGAAGAATTATCATCATCATCATCATCATCATCATCAACTAGCCTCTAAGGTCCACTGCTGAATATAGTCCTCTCGCGTGCTTTTCCACTTAGTCCGATTTTGCGCCATCTGAATCCAATTTGTAGTCACTCCTTTTATGTCATCTGTCCATCTCGTTGGGGGTCGACCTCTATTTCTGTTAGCTTGTATTTGCATTTACTGCATAACTGTTGTTCTTGTCAGTTTTAGGGTTTCTGCGCCGTAGAGATGGAGTAACCTCTTTTGAACGGCATAAATTATATAATTGGGTCAATGCTTTCAATACTGTCTTTCCTCCTGCTTTAACTGCCTCAATAACGATTTGGCCATCACCAGCTGCTTTATTGTTTTTCATTTGATTTAATGGCGAATCATACGAGATGTAATTTAAAGTTCAAAGTTCTCTTGTTAAAGCTTAGTAATTTATTAAAATGGTGGTGGCAAACATTTTTTGCAGATCACCAGTTAATACCTTGAGAGTATTGTTAACCTTTTTGGTGTCCTCGCTTATCAAATCATATTTTAATTTAGATTCATCCAGATGTGCAATATGATCCTCTTCAACAGATTTTTTTGCATCTGAAGTCAAATTATTTTTCACTTTTTCTTTAAATTAGTCACATGTGTCTATTTCTGGTGGTTTGAAAGTCAACTTAAATTTTTGTCCATTATTTGATTCTAAAATAAAACAGGGCTTATATTATTGTTTGTAAAAGATTTAATAATATTACTAGTCTAATCTATATTTTAAACAATGTCTATATCTAATCTAAGACTATGGTATGCATAGCGCCATTGAGAGGGAACAGGAAAAATATTTTTATCAAAGTTAGGTCTAAACGAGACATAAAAAAAAGGACCCTTATGTAGTCCATGAGCTACAATATTCAACTGGAAACTACTTGCTAAAGATATGTCAAAAGACACAAAACTAAATAAATCTGGTGAAATCAAATGTAATTACTGTTGTGGTATCTTTATTCTTGGCTGCATCTTCCTTCATTCCATTTCGAGCTACTTTTGCCTTCCGTAGGTGTAACTCTTTTTCTGTTTCCATTCTGCTTTTTTCTACACCTACACCTATTTGCAAGTATCAGTGAGAGGATAACAGAAATGAAGATTAAGATCTTCATTAAATATTATGTTCATTAAATATTTGTTGCGGCTGTAGTGGGATGTATCTTTGATAAATTAGTTAATGAAATCTTTTATATTTTGAATATACGTTTCCCTTGTCTTATTCTTAGGGGGGTGCTCATCTTTTATCCAGGGGCGGAATGATTAATTCGCCACCTCTTGATTTGCTTATTAAAGCTCTGGTGATCCTTCCATCTGAAACTTGTAGAGCTTTTTTAAAAAATGATTTGCAAACAGGTACTATATCACCTATTTTTTTCGGTAATGTATGAATTTGTGTCTTAGAACGTTTATTATGATTTTGTGCTGCTGTATGTCGACCTTTATTGATAACTATTTGACATATTTGAATGTAAGCAGTCTGTAAATTAAAATTAGATAAGTTGTAGAAACTTTGGAAAATATTTTTTCTTTTTTCAAGAGATAACAACAAACGACACTTTCGTGGACAGCTACAAACTCCATGAAAAAATTGTTTCTCAGACACAATTCTACCACGAGAATTCAAATATAATTTTTCTGAATTTCTTTCCAATTTAGACTTAGATCTTTTCCAAACTGACTTATTTTTCTTACGTTTTTTACCCCTACTTAATCCAGGTTCATTTCCAAACTATAACAAAAATATTCTCTAATTCAAGTAATTAAATGTTTTTAAGTTGAAGATTAATCTATACTTTTTGCAACATCGCTTAGAAAGTCATAGACATATTATAGATATTACATATCTATGTAGAAAACGAGCCTGCTTTCTTCATATTAAGGCAATAATTTTAAGGTTATAATCTTAAAAATTTAGAATCCTAATTTAAATTTTGAGCCGAGATTTACAATCAATATTAATTTACACTATTAATATAAAATACAATAATTTACTCACCGTTACTCAATATGGCACAAACAATAAATCGTATAAATGGCTGATACTACTTTAAAAAACGAATTAACGCTAGCAAGACTGATACAAACACACAAGACAAGGGTGAAAATGTCTAAAATATCATACTGCACACTGGATCAACTGTCACTTGGGCTACATTTCCATAACTAAATCATATGAAATGTTTACCTAACTGTACAACTCGTACCATCTTTTAGTATGCAGTAAAATGCAGTTATTTGAGCCGCTTTGAAATGAAAGATATGATAAAATCTCACCTATTGTATTACCTATCTGAATGATAAAAAAAAATCAGTTGGGACACTCTGCTTCTGAGCGACTCATTTATAATGATGGATTTCAGACAACCTTACTACTAACATGTTTGTTTTCCCAGACCTATTATTTTGGACTTAGTGACTTTTGCCGCGACGATGACGACATACAACGGCTGAAATTCACATGTAAAGAGGGTTAAAACATCAAATCCACATGGTATTCTATCACTATTAGCAAATGGTTTAGGACCTAATGCTCTATTCCTTTAAATAAAGTGATAAAAGTTGATTATTGGTGGGTAAAAATGACAAAATTGAAAAAATGGACACAGTGTTGTATCTCTCTGAGGTACAGACGTATTCTTTTTCGTCTTTTTTTTTCTATATAAAATAAATCTCACAGAACTGTCGAAACAATATTGTAAATTTTCTAATAGAAACGCGTTCACCAGTTGAAATTTAATTAAATAATTGTATCTAAAAGTAAATTGATATTATATAAATTGATATATCGCTAATAATCGAGAGTGGTTGGTGAGATAGAAATTATAAATAAAAAAATATTGAGATATTTCTATATATTTTTGGGATCTAAATTTTTTCAAATAAAGATCTTTAGTTTATTTTCATTTTATCGGTCCTTCTCGTGTACGCACAGCCACATCCTTTTACATAGGCTAGAAATGGTCAAAGTAGTGTGTGACCTATATATTTCAATCACTTTTAAGTACATGATTACCTTGAATCCGCCGGAATATATACTCCCGAGTAAATTATTTTTCTGGTACTGCTTAATATTGATTTGTCCATATTTGAACACCGGATCAATCTGTGCTTAATCTAGATAAAGCTTACAATGGTATTGGTGTTAAGCTTATAAAACGCTAATACGTAGCGGTGTCTGTTTAATACATTAAAAACTCCTTTCTTAAATTTAATACAAATACATACACCAAAAATGTCTAAGGAACACCATTATTATTCCACTTTTTTTAATAAAAATTTTAAAACTTTTTTGTTAATACATACCATTCGATTTGAGAACTTGTTCTCTACAAATCAAGATATGCCATGTAAATTAATCTGTCAATTGCACTGGTTTATTAGGTCAAAGGTGACAGCGCGTCAAATTTGTGCGATTAATTGTTTTAAATTGCAAAGAAAAAGTGCTTCAAATTTTAAAGATATAGTCTATATTTAATTCGGCATTTAACATTTTATAGTCGGCATTTAACACATGTTCAAATGGTAAGTTCTGTTTCTGATTCAGGATTCTGGATTCTTACACAAGCTGATGTTGTACGTCATTTTTGACGTGTCTCAGAGCGTGATTTCGCGGTTGTGGCGTCGATATGAACTATTTGGTAATGTTGAAAGACATGGGCGTTACAACCCTTCGTGGGTTTTAGCCGACTCGACAACATACCTCCACTGTTTTCTGTCTTGAGAAACCTCCATCCAATTTCTATTTATTTCTTTTATCATATTGGCGTCTGGGTAAAGAACTTAGAGCTCTTTGTTAGTTCTTATCCTATATTGACCTGATGCTTCATCCAGCACAGGACCAGAGATCTTCCTTAGGATTTTCCTAAACACATAGTCTCTCTTCGTTTGCCTTTGTTATTGTACACGTTTCGCTTTCATATATCACAACGGGTCGTATGATTGTTTTATAGACCTGTATCTTCGTTGGAATGGAATGCACAAATTGGGGACTGTCGATAAATATCGATAAAACTAAATACATGGTGACCAGTAAAGTGGATATCGGCGCAACCCAACTGATATTAAACCAACAATCGCTGCAGAGACTTCAGAGATTCAAATACCTTGGATGTTGGATTACACAAAATCTAGATCCATCCTTCGAAATTAGATGTAGAATTGAACAGGCAAGAAACTCATTTCAAAAATTCAAGCCTCTATTATTAAATAACTCATTAAATTTGGAAATCCGTGAAAAGTTTACAAGATGTTACGTGTGGTCTGTACTTTTGTATGGATGTGAAACTTGGACTTTAAACGCCGATATCATGAATACAATCGAGGCGTTTGAGATGTGGTTGTATCGAAGGATACTAAAAATTCCATGGACTAGCAGAACCATAAACGAAGAAGTTCTTCGAAGAATGGGACATCAACGAACTCTATTAAATATTATTAAGATGCGTAAACTAGAATATCTTGGACATATAATCAAAGGACCAAGATATGAGTTTCTTCGGCTAATTCTCAACGGTAAAATCGAAGGAAAGAAATGGATAGGACGGAAGAAACTCTCTTGGTTGAGGAAATTGCGGCAGTGGACAGGTTTGACAGCGGACCAATTGCTACACGTAGCGCAAGACCGAGATCAGTATAATAATATTATAAGCATGGTAATCGCCGACGTTCCGTAGGGACATGGCACTCTAAGAAGAAGATCTTCGTACGTCGTGTTAGTTGTTTTGATTTTATAAGGTTTTGGAGGGCAAAAAGACATCTGTTGCCGGTGTGAATCCTGTTGTTTATTTCTTGTGATCCGTTATTGTCTTCAGTTATTGTTGTTCCAAGATACTTGAATTCTCTAACGCGCTCAAAGTTAAAGTCATCGATGGTGATGTTTTGACCGATTCTGTCTCTGCTTTGGTTATTGCGGCTCACATACATATATTTCGTCTTGTTTTCTTTGATTTGGAGCCCCATCTTCTCTGATTCCTTCTCGAACCCCACGAAAGTCTCCTTCATCCTTAATCGTGTGTTTCCTATTAGATCGATATCGTCTGCAAATGCCAGTAGTAAGTTTGGTCCTTCTCGATGAAATACTGTATTAGGTTTTTCGATTCTTGCACTTCTGATTATGTGCTCCAGAGCTAGGTTGAAGAGTTGTGGTGAAAGTGTTCTCCATGTTTTAGTCCATTGTCTATTTCAAATGTCTCCGAATATTTTTGTCCAACTCTCACCTTACATCGTAACCGTTCCATACACATCCGTATCAACCTGAGTAGTTTTTTTGGAAAGCCAAGTTCCTGCATCGCTGTCCACAGTCTGTCCCTCCATACTGTATCAAATGCTTGTTTAAAATCTATGAACATCTGATGAAGCTTACGATCAAACTCCCAGCATTTTTCCATTATCTGTTTTATTGTGAATATCTGGTCAATAGTAGAGCGGCTCGGTCTAAACCCGCATTGATAATCTCTAAAGATTTCTTCTGTATATGTTCCCCCCTAGACATGGGGGTTGTCAACGTGAAACTACTCCTGGACGGTATCTGTATGTGGTAGGAGTAGCTCGTTGAAATGTGCGTGTAATATGTGGGCCTTATAAAATATTCACAAAATTACTGTATGTGACCAATCTTTGAGGAATAGATTATATGAAACTGACTTGCATGCTAGACGTTCATTGAGGGTTCCAATCACTGAAATCGTGGACTTAGCTTAAGGTGGGCACAAGAATATGTGAAGCGAGCTTAAAAGAATGGAGTTCTGTGTTATTCACAGATGAAGTTAGGTTTTGTCTCTACCCTAATTAAAGAAGAGTGAGATTTGGAGACCTGGTCGAAAACAGAGACTCAAGCAAGTACAGGGTGCTCGTCCATAAATTGGTCTACAAGTTATGATGTGGGCTGAAATAATTTTTCATTTTCGAACAGTTTCCGTTTGTATTTTCTACTTTCTAAACCAAACAAATTAATTTTCATTATTTGTATTTTATTTGGTACTTCTGCTGGCATATATATTAAAATTTTTGATAAGTAGAACACTGGCAGACTGTTTATGTATGCAATAATAATTGCTGCTACATCTCAGCTGGTCATCTGCTCTTATCGCAGCGAGAAAAATATTTTCAATCTTTTTATATAAAATAAGGTGCTCCGGGGTAACTGGGACCAGGGGGTAACTAGGGCATAGGTAGTTCTTATCCTTATTTGTAGAAATTTCAAGTTTAACACGTTGGCACACCTTCTTCTTCACTACTTCTTACTTGAACAACAGTCCTAACCTCATTTGAAGGCATTTTGTTTCTTAAAGTTGATTCAAAATTTAAGTGAAGAAATCTTCAGTTTAAACGGCCTGCTTAAGTGATATTTACAGTTTTTCGCATTAATGTGGTGAGTATTTCTAACCCATTAACTACTTTAATATAAAAATAAACAATGAAATATTCTTGTAGTTTCTATAACAGGGGTGTTCCAGTTACCCCAAGAATTTTCATAATATGGGGTAAATGGGATAGAGGGTTGGGATAACTGGGTCCTGAGGAACCCAATTACCCCAAGATATTTATAAAATATTAAATGTAAGTATGTGTATCTGCCTGTTTGTCTGTATATTTTTATAACCTGATTGTAATGGAACTTTGAGTGTTTGAAATACTTACTATTGAACTCAATAACTTATGTACTTAATAAGTAAAAATTCAAATTAAAACTTGATTCATACTTAAGTACATAACAATTACAATATTTTTTTCTTTGTTTCAGGCTAAGCTATGGTACGAAATTACCAAAGAAATCTCAGAAGGGGGCTGGTCTGTCCTACGCGGTCGAGGATCTTGCCAAAGCTGCAAATGATGTGAAAAATGGGAACAAAACTGTTCGTGGAGCAGCCTTGTTTTACAAAATTCCTCGCAGTACTATTCAACATTATGTTTCTGGAACTCGGGGAAAGTACATGTCTCTCAAGGCTCAAATAGTGGTGGTAGAGCAGTGACATCTTATATTTCGGCTGCTGATGAAGAGGAACTTGCCAACGGGATAAAAGTTATAGAAAAAATAGGTTCGGTCTAACTGGAGAAGAGGTACTTGACGTTGTAAAATGTTATATTGTCCAGAACAAACTTAAAACCAGATTTAAAAACCAGCGACCTAGCCCATATTGGTTTATTTCATTCCGTAAAAGGAATCGTCTTTCAATAAAGTTACCTCAGAGCATTGAACATTCTTGATATGATCAGACTAATCCTTGGGTTATTTATGATTTTTTTGATAAATGAACTTAACTCTTTGAGGATCTTGGTTTGAAAAGAAAGCCAAGCCCAGTATATAATTGTGACGAAACTTCTTTCTGTCACGATCTATCAAAAACAAGAGTTGTAGGCGCAGTTAATCAGAAGAGTCAACGAAAAACAAGTGCATCTGGAAGAGAAAACATAACAACATTACTGTGTGTTTTAGCAGATGGTAGGATGCTACCCAAACAGCAGTATCAATAAGTGAAATGTGTTGGATGGAAACTAAATTGTTTTTGAATTTGTTCAAATATGTATTTTTAACTAATATTGGTAATGAGAGACCAGTTTTGTTGCTTTCTGATGAACATTCCACATATATGTCAACAAACCTTATCCAGTTGGCACAATAGAATGACGTTACTATAGTAAAATTGCCACCTTATACAACACATGTGTTGCAACCGTTAGACGTGGCAGTATTTAAAAGCTTAAATAAAACAAAAGTGGGATAAAGAGCATTGTAAGTGGCAATGACAAAATCCAAGAAAGAAGATTCGCAAACAAGATTTTATATCTCTTTTAACAAAAGTGGCTCAAGAGGTTTCTCCCATGAGTATCATTTACGGATTTAGAACAACAGGCATATACGATCCTAACCCAGAAGTTAAAGGACCCAACAAGAAGGCCATTTCTGAGTCTGTTTTTAGTCCAACCGATTTTCAAAAATATAAGAAAGAACATGCCCTGAAATCTACGCAGTTGACCATAGATGCTGGACCATGAGCATGGATGAGCAGCTTATAATAGTTGATCCTGAATACGTTCTTAGGATAGAGGAGCTTTCAACAGTTGAACATGAACCTTTTTGCATACCAAATACTAACATATTAACAGTGGATTAGCCTTCGACAGCTGGACAAGAGCAGTTAATCGCACTTAACTCTGATCAACAAATGGAAGTCAATACAGAGCAATTTCCAACATTTGATCATGAAGTGGCATCAACATCTAAGCGAAAGACATTTGAAGAGCTCTTGTTGGACATTGTTAAAAATAACAACAGAAACCCAGAAAAGCCAAGAGAAAAGAAAAATATTGTCCACACTTGTGAAATAATAACCACACAAAAATACCTTGAAATGAAAGAGAATGAGAAGAAGGAGAAAGAAAAAGCTTTGCTTAAAAAGGAAGAAAAGCATAAAAAAATATAGAAAAAAGATAGAAAATCCCATATAGAAATAAAGAAAAATAAAGGAAAACTTCTGACTTTAATTGCTGGTGACTTCTGCGTCACTAAAGTTTTTGGAAAAACAGCAAATTGTTTTAGATTGTTTGTAGCAAAAGTCATGGAAAAAGAGAATAGAGGTTATAATGTTTCTTTCTTCAAAAGACACAACCAAACCATGAAATTCAAAGATACAGAAGAGGAGTCGTACATACGAGAGGGTGACGTTGTTAGAAAACTGAACAAGCCAACAACTGCAAGTTCTGCTCGCTACAACAACATGATAGGCTTTGCAGAAGACTTAAGTAACCTAACCAATATTCATAACCAAGTCAAATTACTTGACGAAAATTGTCAACATACATTATAATACGTTTATTTGACCATCTCATACTTATCAAGTTAGAGTAAAATACTTACTTAACCAACCACATTATGTTATATTTTTATAAGTTAAGTAACAATCTAATTTTGATAGCAATTTTATTATATAAGTACCATTTAAACATATTAAAACTTTTTTTATTAATTATTTGTTTTTATTGCCTAGCTTTTTTACCAAGTTTCCGACCTGGCGCCAATACAATGCTCTTAACATGAAATGTCTGAAAATGAGGTAACCAATATTTTTTTCTTATCAATTGAATGTACAATAATAGATCCAGATACCCCAAACAGTTGATGCAATGCTTGTATACAATTTACTCTGGGGTGATCCAGTTACCCCAAAGTCGTGGAGCAACTGGGGACCATAAAGCCTAAGTACATTACATGCAACGTGACAGGCTAGTATAGTTATTAATAAATCATTATACAGTGCTTTTCAGATAAAACTATCCACCTTAAATAACTTTTGAACCTCTAATTTTTTGGAAAAACGCAAAAACAAACATTTTACTACTAAAAATTTTTACAATAATTGTTCAAAATGACTGCCTTTCACTTCCATACAATAGTACAATCTATTTTGAAATTCTTCTCTGATATTGCTTAACACGTCTGTATTTAATTGTCGACATTCATCCTCTATTCTTTGTTGTAAATCATCTAGATATTCTGGTTGAGTAGCCTAATTTTTGTTTTTAAATACTCCTATAAGAAGAAGTCTAGGGGTGTTCAATCCGGTGACCTAGGTGGCCAATCAATCATCTGTCGTCTTTTACCTATCCAAGGACCGGGAAACGTTTCGTTTAAAAATTATCGCACAGGTAAAGCAGAGTGTGGAGAAGGTTCATCATGTTGAAATACAACCAAATCATCGGAAAGGTTATCATCATTTGCTACTATTGTTCTAATGATCAACCACTTGCCTATATAATTCAAGATACGATGCACCATTTAAGTTTCCAGTGATAAAGAAGGGTCCGATAATGTGATTACGTAGGATACCACACCATACGTTTAACCTTTGAGGATGCTGTGTGTGAAATTCGCGTATAATATGTGGACCACTCTCAGCCCAGTATCGGCAATTATATCTGTTCACCAAACCGTTTAATGAGAATGAGCATTCATCCGAGAAGCAAATATTGTTTAACAATTGTGGATTGTTAATGATGCATTTTATCATTAATTCGCAACATTCGGGATGACGATCAAACTCTTCTTCATTTAACTCTTGTACTAATTTAATTTTATATGGATAAAACTTAAATTTATGGAGGACTCGGAAGGCTGTAGAAAATGAAACACCGATTGCTCTGCTTATTGTTGACAGTCACTGTGATTGTTAAGAGTCTAAGTTAACTTGCCCTAAAACAGCTACTTGGATTGCTTTTTTATTTACAAGTTCCTGTCTTTATGGGATATTTAACGGTTATGTTTTTTATTGCAAACTGACCATCTTGATCTAATTTTTTCTGCATCAGTTCAATCACACACTTATGAGTTGCATGTCTATTGTGGTGTGTTTCATTAAAAATTCTAGCAGCAGCTCTTGCACAATTATTATTTTTGTAGTATAAACCTACAATTTCGATTCTTTCTTGCAAAATGTACACCATTTCAGAGATCAAATTGCACACGTATCAAAATAAGCTGTTACTTACAAGTTATAACAGATTGTCACTATTAACCGATTAAAACAAATGTAAAAATGATATCGAAAACCTTTAATAAAACTTGAATAAAAAGTGAATTTTTTTTCTTGGTTTTTAAAGGTACTACAAATAGTACGGTTAAATATTTAAAGAGTTTAAATTATGCTACAACCTATTTTGTTAGAGTCAATTAAGGTGAGGGAGATACTGTCTTGTTAACAGGAAAATTGTCTATCTGATAAACTAATCACTTCAAGCCAAAGGTACTATACATTTTTGAAATCAGAACAAAAGGAGAATCCAAATATAAAACAAAAAAAGGGGGAAGTAATTTAAAAAAAATAAAGGGTTGAACAGGGGGTGAGAGGGTGCATTTTCCAGCAACCTTTAATATGATATTATGTCTCCCTCTTCAGATATTAATTCACGCGTTTTTGAGTTTTTTCAAAAAATTAAAGGTTCAAAAGTTATTTAAGGTGGATAGTTTTATCTGAAAAGCACTGTATATTTTTTGCAAATACCCACCAATGTTAGACTTTTCAAACAAAATTTGTTTAGTATGCATATGCATTTAAAGGTAACGTTGTAAAACCATGCCCCAGTTACCCCGGAGCACCCTACTCATATTTCAAAAATTGTCTACAAAAAATCCGTTTATTACAGGAAAAATTATTTTTTGAAATATTTGAAATCAGTAACCTTAAATTAGTTTAACGCAGGCATTTTTATAAGTATAACAAATTTTCTATTCTCCACTGTTTTCCTATTTAAAATTCCCATAGCAAAATCGATCTATTTATAAATATCAAAAATAAGGTTGCTTAATAACGACATCCTGTATCTATACAAATTATGTCAATTAATTTTTATAAATTACTCAATATCCCGAAATAACAAAAAAGTAATGTAATATTATTCCTGGAAACTGTACCTACACCTACTTTTTCGAGTTAGGGCGAATGAGTCAGCACTTATATTAACACGGAAAACTTTTATTTACAAACGAAAAACCATTTTGTTATTGTATTTCACCATCTCGATGAATTTCAAGTTTAAACAATGAGTGCTATCATCAATATGACGACATATGTGATATAATTCTAATTTAATCTGACGTAAATCGAAAGCAAATGTTATACAGGGTATGTCTAATTAATCAAGGAATAAAAAATACCTGATTGAATTGCTTAATTGAGGTTAACAAAAATCTAGTAAATCGTAAACTTAGGCAATACCCAGTTTAGCCAAATTGAAGGAAGATTGAACGTTAAACAAATAAGTTATTACCAGCAGTATCTGTCATTTCCTACATTAAAATCAACCATAATGCAAACTGTGATAGTTAGACAAAATGAGAACTTATTTATCTGCTTCTAGGATGATACTGATTTTAACGCTTCTTTAATAGTTTTAGTTTCTTTAAACAGCGGACTTTAATTCACTACGACACAACAAACAACAAAAGGAAGACCAATCAAGGATTTACATATGGAACATACGAACCCTTTCCGACCTAAGCTATCCCAGCGTTAAAGCCGGCATCTCACAGAACGTGGAAAGGTGCAAAGAGAAACAGAAAATAGATATTAATGAGAAGAAAAGAGAACACGGTTGGCACCTCATGTTAGTGTAAAATTAATAAACATTTCCTTTTTGATAACAATCCGATGGGACTTGTCTCCTCGAGATCTAAGGTTAAGTTCAGTTTTGCCCACCAGTGTTATCGATAAAAATTTTGGCAAGTTGGGTACTTAATACAATGATTTCAACTTTCGAACACAACTTTGTTAGACCACTCCATAGTAAAATTACCATGACACTGACCGTATCTGTCCCTAGTCACGTTTGAGGGGTAATTACGTGCTTTACATCAGCTTCCAACTTCCTTTGAATTATGTTAATTTACCGACAACCGACAGCCCTGGACGCGCTGGCCATAAATAGACAGTTTTGTCCTATCACAAAGATTGTAAACCAAAAATAATGTGAATAAATAAATAAATAATGAGAATAAAAACGGTATTTCATATTGAGTTCGTCTTAGTTTCTATATTTTGTCTTTGTCTATTATTTATTGTGTATTTCTCTTCGCCGATGAAGAAGGCAGCTCCCTGTTCTGTCAGATATATTAGCGATTTAAGAGATGAGATAGAGTGGTTCAGGGATTATCAAGAGAAGAGGCTGTAATATTTACTATAGCATACATACCACCAAGTACAAGTTTGGCAGGGGTTTTCCAGTCAGTAAAAAGCAAATACACAACATAATATATTTTCTACCTCTTAAAGAAAAATTCTTTAATTATAGCTTACTTAATGTACATGTAACTACGGAAGAAAAGAAAGACGACGAAATGACACTTTGTATAAAGAATATAATCAATGCCCAAGTCATGACGTGAAAATAATTGCTCTAACGTCATAACGTTTATTAAAATGCAGCAAGCTAGATGGGCTGAACACATAATACGAATGCTAGATAATAGGATCGCTTAACAGCTGACCACAGGATCACATGCAGAAAGGAAAAGTGGAGGTCGACCGCCAATTAGGTGGTTGAATGGAATGAAATCGACTTGAATTGTGGTTTTAAAAATCAGACGTTGGCAAAAGATCGCCAAAAACCCAATAGAATCAAAAGCTTTAATCGTTTACACATTTCGTATAGCTCAGAAGACAGAAAATAATATTATTAAATCGTTTTTGTTAACCTAACCACTGCGTGGTCAAATTTTAGGAGACATTCGTTGAATTTTCTGAGTTTGAATTTGTATATCCGCCTACAACGTCTTTAATGGGCTGGCCATGTATTTAGGATGGAAGAAAACAGATTTTTTTTCTGAAAAAAAAACAGCCGTCAATAAAGAAGTTCACCTGGTGTACGTAGACTTACAAAAATCATAATGATAGTGTACCCCTCAGTAAACTATGGTCAACCCTACAGCAAACCAACATTAAACATGGCCTTATCAAAGCAGTCCAAAGTCTGTATAATGGAACGACTGCAAAAATTAAAACTGGATCAAGGATATCTAAGGGATTTAAGCTCACGAAAGGACTAAAGCAGGGTTGCTGTATTTCACCTACCCTTTTCAAAATTTATCTGGAACAAGCACTCAAGCTGTGGAAAAGAAAATGTAATGGCATGGAAATCCCTTTCAATGACTACACTGTACACCTTATGTTTCGCTGATGACCAAATACTGATTGCTCAGGATCATGAGGACTTGAGTTACATGACTCGGAAGCTAATAGAACAATAGCAAATGGAATTCACAAGGAAAATAATTCCTGCAGCTGGCTGTATACCACGTATCACAAAAAAAGAGGTTAAATCTTTGTAACTGGATATATTTAAAGAACCCTTAAAAGGGCTACATCAAATTAACACGAACGTTTTCGGAATAATAATTCCATCATCAGTTTAAAAATGCAGGTTAACATGCCTGAGACACTAAAATATTAGGGTAAAAACCCTTTAAAATAAGTAAGGTTAACAAAGATTGTACATATTGTTTTTAATAATATTTGATGTTTAATATTTAATTATATTCTACTTCAGTTGTGTAACATGGGTGTATGTTATCTGAAGTAAAATATAATTTCGCATTTCAGCTTCTTTAAAATTCGCGTTGCGTCCAGCTATATACCGTTTCACTTCACTTTAAACCATTTCGATGGGATTGAGTTCACAGTGATATGGTGGAAGACTCATAATCTTCACACTGCGCTTTTTGGCAATATCTTCTACTATGTACATGTTTTCTGTAGTCTTCTTCAAACAATAGGTCCTTTCTTTCTTCGACATTTACAACAGCTATATGGTGTTTATTGTTGGTGGTATGTTGTTACGAAAAGATTGATGAACTATTCTACGAATTTGGCCCCTGACACTTTCATCGTACTTGTTTTCACCAACCTTTCGCTTCTTGGGCCTGCTCTTTGGAGATTGTAATCCAGAAGGTGATGAATATTCCTGTCGTATGGGAAACAGAGTCTTTTCGCAAATACCACTCATTTCTGACACTTTCCTAATTACACTTGATACAGAATCGTTGTTATCCTGATTAAGATCTTCTTCTTCTTTCTACTTTATAAATAGGCTTAATGCATGTTTTACTTCGGTTTTTAGCCTCAATTGACGTTGTCTGACCATCTTTTCCTCGGTCGTCCCAATGATCTTCTTCCATTTGGCGATTTGTCTCTTGCTATTCGTACTATTCTATTTTCTGTCATTCTTTCGATATGTTGATTCCATTTCACTTTTCTTCTTTTGGTCCACGCGTTTATTTCCTCTATATTACATCTCTTTCGTATTTCCTCACTTCTTACTCTGTTAGAGTTTGGTTTGTTATTTTTCGTAAGACTTTCATTTCTCTTATTTCCAGCAGTCTTTGTGTTTTCGCCGTATCTGCTCTTGTTTCCGCTGTGTACGTCATGATCAGTCTTATTTTTGATTTATATATCCTGGTTTTCGTTTTCGTTGTGAGGTATTTGTTTCTCCAGATTGTGTTGTTGAGACATCCTGCTGCTCTGTTTGCCATGTTCACTTTTTTTGTATTTCTTCTTCCACTTTTCCACTTTTTTCCTGATGATCCTGATTAAGATGATAATTGATAATATTTATTAGTATCTCCTTCTCTTTTTTCAGAGAAAGTTTCAGAGCTTTTCCACGTTTCCATTGAACAATTTCCTCCATTTTGCGGTAAAAATTCGGCGTCAAATATAACAATAGCTAACAACAGAAAATAACAATAATTGCCAACAGCAAATCACAATAACAGCCACCAACAAATAATAACAATAACAAAACAGTTACAGAACATCCAAGATGGTACAAATAATCGTAACTCGAATACTTACGCGCTCCGAAGAACAAATAGAGACTAATTAAGGCCCTGGGTGTATCAAGCTTTTAAACATATTCTGTACAAGAATTACTCTAATTGCTTCTTAATTACTGAATAAATTAGAAGAAAGTATTTGAAAAACTTTGAAACAAATGTTTATTTAATGCACATTTTATTATACTACTGCTACTAATAAAAGACTGTTACTAAGTTGATAAGTTACTATTAGAAACAAATAATGTACCTATTGTATTACCTAAAATTATTAGCAAACGGTATTTGTGAATTACATAAAATTGTACGTGAGGACTTGTTGAGAAGTCCTGGTTTATTCCGTTTATTTTGAAAGATAGACAATAGAGAATGCCATCGCTCACTACATAAAACCGGCAACGTCTTGGCGAAATTTCCATAAGGTTAGCATTGCACATCTTCCCTGTACAGACTAGTCACTTTGAGACAAAGTATAGGTAAATTACCAAAAAATTATACAAAATTTGGACTTTAGAAAGAAAGTCACAAAAAGAGCGCAGAAGTAAACAAAATATAACTGAGTAAACAGATTTTAATAAACAAAAAAGAAGAAGACAAACTATATATTATAAATTTAAATAATGATCGTCTTTATAGACTATTGTCCCGACAATATGAGTCTAACACGAGGCATTAAATATTTTATTAAAAAATATTGTAGTAAAATAAAACTTAAACAAAACTTTGTATTATCTGTTGAGTGATTATAGTATTAACGACTGTTTTATTTCAGCTGAGAATTCTCGGTAGGAGCAGTGATCGATTGAATTAACATTAAACATAGATATGTATTATGAAGCTAATGACAATTGTAACCTCTCACGAATGTTGGTATTTACAGTAATTTGAGACAATTTTCTTTTTATTATAGAATTTATATAGAATTTTATGTAGATTTTCAACAGACGTGGAAACGATTCCAAGAAGTTTTTGTATTTCGTGAAGAATATTAAATTGTCAAATATAATACTACTTAATTCAACAAGCTAAAAATTATTATTCGTTTGATTAAAATGTATTGACTTCTTTCTATTTATCTTATGTTCTATATGTGCTGGTTAATGCTTATGCATCTATTCTTTATCACTATGCAAGGCCGGCTTCCCTAATTACGTTTCTCCAAAGTTTCTATCTTGGGTCATATCAATACCAATTCCCTTTACCGGCATGCCCTGCCTGAGCGTTTCCTGCCAGGTCTTCTTTGGACTTTTTTTTTTATTGCATAATGGCTTTTTTACAGGGAGTAATATGTTCGTATACACATTCAATTTTTGGCATATTTACAATTTTTAATTTTAATACCTAAAACTACTTATAATTTAAATTTAAAGGATGTTTAATATCTGCTTATTATTTGAAAAAATAATTGTATTCAAATTGTCAGACAATGGACAATTTAGCTCAATTAGTCTTTTATACATCATTTTGATACTTTGTACAGTCCACACTCCCATATGAGGTGCTGTAGATCTCTCACTTTACCACAGGAGCAATATGGGTTATCAGTGATACCTTATGCTATGTTTGTATGTAGGAGTGAGTGCGTGGTTTGATCTTATTCTCTATATTGTTTTTATAAATAACCTATTTGCCTCATATTTAAACCATCTCTCATTGGTAATTGATGGTTATCAAGTTCTAAAGTTTATTCCAGTTGTACTTTGGTTGTATAAACGTTGCCATCTATGTTTGTAATTGTTTCTAATGATATTATCTATGTCTGTTACTGGAAGAAGTATGTTGTTTATATTATGTATAGTTAAAGCTGCAGATTTAGCTAATTTGTCGACTTCTTCATTTTTACCCAACAAATAATAATCGAGCTACCTGCGGAAATAATAGTATACTGTAACCGCTTTATTTCTATCTCAATATGGTTTAGATTCTTTGTGGTTTTGATAGAAGTGAGTTTGTCCACAATTCTTCTACAATCAGTCAGAATGATATAATTATTTATACCAATAGAGACTATACATTTTAACTCAAGTAATAAGGGTGGTAGTTCGGCACTATATATTGAAGCTTCATTGGGCAATCGACATGATTCTTTGTAATCAGAATTCCAGTGATATATTGCAGAACCCGTTTTATTTTGAATTTTAGAGCCGTCAGTAAATATATATTGAAATGCAGGCCACTTATCTTTAATTATTTTGTTGATCATACTTACACAAACGCAATTTCACCTAATTGCTTCGGAATCAATTTTTTTAGGTGTATATCATCAAAATAAACACTTTTTCCCTCTTGATAATTTTTCGAAAAATGCTTCCTTTTTGAGTTATTTGAAGTTTTTTGTTGAAAAAAATGCCTTAATTAGTGATTTTTGGGATTTTTTTTCTAAAAAACTACTAAATGAAATGCAATTCTACAAATACAGTATTGCCCAGAATAAACAGTACTGAAACTGAAACATAGATGTCTCTTTGTGCGCGCTGTCATATTCAAATTAACTGGTATAGACCTGTCAAGTAATCGTTAAAAATTAATTATAATTGCTTAATTGTTAAAAATGGTGTTAGACAGAGGAGAAAGTGTTTCTTGTGAAGCATTATTTTCGCTCGTACGGAATCGGCCCACGTAATAGTGCAAGTCTGCAATACGTGTGTGGTCACTTCACACTACGGTTTAATAAACGTTCTCCAAAAAATTTTGTTATTTTGAAGGTTGTTAAAAAGTTTAGAAATACGGGTAATGTATTGTGCCAACCAAAACGCAACTCATTGCGTCCCAGGACAGTTAACAACAACGATAACCATGAACGTGTTTTTGAGCGAATCTTGGAAAATGCGAAAGCCAGCCAGACAAGAACAGCGTTGCATATTGGCTTAAAATAAACTTCCTTGCAAAGAACCCTGAAGGAGGTGGGTGCGTTTTCGTATTTAATTCAGGTACATCAACATTACATCCCAGAGATTATCACAGTAGAGTGGAGATCACAGTAGATTTGTCAGGCCATGTAAATTGTCGCACAAATCGATTTCTGGGCTTTGCCAGACCAGATGAAGTTCAAGAAGTTGCATAGCAAAAGTGAGTGTCTGGTGTGCAGTTTCGAGGCACGGAATCATTGGTCCATACTTTATCGAAAAAATGGTAGGCAAATCACACTTAATCAACAGAGGTACATACAAATTTTAACACGATTTATCCCTGATCTACGTCAATTTTGTCGTGCACGTAATTTGGCATTTCGAGACCAATTTTTCCAGCAGGATGAGGCAACTTGTCATACTGCTGTCGCAATTCGTCAATTTCTTCAGGGACATTTAATAGACAGAATAATATATGTATTTTTTAAAATAATAAAATAATTACAAGTTCAGTACTGTTTATTTTGGGCTATACTGTAGCTTTATAATCTTTAAACCGTCGAGTACAAGTTAGAATATTTTGACAAGGATAATTTTTTTCTATCTTGCTAAAAACGTGGACCCAAATATTTCGAATATGCCTTTCGAGCAGTCTACCGCTAAGTGTGTACAGCGGTTGCGGCGATACAGGCGTGCGGCGCGTAGAAATATTTGTTTAGATTTAAAAAATTAATTTAATACAAATATTAAGTACAATTTATTAAAAAAAAGATATTTACAATTATTTTTATATAGACATAGGTATTATAATTAAAACAATTAAAATTAATTTTTTACAATTCTATAATAATGTAATTTTTCTTTTAATATACGTGGTGACTCTATTATTGAATGTTTTATTACAGTGAAATACATTAAGCAATATATAATCAATTTTCATTAAAAAGTATAATAAAATAAAAATATAATATTATTTATACATCGTTTTCATTGTCAATAATTTAAAAATTTTCGTCAACAGCAACAGGATTTCCATCTAATAAGCTGATTGCATTGTCTTCAATAAAGTCGTCTTTAACATTTTTACAATTCTCTGGTGTACATGTACATACTGCGCAGCATTCTAAATTATAGGAAATACAATTACAATTTTTCGTAGAATATTTTCCGGTACATGAGCAGAAATACTTTTGTAAAATATCTAAACTAGTTTCGCCTTCAAAATAATTAAAATCGAAACAATTATTTTCCATTGTCCAACCATGGGTTAATGGATCAAGAGATGAAATAATATTGTTTTTTGTTTGAATCCATTCATTTATTTGCCACTTTGCTCTTAAGTAATGTTGTAATAATGCTGGTTTCGAAGGTGGTAATTTTTCATTAGATGCATTTTTTTAATGCAATATTATATCTTAATTCATTTATGGATTCATGATATTTTTTAAACTTATTTTGAGGGTCATACAGTTTAGATAAAAATAGAGTCAAAACTCTAAGTCCTTCATCTAAAGGTAAAAATTACGCAACATGTATTTGCACACCCTTACATGTATTTTCAATGTACCCTTACCATAGTCACGCACGGAGCAAATAACGTTGGCGCTAATTTAGAATTATCTAAGAAATTTGTAGTGAAATGTAGAATATTTAGTAAGTAACCCAGTATTTACTTACCCACGTAGTATTAAATAAAATTAAAATTTCATTTAATTAATTATCAGATATTTTTCATATATATATATATATATATATATATATATATATATATATATATATATATATAGAGTATATATATATATATGTATATATATATATATAAATATATATATATATATATATATATATATATATATATATATATATATATCGAAAAGATTCGAGCACCTACAGCACCTCAACCGTTGTACACGCTTAGCGGGATACTCTCGAAAGGCATATTCGAAATATTTGGGTCCACGTTTTTAGCGAGATAGAAACCATTTATCCTTGTCAAAATATTCCAACTTATACTCGACGGTTTAAAGATTATAAAGCCATTTGTAAAATTGGAATTCATTTAGTAGTTTTTTAGAAAAAAAATCCCAAAAATCACTAATTAAGGCATTTTTTCAACAAAAAATGCAAATAACTTGAAAAGGAAGCATTTTTCGAAAAATTATCAGGAAAGAAAAAGTGTTTATTTTGATGAGATACACCTAAAAAATTGATTCCGAAACAATTCGGTGAAATTGCTTTTTTGTATAAGTTATTTGTTAATAACAATTGCCGGCCCACATGTAAAAATTTTAAAAAAATATATTTCATCTTGGAAAAATATATAGAATCGAATAAAAAAGGTTTGGTGCATTGGAAATGCAAAAAGAATTTTAGTAGGTTGATGTTCTGCTTATAGGGATAAACCGATTGCCTATTTCTTTCAGCTCCTCGCTGACAGCTCCAAGATTTTCGGGAAAATAGTCAACGTGGGAATCCAAAAAATGAAGTTTGTCGTTCATGATGCCTATATCACGAAAATGTGGTACCTGGAGCCAATAGATTTTTATCTTTCAAAAAAATTTTGTTAAAATCCTTTATAAAAGGTATATAAAAATGCCTCAAACGGGCTATCACAAACACATTGCAAAACGTTTTCGGATTAAACAATCCATCATCAGTGCAAACGGTTGTACATGCTAGTAGCCACCAAAATATATGGGTAAAAACCCTTTAAATGTTATAAATTTGAAATTGTTTTACATTATTAGTATTTCTAATTTGTGATGGTAATAATGTAAAACAATTTCAAATTTATAACATTTAAAGGGTTTTTACCCATATATTTTGGTGGCTACTAGCATGTACAACCGTTTGCACTGATGATGGATTGTTTAATCCGAAAACGTTTTGCAATGTGTTTGTGATAGCCCGTTTGAGGCATTTTTATATACCTTTTATAAAGGATTTTAACAAAATTTTTTTGTGATATATGGTATACAGCCAGCTACAGGAACTTAGTTTCCTCGTGGAATTTTTATCTTTCAGTCGTGATCTTAAGATTTGTGCATCATTCTTCGATAGGCCCAAGTCTCTCACTAAGTCATTTAGTTCAGCTTGGATAAACTTTTGAGGTTGGTCTATCTCAGAATTGAAATCATCTTCATCAGTTTTTTCGTCTGAACTTTCATCAGATGATTGCTGTTGGATGGAGTGAAGAAAAGTTGGAGGAATAGTGACTGCTGGTTCATGAGATACATGTCGTTTAGCAGGAAGTAAAACAGGATATTGAATTTTCTGTTAATTTTTTGAATTAAAACATTTGATATTGCAAGAGCAAAAGTAGCAATCGTCTCCGTGGGTTTTTGGTTCCCTCCATACCATAGGAATGCCGAAGGGTAAAGAGTTACGTGTACATTTTGTCCATTTTTTCAGTAGTTCGACACACTGAAAGCACACTTTGTGTGGAGCCCAAGGTTTGTCCTGATCACCAAACTTTACAAGCACCAATAAGATACTTATTTGCACTAGTATTTTTTCAATTTTTTTTTAATTTTGACGTGATGGGCAGTGTTGTCATTCAAATGGAATTAACATAATAATGTATTAAAATATTTTCATCGATTTATTAAGTATTTTAAAGAAATAATTTTAATGTAATTTATGAAATATCAATAAGGTATTTTTTGCACTAGTACATAATATCTCACAAGGTTTTGTTTAATTTTGTGAGAAATTTGGACGTAATGGGCTTAAACCGAATTCATATTCAGAATCAGCGTACCCGTATTAGCTAAGGACACATGTCAAACCCAAAACACCAAAAATCATGTCGGCCTGTGTTATTGTTCTTTTTGCTATTTTTGTACTTATTATTAAATTAAAAAGTGTTTATTTAGTTTTATTATTATTGGAACGATGAACCGAGAACTGGTAAATGGGGAAATACATAATTACTGCATTTCAATGAAAAAATGCTTAATAATGCTGAATTATTGATGTATTCGATCCGTTGTTGGTTCTTTGCACATGCGTCATTATTCAATTTACACGAATTAAATCAACACGTTTAAGTCAAACGCATTTCGTAGATGTAAAAATAAAAATGGCTAATATCCTGCTGCACGTTTTTGAATTTTTTTTAATATAATTGATTGGATTTTGAATTAAGTTGGTTGCATTCGAGATGAAAATAATATAAGGTAAGGACGCCAATTAAGGTCACGTTAAGGTTTAAATGTGTTATATTTTATTCAGCAAAAATATGGGGGGAAAAGTCTTGTATACGTATTACCTAACATTTTAGCTATCGAATTTTATGATAAAATACTTCATAAATAAATAAAGAAATATAAAATTTTAACATTCAATAAATCTTGAATATTTGGCCTTATTTAGAACTAATAACTTAATAAGGCCAGTTATATTTTTGAAAGAAATTTACGTGGCTAATAAATTTTAAACCTAAGAATTAAAGAATAAATACAAAGTTTAGTGAAAGAAACGTTTATTCATATTAAAAACAATTTTTTTTTATTTAGAAATTACAGCCGCATCCACCATAATGGTTATTAGCGGCGGCTACAGAATTACAAAATTAGAGTTTATAAAATATTCCTATAGATTTTAAGAACTTTACAATATTACTAGCTGAGAAATTAGTGCCTAATAAATTACTTAAACTGTTAGGTATGTTAAATGTAACACGAAAATTGGCAAATCTATGGCATTCAATTAATAAATGGTTAACGGTTAATTGTACATTACATGTTTCGCAAATAGGTGGATCACTTTTGGAAAATAAATATGAGTGAGTAAGGCTTGTGTGTCCAATTCGTAATCTCGTTATCACCAATTGTTCTCTTCTGTTTCTTGTTGAGGGTTCCCAAGCTGCAACGTCATTTTTAATTTGCTTCAGTGATGTTTGAGAAGATTGCCATTCGTTTTTCCACTTGCACAAAACTCGATTCTTTATAAAAGCTTTTATATCACTCGCGGTATTTCGATACTCGGCTTTTTCGATATCGGCACTTTTAGCAATTTCACTCGCGCACTGGTCCGCACTTTCGTTGCCAGCAATGCCAATGTGGGATGGAATCCATATAAATCTGATCCTCCTAGAATTTTCTTGAGCTTGCATGAGTTCTAGTTTTATCAGTTTCTCAAGGGGACCTTTAGGATATATCTGTTTAAGGGTTTGAAGCGCGCTTAGTGAGTCACTTAAGATAACGGAGTTAGGAATGTTATTAGAATTTATATGTATGATAGCTTTAAACACTGCATAGAGCTCAGCGGAGTAGATCGAAAAGAAGGTTGGGAGACGAAATTGATATGTATCGTTTGGAGTAACGAAAGCAGCACCTACTCCTTTATCACACTTAGATGCATCTGTAAATATTTTATAGCAATGTTCGTAATGCCGACGGAGAATTAGATCTAGATTATTCTTAATCTCTGCGTGGCTGTTAATATGTTTGTCGTATTGGGTTAAACCAGTGTTTATATTTGGGGCATTAATTATCCAAGGAGAGGGGCTTTTGTTATTGATTGGAAAGGTTATTGGGAATTCGATATTGAGACATCTCAGGTAACACCGTACTCGCTCATAGTAAGGCTTATGTTTAGTACTATTAGTAAAGAGATTTATATATTTATTAGTGAACGTATTATTAAATAGAGGTTTGTTTACATTTGAGGCTATTGACGTTGGGTGTGATAGTGTTAAGGAAATTCGGCGATGAAATAATGAAGGCTCCCCACTTTCCGAATATAAACTTTCCACCGGAGAAAAACAAAAATTTGTCAATACATTAAGTACATATATCGCACATTTACACACATCGAGGACATACAAATATATCCTTGTCGTCTTTTGTTAATCCTATACATTCCTCGTGGATATACCTACTTATTACAACAAACACACTTGCGAATATCAGCCACTCTATCTTCATCACACAAGAAACAGTACCATGAATCTTTTTTTTTTAAATTCGGTTTTGGTTTTGCTGAGCTATGAGATTGTGCACTAAATAAATCTCTGGTAACTTCTTGTGCTTTCGCATTAATGGACTGCCGACGTTTTTTTTGTTGATACTTTTAACTCCCGTGTAATCAGCAAACCACTGGAATTAAAACTTGCATTTAGTTCTTCACATGACTCTGTCTCACTTATTTTTGCAACTTTATTTTTATCATATTTATTTGACGTGTAAACTGCATCACTATAATCCTCGCTGGAAGCTGTACCACTTGTGTAAGACGCAGATGAGTCACTGTCTTCATCTGAGATTAAGTTTGAAAAATTTTTTTTGTAATTTTCCTTTTCTTACTGCTCGAGAATGCTTTGCTTTTATTAATTTGGTTTACACCGCTGTAGGATAGCTGTTCTTCGAAATTTGTATTCTTTTTGCCAGTTGTTTCAATTTCTGGTTGGGTTGTAGGATTTTCTAGAAAATCTTCGGCAATTGTTTCAATCTCTCGTTGTGTTAGACAACTAGGTGTAAAGGCAGCATCCGGAATAGCATTTGGATTGAATGGCCATATTTCAGTTGCTTCAAATCCAGCACAAATATTTTTTTGTGTCATTGCGTTAAATATTTGCCCAAATCTTGCTTGGTTAATGGTACGCTCGTTATTATGGTTCACCCAAAAATTTAACACCTCCTCATCCCAGTAAGATTCAAAACTCCTGAAGACTGCTTGATCGAGTGGTTGAAGCTCATGATGATGGACGGTAGACAAAACAGAGTTACATCTTTTTTATTGCAGCTTCTACAATTCTACTGTCTAAATGAGATGAAGGAAGCTCCATCAAAAATTAAAAGGGCTGGTCCAGGATTTTTGAATCGACAGACAGAAGTAATCTTTCTTGGTCATTATAATTTTTATTTCTGCTGGAAGATTACAAAACCATTCTGGTTTAACTCGTTGCCCTTTCATAATGATAAGTGGCGGAATGCTGTTGCCTATGCCGTTGTAACATGCCACGATTGTTATATTTTCGCCGTGCTCTAGTGCAACGATATGCACCCTTTTAGCACCTTTACTAGCCAATACAGTTTGTTGGTATGCAGTGTAAGCTAGCATCCTTTTTCGTCTATGTTATAAATTTGAGCAGGTTTCCCTGCGAAGCCTTTCTCATATAAAATCTATCGAAGTTTCTCGAAATAGTCACTTATAACTGTACGATTTAATTTTTGGGCTCTGGCCAAATTGAGTTTTTGAGGCCGATGCTTTGCAATGTCAGAATACCTAGAGAATGTCAGAATGTCTAAAAGAATATATAAAAAGTGTGAAGAACACATGACAAACACACAATTTGGCTTAAGGGATGCATTGGGTACTCAAGAGGCACTTTTTACAATACAAGTTCTCTTTCAAATATGTAGAGACGTGAATTGTGATATATATGTGTGTTTTGTTGATTACCAGAAAGCCTTCGATAGAATAAAATGATATTGCCAATATTGTTGAGTTGCGCTCCTGGGACGACTTTACTTATAAGATAGTTCATTCGATTACATGAAATCAACTTTAACTTGAGAATATCCGTCAGAAAAAAATCATAGCATGTAATTCATCTTATTCTCCTGTTAGTGATTCCATAGTAAATTATGAGGGAAAAACCAGGAAAAAAACCTCATAATACTATCCCGACATGATAAGTATTTGTTCGTGCATTTAGTTTACTTTCAATAAACACCAAAGTTCTGATTTTATATGTTTCGTTATTTAAAAAACATAAATGATGTATCCTCTATATGTTACTGACTTACTAATACTGGTATTTTCTTATTAATAACTTCCTCTTTCAATATTGGTAACCAGATCCTACTACATTCCGCCGAGGAATTTGCGACACAATTGGCCTCATTTAGCATAATTAGAGCCGATTCTTTGATTTTTTTTTACCATCCGTTTCTTTTAGGATTACATTTGAATTATTCCATTGAACCCTATGTTCATTATCCCATGCGTGTTTACATATTTGAGATCTATCACATTCCCTATTTTTAATATAAGATTGATTTTCACTTATTCTAACATTTAATGGCCTTGATGTCTCACCTAAATAAAACTGATCGCATTCACAAGGTATTTTATAAATGCACTTCTTTGTCCTTTCTTGTTCATTGTTAGGTTTGGTTTTGGACAAAATATATCTCAACGTGTTTGTTGTTTTGAATGTTGTTGAAATGTTGAATTTATTTCCTATCCTTTTAAGTTTTTCTGATAATCCTTTTATGTACGGTATTGTTATTTTCCTCGTATTATTCCTTGTGTATGCTAAAGGATCTCGTTCTAAGTTGTTTTGTTCTATTCGATCGATTGTTGAAAATTCCTTATTTATAAACGATAAAGGATAATCATTTTTTAATAAAACAGACGTTAATAAATGTTTCTCCTCCAAGAACGAATTTTCGTTAGAACAAGTAATTTTGGCTCTATCGTATAAGGATTTAATTATTCTCTTTTTTACATTAATATTGTGATTTGATTTGAAATTTAAATATCTATTGGTGTGTGTTGGTTTTCTATACACCTGAGTCTCATATCCAGTATCGTTCTTAGAGATTAAAACATCCAGGAAAGGTAGCGTGTTATTATATTCCTTTTTCATGGTAAATGTTATTGTCTCTTCTTTATCCGTTATATTATTTAGGAATGTGTCCAACAACTCTGATCCATGAAGCCATATTGAGAATACATCATCTACATACCTCCACCATACTGTGGAAATCCTATGGACAGAGTTATAGCCAAAATAATGAAATATTTCAAATCAGAAGTTAAAATATGTTAAATTATGAGCTTATAAATATGTGCTTTGTCCAAAAAATTAAACACAATGGTAATCGTTAGTCAATATTTTTATACATGTGCAGGGAATCAGCGAATATTGATCTGTTTGATCGTTAAGGAGATTACTAATGTTTTTATATTTATTGATTTCTAAATCTTTTAGCTCTAAAAGTGCAATATGTGGGTATTTCCTTGTTTAAGTTTTTCCACAATAAAGATTCGAAATATTTATATTATATAATGGTGGATTTCCATTTCAAGTAAAAATTTCCTCACTTCTCATTTCCATATTTAATACTTATTTACTCAAAATTTGTTATTCTGGAATTGTCAGTTCTTTAACTAGCTTGAGTATTGTTAGCACATTAAATGTTTGTTTGCATAGTTTTAAAAACGCGTTCCTTGTTTAATATTTCCTGTAGCCTTTTTATTGCTAATATAATCAAATGGCACTGTAAAATATTTTTACATGAACCGATGTTAAGTGTGGGTCGCTTCTAGGTATTTTTTGAGTCACAACTTTCTGGTATTTTACTGAGTAGCTTCATAGTCCATTAGCCAGCACTGCATTTCTATTTTGATAGGTGCAGTGGTAATTTCGGAAAACATACATGGTACGTTTCATCTCATAAAACGATCGGTGCATTATTTATCCAATATTTTTTGGTCATGTCTAAAAATTTACGTAAAAACTGACGCTACTTAATGCTCCTGTTTCATTTACCAGTAGTTTGGTTTTGCCAGCTTAAACAACTTATTTACTAACAGTTTAATGAGGGGCTAAGTTAAAAATCTTCAAAACATTTACTTTTATTTTCATTTAGGAATAGAATTTATTTGCATGATTCATTCAGAACAATTTCATAGCTTGCGTATTCATAACAAAAGTATGTTTTTGGCTAGTTTCTGGCGTTGTTTACTTTTTCGTTTTATCTGAGACAAGTCCTTTTTTCTAATTCTGGACTGCAGCGAATGAAACACGTATTTTTATTATTTCATTAAAACGTATTACGAGTTACACTGAATTAACATTCATATTTAAAATTATCTCAACACTAACGTTAAAATTATCTAACAAAATTATATTAGAAATATTGATAACTGCTTTATGATTGTGGAAAATAATTTTTTTGGTCCATAAATACAATTGAGTATCAAAATTGTAGATACTGCATTCTGAGAAATGATGAATGAGTTTTAACAACACTGTTCGGCACTGTCGTAAGTCCGGCACAATTGCCGGATTTCACGCCTTGTGCTTGGCGATACAAACAGGTCCAAGTGGTAGTCACAGAACCGTACCCATATCTGTACGCCGGGCTCTGTTATTTATTATAAAATAATATAATAATAAAATAATTGCCTTCAAGTAGCCAAATAAGAGGCATGAATTTGAATAAAAAAAAATTAAGTTTTTAGCGAGAATTTTATTATAAAACTGTATACTTTATTAAACTAACTGTATTAAACTGTATTTTAAATTACATTTCTTTATAGCTATAAATATACCGGGTGGAACCTCCGGTAACTCGATTTCCGTGCACCCAGCCCAATATCCAAGAAAAACTTTTTCTTTTGTAAATATGTGAAAAATTATCAGGAACGGGAATATCAAAAAAGCTTTGCACATTGCAAGCCTGGTACACGCTGTGTGCCAGGAAGGAAACCTCCTGAAAAACCTGCATGCAATAAAACATATCGTGGACCTCGTTTAGTAGGTGCTTTTAAGCCAATACTTAAACCTTTGAGAAAAGCATCACAACTGTTTTGTATCATAGTATCGCACCACTCGTAATTTATAGATTGGCCAACATTAACCCACGATTCGTCCAAATATATGATATTGCAATGTTATTTTCGCAAACGTCGTATAGTTCTCAAATAATTATGGCGCCAATGAATAATATCCTCTCGCTTCTTATAAACAAATCCAATATCTTTCAGAAGTCTGTATAAAGTAGAAAAAGACAACGGCTGTATATTCTCATTACCTTGTATGAAGTTATGTATATGCTTTAAGAATGGCGGCAAATTTTTCATGAAAAATTCACAATGAACAATTCTCCGTAGAATACTTCTTACACCCTCTTCATATGTGAATATTCTAGACTTTGATTGACACACTCGTTTTTTACGTTTTTTTTTTTGGCGATTTCAACGTTCTACTCTGTTCTTTTTCTTTTTTGAAATTGTAAATGATTCTTTCGCTAACACCAGTCATCAACGAAGTACATCTTACAGCAGCACTTCCATTAATTTGTTCCGTATTTTGTAAAAAACACAACACATTTAACACTACGAGTTTAGCGCAACCGTTAAATAATTCACCGGATTTAAACTTATGGGACTCCATCCTTCTGTTGAAACTCGGACTAAATCTTGAAGTGTAGTTTCGTTTTCCAAAGGCACTTTCACCCCCTACCCATCCTTAGGATGGGTAGGGGGTGAAATAGGGAAAGCTTGGAGTTTATCAAATACTAATTATGACAAACAAGTTTATGGCCATATTTAGGCGATTATGTTAATGATGGTAATTTGTAGCAGAAGTTTTACAAAAGAAATGAAGACCTATTTATAGAAACAACATAACTGTATTTTTAATATTTTACATACAATCTAATTCCTATGAAAAAATCTAATTTCTATGAAAGAATTGGAAATTTGAATATTATATATAATATCTATAAATAATATCATTTCCAAGTTTCCAAATTCTTTCCTAGAAATTATGTAGGTTTTTTCTATTTTATGTAAAACATTAAAACTACAGTTATTGTATGTTGTTCTTGTAAAGAGGTGTTCAAATGTTACTCTTATGAATATGATTCAATTGTATATCTCATGTTGACGTTTTATATGCAAAATTCATATTTTTTGTTGTCAATAACTCATCAATGCCTTTTTATTTTACTGTATACGTATACCTACATGATATGAAATATTTTACTCGTACTGCCGGCAGATGCATTTTATCCAAGCCGGTCCTGTGAGACACTGAGCAATCAACAGCTGGAGAAAACCGACAACCCTGCGTGTTTATTCTCCATAAGAAAAGCATTGCCGTATCTTACCCGTACTGCACTCTCAGTGTGACATTTTCTATAGTGTTAGGGTTTTCAGGTCGCACAACCGCCCTAACATGACTTAACGACTACTTTCGTAGCCGAAACCGACGGCTTTACATGCCCTTCGAAGCACGATAGCAGCTCAGTTAAATTAGGAATTGAAAATTTGGTCATTGCCCGGATGGACGTTTACTAAAACCTTTATATATCATGAAAAAGAATAACGTATGCAAAGAATATGATATGGGATTATATTTGAATAATGTGAAAAAAAGAAGGTTTTCTCGCCTTTCATAGCTTCATAGTAAAGACTTTCTGCCGCACTAGAACGAATAGCTCCAAGACATAGACTGATAGTTGTGTTGTTTACTGTATTTAGATAATTTAAGGGTGATTTAGTTACATACATATATATGAAACATCCATAGTCGAGCTTGGAACGGATTAGTGGTCTGTAAATTGTCAGTAACGTAGTTTCTTCCGCGCTCCAATGATAATGTGATTGTGTTTTAATTATATTAAACCTCTTTAGGCAAACTCTTAAGTTCTTGTATGTGTTTATTTCAGGCTAATCTTGAAACAGACAGGTATGAATTTTGTTACAGTGAGAGATACAGAGAAAATAAATCAGGTTGGACTAACAACATACACAGCTATACCCGTGCAGTAATCAAGAAAAAGGAAGAGGAAGAAAGACAGCTGGACCAACGGCAAAAGTAAGAGAAAAAGATGCTGAAAGTTGAAGTTAGAAAAGTGGGCCAGACTGTATGAGTTAGAATGCACGAGTCAGACTGTGGGGAAGGAGGAAATGCCCGTCTGGGACTGATGCCGTACTAGGAGTGATGAGGGTCTTCTACGAGCTACTACGGTCTGGAACGAGACAGGGAGCCTCCTTGCTGATGAATAGGGTGTGGATGTGTATAAATGGAGAATGAATGAATAAAGGTAGTACTTTGGAAGTGATGCCGACCTTACAGCGGCCATTTCGCTGCCGGATCGCTGGATGACAGAGGAGGGTCTCGTTTAGCAGGTAGGCGTTCAGCGAAGACTCGGCGACGAGAGGGCATTTTAAAGTAACTCGGAAAGTATCGCCGGAAGTACGAAGAACGAATCCTACACTAAGGTCAGTCAGGCGGCGTCCTGGACTAAGAAGAAGATTCCAGACCCCTCTCTATAAAGACAAAGATAAAAAGGTTAATCTTGATTCAAGTATCAGCACTAATATTTTGCAATTGTCAACAAATGGTAATTTTAAGTTGTTGATCGTGATTTTATGGTTAAAAGAATGAACTCTTCTGCCAAATTTAATAACTTTTGATTTAGAATGGGAGAGGTTAAGTCCTAGAGAAGCTATTTTGTGTTGTAGGCCATTTACTACTAACTGTAGAATTTACTAGTAATTGCGTTGTAAAAATGACAGTACATTATTAAGTCATCGGCATATAATACGCATTTAATTGGTGGAGCAATATTTTGACTTAACTTGCTTAATTTTGCTAATCAGGCAGAAGATAAGATATGCGAAAACACAATTTCATAGTAAAGAATGTAATGAAATTAAACAATATAAAAAGAAACATGATACATTTCATCTCGACAAGAAATTAAAAGAGATCGCCGGATCGGAAAACGAACACAACAATTTTAATGTTTAGAAGACAAAAACTAACACAGAAGAATAGATAATAAACAATGAACAGTTAAAATAATAGAAAAACTACATTTTTGAATTATTTGAAGATAAATGAGTGAAATACTATACGGATTGCTATAAGAGGTCCATCTATAACAGAAAGTGAGGTTACATGGGCAATACAAACTTCAAAAAATGGAAAAGCAGTTGGCCCCGATGAAGCAAGTGCTAAAATACTTAAGTTTTTGGGAGAAACTGGAATTAAAGCACTGTGTGGTATCTTTAACAGAATTTATGACACTGAGATATTACCAACTGATGGGCTTAATCCGACATTTGTCACATTTGTACCAAAAAAACATCGTGCAAAGACATGCAGTGATTATCGGACAATAAGTCTGACAAGTCACGTTTTGAAGGTCTTCCTACGAGTAACACCAGCAGAATATACACGATATTAGAGAAGAGAAATAGCAATACTCAATTCGAATTTAGGAGTGGCTTAGGTTCAGTATCCAAGTTCTGATCGAGAGATACAGAAATATAAATCAAAATATATACATCAGTGCAATCGATTTTGAAAAAGCTTTTGACAAGGTCCGACATATCAAAATGCTAGAAATATTAACAACAGCTGGATTGCACGATAAAGATTTACGAATAATTACGAATCTAGACTGGCATCAAGTGGCAAGAATAAAAGTTGAACAAGAACTGTTCTAGAACTAAATATAACAAGAGGACTGAGCGAAGGCTGTATACTATCGCCTTTACTCTTTAACTTGTACTCAGAAGAAATATTTAAGGAAGCCCTATTGGAGATAACAGGAGGTATTATTGTTAATAATGTAACCATAAATAATATGAGATATGAACTTTGAAAATAAGGCTATTATCGAGCACAAGTTAATTGTATCTAACCCTATAACACCTAGGTTATATGGACTTCCTAAAATTCACAAACACAATTGTCCCATTAGGCCTGTTGTAAGTTTTTGCAACACTCCAGTTTCTATATTGTCAGAGTTTGTTTCTAACACAATCCAATCTATTACTAATTTTAAACCTAAGTTCTCCATTACAAATTCTTTAGATCTAATAGAACGTTTAAATAATATCAAAATAGAAGAGAGTTTTTATTTGGTTTCCTTTGATGCTTCCAATTTGTTTACTTCTGTACCAAGAGATGAAACATTACCTTTAGTACTCAACCTTTTAAACAATTGCAACATACCGGCTAAAGACAAAGATGCTGTCTCAACTATGCTCAAATTCTGTCTTGATCAAGACTTCTTCCAATTCAACCAAAAAATATACAAACAACCTACAGGTTTAGCAATGGGTTCTCCATTATCACCTTTAGTTTATTTAGCTGATATTTTTTTGGACAGCTTAGAACAGAAATTTGTTAACAACAACAACAAAATAATTTTTTGGTCAAGGTACGTTGATGATTGTATAGCTCTGATACAAGGATCCCAAGATGATGCTTTACAGATTCTGAAAGATCTTAATAACCTTCATCCCAACATCTCTTTTACTTTGGAACCAGAATCTGACAATAAGTTGAACTTCTTGGACATGACTATATCTCGCAATAAAGATTCTCTTGAGTACAATATTTACAGAAAGCCCACCCAAACAGATCATGTTATACATGAGACATCCAACCATCCTACCCAACATAAAATGGCTGCTTACAATAGTTATATTCACAGATTACTTAAATTTCCACTTTCAAATGATAACTTTAATGTAGAACTCAACACTCTCAAACAAATTGCTTTAAATAATGGTTATAATCCCAACATTATCCATAAGCTTCTAAATAGAGCTAAACTCAAAATTATAGAAAAGCTTGCATATTCATCACAAAGTCTTCTCCAACAAAATGCTTCTAACAATATCAGATATTTCTCTTTTACTTATATTAGTAACATTTCTAATAAAATAGCCAAACTTTTTACTTCCACAGTTGAAAACATCAAAATTTCCTTTAAGTCACACAACACTGTAGGTTCCTTTTTAATTAACACCAAAGACAGGCTGAACACACTTGACAAAAGTGGTATTTACAAATTAAAGTGTGATGATTGTGATGCTTCTTATGTAGGCAGAACCATTAGAAAGGTATCTACTAGAATATCAGAACATTTAAAAAGACCAAACTCTTCAAGTTTTGGTCAACATTTAGAGTCTACCAAACACAATTTCAACATCAATACTGGGTCGTCTATTTTGCATGACATCAGTAGAAAGAAAAACTATTTGGAGTTGGATCTATTGGAAGATTTGGAGATCACAAAGGAGACGAATGGAAACTCTCATTGTCTTAATACTCAAATTAATTTAAACTGTCCTAAATTTAAACCTATTTTTAAAAACTTTATTATAGCTTCACCTCGTAGTGGACCCAGCTCGGCTGTCTAGACTTCCTGCACTGAGTCTATACATTAAGAATCTACAAATTTCAAGCTCTGTTCAGCATTACTATTGTATTTAACAATTTACACAACTAGCTTGCTCAGATTCAATTGATCCACAGTTGGAGTTGATTTCACTCTTCATATCTCTGCATAATCTACATATACTAATTCCACAGTTTTATATTTCAACACCTGTTGGTCGGTTGGTCTTTAGTAATGCTATTACATATTAGTTTTATAGTTCCCCCATTGGCTTGAGGTTCAACTGAACTACTTGAACTATACCCATTTACACACTTCTTTCAGTTCTGATCTAATTTTAATATTTCAATTTCATAGTCAATTTTCTTCTCATTTTGCAATATTGACAGTGCCTGGTAGACCATTTTATTGTATTCAACTACCCACTGTCCAATAGATCGTTTGGTCTATTTCTTTCACTCACACTTTATGTACACTTCATTTAGCCTCAAACCTACAACCTTATTATTACAGACGGGTGTGAGTGTGAGATCTGGATTATGCAATCTAGTTTAAATCAAAATATTCTAAATGTCATACGTCATCAGCTGATTTTTCAGTAGTAGTTCTAGTTGGACCTTTGGCCAATGACATATTATACAGAATTTTAATATTTGCTGATCACAGATCCATAACTTTGACTGCCTATCAAAGTTGTCATATGTCATATGTCACCGTATCATTTCCGCTTAGATCATTATCCATCCAGATACTGACAGAGAATGTAGCGTAGAATTAATTTTAAACTGTTTGTCCTCGTTTTAGTGTAGTGTTTTTGTATAATTTATGTTATTTTTAATGTTTCCACATTCTACGCTTGCCGGATAGTTCTTATTTTGACGAAGTAAGTCTAAAACGTTAATCTCAAAAACTTTTTTTCATCCATTAACTTCGAGTTTTTTATCGAAGTTAACTAATTTACTTCATCTAAAAAACGTTTTCTTGGCTTATTTCAGATGCCCCTGAAGATGCTATTTTAAGCGAAAGTACTTGGGCTAGATTTAATTAACTTGTGCTCGATAATAGCCTTATTTTCAAAGTTCATTTATTCGAGCATTCAACCTCATTTCATTTAATATGAGATATGCCGACGATACTTTAGTGCTCGGTAATTTCGGAGAAGGAGTTCAAAATCTAATAAACATAAGTAAAGAAACATGTGATCAGTATGGATTAAAACTCAACGTTAAAAAAACTAAATGTACGATAGTTAGCAAACAAAACTATATACAGGATGACCATATATATGACTATATATGATATACAGTAGATAAACTCATGTATCTCGGCAGTAAGGGCTACTGTCTCCAACCGTAGGTACAAACTGGTAGTATGCATGTGTTATACACCTTTTTCTTTAAGTTTACAGGAATGGAGGTGTTTTTCAATATATATGCTAGTTTGCCGAAAGCGCCCCATGCAAGTTGTGTTCTTTTAATTTCAGCATCTTGATTTGGTTTTTCTAGTTGGATGACATGACCTAGATATACATAATGTTCAACATTTTCTATGGTATAATTTTATATTGTTATCTTTGTCTGGTCTGGGTTCGGTATTTTTGTTTTAGTGTAGTTCATTTTTAAGCCTACCGCTCCTGAAACTGCATTTAATTATTGTAACATATCATTTGTGTAGAGTTGTGTTATAGAGGTAGCACTTTTTATCGGAACGACCACATCGAGCGTCATAGACGGGAGATGGTTCTTGATAACTGGTCCTCATAAGCCAACTAACTCTCACTTATGGCTCCACGTGCCACACCCCGGGCAACTGCATTGGTCTACAGGCTAAACTAAGTGAGGCTAGCCAGATATGGCGAAAATTCCACCGAGCGATTGCCGGTATAAGATAAGCAATCCCCCACTTACTGACTAACGGCTTCGGGCGGATGAGTTGGTAGGTGGTAGGGCACTCTTTTGTCCTGAGATTGATCTCGAAGGCGGATGAACCAAGGTCAACAGCATAAGGATACAGAAGGTAACGAAGAAATAATGGTGTCTGATATTGACAGATTGGTGTCTGATTGGAATTTGCTAGATGGTTTCCTAAACAATTTACGCATTTAACCATGTTATCTTTTACGTTTCTTGGAAACTGACTAGTTTGGTGTGGTACTGTGCATTTTACACATATTAAGTTACGTTAACAGAAATTTTTGTATAGTCGTATCTCTGATAGCGTGTGCATTGAAGTATGAACCTGCTTGTATGTAACGCTTTTTTATATAACTACATAACAATCTAAGAGGTCAAAACTGTGGCGCTAAAGCATAGACGGACGACGAAAACTGATCAGTTGTCGTATTTAGAACATCCAAAGTACAGAGACGAACGGGATGACGCAACAATTGGAGAAGGTCGAAACTTTCGGAGAGTTGTATAGCAAGTATAATATTGATGACGACTAATATAATTTGTCATCTGTCGCACATTATATTTATTTATGTATTGTTTATGAAATCCGTGTAAATAAACTTGAATACCACAGTGATAGTAGGTTTCTAGTCCATATAATTTATTTATTCCACATTTCAAATATTCAAATTCAAAATTATTGATATAAATATAGTCTAAATATATTACCAGTATATAAAGTATGTAAACATTATTTTTACATAACTGGATTTGGCTTCACAAGTATTTTTGTTAAAATAATACAGCATGATTAAATATTTTATTCTTTTAATGGCTAGACTCTTTCGAAATTCTGTTGAACTCATTGTAAAATCATTTATATTATAGTAATAGCAATTTATCAAATTTCTCTTCACCGTATAAGTATTAGAGATATTAAAAAACACTGCGCTTTCTCCAAAGTTAAATATATAATTTAGATATTTTTGTACGTTCTTATTCAATCCCTACACAATCGAAAACTTCATCTAGGTATTTTGTTATTAGTAAATAATAGTTGTCTCTCTCAATAGAGAAACAAAGAGACAATACAATAAATACATTGGGAGAGAAAATGTAATTTAGAAGAAAAATCTGTAGCGCACCCAGGGGGGGTTTTGGGGGTTAAACCCCCCTCAGGGGCATATAAAGTAAAAAATATATAAAGAATAGTAGAAAAATGTAACTTGTCTTTCACACACAATACAAAAAATCCAAAACGCTAATTGCATAATTAAATTACCACTTTAACACGTTCGCGGACAAAGCGGCATATGCCGCTATACTTTCTGGGACAAAGCGCGATATCCTGTCTAATGTTGAGAACGGCCAAAACGCAAAGCAGCTTAACACGCACATTTTGTACATGAAATACTATTCAAGCACCTTAGGTGTCCCAGCAAATAACATAAAATATTGTAAACTGTCCGTGTCTGTCAGTTTAGCTTTGAAATATTAAACGTGTGTTAGGCGGCGAGTATGTGGTACTATATCACTTCATTTTTGTTGTTTTTTGTTGGTGTTTTGTTTATTTTGACTAGATTTGTTGGAGAACAATAAAAGTAAGTAATTGTTTTATTACGATTGTGTTATTTAGTAATTTGTATGCTGCTCATCAGTAATAGAGACAGTAATAAAATTTTGAGGTTATATTTTCGATAAATATACTATTTTTTGTTTTTATAGAAAATGGATTCTAGAGAAGAAGCAAGGCTTCTTGGACTTATGGATGAAGTAAGCACAGATGAATTTGAAAGTTCTAAATCAGAACCTTATAGCTCTGATGATGATTTACAAGATAAATCATATCAACCCAGTAGTGGTGAAGATTCGTTGACAAACGAGAATCTGTTTTCAAACGAAAATCACGAAAATCAACGAAGACAGAGTTGAGCCAGAAAATGACGAAACAGGTAATGATATACAAAATTAGCTAGAGGTGGGCGATATTGGAACTGATAACGAGTGGGATGATATTGCCGCAGATATTCCAGATTTTTTGTTTGACGATTCCCAAAGTGGCCTTCATCTTAATTTTGACACAGATACTCCTAAAGCTACAGACTATTTTTTTTTGGGATCAAGGAATTATGCAGCTAATTCTTGATTCAATGAAAAAATGCATTGGAATATTGACTAATGTAAATAGGCCCAAGCAAAAATACAGCAGACAAGCATCCATTAGGCCATTTACTATGGAGGAACTTCAATCATTTTTAGCTAGATGCATATTACATGGTCAAATAAAATACCCCTCTGTAAGAAAGTTGTTTTCAATGAATCCATTTTGTCATACACCAGTTTTTCATTACACCCTATCTGGTAGAAGATTTGAAGAAATGCTGCGGTGTTTTAGCTGTGCTTGTAAAGAGGAAACAACAGGAACTGATCCACTGAAAAAAGTCAATCCTCTGCTCGATAAACTATTACTCAATTTTCGAAAAGCTTATTGCCCTGCAAAAGAAATGTCACTATAGTTTATTTTTATGAACGAGAGAGTAATTAGCATAATTTTAACTGGTATCTCCGACCACTCCATGGGCGTGCTCAAGATTTGAAAAATTACTTTGAATAATTGTAAAAAATAAATGGATTATTTCAGTGTTATAAAGTGATATGTGTATGTAAACAAAAGTGACCTCTTTTATCACACACTATATTAGAACTGACTGGCCTACATTAAAAAGGGTTTTAAAAAATTCACATTTTTTTTAATTTTTAAAAATTACAAAAGAGAAAAAGAGTTTTTAAAACCGTCTAAGGTATGTTAAATAGATGAATAAAAATATTAATATAAAACTTACAGCTACTTGTTACAAATCAAAATCAGATTCAGAAGATGAACTTTCAGAACCAAGATTTATAATAACTGGCTCGATCATTTTATCAGTAATATTGTCCAGCTACCACATTTTTTTCCTCTTCTTTAATAGTGTGATTTACTGCCTTTTCCCAGTTTTCAGGTTTTACATTATTTACGGCCTCCAAAAACAACTGTTTAACATCATGAATTTTAAAAGCGGTATTTTTTCTTGAAACTTCACTCTTTATCTGTGCCCATACCAGTTCAATCGGGTTTAATTCAGAATGATATGGTGGGGATCTAAGTACTGTCATTCCACGATTTTTGGCAATTTCATCAATTTCGTATTTTTAAAATTTTTCTTTATGAAGGGCACACAACGAATAAAGTTCCTTTCTTATAGATCCGGGATGGTACGTAATATTTTTTGAACTCAGCCAATTCTGCAAGTCTTTTTTTAACCACTTGGTTGTGGGCAGTCCTTCTATAAGTCTGGAGTGATAACTTGCATTATCTATTACTATTACACAGTTCTTAGGAAGAAGATCTATCATTTGTTCGAACCATTCTTGAAAGACATCAGCGTTCATGTCTTCATGGTAGTCACCGGTACGAGTTGATTCAAAAGTTAATAAACCACCTTCAACAAAACCGTCTGAACTGCCAATGTGTACTATTATCAGCCTGCGTCCCTTTCCTGATGGTGGGTTTAAACCATTAGATAAGTTATTTACAAAAGCGTGCCTTTGACTTGTAACAGTTTCATCCTGCCAAAATTTATTTGGTGTATGACCCTCGTTGATCCATGTTTCATCAAGATAAAATATTTTTCTTTTTAGTTTCTCATTTCCTTTATGGTTCTTAGAAAATGTCTTCTCCATATGACAATATCGCTTCTTTCTAATAAAATAGACTTTCTGGGATTCTTTTTCCAGCGGAAGCCTATTTCTTTTAAAAGTTTCCATAACCTACTTCGACTCATTTCTGGGTAATCCTTATCATCTCGAACTGAGACAAGAACTTTATCCAATGTTGGAAATTCTTGTCTAAAGAAGAATTCATGCACTTTCCGTCGAAGTCCTTCTTTAAAATGATATTCTATTTGAAATTTTGGTTTCCCTGGAGCATTACGTGACATTTGAAAACTACCACATTTCTCTTCTTTAATAACTCTGTAAATCGTAAATTTCCCAACACCAAGTGTACTGCTAACTAACTCAACGGTCTCATCAACACTTTCACATAAACGTTTGTCTGTAATTGATTTAAAACAATTAAATATTAATGTTTTTTCATTAACTGTTAAAGGACCAATTTTTCGGCGTTTACACGGCACTTCCAAATTTTCCATAACACTAGTATACACAATAAACTGCACCTTGCAACTGAAGTACCTACTTTTAGTGAACTGTTAAGAATTTTGAATACGCCACTTGGACCTTCCCACAAAATGGAAAAACCCACTATCACATTTTCTGTGGAATAAGTTTAGAAGGTAATTATCTAGTCAATTACTGTCGTAGATTCCTGGAATTAAAGAATTAAATGTTTGATTGTTGAAACCCTTACTTCGTGGAATGCACTCATTTCAGATAAATTAAAACGTTTTATTTTATCTAAAGAATTAAACTTTATTTTGCAAATAGGTAGGTACTTATTAAACTTTTATTGGTTATATATAACCAATAAAATAAACATCTTACATTTCTTGCAAATTTATTAGTACCTGTTAACCTCCATCACTCCGACACTGGCAACCTTATTTAGGGATTAGTAACCCTCACAACTATTGTATTCTATTCTGCTCCAACCTTTATACCTGGTGGTCATACTCAATTTAAAATTGTTTTCCTATATACTTTTGTAAACTTGTTGACAAATATCTGTTTTTCATTGAGTCACCCGTATCAACAGTTTAGGGATTTGCATACATAATTTATTGTTTTATTACTCTCTCATACATAAAAATACACTATAGATGAATCATTGCTTCTCTTTCGTGTTCAGTTCTCAAACATCTGGTATTAAATAGGTACGCTTTCATTCACGCCGAAAGTACATTTTTATCATCTAAAAATATTTTTAACAAGAGAAGATAAAATTTTACTATTTAAAATCTAAAATATATAATTGTTAGTTGGTACAACACCAAAGTAGGTATACTTCATTTAATTTACTTACCGTTGCACGTCATTATCATTGACAGAGATCAAAGTTGACATAGTTGCCAAAGTATAAAAAAATCTTGACACCATTTTAAATCAAATAGGTCACATAATTATTGCAAAAGTATTAAAATCTCTTTACAACAACTATTTAAATTCTTACGTAAAAAAGAACAGATTTTATTAAATAGGTAAAAATATAAAACAAGAGGTATTCGCTTTAAAATTCGAAATAATAAAGTACAAAAAGTGTCAACACCGCAAATGTCAAATAAGTGTTACAAATTTATGCCAAAATATCACCTTCGTTCGATTACAGTTGCAGTGTGTTCCGAACAAATGTTCTTCATAAAAACGCTTTATAATACATTTATACAAATTAAATGAAACATATTATCGTGTATTTCTTTAAGTTAACATTAATAGAAATCTTTAAATATTATTTCTACGTGTATATAATAAAATATGTCTAGTGGTTGTAATGCCAGTGTACTCGGCAAAGTGATTCTAAAAAAAGACACACCTACCTCCTAAATATTTCGTGTTGGTATCATGTGACCTCACGGATTATGACGCGGATGACGTGCAACGGTAAGTAAATTAGATGAAGTATAGATCTATTTGTGAGAGTTAATAATTATTTAATTATTAAATGACAAAACTGCAATATAAAGTACATATACTTATATTTATTAAATTGTATTATATGTATTAAATAGTAATTATTTTCTATGTATAAACATAATATATATTAGTATATTACCGTTTGTGGTTTTACTACCCTTACATTGATTTTATTAAGCAAAAATTCGCCAAAAATGAAGTAATTTCAGATATATTTGACCTATTTAAGAGAATAATTTAACATATTTATGGGCTCATTTAAAGCATTTCTTATGCATAAAAAGATAATATAAAAGACAGCAGGAGCTAAGCATTTAGCTATTTTAGTCGTGAGTAGATCACAGGGAGTCTCTAGAACTTGTTCTGGACGATGACTTGTAAAATTATCAGTCTCAGTCTCATTTGCAGTTAGGTACTTGTGTATTATAATAAAAATCTACATTTTTGTATATAAATTAATAAATATTGTTCAAATAGCATACAAGTTACAAATTTTTCCTCTTGGCAGAACTGCACAAACCGTTGTCCTCTTTCATTTCGTTGTCCTAGACCAAACTTTCCAGTAATATTGAAAGTACTTTCTGACCCCACTTTTGCATTGAAGTCCCCCATGATAAGAGTAAGTTCGTGTTTTTGAAAGTTGAAACCTACAAGACCTTTATGGAGACCAAAGTGCAGATGAGAAGACCATGTCAGAGAAGATATCAAGAGAATAAAGATACCTGGAGATAATTGAAGAACAAAAATATAAAATCGAAAGAAATGGAGCTAATCACCAATCGGGAGGATTCACACAAAAACCTGTGAAAAAAGGCGACAGAGAACAAGAAAACAAAGAAAATGCAGAGTCATCTACCGCGAAAATCGAATAAGAAGAGCTCATATTAATGGTCCATATTAAAGTTACGATATATCACTTGGTACCAAAGTCTCTATCAATAGATGCTATGTGTTTTCTTCGGTATTATCCGGAGTAGAGGCTTTGACACTTTCTGATGCTTCTTTGGGAAAGCTTGAGACCTTTAATATGTGGTGTTACAGACGCATCTTAATAATTTCATAGGTGGATCGTGTGACTAATGTTAAGGTTCTACATAAAATTATTAACACAAGCAAAGAGCGCAAATTAAAATATCTTGGCTATGTTATGGAAAAGAAAGGAATAGAGATATGCCTTGTCGCAACTCATTCTTCCTGTCAAGATATTTGGAAAGAGAGAACCACGGTGACGAAGAGTGTCTTGGCTTCAAAACCTGAGAAAGTGGTTCAATAGGTCTACAACTGGACTATTCTGAACAGCTGCAAGCAAAGTTCGGATAGCCATGTTGATCGCCAACATCCGGAACAGAGAGGTTGTCGTACGAATAACAGTGTAAGTTTTTGTCTTTGGACTTTTTTGTATTCGCTTTTCTTTAATTTTTTTTTTTGAGGTTAAAGTGAGGTTAAAGATTTTTTACGTCTTTATTAGATTGATTAAGCTCTTTGTTCTTATCCTTTTTCATTGTCCTTTCCATCCCATTAGATTCAATATTTCCTGAGTAATCCTGTTTTAAGTAGTACTGCTTAATTCAGAAGTGAATTTTTATTTTTTACCGAGTTTTTGTTGACAGGTTTGTTTTTGGGAACCTTTTGGTCTTAAATTGTTGGAATTGCTCAATTGCTAATGCTTTTCTGCAATAATTACAAAATATTTCCCATGTTTTGCTAGGACCATAACCTGATGAATTTGTGTTGTATTTTGTAAAGGAGAATAGAATAGAGAAAATGTAATTAAAGCTTTGTGTAATCTCTTTAACAGAATTTATGACACTGGGATATTACCAACTGATTGGTTAAAGTCAACATTTGTCACAATACCTAAGAAACATCGTCCAAAGACATGCGGTGATTATCGGACAATAAGTCTGATGAGTCACGTTTTGAAAATCCTCCTGCGAGTAATACACAGCAGAATTTACACGCTGTTAGAGGACAGAATTAGCAATACTCAATTTGGGTTTAGGAGTGGCTTGGGTACAAGAGAAGCCTTGTTTAGTATATAGGTGCTAGTACAGAGATGCAGAGATAAAAATCAAAATCAATTTTGAAAAGGCTTTTGACAAAGTCCGACATAACAAAATGCTAGAAATATTGGAAACAGCTGGATTGGACGATAAAGATCTAATTACAAATCTATACTGGCATTAAGTGGCAAGAATATAGATTGAACAAGAACTGTCAGATGAAATAAATATAAAAAGAGGAGTGAGACAAGGCTATTTATTGTCGCCTTTATTTTTTAACTTATATTCGGAGAAAATATTTAAGGAAGCCTTAATGGAGACAACTGAAGGTATTATTGTGAATGGAGTAACCCTCAACAATATTAGATATGCCGACGATACCTTATAGCTTGCTAATTGCGGAGAAGACCTTCAAAATCTAATGAACATAATAAAACAGTCCTGCTGTATGAAGTGGACGCGTAAACTTTAACTGAGGCTATCCTTAAACGCTTGACAGCCTTTGAGATGTGGGTATACAGACCACTACTGAAAATAAGCTGGGTCGACAGAGTTAGAAATGAGGAGGTCCTTAGACGGCTAAACCAAACAACACAACTGGTCCATATAATAAAGAAACACAAGCTGGAATACTTCGGTCACATTGGATTATGAAAAATATGATCTTTTACATCTGATCATTCAGGGAAAGATCGTGGTCCTGATAGAAAAAGAACATCATGGCTAAAAAATCTAAGGCAGTGGTGCTCAACCTTTTTGTGGCGACGGAACACTTTTAATTACCGAAAAAAATTGCGGAACACCAAAGCAATAACATGCATATATTGATAAACAAATTAGGATTAGCACATAAATTCTGTAATAAACTTTATTATACGTACTCAAATTTGTAAAATTTTACTTAAAATATGAAAACAAAAAACATTTTTAAAATTAACAAAAGCGTAATTCTCAAAATACATCATATGAGTAAATACTTCAAATTAGTGAAACACTTGTGCCTGGTGTCGTTTGCAAATTTGCTCAATATCAGGCCTGATGTGGGAAAGAGCTACTCTCATTTCTTGTTCTATTGTTGTATATTCTTGTTCTTTGCCTTGCATACTTGAGTTAACGTCATTTAAATAATTAAAAATATCGGCCAAATATGCCACTTTAGTGCACCATGCATCATTTTCAAAATATGTGGTAAATGTGTCATTACCTTCTTCTTGGAAAAAAGTTAACAGCTCCGTTCTAAGTTCATAAATTCGACATAATACTTTGCCCCTTGACAACCATCTAACTTCGGTGTGCAGCAACGAACATTCATACTTTGATTCCATTGAGATGCAGAGTTGTTTAAAAAGCCGGGTTGTTAGTGGTCTTGATTTGATGTAATTCACGACATTAACCACTTGGTCTAATACAGATTTCAAAGTAGCTGGTTGCGTTTTTGAAATTAGAGATTCTCTATGCAAGAACCAGTGCGTAGATATGATATTTTCATTTCGCTTTTTTGCAAGGGTACAAAAACCTTTTATGGAGCCTACCATGGAAGGGGCACCATCCGTACAAATTCCTACGCAAAAGTCCCATGATATATTTTTTTTCTCTAAATATGACGTTATGGAATCAAATACATCCTGACCTGTTGTACGTGCTGTAAGTTCTCTGAAGCATAAAAACTGATTGACTATTTCACCTTCGTCGACAAATCGAATAAATCCTAATAAATGAGCTTTGCCACTAATATCAGTGGATTCGTCCACCTGCAATGCGAAGTTTTTTTTGTAAAGTTTATTTGTAACTTTTTCCTCAATATCTGCAGATAAATCAACAATCCTCCTTTTTATTGTATCATCCGACATAGGAACTTTCCGTATTTCGTTTTATGCATCGTTGCCAAACATAATTTTGACCATCTCACAATATGCTGGTAATATAAGAGATTCTGCAACAGTGTGTGGTTTCTGTTTCAAAGCAATTAATTCGGCGACCTTATATGAAGCTATTTGTGCTTTGTCGGAAATTGTTAGCGGCCTTTCAAATTGTTTCGCTTGTTTAGCTTGTGTCTCCAAAAGTCGCTTGAAATAATCTTTATTTTTTGAAGCTACACTAGCGTGTTTGGTAGTAAAATGGCGTTTTAATTTAGCCGGAGCCATTGCGCTATTAGCGAGTGTCTGCCTACAAACAATACACTTGGGAATTGGACAGTCTTCTTCCCCAGTCCAAATGAAGCCATAATCCAAATATTCATCCAAATATTGCCGGTTCAACATTTTTTTGCTGCGCTTCGATTTGTCATCTACTCCCACTTCGTAAAGTTCCAGTATCTCCGCTGGCTCCAGTATTTCGCGGAACACTTGGAAGGAATTCGCGGAACACTAGTGTTCCGCGGAACACCGGTTGAGAACCACTAATCTAAGGCAATGGTATGGAAAATCAACTACATCTTTATTTATAGCTGTTGTCAATGAAGTCACGATACCGAATATGGTAGCCAACATGATATCCAACGATCGATAATAGTCATGGATCTAGAAGAAGAAGAAAAGGAGAATAAGTGTAGACGATAACGCTGGAAGAAACTTTTAATTCTTAACAACGTTAACCAACAAAACTCATAACCTTAATTCACTTGCTTTCCTTTTTAATAAAAAGGGGAATATGACATTAGACATCCACAGATAATAATATGTTGATCTCAACAAAAGCTTTTAAAACTTTATTTTGAACTTTTATATAAGCCATAAAATTGTAATTTATTGAACGCATAGGCTTTTTTGATTCAAAAATATTTCAAACCTTTTTCTCTTTAATCAATCCGTTAGGTCGCTTCAATTATAATCTCGTTTGATACAAATCAGATATTATCTGTCCTACTTTTTTGCCTTTCGGCTCATATCTTTATGTCGACAGATGTCGTTCCCCGTATACATATAAAAATACTTCTCCGCTGAATGTTAATTTCGAAAAATTACTCTATTATTTCTATGAACTACTAAATAAACATAAGTGACTCACTATATCGTACAGCGTACTCATCTGGCTCAATTACCCATTTATTTATTTAGTTCTATACATTGGGATCATTACAAGCACAATAAGCAGAAATTTTAATCAAAATGTGCTATAAACAATCATTATTGTTTTTTATGTTAAACAGTTTTTTCTTTTATTCACCCTAAATATTTCGAAACTAAATTAGGTACATATATGCTAAAAAAGTCAATAAATAATAACGTCAATAGATACAAATTGAATCACGCGAGGAGTGCAACCGAATACCTTAATGACTCTATTTAGAGAAACAAATAATTAAGTTAGAAAATGATAGGCCGGATAGCTCAGGCGGTAGAGTGTGTGACTATTACAAAAAAGAGGTAATAATAATATCAAGCCCTGCCTTATTTGCCTCAAGTATTATTATTTTAGTTAAATTTACAATGTGGTTATTTGTTCCCTAACAGGTACTATGTAATTTTTGGATTGCACTTTTTGCATCAGAGAATATTATTGCTTTTTTAATATTTTTTTCTAAGCAAACTTCTACTGCCTTATTAATGGCAATAATTTCAGCAGTGCATATTTGTATGTGATCATGTAGTCTAAATCACAAGATATGCTAAAAAGACGACAACTCCTGAATGATAACAAAAGAAATACAGTGGAGTTTACCGAACTGAACAAAACCATAAGAAAACAGATAAAGGAAGATTTAAAGAAATATCAAGAAGATCGCATTAAGAAAATCATAGAGAAAAACAAAAGTTTAAAAACAATGAAGACAAATATAGGAAAAAGAAAACTAATCATGCTTAAAGCTGAGAACAATGAAGAAAGAGATCTAGGAGAAATAGTAAAAATCACTGTATAGGTCTGTGAAACATATTTCACAGACCTATACAGTTCTAAAAATGACCCACCACTATCATCTAAACAGAATCTCTCGAGGAAAATACAAAATGTTAGCTCAGAGGTATTACCAGAAATAACTGAAGATGAAATCGAAAAATCCATAAACGACATGAAACATACTGGCGGAACTGCTAAAAGAAGGAGGAGACACGATAAAAAAAATGCTAAAAATACTGTTCAACAAATGTCTGTTTGAAGGTAAAATACCTAACCAATGGAGAAATGCCAACACAATCTTAATACATAAGAAAGGAGACCGAACAGACCTAAACAACTACCGTCCTATTTCGCTTTTGTCACAACTATATACAACCTTCACAAGAATAATAAACAACCAACTAACCTATAAACTTGATAACTACCAACCAGTGGAACAGGCCGGATTCAAGAAAGGATACAGTACAATCGACCATCTACATGCGCTTAAAATCTTAATTGAGAAAACCAATGAATACAACCTTCCGCTGTACTTAGCATTCGTAGATTATGAAAAGGCTTTCGACAGCATTGAACACTGGGCGGTTGAAGAAGCTCTGGTCAATAGTAGAATAGATTCAAGATACCGACAATTGATACATGATATTTACCAAAACGCAACCATGACCGTAATTCTGGACGACAAATTAATAACGGATAATATAAAAGTTAAACGAGGAGTCCGACAAGGCGATATAATTTCACCTAAACTCTTTACTTTGACCCTCGAAGACATAATAAAATCAACAGATTGGGAAAACAGAGGAATATGTATTAACGGAAAATACCTAAATCACCTTAGATATGCGGATGATATACTCCTGATCTCCTCGGAACGACAAGAACTGAAATTAATGCTAAATGAACTTCATGAAAACTCACTGCAAAAGGCCTAAAAATTAACTTCAACAAAACAAAATAATGAAAAACACGGAAGACCAAGAGGCAATAAAAATACAAACAGAAAAAATGGAACAGGTAAATGAGTATATCTATCTAGGACAAACAATCAGAGCTAACAGAGAAAATCAAACAGCCGAAATATTGAGACGAGTAAGAATGGGATGGGCAGCGTTCGGCAAACTTTCTTACGTTCTAAAAAATCAAACAATCCCTCTATACTTACGAAGCAAGGTATATAACTCCTGTATAATACCGGTGCTCACTTACGGAACACAGACATGGACATTTACACAGGCCAATTTGGATAGGATAAGGAAGGCACAAAGAGCGATGGAGAGACAAATGTTGGGTATATCACTTAAAGATAGAAAACGTAACCAGTGGATCAAAACCAGAACAAAGACAGTAGACGCGATAGAACAAGCAGCAAAACTTAAATGGAAATGGGCTGGACACAATGAACGTCTCCAAGACGGACGAAGGAACAATGCCATCGGAAAGTGGCGTCCATACAATGCAAAGAGATCAAGAGGCAGACAACAGATGAGGTGGAAAGATAACATCAGGAAACAAGGAGGTCCCACATGGCAGAGCACAGCACAAGATAGAGAAAGATGGAGAGAACTGGGGAGACCTATATCCAACAATGGAAGGATAGAAAATAGGTTAAAAAAAATGTAGTCTAGACGCATAGTTATAATTTCTTGATGGAATGTGAACTCCAAACCCTACTGCCCTTGAACTGGGTTCTAATGCCCCATCTGTAAATATCCAAGTGAATTCTTCATAGATAAACCACCGACCAACATAACAAAGATAGTCCATAACCTAAATAACAACAATGTAACCAAAGTTAGAGCAGGAGACCAATTCACTGAAAATATTCCAACACCGGTAGGAATTAGACAAGGCGACAGTTTAAGCCCCTTCTTGTTTAAGCTACTCATGGGCAAAATTATAAACAAAGTAACATTTCTCAATCTCGGATTCAGAATGGGCAACAAAAGAATTGGTATGGTGTGTTACGCAGATGATGCAACAATTATTGCCGAATCAGAAGATGATCTTCAGAGACAGCTCTTCCAGTTCTTTCTAATAAGCCGCCAACTAAATATGACCATTTCTATCAATAAAACTAAATGTATGACAATAGCAGAATATCCGCTTAGATGTAATTTAGTGATTGAGAACAACCCCATAGAACAGGTTATGCAATTCAGATATCTGGGTATAGATACATCAAGCCCACACGACCCAGTAAAGGACATAAGGAGTCAGATTAACAAAGCATCTGCATTGTCAGGATGTCTGCGGGAGATAGTCTGGTCAAATCCGTATATGCGCACAGATAGTAAAATTACTACAAGACTTGCATACAACCGATCATGACATATGACAAAGAAGTGCGCGAATATACCAACAAAACGAAACAGATGCTAAGGGTTGCTGAAATGAAAACCCTAAAAGCAATAGTTAACAAAACAAGAAGAGGCAGGATGAAAAATACAAACGTTAGAGAGCAGTACAGAATTCAAGATATTGTAAGATGGGGAAGGCAGCCTAAAAGGATATGGTACAATCATGTAATACGAATGGATGAGAATAGACTCCCAAAGATTGGGCTAGAAAACAACCCGCCCGGTTCAAGACCTCCCGGAAGACCACCTAAAAGATGGGGGGATAGTTGGCAATCTACCTCCCAGGAAATTAATCAGAGGCAGCTTCAAAATTAAACAGATCGAAAAATCTCCAAGAAATAGAAGAACAAACTTATGTGAAGAAGAAATTCTCACTACTCTCTATCAATTCGTTTCTACGCATCAAATATTTATTCTAAGCAGGTTTAAACTAATTAAAAATTACGTGCAGCGTTCGTCGTTGTTGGCAGCCTTCTATAACCTATAACTCAATTGCTCTGTTCACTTAGCCCATTTTGCAAATGATAACTGAGTAAGCATCGTCCAGTCAAAACACGTGTAAGTTAATTTTTCTGAAGCTCTAAGAGTATTTTTAAGCAGTGAACAAAATGCTATAACAACCTTTGGTCAGAAATATATTTTTTTTGTCTTAGGTTCAAGACCTATTTAGCTAGACAATATAGGTTGAATACGTAAAAACAATCTCCTACATTTTCTTTAAATTCCTGACATTTTCCTAACCGTTCGTTCATTCGCACATTCACTCAATTTCCTAACCTTCCCATTGAAAACACTATTGGGTCACAAAAAGGATTGAACAGGAACACACGCTTCACGCTAAGGTGCCCTTCATGGCGACTTTATTTTTTAAACACAAACAATACAGGCAATGGTTAAAGGTAAATGACATAAAAGGAAAGACAATGGGAAATACAACAACTAACTTACTACCATTTCGGATTCACACAACACTGAAAAGGGCAGTTTTGATTTTCCGTTTGGTACGTTTCAAAATTCCCATAAAATTGATCTAAAGTGGTCTAAAATATTTTTAACTAGACTGCACTAAACTCCTGTGTCTTTTTTAGAAAATTTTCCTCAACGCGGCTTCCAAGAGTCTGGAAACGGCTAATTACCTCGTAAATTACTAGACATAATTATACAAAATTTGAGATACGCCTATTTTGGAATATAGAGATTCCATATTTGGTATTTGCAATGTTGCCAGATTTTCAGTTTCTCTAATATTACTAGTAACTTTGGTTTTTCAAATACATCACCCTATATATTCAGTCATTATTGGAATCTCCTATTAAATACGAGTTCAACCATATGTAACACTTATGATTTTATGTAGTGTGGAAGGTCTTAAATACATAAAACAGAAGTCTGGCAACGCCTAAATTGTTTCAATACATTTTTTAATACTAACTATTTTCAAATACATTAAAACGTAACAATTGATAGTTTAGAATATTTTTAAACATAATAGTTACGTTATTAAGTGTTCAAAATGTGCTCCATTTGTGAGTTGACAGCACTCTAATCAATGGTAGAATGCGTCTACCACATTTCTCCATGATTGTCTAGAAATTATTCGAGATTCATCGATAATTATAATTCATTGCCTTAGCTATGCAAGACTTGCTGGTTAGGTTTTGTAAACTAAATTTTTCAAGTATCTCTAATAAAAATAATCTTTAGGATTGAGATCGGGTGAACGTGGAGGCCATTCAATTCTACCTTGTCTACCAATTTATCGTCCGGGAAATATCTCATCTAAATAACGCCGAACATTTACACCAACTATCTGACGTTAAATGTCTTTCGATAAAAAATGGCCCAATTAAATAAGTACCTACTATAACTGACCATACATTTAATTTTTGTGGTCTTTGAGTATGGTTTTCACGCATTCAGTGTAAATTTCACACGAGTTCAGCTATTCAATACGAGTTCAACCATATGTTCACTTGATTTTATGTAGTCTGAAAGATCTTAAATACATAAAACAGTGCAAAATATGTAGATTTTAATAAATCTAAATATTTAAATGGAGAATGTTGTGATTTTGACATTTGTTCACCATTTAATTTATGGAATAAAATTGACAGTAGTTGTGGTTCAAAAAGTTCTGCAATTTAAATTGCTTCTCTAAAATGCCGTTCTCTAAACCGTTCTCCTATTCATAAGACGACGGTACAAAAAACTGTAAGGCGATTTGAGGAATCTGGAGAAGTAAAAGATAAATACCGATCAGGTTGACCAAAACGAGTTATCAATGACAACAAAACTTCAGATATAAGCAAAGTTTTGTTGAAGATCCACATACATCCCCAGGCAGGGTTGCACAAGTACATGATGTAGGTCATTCTTCAGTCTTACGTTTATTACGTAAAAATAAATTTAAATCATACAAAATTAACTTATTGCAAGAATTAAGTGAAGATGACTTTGGTCGTAGATTAGAGTTTACTGAGGTAATGATGGATACAATTGAAAAATATTAAAATTTCGAAACTATTTTACGGATTTTATTAAAATTTCGTTAACAGAATATGTTTTTCCAATGAAGCAACTTTTACACTGTGTGGAAGTGTAAATCGACACAATTTAAGGTACTGGTGTGACGTAAATTCACACTGAAGACTGAATGCGTGAAAACCATACTCAAAGACCACAAAAATTAAATGTATGGTCAGATATAGTAGTTACTTGGGTCAATTAAATTGGGTCATTTTTTGTCGAAAGAAATTTAACGTCAGATAGTTGGTGTAAATGTTCGGCGATATTTAGATGGGATATTTCCTGGACGATAAATTGGTAGACAAGGTAGAATTGAATGGCCTCCACGTTCACTCGATTTCAATCCTAAAGATTATTTTTTATTAGGGATACTTGAAAAATTCAGTTTACAAAACTTAACCAGCAAGTCTTGCAGAGCTAAGGCAACGAATTACCAATGAATCTCGAATAATTTCTAGACAATCATGGAGAAATGTGGTAGACGCCTCCTACTATCGATTAGGGTGTTGTCAACTCACAAATTGAGCACATTTTGAACACTTAATAACGTAACTACTATGTTAAAAAATGTTCTAAACTATCAGTTGTTACGTTTTAATGTATTTGAAAATAGTATTAAAAAATTTATTGAAACAATTTAGACGTTGCCAGACTTCGGTTTTATTTATTTATGACATTCCAGATTACATAAAATCATAAGTGTTACATATGGTTGAACTCGTATTGAATAGGAGATTCCAATAATGACTGAATATACAGGGTGATGTATGTTAAAAACCAAAGTTACTAATAATATAAGAAAAACGGCAAATCTGGCAACATTGTAAATATCAAATATGGAATCTCCGTATCCCAAAATAGGTATACCTCAAATTTTGTACAATTATGATTAGCATTCTACGAGATAATTAGCCGTTTCCAGACTTTTGGGCCACTCTGTATAGAAAGAAGAATTTTGAAATAATGGAATTTTTTTAAGTATTGTATTAAATACTACTGAAATTTAGGTAAAAAACTTTGGATAGTAGTACGCCTTATACCGCAGATATCCGTAAAAAATAATTACGTGAAAACGTCCACGTTAATGATCTTAATATATTCTACAAAGAAAACTAGGTCTGTGAGTAAAGCGATCGATTTCTTTAGAAATTAAGCATTCTTGCTACTTCCAAAAACTTATATTAATCGATGTGATGTAATAATTCTTGGAGAAAGTAATAAGGGTGGAAAAATCCGGGACATTGCGAAATATAACAACATCGATAGTCTCAGTTATATTCTCATGCAAAAAAGTAATCGGTTTCATATATTTAACATTTATAATACATAAAGCGATTAAATTGTGCTGAAAAGATAGATAGATAGACAATTGATTGTTAATAATAATACAAAAAGTATTTTGTCAAGTTAAATATAAATATAAAACATAAAACTACGTTAAATATTGTGTTTATTATATGGGATTAAGCGACAATTGATTTTAATCATAATTACGTTTTTAAACAAAAAAATTAATTAATGGAACCAATAAAGAAGAATCTATCAAATTCATCATGGAAAAAGAAAACATTTCAGTTTGTTTTCTGAATATCATCATCATCATTGGCTTTTACAACTCTTCGTGAGTTTTTGCCGCGTTTACTATTGCCTTCCATTGATTCCGATGCTGTGCTATAATTTTTCCATGGCCTTACTTCCATCTTCTCCAGGTCTTCCCTGACTGCGTCTTTCCACCTTTTTCTAGGCCTTCCTGTCGTTCTTCTACCATCTGGTCTTTCCCAAAACACATTGCTAATCAGTCTGTCGTCATCACTCCGTACCACGTGGCCTGCCCATCTTAATCTATTGGCTTTTATGTATCTTACGATGGTTGCTTTCCCAAAGAGAGTCTCTATTTCATTGTTGTATCTGCTCCTCCATTCATTTGTCACGCTGTCCCTGCAACGACCATATATAATTCGCAGGATTTTGCGTTCCTATACTAATAGCTTATTGATTTCTTTCTTTCTCAATGTCCATGTTTCACTTCCATATGTCACTGCTGGTCGTATTATGGTTTTGTACATTTGGATTTTGGCACGCCTTGAGAGAAGCTTTGACCTCATTAGATGTTGAATGGCAAAGAATGATTTATTCCCCGCCAGTATTCGTATTTCAACCTCCCGTTCTCCTGTGTTTTCACTGGTAATTGTTGCTCCTAGGTATTTGAATTCTTTGACCACCTCAAAATTATGATCGTTTATGGTAACGTTTTGTGTTATTCGCTGTCGTTCCTTTTTTGATACGACCATGTATTTAGTTTTTCTTCGTTTATTTTCAGGCCTACGCTTAGTGTTGCTTCTTCAAAGTTCGATACTATATCCTTAACTTCCAGTGTTGTCTGTGCTACTGCATCTACATCATCTGCAAATGCGAGAATAATCTTTGCTCCTCTGGCAGTTATGTCTGGTTTGACTCTGGTATAGATTTTTCGCATTGCGTATTCCAATGCTAGGTTAAATAGTAATGGGGATAGCGGGTCTCCCTGTCTGAGCCCGGTGCTTATGCCGAAAGCCTTTGAAGTTTTGCCTCCTATTCTAATTTGTGCAAAGGAATTGTTGACACACATTCGCGCAATCATGGTCAGCTTCTTTGGTACGCCTAACTCCATCATTTCACTCCACAGTTTTAAGCGATCTATGTGCTATATGAATATGCTAATCACAAAAGAGGATACAGGATATATAACTAAAGCTTACAGAGAACCAACCAACATCATAGATTTTTAAATTACCACGCATATCACAACGTAAAGATCAAAAAAGGAATTATTAAATCATTATAAGAGCTTAAAACACCTGCTCTAATAAAAAGTCATTTCAAGAAGAAAAAACCTGCTAACAAAGGTTTTAATAAAAAATGACTACCCATTATCATTTATAAACAATGAATTCCACAATAAAAAAGAAAACAACAAAACACCACAAGCAATTCAGAGTAACTCGCAAGAAGAGAGTTAAAGATGACAACAATACCATGCGTAATTAGCTTATCAGAAAAATTAAAAAGGATAGGAATTAAGAACATCACAATATTTAAAACGACCAATACACTCAGATCTGTTCTGTCCTAAACAAGCCTAACAACACACACACAAGAGATCAATGAACTGCATCTATAAAATACCCTGTGAATGGAACAATTTTTATGTGGGAGAAACCGCAAGATCATTAAGTATCACGATAAATGAGCATTAAACATACATAAAAAAACAAGGACTTCGACAAATCACAGATTTGCAAATATGCCTGGTACAATACACACAGATTACAATGGAAAGATGCATCAATAATCATGAAAGAAACAGACATGAAAAAAAAAGAAGAAAAATCAGCCCCCATCCTACTCAATGAAGAAAAAATCTGTAGCAAACCTATCAGCAGAATATAGCAGGTTGGTTGCCAATACTGAAAAAAGAAGTTGATAACAAGAATATACCAAGAATAGCAGATTACGAAACTCTGCAAGAACACCCTCATACACACAAATGATTATAGCATATATTATTAATGTAGAAAGCTTAGAATAATAAGAATTTGTTCCATAGGGAAGTTCCAGCATGGCTGTCGTCAACAACTTTGGCGGTTAGACACTCTTTTTAACAAAATTCTTAAATAATCTTTTTTGAGAACGATTTCCTGATAGAACAAGATCCCACTGCAGGATCACTATGTTCATAACATAGTTTTACAACACATTTTTACATAAATTTAAAATTAAGAGAATACCTTGATAATAGGTCGCCGCACAAAAAATGGCCGCATATATTTTTAATTCATTTAATATTAATTAATTTTTGACAAATATTATATTTCGTTCATTTATTTTTTAAATGAAATATTCTGCTCTTAATGTAAAATGCTTGTTTTTTATATCTAATTAAAGCTAATTTATTTCTTTATATGATTATATGAGGTTGCCTGTGAAAAAATGGTCGAAAATTAGGGTTGCCATCAGATAAAGACGCGAGGTATCAAAAATAAAATAAAATAGAGTTAGGACGCAACGACACTCGTTTGACAAGTAATAATATATACAGTAGGACTCCCTCTATAACGAGAACTGAAATGGCAGACTAATTACCTCGTTATAAGCCGATCTCGTTAGATCAAACAACAATAACACTGTGCATACAAATGAATATGTAGTTTTCTAAACCATTAACTTCCTATAGTGAAGCCATTTGGAGCCATATAAGATGCTAAATATTGTTTAAATTTGAAAAAAGTTGTTTACTTTTATTGTCAATGAAATACATTAAAACAAAAAAAGAGTTGTTAACGTTTATTGTAAATAATATACGTTAAAACAAAAACGTATATATAAATGTATTCTGTAAATCTGTATAAAGCGTATTTTTAAGGATATCATAAACTATTTCTTCTGCAATTGGAAGAAGTCTGTCAGTTTTGACTGCTTTAAATTGTCCACTATTCTATCTATCATATTTTCTAAAGATGGGAAACATTTTTTTGGTTCTTCATTTCGTTTTGTCTTTGGATAAAGTTTCTAACAACGTTTAAAACACTTTCCACATCTTGTCTATTCGGATTTTCTTATTATTAGGTGCGAATGTTCAAACCCCTACAATGACACTTGGGAATCCTAAATTGTAAATTTCCGAGTAAGAATCATAAATTGTAAGAAGTTTGTTGCAGGCGGTAGTTAAAAAAGGTATTTATTTATAACCACCGCAGGGCAAAAAACGTAAAAAAACATGCTTTTCGATCTTATTTTCTCTCGTTATAACCAAATTTGCCTCGCTAGAGAAGGTTATAGTTCGGAACATCTAATATACATCTAATATACGTCGTTATAAGCAAATCCTCGTAATAACTGTATTCGTTATAGAGGGAGTATACTGTGTATATTATTATACGTGTGCTTTAAAAACTCACACAACTGACACTTCAAACCAGTAGCGTTGCGCGCTAGCAGTCTTTTATTTTATCTTTGATTCCTTGCTTTTTTAACAGCTGGCAACCCTAATTTTCGACCATTTCTTCTCAAGTAAACTTATATTTATACAAAAAAAGTGAAAAGACAGCAAATATTTGATTTCGCGCAAAAAGCGCCTTTGTATCTGTTGATACGTATTTCGACCTAATAGGTCTCATCAGAACAGTTATTCAAAGTGTTCTCAACGTGAAAGATCAATATTTTCTGTCTTTTAAGAAGCAACACTAAAATGGCTTCAATACGGACGCAATTGCGACATCTGACAATAAAACCGTTAAATAGTTTCGAAACACAATTCAGATTTCTGCTTTAATCTGTGCTTTCTAAAAATTGCAAAGCAAAACAGACGTTGATAAAGGTGTTAAAAGAGACGTGGGGAATCTAAAATTTGCATTCCACGACATTCGAAACTATTTAACGGTTTTATATTTATACCATTATATTAAGAAAAAATAGCTTTAATTAAATAAGTTATGAGCAGCGTATTTTATTTAACAAATAAATGAACGAAAGAAAATTTTTGTCAAAAATTAATTACTATTACTTATTTGAATTAAAAATATCTTTGGCCACTTTTTGACTGGAAACCTATTATCAATGTATTCTCTTAATTTTAAATTTATGTAAAAATATACGAGTTTGATTAAGTACGTTATGAACGTAGTGATCCAAATCGAAATGTCAAATTTTTTTGGTTAAGAATGTAATTATCACTACAATCAATTGTGGCTTAATCCCGTATAATAAAGGCAATATTTAACTTGGATATGCCACAAAAAAACAGTTTGAGAACTTTATAAAACTAAGTTTATTAAAAAGGATAGCAGAGAGATAACAGTTTCTCATGAATATAGTGCCATCAGCACTGCAGCAATAAAGGTTTTATTAAAAGTCCAAAATAGAAGTAGAGGAAGAAATGGGAGTGGCAATTTTCAAACTGGAAACAACGCTCAGAAAAGCAAGCATAAACATCTATTATTATTGTTATGCTTATGTGTTGATTTTGTTCTTATTTTCTAACGAAAATCACAAATGTGCAAATAGTGTTTTTCTGATAACCCTTTACTAAGATTGGTAAGTATTGTTGGGGACTGGGTTGAGGAGTATCAGTAGTAGAAGTAGAAGTCTCAAGGGCATCACAGTAAAGACAAGTTTGGGAATTTATGCACTATAAGATATCTCTTAATTTTTTCTATACATATATCAATTTTCTCGCAACCTAGTTTCCAACGCCTATGATATTTCCAATCATCTGCTTATACACCCCTATCTTCCATTGCATCAGTTACTTCTTGTCTTCACGATCTTCTTGGTCTTTCCTTTTTCTTGCGGTTAGTGGGAATCCACTGTAACATTCTCTTTGGCCATCTTTGATTTCAGTATTTCTTACTTTATTTTTTTCTAGTGATTTGGCAACATCTACGGCAATAATTCTCCATTTCCATTGCTTTTATTTTGGATGCCTCTTTTTTATTTATTAACCAAAACTCTAAACCATATGCAGCAATACTTTCTATAATACTTTGGTATATCCTAATTTTTGTCTTTCGAGTGAGGTTATTCCAGAGGAACTTATTTAGTTGACCTATTGCTGAATTATCTTGACCAATGCTAGTAGCTATTTCTTATGTGTTCCGACCATCGTTTGTAATGCTTGCACCAAGATATTAATAACTATCAATATTTTCGATTTGTGCGCCTTTGAGTTCTAAGCACCTTCATCGCCCACCACTACTACATCTCTGGTTTTGATGGATTAATTGATAAACCCCACTTAGTATATTCTTCATCTATTTTTGGCAGCATGTAGTGGATATCATCTTAATCTTCTGCAAATATTACTTGATCATCCACAGGAAGTTCTCATTATTATGGGCGTTTTTAATGCCAAGATTGGAGCTGGAGATAAGACACAGTATATTAAAGCACATGGACTTGGAGTCACAAACGAGAGAGAAGACCTATTAGAAAAATTCGCAGAAGACTCAGAACGAGTTGTCACCAACACATTCTTACCACCTCGCAAGCTGTACAAGTGAAAATCCCCTCAAGGCAAACCCGGGAGAATTATTAGGATGTGATGTAATAATTCTTGGTAAAAGAAGCGGTAAATGATGGACCAAGAATATTACAGCAGGAACTGTATTTCTCAATACCACAGTTAAAGGATGGCAAAGCGACAGGCCCTGATAATATATAAGCAGAGCTACTCATACTAATGGACAACGAATCAATAGCAGTAATCGCCATGGGCGTCCACAGGGAGGGGAAGGGGGGGCAGCTGCCTCCCAAATTGACAAATTCATTCTTCACTTTAATTGAATATAATTTACTTATAAAAATCTATTTTAAATCTACCTGTTTCTGTCCGCCACTGTTAGAAACGGTTTGGTTTGACTGTCTGCGCGAAATACTACGTCACAAACCCTATTGTTTATTGTTGTAGTCTAGATGCAGAAGTAATAAGTTGCAAGACTGATCTCCCGAGATGGCTAGCGAGGCTGCGGAAGCTTTTTTAACAGCAAAACCTGTTGACATTCAGATCAACGAGTTTGCGAGCAAAACAATAGAAACTAACAGAAAAGTCCTTTGTTCAGTTATCTCATGTATCGTCTTCTCAGGCACTCATGATTTACCTCTCCGTTGGAAATAATCGAGTGAGGGTATTTTCCAAGACTTGTGTAATTTTCGAATTGATGCCGGAGACAAAATTTTGCAGGAGCAAAAGCTAATTTTTTCTATATTTAGGCTCTACATCATAAAATAAGATCGAGACAACAAACATTTAAGTATCCGTAATTTCAGTTCCAAACTTTGGTTTTGTCTTTGGAACTTTGGAACAATGTCTTCGTTTACATTTATACACAAATATACTGTTATAAAAACATTAAACATTTTATCTGTAGGTTTTTATCTCTTCTTTTTCGTTCATTAAATTTAATATCTATTCTCATCGGCGGTTCACTGTTCTATATTCTTTGGTTTTTAAGTATGTAGTTTTTTTTATATGGTTCATGAATATATGTAGACTTACAGGATCCCAAACGTATTCTCTACGTTGGTTTCGGAATGCCGAGAAGACTCTATAGACAAAAATTAATGTCCACAACTAGAAAAAAAGCCTGGATCCAAATATAAATATATGTAGTTGATGATGGGTCCAAACACAAACACCTATACAGTGATGTATACAAATTTTCATGTGGTGACTGATCAAAAACTTACATCGGGAAAGCTGGTAGAACCTTTAACAAATTTATAGCAGAACACAAAACGGTTGTCTATAATGGAAAAACATATTCATTCTTTTAACGATTAATTTAAAATTCTCCATATTTAAAATACAGACCTTAAGCTATCTTTATTAGAATCTATGGAAAAAGAGTAACGGCTTTCCCCTCATTCCCTTATTCAGTTAGAGACTATAAAGTCTAGACGAATAGTAAAAAATCATCAACTTGAGAAAAGCATTATGCCGATACATCTGTAGTGAAAATAAATTGTAATATATTTTGAGAAAGTGTAGAAAAAGTTTACAGTGATTTATTTGTAAATAAAATGAAATTTCTTTTATCGAGTAACGGTCGAATCCATCAGTTATTTAAAGTATAACGTCTGCAGTAAAGGTTTAACAAAAATTGGACTATCTACGTGTTTAATTCTATTAATTTTGGCCAAAAAATATGCATATTTCCCATTGTAAATAGTGTCTTATCTTAAACCAATTATTATATTTAAAATGTTCTTAGTTATATTTATTTTAATTATTAAATGTCGATAGGAAAAGTTTTAGAAAGGTTAACTGAATTCTAAGAAGAATTAGACCCAATAATCGATTCCCTTCTAAAGGACCGACTTCCAAAAATTAGCGTGCCCTGCGGAAATGATGTAACAGTATTTTCTGGGAGATAGAGCGCGCAGAAGGAAGCAACAGGCTGTTTCTGAGAAGAACGACATGTATAAAGGTGCGAGTATTTTCAAGCGCGCGAGTTAAACCTCTGCGGCACCGAACGGACGAACAACATACACATACGTAACTGACAGTGTTAACTCTTAAGTCGCGTGCTTTTATTCTTGTGTGTTCGCGTAACTTTGGGCATTGGGTATTGGATATTGGTTTCGGCGGTGCAGTGGCAGTGAGTGCATTAATGCCGGGTACCGGCCTTCTGCTATGGGCTTAGGCTGCCACATTTCGGCTCATTTGGCCGCGTGCTTTTGGACTTCTTTCTGCATCCTAGCTCTCTGTTTACTCAACTTTTCCGGCGCCGATCCAGGACTCTTCCAAGATCTAGGCCTTAAGGTTCTTCCAGATATTTCTAAGGTAAATCAAAATATTCTTTTCCCGCATCACAATAAGTATTTTAAACAGTTTCATCACACGCAAAAAACCGTTGGCGCTTAAATAATAAATTTATGCAAAATACCTTGCAAAAATTCCGGTATATTTTATTGCTTAATTAAAAATTACTTGGATTACAATTATTGTTAATTAATATGTCAAGTTAATTTTAGTAGCTTTTTTTTATAAGAATACAAACAACTAGTAGTATTAGTTGTTTACAAGGCATTCACTTGTGTTTCCTTTCTGTTCTAAGTTAAGGGAAAATAAATAATTTAAATGGAGAATACAAGCTTTAAAAATTAAGCGGAATATTCAGCCAAGTATAATTTTTTTGTTCAATTATTCTATAAGAATTCAGTGATTTATAGAAATACCTTGGTAATCACTTAAATTCTGTCATATTTTTAGTATCAACACTTTTATTCTTTCGATTAGGCCCCCTACAAAAATTTTGGCCGATTTTGTAGTTTTTTTATTAAACTAAAATCAACAAAAGTTTTTAGTAATAAATGTTAATATTTTTATAGTAATAATAAGATACCACGATAAATCTTAGTGACTGAAATTTTGAAAAAATGTAGATTAAAAACTTACTACTACTAACTACGGTATTTATTTAATTTAATAATATAATATTAATACATAATCAGTTAATTTAATAAATGGGCCATTCATCATTACATTTAGAATAAAAAACTTCAGATCTTTTCAAAAGAATCATACTAATTCTTAGGTCTAAGATCCAAGAGAAAAATACTTTAGACAATGCTCATAAAATAAGCAAAGTATATATATTTTTATTCTAAATTTACGTGAGAAATTTTGGATTCCATCAATATTAATGCTCTTACGAGATTTAGTTATTTATTTTTCTTTTTCTAAAACTGATATTTTATCAAATCTTCTGTAAGATTACTCCAATGGAAAGATGGCACCAATAGGAAAGCATTTTTTTCTGTCCCCTTGTATTTCCTATTTTTGCACTAATATTCCGATTTCATTTAATTAAAGTTGTTCGTACAATTACAAGAAAAAACAAATAATTTTGTTTATTATACTATAGTTGTTGCTAAACTAAGCATAATCGTCGCTGAAAGTCAAGATATTGTCAAATAAAGGTTCTCAAGTAGGTGATCAATTTAGGTGTATCCTCAAATCTTGCTAGTGAATGGGTTTTTAAAATTATCGAATTATCTTCTTGCGACTGTTGATAAATAGTGTATCATTTGAAATAATTCTTAAGCCTTGAATGGGTAAAATTTTTGTGTAAGTATCAAAAATTTAAACAATATCTGTAAAATGTCAAAAGCAACATTTTAATTGTTTCATTGAAAAAAAATTGGCGAAATTATTACCAAATTCGCAAAGTGATCCGACTAGTAAAATTGGAGGATGCGCCAAAACTTGCTGATAATAATTGACTGCTTTCATTTGACACATGTCTTGCCCTTTAAGTGACGACAATGTTTATTTTATCTATAAGTATGGTATATATAAGTGAAAAGCTCTAATGATTTGAATTATCTAAGCACTCATCTTACCAAATTTACTTTATGCTTCTAAAACATTTTATTCGACTCTGCTTTTGAAAACAATTAATTAGTCAGAAAACCTACGTTGAAAATAATAGAACAATGTAATGTTGATTTATAATATTTATCACTTTCTTATGCTGGTACTGATTAATATATGGTATTTGCGGTAAATTTACAATAAGGTAATTATTAAATGATTTTAGGGGACATATTAAGAATAAATCTGTTGCCATTAAATTAAACTAAAGAATTATGATTTATCATAAGCCGCAATAGCATTATCAATTATATAATAAATAAAAAACGTGTTTAACAATTTACCAATTGTTTTTATTGTTTTGTTTTTTGTTAACAATTAACCAAATTTGGTTAGAACGAAAACCTAACCTAGCATAACCTAAAACCAAGAGTTAAATTTAAATAAATTTAAACAATATTCTGCAATTTTAAAACAATTATTATACTTCTTAATATAATTTTAACATTGTTGATTTTAGTTCATAAACATATTGTGTTGAAAGTATGATAATTAAAATAACACAATAAAACACATAATCTGTGTACTTAAACAAGAATACTAATAGGCATTTTCAGTCATGACAAATTGAAATTTTACAGTATTCGTTATAATCTGAAAACAATCATTTACACCTCAATACAATAGCAAGGCTATCTATATTACAACAAAATAAAATAAAATAGGTACAGTAAAGAACCTTGCAAGAAATTATGAAATTTTAAGAATGAAAAAAGGTGGCACATAATAATTAAACAATGTATTTTTCTTTATTCTATTATCTACAGTAGATAATTAGAGATATTCAACACCATTGAAATCTTGATATTACCTATTATAAAATTTGATCTGCTTGGTTACTTTTCTATATTTTGTATTTAAATTTTTATATTTAAAAATAATCGATGCGTTTTTTACTTAATAACTTGAATCTTTCATTATAATCGATTAAACAAAATTCATAATATATAGGGTGTACCATTAACCTTCCAGCTGTCGCGGCCTTTGTACCAACAAAAATGGTCGCGCGTAGTTTCTAGATACGCCAAATGCGAATTAGTAATTTTAAGATATAGGTAAGGAAATATTGTAATATTAATACAGAATATATTCGGTGGAAGATTCATACACTGTATTTCTTAAATTTTTTTATTGAATTTCATTAAAAACAACAAAGGTGTCACAAATTCCAGATGTCTCCTAGATATTGCACATTGGCATTACACATATTGTATCGCAGTTTTGCAGTCTTGAAAAATATGCTTTAAATGTTCCATACAGATGAATTTCTGACAAATTTCATAGCTGAAGCGCGTGATCCTTGAACGTTTATCATTTTGACAAGGCTTACATATTCTTTTACTTGCTGTGGCCTTCTCTAATGTCTCGATACCTAATTCTGCTTTTATTTTTGAATTTTTTTTTTTGAGCTCATTTTGAAGGGAGTATTGTGTTCTTCGTTCGACGTGTCCTTTCACAAGAGCATTTGAAAGAAGTTGAAGGTATTTTCTTCTAAGTATTTTTTCCTTATTATTGGTAGACTAGATTATATAACTATTGATCGCGGCTTCATTTAACATGAAAAAAAAAATAATACCATCGGCCATCTTCTGGTGTTTCTGTCAATATTGTAAGAAGCACAAAGTTTGTCTACTGTATCTACACCTCCCTTTGCCTTGTTATAGAATGTTATAATCTCGGGTTTCTTTTGGTCACCTGTTTCTGCGTCGATTAGTACAGGATTAGGTTAGCGCTTAGGTGAGTAGGAAACAAGAATCATGTCCTTCCGAAACTCAAAAATACTGGTATTGGGCTCACGCTTTTTTGTAACTTTAAATTTATTGGGAATTTGGATCTTATTTTTTTTCATCGTTCCTACAAAGGTATTTTTTTTCTCATCAAGATCTTTTATCAAAACAAAATCAGAAACCAGTTGTCAGTGGTCAGTGTTCTCCCTGTATTAAATATAGGTGATGCCAACCTTTTTACCACCTCTTGTGGTTTGTTACTTATGGACAATGGGCCATCTGGTTGAGTCCCTGCATACATTTTCATGTTATAAAAGTAAAAGATGCGAGCGGCATAAATTTTGATCCCATATTTATTGGTTTTTTTTGGGATGTATTGAATAAAGGAGCATCTTCCACGAAATGCCTCTAGTTTCTCGTCAATTGTAACATTTTCCTAAGCAAGTAGCATTTTTGGCAATTAGTCACAAACTTCATTCTACTCTTGTAGCTATGTCATCAAAACGTAATGCTCTCATTAAAAATAGAAATTTTCTCCAACTCATCACTGTTTTGAAAACATCCATTCTCCATAGTTCTTCAAGGTTAACTCGATTACCGCCCACCAAATGCCCACCAAATAAAGCAAGCCCAAAAGGGCTGTTATTTCTAGTTTGTTTGTATACCTGGCATCTCTTGGACGACAATAATTAGATCTTACAGAACTTATGTACTTATTTGTGAAGTTCACGATGCTCTCAATCATAGGATCAGTTATGGGGCACTTCCAAATATCAACGATCTGAGATTCTTAGCTGGTTCAATGACCCCAGGGAGACAGAGTTATATATTGCGAGGTGGTCTACTGTTTTTGTTTACTGATTTTTTGCTAAATCCATGAGTTGAAAACTTTTCATTTTTCTTTAGATGCGCTATATAAAGCTCGTTGGAACTGTCAGCTTCGTCTTCGGCTTCCATCACTCAATTCGGACTCAAAATCGCCCGTCGTAAAAAACATTCTAAGCTTTGTTAAATGTTTCTATATTAATTATTGACCAAGATATGGAACTTTTAATACCGCGCTCTAAGGTGCGTGGTCATCCCGCAGCGAATGCGAATGTGCGGAGATAATGAAAATTAAACCAATTTTCATTATCTCTGCAAAAAATTAACAGAGAAATATTTACCAAAGCTTATGATTTAAAATAAACAAATCAATTCACCTTTTTAACAACAATTTTAACTATAAACTGCTATAAATTTTTTATTTATAATTATAAAGAAATATGCATATTTCAATTTACATGGTTTTTACGTATGTATTGGTTTTCATTTGCTGCAACCTGACCGTGCGCATTAGAGCGCGTTAATAAAAGTTCCATATCTTGGTTAAAATTAACATAGAAACATTTACCAAACCCTAAAAGGTTCGGATTGATCTATTTTATAATTTCCATTGGCCAGATATTTAAAGTTTATAGCTTTATTTTATCTAAATGTTTTAAATAAATTAATTCAAAACTTTTTAGTGAAATTTTTATTTTTTTCATCATAATTTTTTATTAAGATAAAGTAATTCTGCAACGTATTTTTAAAGCTGAAAGAATTACCTTTAAAATGAGGGTGTTTTGAAAGTTAATCGCACGTATGAAAAATCTAAAAACGTAAGCACCAAAAAACATAAAAAATCGTAAAGGTACCGAGCAGACATAAAAGTGCATACTCAAATCCTCCCTGGCTCATAGAGTTACAACAACATCAAGCCGCTGCAGGCTCTTTCTTGAACATCTGATTAGCAAGAGGACGGTCATTATTACAAGACTTAAGTATATTTTAAAATTGTTCGAACTTTCTTTATTTGATTTGCTCCTTTATTTCGACATTGCGGTTAAAATAAAAAAAGGGTAAGTCATGGAAGAACGAAGAAAACATAAAGCAAAAGACCTGAATAAATACAAAGAAATTCAGAGAAACATCAGAAGGAAAATTCGAGAGGCAAAAGAGAGGTGGCTCTCCGATAGATGCAAGGAAATAGAAGATCTGGATAAAAAGTACGATAGCTTTAATTTACACAAAAAAATCAAAGAAATGATAGGTTCTAGAAAACGTACAAAAACGAATATCCTTAAAAATGATAAACGGCATATTATTACTGATATGAAGGAGAGATTATGTCACTGGACCAATTACATTCAACAACTATTTAATTATGAAAGAGAAGAACTGTCATTAGAAATCACCGAGGATACTGACCACCAATATTAAGAGAAGAAGTCATCTATGCCATCAAAAACACAAAAGAGGGTAAAGCTACTGGACCAGATGAGGTGCCCATCGAATTATTAAAACTCATCGATGAAGATGTTATTGATGTAATGGTTGAACTCTTTAATATAATATATCAGACTGCCACAATCCCCAGACAATGGCTGCAATCAACCTTTGTAGCAATTCCCAAAAAACCAAGTTCAACAACTTGCTCAGACCACAGAACAATAGCTTTAATGAGTCACACACTTAAAACATTTTTGAAAATAATTCACAGCAGAATTGTTAAAACTCTTGAATATGAGATTAGTGACACACAATTTGGCTTTAGAAATGGTATGAGTACAAGAGATGCTTTGTTCGGCTTGAATGTGCTGGCTCAGAGATGCATGGACATGAATCAGGATATGTACTTATGTTTTGTAGACTTTAAAAAGGCATTTGATAAAGTTCAACATAAAAAGCTTGTAGATATATTAAAAAGCAAAAATATTGACAGTCGTGATCTGAAAATTATATCTAATTTATATTGGAATCAAACTGCCAAGGTAAGAGTTGACAGCCAGTACACCGAAAATATCAAAATACAGAGAGGAGTCCGCCAGGGTTGCGTGCTGTCCCCACTACTTTTCAATGTCTACAGTGAAGCGGTATTTCAAGAAGCGCTCTCAGACTCAATAGAAGGTATATCTATCAATGGAGAAGTTTTGAATAACTTACGTTTTGCAGACGATACAGTAATAATTACGGATAACAACAATGATTTACAGAACCTAATGCAACGCCTTAATGAACGCTGTCATGAGTACGGACTGAAGATAAATTTAAAGAAAACTAAATGCATGATCATGACTAAATCTGCACATGCAAATATCCAATTGACTATTGAAGATACTGCAATTGAGAATGTTAATAACTATAAATATTTAGGAACGTGGATAGCATCAGATGTAGACCAAACCAAAGAAATTAAAACACGTATTGAAATAGCACGTACATCATTTATTAAACTTAAAAAGTTTCTTTGTTGTCGGGATATAAGGTTAGAACTACGCCTGAGAATGCTTCGATGTTACGTGTTCTCTACTCTTCTTTATGGTCTGGAAGCTTGGACACTCAAACAAGTTCATCTGAATAAGCTGGCTGCCTTTGAATTTTGGTGTTGCAGAAGAAACTTACGAATATCATGGATTCAAAGAATGTCAAACATGGAAGTAACTAGAAGGATAGAAAATGAGGCGGAAATAATATTAACTATTAAAAGACGAAAACTTGAGTACTTGGGACATGTGATGATAGGGCAAAAATACGCATTATTACAACTTATTATGCAGGGCAAAATCCGAGGAAAGCGAATGTGTGAAGACGAAGAATATCCTGGCTCAAGAACTTAAGGGAATGGTTTGAATGCAGTAGTGCAGAACTTTTTAGAGCGGCAGTCAACAGAGTCCGCATAGCCATGATGATTTCCAACCTTCGATAGAAGATGGAACTTAAAGAAGAAGAAGAATGCAGAAGAATAGTAGAGAATGTGATACAGTTACTTTTGTTCTAATTCATCAATCCATACCTCAGTTGTTTATTTTATGTAGCTGAAAACCCAAGACCTTAATACGGAGAGTCTTAGTACTAGCGTGTCATAAACTTGATTGTTGCACAATTTTAGTTGAAAAGAGGGCCCCCCGTTGGGCACCGTTGGCTGAAAGTAACTTTAAAGTAAATAAGAGTTAAGCGAGGTTTATGTTATATACTGTGGATTATCGTTAATTTTCATGGACTCATGTTCTGGTTCTGATAATCCAATATTTTCTCTCTAAGAATATATATATCAATGAAACATAAAAAAGAGATTAGTGATCGTAATACTAATGTTATCGAAGAAAACCAGTATATTTTTACCAGTCAAAAACTTACTTGTATAAAAAAATACACATAATGCTATACTATTCAGAATTTCTTAGAAGAAAACATTTAAAAGTTATCTAAACAATTAACCACACATATGATTATTTCTCACATGGTTTTTGTCCTGTACATTTTTTCAATTACGTAATTACATGCATAGCATCCTTTAACATCTTTAAGAAGATCATATCATAATAATAAATAACAATAAGAAAATAATCTTGCCGTATGCTTCCGGAAATATTTAAGGAATTTCCAAGCAATCAGAACGGTGACGATAATGACTGACCTATCGTAACATTGACGAATAATGATCCGGCTCACTCAAAGGTGTCCGAGTTAAGGCAAAAAAATCCCCCTTTTTTGAATATCTATTTTAAGCTTGTTTTATTATTTTTTTTAATTTTCAATAAATACCACATTTAGGAACTGGATATTTTGAGAGGGTCCGGTTTTTTAGATTTATTGATATATTCTGTAATAATTTTAAATAATTTCTTAACGCTTATTATTTCACATCAGTGGAAAATATTCACGCCAATCACTGATTTGTTATGCTAGTTTTTTTTTATTTAAATACGTCTTTCTTTGTTGATTATATCATTAGAAAACGTGTTATTTATTATGATTTTTGTTGTATCATCTTCCAAAATAAACCAAAATCAGCTTTCCTTATTAAATATACAAAGTTTATATCGAATCGAATAAAAAGCATAAAGAACATTTAAAACTTCTACAGTATTGTGCGATTTAATGTGAACATTGGGAAGTTCTGTATTATTTCAACTTGGCAACACTGGTGCGACAAATATGACAGATGTTTCTTGATTTATCGCATAATCTATCATCATTGCTAATGCTAGTCACAATATATTGTGATGCTAGTCGTTTTTGCGGGTAGAGCAGCGAAGCTACACGTATTTTTAGTATTTTGAGAGAAAATACACGTTTTAGTTAGTTTGTTCGTATTGAAGCATCATGGACATTACTCTAAAAAAAAAGTGATAATTACAGTTCTTCATCATCATTGCTGTTAGGTTGAGCTTCGACATTCCCAAGCTTATTTTTTATTCTTTGCAGTTTAGTTCCAGCTTGCCAAAACGATTTTCCTGGCGTACTTATCTACATTATCCGTTTAACTGAGTCTCAGTCATCTCATCGTCTAGTTCTCTCGGGTTTCGCCAAGAGTGATGTCTTGTAGGCAGCTTACAATTACCATGACCAGATTTCCGGCCCAATGTAGGCATCTTATTTTTATTTCACTCTTTAACTACAACTTTTATTTCAAATATTTCGTTGTATTTATTATATAGCTCGAAACTCTATCAATAATGCTAAATTTCATCATTATTTTATGGTCTTGAAGATATTTGATAAGTCCATAATAACTTTCAAATTTATACGATTTTGACCGATATATATTTATTCTGTAGTCTATTCCCCATTTATGAGCTTTGTTTTGCTTTTGTTGATCATTAGACTAATATTATCTACTGTTGAGTGCGGCGAATATCTCGTCTCAGATTCTCAGTCTTCTTACATTACATATAAATTTTACCTTTATAATCTTCAACTACCTTATTAGTTTAACAAGAATTCTAAAATCTTGCACTGTTCTTATAACTTCGGTGTCGATATAAATTTTCTGGTTTTTTAAGGATATGTGTTAATATGAATACCTAGTCTTTTGATAACGCCTAGAATATCTTCTAGTCTTCACAGAAGACATGGGTCTCCAACGACGGCTTCACAAGAAATCAGATCGATCATGTTTTGGTACTTTGGTACGCTCAGCTGCACAGCACTATGAGGATGATAGCTGGTACAATTAAATCAACTCCCATCCAATGGCTTCCAGTATTAAGTCACATCCCACCTCCACATTTACGAGTTGACACACATACAAAAAGATCATGAACAATATAAACCTGTCGATCCAATAAGATACTGAGGATGCACGAAATACCCGTCTCCGTTTTAGAAAACCACCAATGAAAACGGAAAGAATGATACATGAAGAGTTCAACATCACGAATGTATGGTCCCAATAATGGAACGTATGGCAAAATAACATGCCCTGCATTACCCACAAGCCACCATTTAATCTTCCACGCAAAACATGGTCCACTCTAAATAGGGTCCGAACCAGACATGACAGATGTGCATACATGCTACATAAATGGGGAAAGAACCCGTCTCCACAATGTGACTGTGGGGAGAACCAAACGATCGACCACATTATTGAAGAGTGTCCCTCAAGATCCTACAATGGTAGCCCTGAAGACTTCCTGTTTGCAACTTCAGAGTCAATTGATTATATTAATATACTTGATGTTTGTTTGTAACTATTTAAAGTTTGTCATATACCTATATTACTAGTGTTTGTAATTTTGTTCTAAATATGTTGTAATTTCTATACGATAAATAAATAAATGTTTTAGTAGCTATCAGGAGGAGTAGTAACTGCTTAGGCATAAGAAACCCAAGAAATACGGATTGAGACACGAATCATTTTTTGATAAAAACATAGATAAGAACAAGAATAGCGTCTTCAAAAATCCACGAGAATATGGAAAAAACAGTATGGAATACCGAAGTTATGAGGAATAATGAGACAGAGCAGAAGTTTCAAAAGGCTATACAGATAGCGCTAACATAGAGAGATGATTATGAGATAACATAGACTCTGCTTGGAAAAATATAAAATTACCTTTGACAATTGTATCAGATGAAATACTAGCATACAAAAAAAGACAACAGCAAAAAAATGGTTCGATGACGATTGCCTGAAATCTATAAAAGAAATAAATGGCTAGAAGGGACATGCTACAAAACAACAGTGAAAGGTATACACAGCCAAGAACAGAGACAAGAAAACTAATAAAAAGGAAAAAGAATTAGTACCAGGAACAAATAATCAGAGATTGAATAAAATCGGAAGAACAACCGAGTAAGACTATTCTTTAAAGGAGTTTTAGAGATCAAGGTCTGGTACCAAGCAAAAACAGGAAACTTTTTATAAAACGACAGTGGAGAGCTTATTACTGATGATAAGAAAATCTTAAAAACCTAAAAGGGCTAGTTCTAGCAACAAACGACTAATCTAGCAGAAATACATCACACATAGAAGTGTATGCAGCTGAAATAGAAGGCCAATACCCGAAATACAAAGAAGTAACATAGGCAATTCAAAAACTTCAAAATCATAAGGCACAAGGCAGCGATGGTATACTCGAAGATTGCTTAAACACGGAGGAGAAGCGTTGTACAGATCTATATACAAGCCAATTTAAGACATTTGGCAAAAAGAAACAATACCAGATGAATGGAAAGAAGGCTTCTTTGTACCAATCTACAAAAAGCATTGTATTAACTACCAGGCTCCTAAATAACACCTACAAACTTCTTGCAAACATTAAAAACTATATTTTTAACGCTTTACCTGGATTTTGTTATTGCCTGATGCTTTTTTCGTCTTTTTGTTCCAGTTTGTCTCGTTAGTTTCTTGTAAAATTGGTGAATCGACTTCATTCTCAAGGTTTTGTTGCCTCACTGCACGTATAATTGCATCTCTTAAGGATTTTCTTCTTTTTAGCTATTATATTTCCTGTCTTCTCTTCACACATTTAATCTCGATTTGAATTCTTTTTTTGTACCATTTATTTTTATATAAAGGTTTCTTGTCCGGTTTTGATTTCTCAGGGTCCTTTTATTTCTCTTGTGGACAGCTTTCTCATTTATTCTATGATCCTTGTAAAATTCGATTCCATAATACGACATAAAAGTATATTGCTAGAGAATGCTCCGTGCTAGGAGCTACAAAAGGAGAGAAAAGAAATCTGATAAAACAAGCACATACACTTCATTTTTTAATTAAATCTCACGCTTTTTACGCAATTTCCACGTTACCAATATCGGTTCAATTGTTTTTTTTAGAGTCGTCGTCGTACGTTTTTCTTCTTCTTTTTCTTCTTGCATTCACCGTCTCTTGTAGAGGATGCTGAATAACATGGCTATTTGCACTTTTAAAACGGCTGCACAAAATAATTGAAATAAATAAGTTCCTCATCATCATCATCATCATCATCATCATCATCATTTAACCCGGATATATCCACTGCTGGATATAGGTCTCCCTCAGTCTTTTCCATGTATTTCTGTTTTGTGATGTTTGCATCCAATTTTTATCGATCCGTTTTATGTCATCAGACTATCTTGTTGGTGGACGACCTCTACTTCGATGTGCTTCTTGTCTCGGTCTCCACTGTATTATTCGCTGTGTCCATCTGTTATCCGACATTCTAGCTATGTACCCCGCCCAGTTCCACTTAAGGGTCATAATTCTTTCTATGGCATCTGTCACTCCCGTTCTCCGTCTTATTTCCTTGTTCTTGATCCGATCCCTACGAGAAATGCCTAACATCGATCGTTCCATGGCTCTTTGGGTAACACAAATTTTATTTCTTACTTTCTTGGTTAGTGTTAATGCCCCTGCACCATATGTAAGTACTGGCAACACGCACTGATTAAAGACTTTTCTTTTAAGACACATAGGCAGTTCTGATTTAAGAACATAGCTCAGCTTGCCGAATGCCACCCAAGTGAGTTCTATGCGGCGGCTTAGTTCGCACGTTTGATTATCTCTTTATATGCGTATCTCATGTCCTAAGTACTTATAAGAGGTGGTTTCTTCAATATGCATGCCATTTACTGAAAGCTTTTCGCTTAACACAAGATTTGTCAGGATTTGTGTTTTTGTGTGGTTGATTTTTAATCCAACTTGTAGGGAGGCTAGGTATAGTTTCTCCAGTTGCCATACTGCATCATCGATTCTGTCAGCAAAAAGGACAATATCGTCAGCAAACCTCAAATGACTAAGCATTTCTCCATTGACATTAATTCCTTTTTCACTCAGATTTGCGTTCTTAAACATATGCTCTAATAATGTTGTAAACAATTTTGGCGAAATTGTGTCTCCCTGTCGCACTCCCCGTTTTATTTTAAATACGTTGGTCTTTTTATCTGCCAGTTTCACGCTTGCTGTCCCATTTTGATAGATGTATTTTATTATCTTTATATAGCGATGTTTTATACGGCACTCTGTTAAGGCTTTTAACATCTTTTGATGACTTATTGTGTCGAAAACTTTTTCGTAGTCAACAAATATCATGACTAATGGCTTGTTATATTTAAGACTCTTTTTTCAACAAGTTCCTCAGCTGAATAATAATTCTAAGGTTCTGTAACTGAGGGAGTTTTTTATAGGAAGAGGCTGTTGTCTTCTACCCTAACTTCCAATAACTCTAATTTTAACGCTTCCACGTCTTAGTAAAGGAATTCCAGTTTTACGGTGCATTTGTTAGTGCTATAAACGCATATAAAATAAAAAAAGATTGTAAAATTCAGGGCGGAAGTCCAAAAGATGCGTGCGGGGCGGATGGGTCTACATTGGATGCAGAAATTGTAGGTATCCAAGGTTCAATTAAAGCTGTAGCTTATTAGCCTTCTTAAATACAACTAATATTATCTTCTTTTTACTCCATCTATATCGTACGATCCAGTAATTTTGAAGATGGGTGTCGACCTATTTTCTGGCCACTCTATATTCAAGTTTCTCTTTAATCTTAGTTTTTCTTGGACTTCATTTGACCTCTTCTGGACTTCTTAACGCACTACCCTGTATAGAATCCAATAATCGATAAAACATTTTTACTGGTCTTTATGCGTATCCGTATTTGTTGTTCTATTGTTTTGCTATAAACATTTTTTAAATGTCATGATATAAATAATACATGAACTGTAGAAGAAAGAGCTTAGTATAATTTTATGTTTGTTTTATTTATTATGAAAATTGTTTAAAAACAATGAGAAGCATGATTTGAGAAAAGGATTTGAAAATCTGATTTTGTGTGTACGCACCAAATCAATCTACTAATGAACATTAAAACACAACGATGTTGAAACGATATTAACCGTACAATTTTCAATTTTACTAATACTACCTTGTTTAGGAATTATCGGCGGCTGGAACTAATGGGATAATAAAAATTTCTTAATGGTTTAGTGTCGAGAGTGTCAACTGTGTGGTTTAAAAGTGCTATTTAAGATATATTTTCACAAATCTACATCGACCGTTACTAACCGTACAAATTAAACGTAATTTGTAACGAACCAATAGATATTGAGAAGTTATCATTACTATCTATCTTTAACTGGAATATAGATAAAATGAGTAATACAACCTTCTTTTGGGTATACGAATTGTTGGCTTCTTCTTCTTCTTAACCTTCTATCGTCCATTTTTGGACATAGGACTCTCGCAATTCCTTCTATCGATCTCTATCATGAGCATCGTACTTCCAATTTGTTCCGGCTATTTTTTTGACGTCATTTACCCGATTTATCTGTGGTCGTTCTCTTGTTCGTCTACCTTTATAAGGTCTCCAATATTGCATTGTGGCCTTCCAACGTTGGTCTTTTTGTCAAGAACTATGGGCCGCGAAGCTCCATTTGCGATCGAGACAATTTTTGTTGTGGTATCTTCGACTTTTTTTTATCTTACCCAGTCGTTTCTTTTTCTATCTGACAGTCGTATACCTAACATTGCCCTTTCTTTTGTGGCCATTTTCTTCTATTTGTCTTCTGTAGGGTCGAGAATTGATATCCACATGTTATAATAGGAAGAATGCATGGGTTGCTCTTTTAGTGATTTCCCCACTTTGATTTTCTTTGTCAAGTTTTAGAATTTTGCCTAGGTAGATATATTCTTGAACTTGTTCTAACTCATTGAAATTTATAGTTATATGTCTCGGATTATCTGTGTTTTTCATTGTTTTTGTTTTTGTTTTTGTCATATTTATTTCTAGACCGACGAGACCTATTTGGAGCTGTCTGTAAGGTCATTTACCATAGTTTGTATTTCCTCAACTTTGCCCGCTATAATCACGATGTCGTCAGCGAATCTGAGTTATTTTAACTTGTTACTATGAAGGTTGATGCCATATGTTGACCAATTTGTAGTCTCTTAGGGCTAGATTATATAACTTTCGCTATATTCCGTCGCCTTGTCGAACTCCTCTCTTACTAGGGATGGGATTTGTATGTCCGTCTAGTTATACTATTATAGTTGCGTTATTATATACGTATTATGTCTTAGTCACTAAGAAAGTAGATATTCGATTAATATCTGAGACACATTTATTCGTCAGTGCACCATTTAAAATCACCTTGCATAAGGTCTACAACGCAGCACATCCTGATGCAGACAGAAAGCCCAGAGGAATAATCTAAAACATCACAAACTACCGAAAATTGAAAATACTTCCTAACTAAACAAGAATGGATCTAAAACACTTTGTAGATCATTAGGACCCAGGTTCTCAGTGGCGACTACAATTCAAAACACAAGAGCTGTGGCTCAAGATTACTCCCCCCTTTTAATATCTGGGAATAGATATAACTAGTTACGGAGATTTTGAAGAAGAAGTATGACAGCAAAGCTTAAAAGCAAGTTAAGCGGTGGATTCTCTTAATCACACAATCTGGAAGAACAAACACCTAAGACAAGACACAAAAACAAGAATCTATAAAGCAGCAATTAGACCTATATTAATATACACGGCGGAGACAAGACCTGACACATCTCAAACGAGACGACTGCTAGAAGCAACAGAGATGAAAATACTCCGACGAATATCAGGGAAAAGTCTGTTGGATAAGGAGAGAGGCGAAAACATAAGTAGAGCTTGCAATATAGAAGACCTAAATGGATGGGTAACAAAACGAAAACAGGAGTGGAACGAATACATCAGTAAAATGACAGAGGATAGAATAGTACAAATAGCACGAGATAAGTCACCAAATGGACGAAGAAGTATTGGAAGACCAAGAAAATGATGGTGCGACAATTTAAACAATTTAGGAGGCTAATATTGAAAAAGAAACAGGCTTTAAAGCCTACATAACAGAAGGAAGATGACTTTTTTTTGTCTTTAAAGGAATTCCAAAAGAATACCTGCACATAAAATCTAATAAAGATCTATCGTCAGATCATTCACCAATCATTGCAGGAATAATGACAAATCCATTAGCAAAATGACCAACTCCAAGACTAACGAATAAAACAACAGACTGAAATATGTTCGAAAAAATCTTACAAGAAAAATAGACCAAAAAATCCCACTAAAACAACCATAAGAAATAGAAATAGCAATAGAAACATTAACAAAACAAGTACTCGAAGCTGCATGGGAATCTACAAAACTTTAGACGAAATCGTTTCCATAAGAATTGTTCAAAAATAATAAGAATAAAAATATTCGAAAAACGAAAACTTCGTAAAAAATGGTAAACTGGTTCACCTCAAGATAAAATCAAATTGAACAGAATGTGTAGAGAAATAAAAAAAAACTACGTAATGTAGGCTTCTTATTATTACCGCCTTTTTTAATTTAAAATTTGATGTTCTGCCAAGGTGTAATGACAGCTGACAGTTGATAGACGACAAGAAGATTGTAAGACATGAGGTCGGAATAAAGTTGCGTGAACCATGTTTGTGTTTTATTTTTATATCTTAAGAAATGGAAGACATCCTTTCTACAGAATCAGGTGTGGGGTTATACTTATGTTCCCCTTGTGTTGTTAGGACAGAAGGATAGTATATTTTTTTATGCTTCTTTATGGATAACCTCGAAAATAACTTACCGGTTACACCACCACCTGTGTTATCACCCCAAGTGAATAGCCCCCGCGCAAATAATAATGTGAATCCGAATCCGGATGATAATATGGTAAACCTTGTTAATTCATTGCTTCAACAGAATGCACAGATGCTTCAGATGTTTCAACTACAAAACAGCATGTCAACAATAAGTAATCCTGTACGAAATTTTAATATAATGCCAGACTTATCTAAAACTATTGAAAAATTTAATGGTGAAGGTGATTCCAGCCAAGCTGCAGTATGGTTAAAGCAAATTGAGTCTACAGCGGTACTTCACAATTGGCCTGATGCATTTATATACCAAACAGCCAAAAGCAATCTCGAAGGTGCTGCAAAGTTCTGGTTTATAGGCCGAAATGAAGAAGCCTACAGTAAAGACAATTTTCAACATTACCTAGAAAATCTGACACCTAACCTAGATAGTGATAACTCATTATGGAAGGCCACAAATAAGCCCATAAAACCAAATTCCACCTATCAGAACAAAATATTTACAGGGCAAATGAAGACGACGACATTTATGAATATTTAGACAGTCTTAATCAAATGAACCGTTCACCCAAATGAACAACTCCTAACGCAGTAAGAAGTCTAATAAAAAACCTTGATGAAAATAATTCGCCTGGACATGATCTGTTTACGGCCAATATATTAAATAATCTATCCAGAAAAGGAATAGTAAATCTAACACAAATGATAAACTCGATACTAAGGACAGGCTACTTTTCTGCACAATGAAAGTTAGCCGAAATCATTACGATTCCAAAATCAGAAAAAGGCATTAATACCCATGTAGAACCTCATTAGAATTATTAACACACAAAAATAATTAGGTTAAACTTTTTCAATCGATCTAGGAAGATGATGTTTCAGCCAATATGTTAAACAGACAAAATTAGGTGTAAATTGAAAACAATATTGTAATTTTTTTAAAATAAAAAAAAAACAAAAAAAAAACAAAATTTGTTTAATTTACTGTTTGTAATATTGTAATATTACAAACACAACTCCATGCATATAATAACGAAACTCCAATACATTTTATAGGTTCTTCCAGTCACTTTGTTTTAAACGTTTAATCCAATCAAATTAATTTTATTTTTCATGGTTTTTCAAGCTGAAAGAAGAAACATGGGGGTCATTTTAGAAAAAAAAAGTTCACCTGCTTGTAGTGCATTGACCAACGGTTATCAAACTGTTTATTGTACCGATTAAGAGTGACTGTAACGACGTTTTTCCTACTTAATAACAGACATAGACTTTTTATTTTCATTAGATAATTATATTATTTAATTATTTCAGTAATCGTTTTGTTTGACTCTAAATATGTCAAAAAGATAATAAATTTTTGGTTCCTAAGATATATTACTTCATCTTGTTTTTCCCTGATCCTGTATTTTTTGTAGAATGATTTGCATTTGACCTAAAAATATGACTCAGTTTTAACAATAACAAAACTAAATTTATGGTAACCAGTAAAAAATCGATGCTGGAAAGAGCACAACGGTTTAAATACCTTGGATATTGCATGACCCAAAATTTAGATCTGTTCTTCCAGATCAGATGTCGAATTGAACAGGCAAGAAGCACATTTCAAAAATTCAGACCCTTATTATGCAAGAACTTATAAAAATCCGTGAAAATTTTGCAAAATACTATATATGGTCTGTCCATGGAACGTGTAGTGCTGAACGTGAGCCTTCGAGACCACATAACAAACCAACAAATCAGGCAAAGATCAGGAGTTCAAGACGTTATCGAAAGAACCACGACGCGTAAGTGGAACTGGGCAGGACACTTAGCCAGAACACAAGATGGACGGTGGACAAGACGTATTATGGAATGGAGGCTCATAAACTATAAAAGAAACTTTTTTTTAGGAATTCTGTGTGTAGCTCCTCAATCATCGTATTCAGTGCATTCCACGTGTCGGCTATTAGTACTACATCATATGTGTATCTGTGTATCAAGATAGTACAAGTATCTTCCGTTAATAAGGATTCCCTTATTGAGATATAGATATAGATGATAAGAATTGGACAGGGTGGAAGAAACTCCCTGGTTGCGAAATTTGAGACTGTGAACAGCTTTAACAGTAGACCTATTGCGCAGCTCAAAAAGAGATCAATAGAAGGTTATTATAATCATGGTAGTCGCTGACGTTACCTAGGAACATGGCACCCTAAGAAGAAGCCCTTTCCCTTGATTATTGTAATAAAGTCTACATATAGGCAGTAGTCTAGTTATCTATATAATATAAACTAATAAACCATTGAAAAAAAATCGAAATAAACATTTTTAACATATTATTTAAAAATCGTAAAGAACTAACTGTAAATAATTGTAACGTAATAATAAATAATTAAAAGCAATTGTATATAACGTTGTTTCCACTATGTAACTTTTACTACTGACGGTTCTTATTTTCTCAATGTACTTGATGAACAAAATATCCTAAAATTCAGAACCAACTTTTTGAACCGGATCCATTTTTCATCCATTTTCATTTCGATGCAAAACTTTTGTTTATTGCGCTAAAACAGTCGCAAAAAAACTTATGGCCAGTCCGTTGACGACGATTTCTGAGCCACTAGTCTACTTTTTTGCCAATTCCTCTTTTTCTGTCGATCCTTCCATTGATTATTGAGTGCAATATCCAATATAAATAATAGTTTCAGAAGCATTATTTTTGTCTCTACCACTGTGTTTAATCTCATAAAACCTCCTTGTAACTGTCATTTCTGACGAAGAAGAGCTCGAATAACCCTTATCTAAACCATTAATTTACTTGAACAGTGTTTTTCCATTAAAAAGGAATGTTTTACTACAAAATTCAGATTTTCTGAAAATTTTAAAAGTATCATTACTTAAACCACAGCAACTTCTAAACAAATGATCCAATTAAGCTTCAATTTTGACAGCTGCCTTTTTTAAATCTGTTATTGCAGGCGCCATCTACATATCAAACTAAATATTACATCAAACGTTAACAAGGTAATATTTTATCAACATAACACAGACAACACCGAAGAAATTACTGTAAGATCAGCTTTGCGTTCTTATAGTGGCACATTTAAAATAATCTTTGATCTGAATCTTACATCATCACACAGCCAAATTTGTCCACTGTCGAACATAGGCCTCCTCAAGATGTCTCCACTCTTCTCTGTCCTGTGCAGCTGCGATCCAGTTTGTCACTATTCTTTTATTGTCGTCCGTCCATCTGGTAGGTGGTCTTCCACGATTTCGCTTGTCTGCCCTTGGCCGCCATTCTAAAATCTTCTTTGTCCATCTGTTGTCTCTCTGTCTTGCAACGTATCCTGACCATTTCCACTTCAACTTCGTAATCCGTTTTATGACGTCTTCCACTCCAGTTCTTCGCCGTATCTCATCATTTCGTATTCGGTCTCTCAAAGTTACGCCAAGCATAGATCTTTCCATTTTTCGTTGTGCTACTTGTAACTTTTTTATTGATGCTTTAGTCAATGTCAGTGTTTCAGCTCCATAAGTGAGCACCGGAAGTACGCACTGGTTAAATGCTTTTCTCTTTAGCTTTATTGGGATGTTTTCCTTAAACACGTCTTTTAGCTTGCCATAGGCTGCCTATCCTAAAGCTATTCTTCTAGATAATTCGCATGTTTGGTTGTCTCTACTTATTTGTATTTCGTGGCCCAGATATATGTATTTGTCAACCGTTTCAATATGCCAGTTTTCTAGTTTCAATGGTCCACTAGGTACTAAGTTGGTCATCATTTTAGTTTTCGCAAAGTTTATTTCCAGCCCTACTTTTTGGGAGACTCGTTGTAAATCTTGTAGCATTTCGTTGGCCTCCTTTTGGAATCTTACACAAAGACTAAAAAATCGTATCATCAACACGTAAATAAAACGCGAGAGAACCCAGATAAGTTAACTTATTTACTACCTTGTCTAATGCTGTTGCTAATTCAAGCATATTATCTCCAGCTTCATTTCTAGTTCCAAAGCCTAGTTCTTCATGTCTTGCTTCATATCCCGTCTTGTCTTGGACCATATGTGCATTAAAACCACTTCCTATTACCTTTTTTTTACAAAATATGCAGTTCGGAACTAAAAAAAGCTTTTGTAGAGTAATATGCACAAAAATTGCATATTTAATTTAATTAATTATTTTGAATATGTTACCTGTAAAGATTATACATAATATATAATTTACGACAAGCTAATTTCCTTTAAAAAGAGATTATAAATTTGGATGTGGTTTCTAATGATAGGTTTGATGAAACCACAAGACTTAGATGACCTATTTAAAGATATTTACATGATATTTACATTCAACCTGCTGTACGAATAATGAAATGTGTACGTTTTCTAGTGACTATTAAAATTTGAAATTATTTGAGCAAATTTAAAAATATACAAAGTTATAACGAGGTTTCGGATAATTATGCATTTACATATTTGCATATGTATTTGCACATTTTCACAACTTTTATAAATACATGCCAGTTGGGGCACAATTTAAAAAAGGTGTAATGAGAGTTGAAAAAGTAAGGGATAGATCTTACTTTAAAACGATTAGAGAGGGTAGGTAAATCATTCAAGTAAAGCATCATTTCTCAATGACTGTCTTAGTCTTTTGTGGCCAAAGAACATTTTGTATAAAAATGTGTTAGTACAGTAAGTAGTACAGTAGTAAAAATGGTCAGAATGATGCATGTTACTTGTTTGGCTCATGGTCTCCATCGTGTTGCGGAACAAGTTAGAGTTTTATATTTACACGTGAATACATTAATTTCATCAATGAAAAAATATTCCAACAATAAAACACTAAAAACTTCTGTTTTAAACACCTCTACAAAATTGATTATAACTTATTATAACTACAACTTAAATGATCTATTTAGGTAGGTTCCTTTCTCTTATAAGAAAAAGCTCTTGCACAATGGCGTATACAAACTTGATGGATTAAACGGCCTTCACACGTCTCGACAAGGTCACCCAACTGTCTTAATAATAATAATAATAATAATAATAGCGTTTATTGTCCAACAGAATCCATTTATAGGACAAAATACAATACTAAAGGTAAATGAAATATTAATAATTCATAAGTACTAACTAAATAACACATTTTTCGAGTATTTAACATAAAGAAACTACTTAATCACCTAGGTAGATCTCAGTCATCTTAGTAAGCTGCTTTAAACTGCAGTGAAATATATCGCAGTAAGCACTTAAGGAATTATAATAGTTGCACATGAGAAATAGAGGAGAATTTAACATAAGATTAGTTCTAGCTTGTGTATTTCTGAACGTAATTGAATTTCTCACTGGATAAGATGGAACGTTAAAATTTATTTGTCGAAGAATATCAGGGCAGTCAATGAGATTATGTAGTAGCTTGTACAGGAATATTAGGGAGGCATTAATTCGTCTAGATTCTAATGATACTACGTTCAAACCGCTACACAACTCGCTATTGCTGATGCCCCTCCTGGGATATATGCCGTTAATTTTGAAAGACAAAAATTTTAAAAATTTACGCTGCACGTGCTCTATAATTTGGATGTGTACATCATAAAAAGGTGACAATCATTAAGGTCGCTTATCAATGAATAAATCTTTAAATCATCGGCATAACATAAACATGGTGCAGAAATTGATTCACACAGATCGTTAATAAATACCAAGAACAATAATGGACCTAGATTAGAACCTTGTGGAACCTCTGAAGAAGCTAGGTACTTTTCAGATTTGTAACCATTATAAGTAACAAACTGCGTTCTATTTGACAAGTAAGACCTCATAAAATTCACGGCATTCTCAGAAAGACCAAAGAGACACAATTTAGAAAGTAATACGCCGTGGTGAATTCTGTCGAATGCCTTCGTAAAGTCAGTATATATGACGTCAACTTGACTTCTATTATCTAGGGCTGCTGAGATATATTGTGTGACCATTAATAAATTTGTCACAGTAGACCGATTGGAGACCAAACCGTGTTGATATTGAGACAGCTGATTACGAGTGCGTGAATAAATACGATTATACAAAACTATTTCAAAGACTTTCGATAGATTGCAAATAATGGAAATTGGTCTGTAGTTTTCTACCTGACCCTTTTCACCAGTTTTAAATATTGGGCACACTTTTGACTCCTTCCAGAGACTCGGATATTCCTTGTTAAGAAGACATAAATTAAAAATTTTTAAAAGTGGCACAGTTAAGGCACCTTGTCGTATATCCATAATATGTCGTAAATCCAGAATTTCCTATCCGATTTAGTCCTGAAGTATTTTTTAAGTCATTATAACTTCTTGGTTGTGCTCTTCTTTGGTCCTATCGAACCCTCAATCACAGTATAAAACTAAAAGATTCTTTTAAGATTAAATTGTGCCTCAATAAAGTTACTTTAGTGTTTTTTGTTAGGTGGTTAAGAAACTGTTTGAAGTGTCAAGCTGTTGCGGACCTACAGGTTTTAGGCCTTAAGGATAGATGGTAAAAGGCACAAAAGAGTTACAGAACACCAGAAAACAACGCAATACAGGCATAGTTGTAGTTATTGGAGCTCAGATTTTAACTACCATTGAAGATAAATTACGAAGATAATAAGAATATATGCAAGAATTATTCGAAGATGCAGCACGAAGTCTCACTCAATCCCTACGGCCCAGAAATAACAAACAAAGAAGTAACTATGGCCATTAAGCGCATTAAAGATGGGAAATCACTAGGACCTGATTGGGTGCATGGTAAAATTTTAAAGCTATTAGAGGCACACCAAATCACAGCTCTTAGAATCCTATTCAACAACATCTACGAGGCTGCCTACTTACCAAAAGACTGGCTACTATCAATATTCATTCCATTTCCTAAAAAAACCAACGCTAGAAAATGTGAAGAACATAGATTAATTAGTTTGATCAACCATGTACTGAAAGTACTCCTTACTGTCATTAACTCGCGCATATACACCAGATTAGAAGAACACCTGAGTGAAGTTCAATTTGGATTCAGAGCAGGACTTGGAACGAGGGAAGCCCTTTTTAGTTTGCAAGTTCTAGTACAGAGAGCCACGGATGTCAGCTGTGATGTATATGCATGTTTCATTGATTTCGAGAAGGTATGGTCCCACATGGAAAACTAATTGATATCCTAAAAACATCAGGATTCGATGATAAGGATATAAGACTGATCTTAAACTTATATCGCCAACAAAGACAAACAGTGCGATTAAAAAATGAACTGTCCGAGATCTTCACAGTCGAAAAAGGGTTGAATATTGTCACCGGCATTATTTAACATATACTCTGAAAACATCTTTAGAGAGGCCTTGGACGAATCAGAAGATGGGATTGCTGTAAACGACCAGCTTATAAACAATATTAGACATGCAGACGATAGTGTTGTTGGCAGATAGTACGCAGGGGGTCCAAATGATGATGGATAAGACCACCAACATAAAGGCCCAAATTACAATAGCCGATACACCGTTAGAAGCTCTTAGAGAAACTCCGTTAGCACCGTTAGAAAAACCAGAAGCTCTTTCAACAGCCTACGGAAGATTCTCTGCAACTTATCTGTTAGTATCAATATATGCATAAGAATTCTTAGATGTTGTGTCTTTAGTGTCCTCCTGTATGGAGTAGGAAGCTGGAGCCAGACAGAAGATGTCATAAAAGGATTAGAGGCACTTGAAATGTGGGGCTACCGACGTATGTTGAGGGTCTCATATATACACCATACAAGCAACATAACTATTCTCCAGAGGCTAAGTTGATTCTACAAGGCAAGATTGAGGGTAAGAGAGGTCCTGGACGTAGATTCTGGCTGGCCAATCTTAGGAAGTAGACTGGTCTAAGGTCAACTGATTTATTTCGAGCTGCTGTGAAGAGAATAAGATGGGTCAATATGGCCGCAAACATCTCTAGAAGATAGGCATATTTAGAAGAAGGTAAAAGGCATTTCATAAATTAAAAGAATAATATTTCAACGGTCAAGATAAAAATTGTTGTACAACATAAAAAAGTTTTAAATAGCTGTGTTCGTAGATATGATTTGTGTCTGGTTTAACTCTTATATCAAAAGTCTATTAAGTATTTTTTTATATATGCATAAATTCCTCGTAACTATCCTTCAAACTTTAACAACACCGATTTTGTTTGTAATGTGATGTGTGTATGAAAATTAAATATACCTTACTGCAATTTCTAGTAACTACTGTACATAAATATGTAATATGTAATTACGGTAACTTTAGTTTTTTGCAATCTTTATGGAAAACTACGCAAAATAGACTGCAATACTATCAAGAACGGAGCATTTAGAGATATATTACTTTTATCACTAAATTGCATGTAAAAACCCGTCCGTGAATCATGTTTAATTAGTAAAATTGAATTTTCCTGAACTTCCACCTAATTCACTTAAATTTAATATGTCTAAACTACAGCGAGTATCTTTTGCCTTTTTCTGGAATTTGCGACACGTTTGACGATCACGCATAATAATGACTAACGCCTCCGTAAGACTTCACAGAAAAAGGTGCACCAGCTAAAGGAAAGGTTTGGAGTATAGGTTCGATTATTATCAATTGTGAAATACTGGAAAAACACTATTGCCTGATGTAACCGTTACAAAAATTACAAAAATGCAACTAATAGAGAAAAATTTCCAACATTTTTAGTATGCGCATTTATTGATTATTCTTTTATATTATATATATATATATATATATATATATATATATATATATATATATATATATATATATATATATATATGATATTGTAATTTTGAAATAGAATAAAACAACAAATAAATTGATTATGATCCAATTAGTTAATTAAAACAAAAAAAATATTTAATGAATTTTATTACGAATATGTAAATAAATTTCATTCACGACGCCAATTTCATAATTTATATGTTTTCTTATCTCAGGGTTCCTATTAGAGTCCAAAAAATACCTTCATCTTCAACAGTGTTCAATAAGAAGAGGGGTAACAGGAATAAATAAAAAAAAACTCAAATTTGTGCAATACAATTAAAATATAATAGTAAAATAAACCTTTTAAAACTGTTTATACAAATAATGAAATTGAAATAAATGTTTCTCAAAACATATAGGTCTCACATTTAAAATTACAATAGGAAAATTAGTCCAATCTATTGTATCGTCTCAATAAATGTTTCTCTGTACTTTATGAAAATGATTCACTTTTATCAATTCTCTATAGAAAAACTCCTTCCCTGGTTCTGCTTATCAAAACAGTCCAGCCGATCAAAAACAAACGTCCTGACTCACGTTTCTATCTCGTTTTGGGATTGCCCTTATCTGCTTAACTACGAATCTCTCCGGAAATAATAATGCATTGGTACACAAATTCTGCACCCTTTCCATCCGGCAAATCAGCTTTCAAAACTTACTGACACTACTATTTTCACAAAATGTATACTTTTACTATTTCTTTATATAACGTTTAAAAAACAAACACACACTTGTCGATTTGATCTTTTCTCCTTCCCGTCCAAACAGCAGATGATCACCTTTATTTCTTCCAAAATCATCCTCGCTCTTACTTCCTTCCATAATTTTCTGTTGACCTATCAAACATTCTCGACTCAATTCTCCAAAATCACCAACACTTTCCAAGTCCCAAAATTTTGTACAAAAATATCAGACTAAGACTTTCTACTTTCAACTAACACCCTTAATGACTTGTTTCGTGGTAAACGAAGTTAATCCTTGACAAAATGCAGGTAGCTTTGATATTTCAATATAACATTTTATTCACTTAAGCTAATCTTAAATAAAATCCTTATTTGAAAAGTCCTAAATTTGTAAAAAGTAAATCTAAAATTGAGAGTCTCTTTTATTCACAAAACAATATAACTTCACAACACAACAAAATTAAACCGTATATAAATTTACTGTAGAGGAAACTTTCAATAAGTAAAACGAAATCTAAGAAATGTAGCCTAGGATATAAAACAATTACTCAATAAATAACACACATTTCATAAATATATCTCTCGAATAAGTATAAATAACTTTTAATAATACAATGGTATATTACATCACTTTCATTTAACAAACAATCACACACATATCTCTTCTTCATTGGATCAAATCTATCTCCTCAAGAACTTCCCGTTTACTGTCAAACAACTGCAATAACAGAATTGAATTCTCCATTCAACAATACATAGTAGTTTCAACCATGTTCTACCATCCATCAATTAATAGAGTACCGGCATGTAAGTAATGTTTATTTATTTATTTGCTCATTTATTAATTTATTACAATCTAATAGACTATTTTATAACAATTTGTGGGCCTTACCTTGTCTGTTTAAACTTTTAAAACTTTTATACTTTTTATTCAACTTACTCTTTTAAATAAAACCACAGATATGTAATATTGGCATAATTATTGTAATTTACAACATCTACTTTGTTTATCTTTATTATACAACACCCTAATATGGGTTTTTATCATTTCAGCATTTGTTTAACTTTGTATCGAGACCTGAGGATGCTTTGCATATTGTAGAAGGCGAAACCGGTCGTCTGATAGTTAAATTAAATTGATTATTTATTATTTCTTTACCTATTTAAAAATATGACATTAGAGAAAAAGCCGTAAACTCGTAAAGTGGGTCATTAGTCACCCTGTATATGCGGTATCACATGATTTAGGTAGGTGTTCTCCGATTGTATATAATGGCTATTACATAAAAGAAAATCAAAACATTCATGTCGAAAATAAGTGTCTGTTTATAAAACTGAAAAGCAAAGATTCATCATTTGATCTTCTGATGAAAATATACCCCAATGACGTATTAGATGAATCAGAAAACAAATACTACTGTTCTATTTCAACATTTTTTAAGACATATCGATTCTCGTAAGTACAAATACATTTTGAACTCGGTGACTCACCTTTCTGAAAAAATAAACCCCACGAATAAATTGCCGTCTGTAGGTGAGTTTATTCTTGAAAGTTAAACAAAAGTTTTGTAGTATCATGTAGTAATCATTTTGGAGTCCAACATTATTAATGTTTTGTTATAAGTTTACAAATACATGATTTAAAGATGTAATATTTATTATGAAGAATTTTTTAAACCTTTATCATCATAGCTAATTAACTAAATATGCCATATATGTTAACTAACACTTTTCCTCCCAGATTCTGTTTCCGTCTGCTCCGGTCAATTGAATGTGTGTTCCCTGAAATAAAACGATTCAAAATCGATGTTACAAATACCTGATAATTTAATATTAAAACTTTGTTCTTACAGTAATGAAAACGTCAAATAAAAGTGCATATTAAAATAAATAAATATTTCAAATATAAATAAATAAAAATAATAAATATGAAAAATAAATAAAAAATGTAAACTAACACATAATAAATTGTTCATGTAAAGTTACGTAATTAGATACTCAATTAGTGTGCTTTTCTTTGGCTCTTACAATTCATCTAATTCTTTCCTATTTTTTCTTCTACTTAACGCAACTGCTTTAACAGCACGATAAATAGATCTTTGTAGTTTTTTTCCATCCCTAAACAAGATTTCTGTCCGATATTACTATATTACCTATGCTATTTACACTGCAGATGTGGCTCTAAGTGTGATTAATTTCATATATTCCCAAATCTTAATATGAGTGCTGTCCCAAATATTCAATTATTGATATCAATTAAACAAAATTTAAATATTAGCGCCATATGTCATCTACAGGAAATTAAGGTTGGTACAATCGTAAAATGTCAATTGTATTCACTTTTGAAACAAAATAAGTTTTAACACCAACTATATAAGTTTTGGTGGGAATTGTCCTGAGAAAGCATCTGATTTTCTTTTAGCAATTTCGCCTGTAAGTATCAAATTAATTTAATAAAAAAAGGAAAATAAAGACCGCAGACAAGAGATTGAAATAAATTTACTATTTTTTATTTAAACAAATATACCCGCATCAACCACTAAGGTTTAATAGCGGGAGGACATACACAAACAGTAAGATACATATTGTTAGATAAAAGAATTTTTTTTTACAATCTGGTATATAGCTTAGTCATTTTAAGAAAACTTAATAAAGACTGTATACGTAACTTTAGTACACTTTTTAAATTGTCACTAAGGGCACACGCGATTCTTTCATTCTGGTACACTGGACACTAGACAATTATATGTTTCACTGACAACTGAGTGTTGCACTTGGTAAACATCAGAACAGCCTCCTGGTTGAAGATATGCTTGTGGGTAAGGACAGTATGCCCTATTTGGAGTCGATTGATGATGACTTGATCTTTTCTATTACTAAGTAAGATGAGTTTGGTTCCTACTTGACATTCCTTGAGTTTGTTGGCAGTGTGATCCCAAGTAGTTTGCCACGCTCTCTACATGTGGGCTTTGATATTTACTTTGTGATCAGTCTAAGGATTTGGTTTATATTAGCAATACTTTGGTCGGTTGTTGCATTGCTTGTCAGAGAGTCCACTTCCTCATTACCACTTATTCCCATATGTGAAGGTAGTCAGATCAAGGAAATATCTTTTTGTTGAGTCTGTAGATAAGATATCTCTTCTTTGATCTTGAGAATTATGACGTGAGTTGTATATAGCTGTTTTATTCCAAGTAATGCGCTCATTGAATCGGTGATGATAACAAATTTGCTTTCATTAATAGAACCACATTTTTTCATGGCCTGGTGAATTGCCGTAGGTTCTCCGGTATATATACAACAATTTGTTGGGATTCGTATGGTAGACTTGATGTTTTCGTAGTTGTAGGCTGCAGCACGTCCTTCACTACATTTGAAAGCATCAGTGAAGATTTGATGGGTTGTTGGGTATTTGGATATTAGATTTTTATAAGCTTGCTGTATAAGTAAAGGATGTGTGGAATGTTTCGGGAGTTCTTTTAGAGACGTGTCTATTTTTGGAGCTTTGATCATCCAAGAAGGAAAATTTACATGAATAGGCATAGTAAGACTGAACTATTCAAAATTAAGTCCAATACGTTTTATTCGCTCAGGAAATGGTAGTTTTTTTATTGCAATGTTTCTGTAAAGATCGGACGATATATTTGTTCTGCAACGTATTATTGAGTAAGTTAAGTCACTGTTGTTTGCTGAAATTCTGGCAACGTAATTTAGTGGTAGAAGTTACCTTCATTGGCTTAAGGGCAGTTCGTTAGCCAGAGATTGTAAGCTACTTACTGGACTAGTGGCACCTAAAACTAATCTCAAGCACATATTTTGAATGTAGTCAAGTTTTTTTTGTCTTTGACAGCATTTTTAGTAGATTAATTCTGGATTGGCAAGAACGTTGCAGATTGGTTATGTGGCCTTCCCAGTTTAAGTTACGTTCAAAATAAAGTCCTAAGAAATTTATTTCTTCTGCGTGTTTCAGGACAACTCCATATAGTGTTAATTGAACATTAGGATATTTTTTTCTTTTGCTAAAAATTAAATAACGTATTTTTCACAGAGAATATAAAATACTTGTTTTGCGACCAACTTTCAATTATGTGTAACGTAGTTTGCAGTATATGTGTTCCCAGAGTTACATTGTTTGTTTTTAGATAAATGACTAAGTCATCTGCATATAGGCTAGCAAATACAGGTAGTTTTATTTGGTGTATAATACTATTTATTGCAATTAGAAAGAGAGTAGGACTTAGAGTAGATCCTTGCGGAGTGCTGTTTTGAAGTACTCGTCTGGAAGATGTAAATCCATTGGTTCTAACTCGAAAAGTTCGTGTTTTTAGAAAATTTTTAATAAAGGACAACATGTGCCCTTGAACATCCCATTCTTGAAGTGTTTTTAGTATAAGATGTCTCCATGTTGTGTCAAACGCTTTTCTTATGTCAAAAAATACGGCAATAAGTTTTTGGTTGTGCAGAAAGGATTCATGTATACTTAAGACGGTAATTAAATTTTTTTTTTCTAAAAGTTTGCAGGTACCACACGTAAGTGATATTGGACGATAGGAATTTGGATCGTCTTTTGGTTTATTATATTTAAGGATTGGAATTATAGTTGCTTGCGACCATAGATCAGAAAGTCATGGTGAATAAAAGTATTGTTAAAAATATCAACTAATATTAGTTTTGCATTTAGAGGAAGATTTCGTAAGAAAGGAGGGTGGATATAATCAGGTCCTGGACTCGAATTTTTAGCACTTAAACAAAATTCTAATTCCTTAAGACTTACTGGTTTGTTTATTAGATTGCCGCTCTCTGTGATTTGTATATTTGAAGACTCCTTTAGTTTTTTGTGCTCTAAAAAGGATAGGCTGTAATTGGAATCACTAGAATTAAGTTCATATAATATCTGCTAGTATTTCTGGAATATCTGTTTATTTTATGATAGAGTATCTATACCTTGGAAGTATGTTGTGCCTTTTATTCTGCGGACTTTGTTCCATATGTTGCTTAAGGGAGTGGAAGGATTTATTGAAGAAACGTACTTTTTCCAACTTTCTCGTTTTGCTTTTTTGATTAATTGTCTGAGATTTTTAAACCTTAAAAGGTTTTCGATAGTTTTATGTTTCTTGTAAACGTTAAAAGCGTGTTTAGACAAAGTGGGTGCTTGTGCAATTTCGTTATTCTGCCCAGGAACTGGCTGCTTTTGACTCGATTTTGTTTTTCCCACTGCGATTATTGCTGCAGAAATAATAATGTTATTAAATATTTCAAGATTTTGGTTTGCGTTATTACTTAAATTAAATTTGTTTGTTTGTTCTTCTATCAGTGTTCGATATAAATCCCAGTCAGCTGACTTTATCATGAAATAAATTGAAATATATATGAAATAAATTTATTGTATTTATTATAAGTATAATAAATAAAATTCCGTCCTTACATAACCTCGATCTCTAAAGTGACACATTCAGGATTTTTATGAAATTTTATATAAAAAATATGAGCATCGTGGACTTAATGTGTGAATTAATGAAATATTTCATTGCCATGTAAGTTCAGTATTATAAAAACAAATGTAAATCAACTAATTTCAAAATGTTTACAAATACGTATTATGGAATTTGATAGCTTTATTTATTTCTTAAACCGGTATTTAAAAGGTGTTGCACAAATCGTTTTTGACATTCCACTTCAATTCAAGAGATGAGCCACAATTAATTAATGCATCAAAGTGAGATAGACAAATGTAAAGTTATGCGTATGCAAATTTGGTATTTGCAATAATTATTAAAATAAATGCCAGTGGATTTACCTGGCCATTAAGAACGGTTAATGGCCAGGATGATATCTACCTTCATATTTTTTTATTAAGAAACTACAAGGTAATTGAACAGCATTTGTTTTAGAGAGAAATTTCGAACTTCTGATGAACTTAATACTAAATTTAGAATATGTTCATATAATAATTGGCCCAATTTACACAGTAATACACACAATAGTGAAAGTTTTAACATTAAATTTACTCTAAAAAATATCCACCAGGTTACTTTTCGGTTGTAATATGCGATAGACGAATAAATCTGACGTTGAAATAATGTTTATTTGAATTATGGTAATGAGTTATTTAAAAATATTTATTGGCATCAAGTGATGACTGAATTCAAATTGTACGTGCACCTTTGTATATTTTTTTAATAAATCATTTCTAAATAGCTATTCCACAGGTTATGATTGTTTGATGAGAGTGAAAATTATTGTTTTCTAATCGTTAACGTTTTAACGATAAGTACAAAATATTGAAGCATTTATACAGGACCGTCGATATAATATTCGAAAATTTTCGGGATAAAAACTAAATAATATATATACATCGGTTTAGAACGTCTTCCGACGTTGTCCGATACCTAAACACCATCTCTTCCTATCTTCGCAGTCGTTTGTTGTTAAATTTCTTTCGCTCATGGACTTGTTTACGCCCTGTTGCCATTTTAATCTGGGTCTTCCTCTTTTCCATCGACCTATCGGTTGCCATTCTACTACTTTTTTGGGGAGTCTTGTTGCTGGCATCCGTTGAACATGCCCATACCACCTTAATTGTTTCTTCTCTATATCTTGAGTTATATTTCCCATACGTTGTTTTATTACATCATTTCTGATTCGATCTCGTCTGGAAATACCTAAAGACCTTCTCATTGCATCCATATCTACTGCTTCTATTCGCTTTTTGTTCTTTTCACTAATTCTTCATGTTTCAGAGCCATAAAGAAGAGTAGTTTTAATCATGGTCTCATATATATTAAATTTTCTTCCTTTCGTTATCTCTTTACTCTACAGTATACCATTGAGACATCCTAAGACTTTCTTTGCTTGAGTGATTCGTTTTTCTATTTCCCGTGTATCAGTTTCTGTATTGTCAAAGGCAACATCCAAGTAGTCATAGCTCTGACAGCAGGAAATATGTTGTCCGTTTTCGAGATCTATGTTATCTGACTCGTTTCCAATACAAAGATATTTGGTTTTTGTTGTATTGACATTCATTCTCCAGTCGTTATATTCTTCTATCAGTTTTCTAAGCACGTACTGCATGTCTTCCCTGTCGGTCGCTAGTACTACCTGGTCATCAGCAAACTGGAGTGTATATATACATTCATTGCTAAGCTCTATACCCATCCTATGCACCTTTCTTTTCCTTTCTTAGTCCTACAGACCTATTAGCCTGCTCCTTATTATATCTAATATATTGGAAAAACTGCTGTTATCCAGAATAGAGCTAATTTTAATTGACAAACAAATAATACCTCATCACCAGTTTGGTTTTAGGCCAAAGCACTCTACCACTGAACAAATTCACCGGTTTCACCAACAAATACGCCAATCACTAGAAAATAGAAAATATTGCTCCGGAATCTTCTTAGACATCTCCCAGGTATTTGACAACGTCTGGCATAATGGTCTTTTACACAAAATCAAAAATTCCCTTCCCAACAATTATTTCCAAATCTCAAAGGTCCTACCTGCAAGACCGCCATTACATTCTAAAACATCACGATGAGTATACCAGACTTTACCCATTTATGGCTGGAGACCCTCAAGATAGTGTTCTCGGACCAGTGCTGTACCTCATATTTACTGCAGATTTACCTACATCACCAGAAGTCACAACACCAACTCTTCTAATGAAGACACATCCGTAGCATCACACAAAATACAAGCTAAATGAAATACAAACTTGGTTAAAAATGTGGTGTCTACGAGCCAACGAGACAAAATCTGCGCAGGTAACAAACCGCAAGGGAAACTGCCCTCCGGTATCGTTGAACGGTCAACGCCAAAGAAAAATGGATCTAGGATATAATTTCTCCTAGGTACCAGAAGATTGGGAGACAATTATGGCCTTACATGGGTAGGGTCGTATCTCTGAAGTAGATATTTCTTCTACTTAACGTAAAAGAGTATCTACCCGCTACATAACCTAAGAACCTAAAGCGGTCTAATTGTTATAACTGCAAATATATTTACTCAAGAAAAGATAAATCACAAAGACATGTATTCAATAGCTAAGGAAGGCCATAAAGATGATTGGAAACTGCAATATTAAAGAAATACTTATAAAACATAGAGAGGGTTTGTTTGTTTTGTTATAAAACAATAATAATATTCTCTTCGAATGTCAGTACCTTAGGATCAAATTCATAGGATGCTCATTCATTTCGTTATTCATAATTTAAAAGTAAAAATATTAAAATCAATTAGATTTTAGATTTTCCTCCAAAAAACTCTGTTGGTTTAAAATAGCCGATCTTTCTAAAAAAGTGAGAACCTATTTTCGTTGTGTTCCAGAATTCGCTCTGAAGAGTATTAATATTATTTTGAAGTTTACAAATTAAACAAATACTAAACTATTAGGATCTGAAAGGTCTTTCGAAACTAAAGAATGATAAAACATAAACTTGGTTGACTGTTCGATCGGTGCAAGCGGTCCAAAATAGAATTGGGAACACAACATTTTGAGGAATCGTACACATAATTATACTCATAGCAACTAGTTTAAAGGAACGTCAAAAAAAAACTTATAAAGAGTAAGTACATCGTCCTCTGAAAGACGTGGTGTTGAATAAAAAACCGTGCTGTTCGAAAAATATTTATTTGTAGATACAAACGGCAACTATTCGTTGTTTACACGATTTGTTTTATTCTTAAATAGAAGGAATTTGGGAAAGAGATAGAAGATAAAATATATAAATATATTACAGTTTAGATCATCGCAACAAAGGATTTTAGTTACAAAATGGTATTACCAAATTATTATGCAACCAAAATTACTTTTTGAGAATAAACATGGAAAATAGAGGAACAAGAACAACATAAAGCTATATAGAATCTTGAAATATGTAGGATGATAAAGTCCGCCTAACGTACTTGAAGCTTTTGCTGCCAATCAAAAATACGTAACAATATTTTTTGAAATATCACTTGGAAACACCTAACAGTTAAGAAACTACATAATTTAAATATCATAGGACACTGACTAACATTCATTAATAATTTCTTAGCCAATAGATCATTCCAAATTAAAACTAATATGATATTATCAAAAACAAAACTAGAGAACACTTTTTTTAGTAGCAATAAGTGACGACTTAGTCGTCGATGGCAAACGACCTTGTTATCTATGCAAGAAGTCAAAATATGGAAAATATCACGAATATGTTACAAACGTTTTTACATCGACTAAAAAAATACAATTTATATTTTCAAAGAAAAGCTACCCTAATCACCCTCCACTCATACTATATAACAATTCTCTAGTTCGAAAAAATAATGTTTAATTTTTTGGGAATGACATTCGACCAAAAACTAAATTGAAAAGAACATATTAAGAAATTTGCCATCGAATGCCAAGCAAGACTTAGGCAATATCCTTAAATTATTGTCTAAAAAAGACTGGGAAGCTGACAGACAAACGATGCTCTTACTCTACAGAATACTAACCAGATCTAAATTAGACTATTGTGGAATACCATATTCATCGTCTGATGAGTATTCCCTTAAAATTTTAGATACAATCCACAATACTGCACTCCGCATTGTTTTGGAAGCTTTCAGAACCACAACAATAGAAATCCTGTATTGCAAAGCAACTAAATCATCACTCTATTTGACAAGAATGTACTTAAAGTTAACCTACATAATTAAATCAAATGAAAATACTTACAACCACCCCTTCAAATATCATCATCTTAATCGATTATTAAATTTTTTCTCGAATAAAGCACGTCTACACAAACCTTTCTACCACCGAATCAAAATTTCTCAATACCATTTCACCGTCTTGCTTTTCCGTTAGTTTTGAACTTTCTGCACCATTGACATTGGGAGTACATAAAATTATACTACTTAAACTTTTTTGGACAAGCATACCACTAATAAACCATAATATAATACATCACAATCTGCAAAACTTTTTATTAAACTATACAAATTTCTCTCAAATATATACAGATACTTCAAAAACAACAGATGGCGTAAGAGCAGCAGTTATATCTTCTAATATTTGCCAATACACTACAGTATTCTTAATGCAGAATTATATGCCCTATACAGGGTCACATATATCTTCACCACAACATAAATATACATCATTTTGACTGATTCACTAAACTTATTACAATCTATTCAATCAATCAATTTATCTATAGGAAAAATATACCCAGAGAATCACATTTTAGGAAAAATCTAATAAAATCTGATAGGTAATCTTCCTTTGGATCCCATCACATATTGGAATTCGATATAATGAAGAAGCAGATAAGTGTGCGCGTAAAGATATCAACTCAGCTGACTCTATGATCGTGAAATATGTCAGATGTCTCAACCCAAGTAAGAAAGCTTAAATGGAAGTTCGCCGGACACACCCTAAGGCAGAGAGATGAAAGATGGACTAAGACAATTATACATTGGAGACCATGGAATCACAAACGAAAGAGGGGAAGGCCACAAATGCGATGGTCAGATGACCTGAAGAAACACGCCGGGTCAAAATGGATGCAAATTGCCCAAGCTAGAGAGGCATGGAAGAAGGAGGAGGAGGCCTATATCCAAGGATGGATGTTTAGGGCTGTATAGATAGAGATAGATACAATATCTTTTTCTCCTCCATTTATTTGTTTTATAATTTTGTACGAAAAAATGTGTCTTACATCTAAATTATTTTCAGTTTAACAAAACTGCAGATGGAAGTCCTTTTTGATCCTCAGAAAAGTGATATATTCTTTTTCAAACGCTCCTCACTCTTACAACCTTGTGTAAGATCTGGTATTTATTATAATTAAAAATAGCCAGATTATTATGTAATTTTTTATAATCATAACTCTAGGTTTATTTATATATCGGATTCATCAGCTGACATAAATACATGACACAAAACGGTGGATTAGTAAATGATATTTGTTAGCAATTTATTGGCTTAAGAAACTTAACTCATATTTAATTTATACTAACAAGGTTAGGCATTGCAGTTACTACAGATAATAATGAACTTATAAGCCAGTTTTTACATTGATTGATTAGTAAAGCAGAAATTGATATAAACAGAGCAATATAAAATTCGAAGAACAGGTCAGTGTCTGGGAGTAAAATATCAACGAGATACCACATATTTAATATCTGTCAAGTGATTTAGAAAAAATAATATTTGGACATATTTTATTAACGTTAGAAACATGATTCAGTCGATAATTCAAGTGTTTTCGAAGGATATATGCAAGTTTTACAAACATAGAAAGGAAATGCTGACACGATAATAGTACATGTACACAAATGTGATCGTTGGCAGGTTTAAAATTGGAAACGTTTAGAACCATGTTAGCTCTAATCTAATTCGTCCAGATTCTAATCTTCAATTTGATCAAACTTTTTTTTCGTTCTTTCACCGATAGATACTTTCCTTGATAATCTCAACTAGACATCTTTTGAATATGATCTAATCATCGTAGCATTGTGCTCTTCCAACTTATATTAATAGTAAAATAACCAAGTCTTGTTACCCCCAGGGCGTAAGGTTCCCTTTTTCGAGCTGGGAAATTGTACGTTCCTTTAAAAAATTAAATCCGTTAACATTGACCTAGTGTCTCAATAATTAAAATGTTTGTTACTTAAATGATGTAATTTATGTGTCATTTGACCTCATTATGTATCTCTATCCAACTGCTTTATAGATGTTTTTCACTGATGATGATCTGATAGGATCGAAAACGTTCCAATTTAATTTAATCTTTTAAACTGTGTTATACAGCTAACCACTAAGAATTTCCCTTTTAAATTTTTATAGAAACTAAATTTATATATACTTCTCTAAACTTCTGGTAAAATCATTTTGTCATATTCATACCTATGTTTGCACAATTGAGAAACCAAAACAGCATGATACCAAGCATGCTTATAACAGTGATAAATCTAACGCCGTTATGGCTAACTCATTTAGAATAGTAGAGTGGAACACAAATGGTCTAACAAAACATGTGCAAGAAATTATACTATTTCTAAAATTAAACAAAATAGACATCCTACTTATATCTGAGAGTCACACAACTGAGAGGTCTTTTATAAAAATTCCAAACTACTCTGTCTATTACGCAAACCATCCAGATGGAACAGCCCATGCTGGTTCAGTTGTAATAATTCGTACAGGTATAAAACACCACGAACTTACTCCATATATCACCAACAAAATTCAGAGTACTATCCTAAAATTACATGCGCTCACCTTCCCATTAACAATATCTTCTATCTACAGCTCACCACGCCATACCATCAAGCTGGAGGAATACAGAGAGTTTTTGAACAACTTGGCTCACATTTTCTAGTGGCAGGGGACTGAAATGCAAAACATGCAACCTGGGGAGCAAGACTGATATCTCCGAAAGGCAGAAATCTATTAAAGATCATACAAGATAATAACCTGATAAATACCTAACAACTGGTACTCCCACATACTGGCCCACTGATAACAACAAAATTCCTGATCTATTAGACTTTACTATAATTAAGGGAATACTTGAAATACACAGCGACATCACCCCTAGTTTTGATCTACATTCGGACCACAGTCCCATCTTGATTACCTTAAGTAACAATATAATTTGAAAAACTCTTGCATCAATGATATGTTACAGTAACACCAATTGGGTTCAATTCAAAGAAGAAATCAATGAAAAAATATATCTTGACATTCGACTCAAACACAAAAAGGATATTGAAGAAGCTGTAAAATATCTAACGGAACAAATACAACAGGTTGCTTGGAAAGATACTCCTGTAAAGGGAAAAATCATTGATGAAAGGTATAGTATACCCCACCACATTAGAACACTAGTAGAAGAGAGAAGAAGAGCCCGTCACAAATGGCAAAGATCAAGAAACGCGATAGATAAAACAAATCTAAACAGGCTCACACACAGACTTCATTAAGCTATCTAAACAGCCAAAACGAATCATCTGAAAGATATACCACAAACCTTTCTCTTGACGACAACTCTCTTTGGAAAGCCACAAAGATATTCAAAAAGCCGGTAGTAATGAAATCACCAATTAGGAAAAATGATGGAACCTGGGCTCGATCAGATATAGAAAAATTAAACAGATTTGCAGAACTTCTATCATCCGTCTTCTTCACCCCACAGGCCAACGATATTAACGACGAGAAAATTAGAGACTTCCTTAATGCACCCTGGCAGCTAAAAGTCTTCGAAAGGTTAATCCTTAACAGAATAGAAACAATAATACCTATAGAAAACCTTATCCCAGAATATCAGTTTGGCTTTCGCTCAAATCACTCAACCATTCAACAGTGCCATAGATTATTCAACAAAATAATAGAGAGCCTAGAAGGGAATCAAATATGTCTATCATAATTCCTCGATATACAGCAAGAATTTGATAGAGTGTGACACGAGGGTCTTTCTTCTCTTTAAAATAAAAACTCAGCTAACTGACCAAATCTACCTCCTCCTTAAATCATACTTGTCCGACAGATACTTTCAAGTTAAATACGAAGGTGCTGTATCCAACTACTACCAAATAAAATCCGGAGTACCTCAAGGCAATGTACTTATGGCAACATTTGCGGATGACACTGGTATACTAGCATTAGACATCAACCAAATATTAGCATTTAACAAATTGCAAAATCATCTCAATGAACTAGAAGACTGGCTAAATGCTGGAAAATAAACGTCAACACAAACAAGTCTTGTCAAGTAAATTTCACAAATCGAAGAATTAGATGTCCACAACTACACCTAAATAATTCACCTATACCAATAAAAACAGAAGTAAAGCACCTGGGCCTTCATCTAGACGAAAAACTTGGAAATCACATATTGCAGCCAAACGACGACACCTCGACCTAAAATTTAAAAGTATGAGCTGGCTAATCAACAGAAGATCGCAACTTTCATTAGAAAACAAACTGACCATCTATAAAACAATACTCAAACCAGTGTGGATATACGGAATTGAGCTGTGGGGCTGTAACAAACCATCCAACACCAAAATACTACAGACATTCCAGTCAAAAACTATTCGTATGTTAGCTAAAGCCCATGGTATGTGTCAAACCAAACCCTTCATGCAGAACTCAACATCTCCTTCATCAATAATGTCATTGCTGACCACTCCATAAGATACATGAATCGCAGCGCAGACCATCCAAACCATCTCATAGACGAATTATTCAACCGTCTGGTTGACAGACATATAACAAGACTTTGCCCAGAAGACCTAGCAGCTAGGTAAATTCCAGAGAGTCGTCAATGGACGACACCTGCCACAAGCCAAGAACATACATCTTATTCACTTATTGCTGTATTGAAGTAGATTGTAAATTAGCAACAAATAGATAAAAAAATCATACCGATTTCGTAAGTTTTTTGCCAGATTTTCTAAAAAAATAAAGATCCCAGAATTTTGTATTATTTTGTTGTCAGTTATTTTTCAAATATTGTAGAGACTGCGCTAAATCAAGCTAGAATAAATTCGTATCACGCCAGGTGGTATCAGTGTATATAAAATAATTAGCCTACCTCTGTCGGTACAAGTTTTTGCAGTCAATATAAATGGTTTTGTACCTGGTGCATTGCCTTAATCAGTTACATAGTCAATCAAAGACAGTTATCTGTTCTGACAAATGGAGTTATCGTCAAGCGCTCAAGAATTACATCGTTTTTGATTTTAATGTCTTAATTAACGAGAGAAACTTTCGTTTATTCAATAAAAGTTACGTTTAACTAAAGATTCAGTCGGATAATGCCATGATTTAAAAAAAATAACCTGTTGGATCCTTGATAAAGTACTACATATCTGTAGTATAAAATAATGTTCGTTACAAAACTTCTGTATATTTAGCAAACAGATAACCATAGGATTTCCTATGGTTGCCGGAAAAATGAATTACTCGGCTCATCAAAGCGAATAAAAGGTATGCTATATAGGGGCAAATAATTTCTTTATTGTGTACCCCTATCGTGCTTATAAAGACGTCAAGCTGAATATCAAATTTAATTACACTTTAACAATAAAGATTTTAATATGTTTAGACAAAGGTCATGTAAATAGTTAAATAAACATAAAGGTATGTGAAATGTTGGTAAAAATAGTATACACGAAAACGTAAAAATAATAAAAGTAATCCAAAGTCCGTAAAAAATTACGCAGAGTAATAAATCATGGAATCATGGAATCAGATAGATTATATTTTAATAAATGAGCGATACAGAAACTGTATAAGATCAGTTAAGGCTTATCCAGGCGCAGATGTTTCTTCAGATCATAACCCCCTGATAGCGCGGGTACACATTAGACTCAAAAGACCTTCAAATAAAACAAAAATAGATCACATAGATACCAGCCGCTTACAAGATCCAACAATTAAAGAAGATTTAAAACAACATATCAATGATAACTTACGAATGCTTTCTACAAAGACAGAGAACACGCATGTAGAAGATAAGTGGCAAGATTTAAAAGACGCCATAATAAAACCTGCCCAGAAAATGCTTACCAAAGAGAAACAGAAAAAAGGACGAGAATGGATAACAGAAAAAATTTTAGGTCTCATGGAAGAGCGAAGACAATTAAAGGGAAAATGCAGCCAAAAATATAATGAAGTAAACAAACAAATCAGAAAAGAAATAAGAACTGCAAAGGAAAATTTTTATACAAGAAAATGCGAGGAAATCGAAGAACTACATCTCACACATGACACTTTTAACTTACATAAAAAGATAAAGGAACTGACAGGTACACAAAAACGAAAACATCCCAATCTCCTATGCAACGCAAATGGTGAAATAATAGCCGATCTACAAGAAAAGCTTAGGACCTGGAAGAACTATGTAGAAGAATTGTTCGACGATGAAAGACAAGAACCTAATATAGATAACTTGCAAGGCGACGAAGGACCAGAAATAACTAAAGAAGAACTGTTATACGCTATAAAAATAATGAAAAATGGTAAATCACCGGGTCCAGACGGGCTCACATCAGAACTTCTTAAGCTTGTGGAAGGCGAATCAGTGAATATTCTACTCGACCTTTTTAACTGCATCTACAAAAGAGGAGAAATACCAAAGGAATGGCTACTTTCAACTTTTGTAACCTTACCAAAAAAGGCAAATGCAAAACAGTGCACTGACTACCGCACTATAAGCTTAATGGGGCATACATTAAAAGTATTCATCAAAGTAATCCACTCAAGAATTAACAGAAAACTAGATGCAGATATTAATAATACTCAATTCGGATTTCGGAACGGGCTTGGAACAAGAGAAGTACTATTTGCACTTAACGTCACATGCCAAAGATGTCTAGATATAAACCAAGATATATATATGTGCTTCATTGATTACAACAAAGCGTTTGATAAAGTTCGTCACGATCACTTAATGAAACTGCTAGTAGAAAAAAACTTGGATAAAAGGGACATTAGAATTATCTCTAAGATTTACTATAACCAGAAAGCAAATATCCGAATAGAGCAAGAGACAACGGAGGAAATCGAGATCAAGAAAGGCGTAAGACAGGGTTGTATACTCTCACCGACCTTATTCAATCTATACTCCGAAGACATTATAAACACAGCACTTTCGGATCAAAATATAGGTATTAAGATAAATGGCATCCGAATAAGCAACTTGAGATATGCCGATGACACGGTACTAATCGCAGAAACTTGGGAAGATCTTCAAATACTAATTAACAAAATAGTAGAATGCAGTGAAGAACACGGATTATCACTTAACATAAGCAAAACAAAAATAATGCTAATATCTAAATCACCACAAAACTTCCCTGACATAACCGTGCATGATCAAAGAATCGAACGTGTAAGAAGATATAATTACCTGGGAACTGTTATCAACGAAAATAATGACTGCTCTGAAGAAATCAGAACCAGAATAGAGAAAGCTAGAGCCACATTTACTAAATTGAAAAAGGTGTTCTGCGGAAGAGATCTAAGTCTAAAACTTAAAATTCGCCCTTTGAGATGTTACGTTATGTCAGTTCTCCTCTACGGGATGGAAACATGGACATTGAAAAAGATCGATACCAAAAAGATAGAAGCATTTGAGTTGTGGATGTATCGTAGAATATTAAAAATACCCTGGACAGAGAAAGTAACAAATGTGGAGGTTTTGCGGAGAGTGCGGAAAGAGAAAGAGCTGATACTTACTGTTAAAAAGCGCAAACTACAATATTTGGGACATGTTCTGAGGGGAGATAAATACCAGTTGCTGCAATTGATTATACAGGGAAAGATAATGGGAAAGAGATCTATAGGAAGAAGAAGGCATTCATGGTTGAAAAACTTGAGAGAATGGTACAATTGCACCAATTACCAACTGTTTAGATCTGCAGCATCAAAAATTCGCATAGCTTTGATAATAGCCAAACTTCGGAACGAAGACGGCACTTGAAGAAGAACAAGAATAAATCATGAATATGGATAAAAA